>MU249630.1:5938109-6538109 GCA_018977245.1 Lethenteron camtschaticum
CGCGTGTGCGTCAGGTGGTGTGGCCCAGCGAGGAGGGCGAGCCAACGAGGTGGGCGGCGAGGAGGTGAGTGCCGACGACTTCTGGTCGCTCGTGGAGACGGAGGCCCTGGAGGCCGCCGCCTTCCCCGGCGCCGTGGCCCCGCGGCTGGAGGCCGCGGCCGTCGCGCCGTTCATCCCTCCGCTCATGCGCGGGGCGCTCACCATCAACACGGAGAGGGACAAGGTGGAGCGGGGCCCGTCAGCGGTGAGTCGCTCACTCGCTCGCTCGCTCACTCGCTCGCCACTCGCTCGCCACTCATTCACCGTTCGCTCACTCGCTCGCTGATACACTCACCGTTCACGTCTCTGTATTAACGTGGGCCGGCTGGCTGTGTAGGCCTCAAATGGGTACCCGGCGCAGTGTGCAGTAAACATCGCCACCGGGGAGACAAAGGCGGCCGGCGTGGTGCCGGCCACCCGCCCATCGCGTGGCCTCGCCAGCCTCCGTAGGCGGTGCTGCCGCTTGCTAACGGCGCTTGCCCCGACGGTCCGTCGAGGCTACGCGGGGGACCTTTGTCTTGCGCGTGGGGGCCAGGCCGTGCGCGGAGTCTTTGTCTATCGTGTGCGGGGGGGGGGGCGGCCAGGCTGTGCGGAGTCGCTGATGCGCCTGGTGCTGGCCGGGGAGCTGGACGTCGCCGCCCTCCACAGCAGCAGCCCCCGCGAGCAGCTGGAGGACGCCTGCCAGCGCTGCGGCCTGCCTGCAGCGCCGCACTCTCGCGGGTAGCGCCACCACCACCACACCACCACCACCACCACCACCACACAACCACCACTACCGCACTACTACCACCGCACTACTACCACCGTACACCTCGTGCATGTACCCGTGCGTGGCCCCACAAGCCACCCCACGTGTCACCCCGCGTCACCCCACGTCACCCGCGTGTCTCCCCGTGCGTGTCCCCTGTGAGCAGGAGGAGCTGTGCGTGTCGCTCGTATGTCTCTACGCCTCGGTTCTGGACGGCGGTCGCCCTCCCGGCTCCGAGACGCTGGCGCGGCCGTCGCACACGGGCGGCAAGATCTACAAGATGTGTCCTCACCAGGTACACCGGCTGCAGCAGTACCTGCAGCAGCTGCAGCAGTACCTGCAGCAGCTCCAGCAGTACCTGCAGCAGCTGCAGCAGCTGCAGCAGGAGCAATGAGACCCACAGACTTGGTCTGACTGGAACTCCTCAGGCGGCTGTCGTCCCGACCTGAGTGAAATCCTTAGCCAGCTTCACCTTCCGTTTTCCACTGGCATATCCGAGCCAAGCCAGGGCCAGCATGGTACAGGTGTTTTTTTTTCCACTGGCACATCCAAGCCGAGCCAGCGCCAGCACGGTACAGGTGTTTATTTTTCCACTGGTACATCCGAGCCAAGCCAGGGCCAGCACGGTACAGGTGTTTATTTTTCCACTGGCACATTCGATCCAAGCCAGGGCCAGCACGGTACAGGTGTTTTTTCCACTGGCACATCCAATCAAGCCAGGGCCAGCACGGTACAGGTGATTTTTTTTTTTCCCACTGGCACATCCGAGCCAATCCAGGGCCAGACGGTACAGGTTGTTTTTTTTTTCCACTGGCACATTCGAAAGCCAGCGCCAGCACGGTACAGGTGATTTTCCACTGGCACATCGGAGCCAAGCCAGGGCCGGTACGGTCAGGTGTTTTATTTTTCTACTAGCCATCTGAGCTAAGCCGGCCAGCACGATACAGGTGTTTTTCTTTTTTCCACTGGCACATCCGAGCCAAGCCAGGGCCAGCACGGTACAGGTGTTTTTTATACTGGCACATCCGAGCCAAGCCAGGGCCAGCACGGTACAGGTGTTTTTTTCCACCAGCACATCTCTGAGCCAAGCCAACGCCGGGACCAGCACATGGCACGGGTGTTTTATTAATTTTTGTTCGCACGGCCTCACAAGAAGACCCCGAGATGGCTCGGCTCAGACCCTGGCACGGCTCCAGTGTGTAAAATTTGAAAATAGCGACTCCATCAGAACGTTCCGTCTCCCGTGCGCGCCCACCCCAGGTGATCAGCGCATCCAAGTAGCTGCGTGCGGAGCGAGCCCGCGACCACGTGGACCTGCTTGTGTCGTGCCTGCACTGGCCGCCCGTCTACGTGAGCGACCTGGCGCGCGACGTCGCCCTCAACGTCGAGGCGCGCTACCCGGCCTGGCCGCCCAGCTCTGGGGGCTCACGCAGGGCTGCTTCAGCGACTTCGCTCCCCCGCTTGGTAGGTGGAGAGGTGGTGACTACCTCGCCTGGTCTGCAGGAGGTCGTGGGTTCGATCCCGACCCTGGTGCCTGATGTATGTTTGGAGTTTGCGTGTCTCTCTCTCTCCGTGGAGAGATGTTGACTACCTCGCCTGGTATGCAGGAGGTCGTGGGTTCGATCCCGACCCTGGTGCCTGATGTATGTTTGGAGTTTGCGTGNCTCTCTCTCTCCGTGGAGAGATGTTGACTACCTCGCCTGGTCTGCAGGAGGTTGTGGGTTCGATCCCGACCCTGATGCCTGATGTATGTTTGGAGTTTGGTGTCTCTCTCTCTCCGTGGGAGATGTTACTACCTCGCCTGGTCTCAGGAGGTCGTGGGTTCGATCCCGACCCTGATGCTGCTGTATATTTGAGTTTGCGTGTCTCTCTCTCTCCGTGGTGAGATGTTAACTACCTCGCCTGGTCTACAGGAGGTCGTGGGTTCGATCCCGACCCTGACGCTGCTGTATATTTGGAGTTTGGTGTCTCTCTCTCTCCGTGGTGAGATGTTGACTACCTCGCCTGGTCTACAGGAGGTCGTGGGTTCGATCCCGACCCTGACGCCTGCTGCTGTATATTTGGAGTTTGCGTCTCTCTCTCGTCATCAGAAATTTAAGCAAAACATCCTCTTGCGATACGGGGCAGCAGCAACAGTAGCAACAGTGACAGCAGCAACAGCGGTAGCAGCAGCAGTGGCAGCAGCAGCAGTGACAAGAGCAGCAGCAGTAGCAGCGACAGCAGCAGCAGCAGTAACAACAGCAGCAGCAGTAACAACAGCAACAGCAGCAGCAGTAACAACAGCAGGACCCTAGGGCCTGCAGGCGGCACCTGACCAGAGGAGGGGTGGTGCTGCTGCCACTGCCGCCACACTGCGATGTCCATGGGCACAACGCGCTCAGCCGATGGCATGGCGAGTCGTGGTGGTGGTGATGGTGGTTGTGCTGGTGGTTGTGGTTGTTGTTGTTTGCTATTCACGTGGGGAGGAGGAAGCGGAGCGCCCGGAGACAACCCATTGCCCTGCGCGAGGGGGCAACGCTCTATCCCCCCACCCACCCACCCACGCGTACAGATGGAGGTGATGGTTCGTCTTACTTGCTGTACTGCCTTCTCTTGGCGTGGCTGTGGACGTGGTGGCGAAGGGGTTGATCATGGTGGTGATGGTGGTGGTGGTGGTTGTGGTGGTGATGATGGTGGTGGTGGTGATGATGGTGGTGGTGATGATGATGGTGGTGGTGGTTGTGGTGGTGGTGATGGTGGTGATGATGATGGTGGTGGTGATGCTGGTGGTGGTGATGATGATGGTGGTGGTGATGATGGTGGTGGTGGTGTTGATTGGTTGTGGTGATGATGCTGGTGGTGGTGATGATGGTGGTGTGATGATGATGGTGGTGGTGATGCTGGTGGTGGTGATGATGGTGGTGGTGGTGGTGGTGTTGATTGGTTGTGGTGATGCTGGTGGTGGTGGTGATGATGGTGGTGGTGATGATGCTGGTGGTGGTGATGATGGTGGTGGTGATGATGCTGGTGGTGGTGATTGATGATGGTGGTGGTGGTGATGATGGTGGTGGTGGTGATGATGGTGGTGTGGTGGTGATTGGTGGTGGTGTTGATTGGTGGTGGTGATGCTGGTGGTGGTGATGCTGGTGGCGGTGATGCTGGTGGTGGTGATTGATGATGCTGGTGGTGGTGGTGTTGAGTGGTGGTGTTGATTGGTGGTGGTGATGCTGGTGGCGGTGATGCTGTTGGTGGTGATGCTGGTGGTGGTGATTGATGATGCTGGTGGTAGTGACGTTGATGTCGGTGGTGGTGACGATAACAATAACATCATCGGCCTTGTCAGCAGAGTCAGCTGTGCCCACTGTAAACATCTTTCAATTCACCCGCATTGCTCCAAGCAAGCTCGACTTGCCAAATCATTATCCGACCACCGCATATCGAAACCCAGCCGACGAGAGAGACCCACTTCCAGCACGCCAACGGGTGGCAGGAGCACACGGACACAGCCGTCTTTGTTATCGCTGCTGCTGCTGCTGCTAACTCCAGACCTGTGAATCACCAAGCTGGGTCCTGTGGCATGCAGAGTATGTCTGGGGAGACCAGGGGACGGACACATTGCACGCTCAGCTAATTCCACACTGCGCGCTCCGGTGCGAGAGCCGTGCATGACGAGTCGCGCCACCCACNCCCGAGCTCTTGATGAATAACTTTAGCAGAGAGCTGGGGGGGAGGACATGAATATATCACGTACCCACACACGCTGAGCTTGTAATATCGGGGTGGTGGAGGTGGAGAAGGAGGCGTTATTCAGCAGTGGATTGACCACAACGACGATGATGATAACGCTGAGAGACGGAGAGATGGACACGTGGAACAGAGAACACACGCAGGGTAGAGACATCATCATCATCACTGATCTTAGGTTTTTTCGGTAAAGTTACGTAGGTAGAAATAAATAAAGGTGGGGCCGGTGAGACTTGTGGTGCCTCCGAAACGTCGTGATTTGTAAATGTATTTCTATTATTTTATTTTATTATTTATTTTTTACCGACGTGACTTTACCGAAAAAACCTAAGAGTATGAATCCTTGCAGTCACGAAAGCTTCAAATCCAGAATCATCATCACTGATCTTCATTCAGCAGTGGATAGAGCACGGTGGTGATGATTGGAAGCGAGTGGGGCTCGTGCAGGACGCGTCTCGGTCATCAGGGGTCGGTGGCCGGGCGGTCGAGACTCAGCACGGAGCGAAAGCCGTGGTGAGATGTTAACTACTTCGCCTGGTCTACAGGAGGTCGTGGGTTCGATCCCGACCCTGACGCCTTCTGTATATTTGGAGTTTGCGTGTCTCTCTCTCTCCGTGGTGAGATGTTAACTACCTCGCCTAGTTTACAGGAGGTCGTGGGTTCGATCCCGACCCTGACGATGCCTGCTGCTGTATATTTGGAGTTTGTCTCTCCGTGGTGAGATGTTGACTACCTCGCCTGGTCTACAGGAGGTCGTGGGTTCGATCCCGACCCTGACGCCTGCTGCTGCTGTATATTTGGAGTTTGCGTGTCTCTCTCTCTCTCTCTGTGGTCGCGTTGATTTTGTCTCGGGTCCTCCGCGTTGAAGAATCCACGTCGCCCGTTTCGAGTGTTTGACTTGTGCCGCTCTAAATATCCACGCGATCATGAAGACGCCAAACTCGTTGAGCCGCCGTTCGTGAAAGTCAAGAGCTTCACGGCTCGTAAATTAAAACAAAGCAAAAAAAATCGTTCTGAGCTTAGGATCGTTTTTAGTTGAGGATCGTTACATCGTCGGATTGCGGGGAGGGGTCTTGGGAGGTCTTCATTCAGCAGTGGATCGAGAATGTCTGATGAAGACGATGCTCTTGATGATAAGACGGATGGGAATTGATGTTGTTGCTGATGATGACGTGATTGCGAAACCGGCAGATGATAAGATGTGGTTTTGGGTGTTTGTGTGTGGGTGTGAGTTCGTGGGTTTGTGCATGTGCATGCTTGTGTGTGTGTAGGAGTGTGTGGGTGTGAGTTCGTGGTTTGTGCGTGTGCATGCTTGTGTGTGTGTAGGAGTGTGTGGGTGTGAGTTATTGGATGATGATGACACCCTCCTACTCACCCCTCCTCACTCACTCACCCCCTCACTCCCCTCACCACTCACCCCCCTCACTCACTCCTCACTCACCCCTCACTCCTCACTCACCCCCTCCCTCACTCACTCACCCCTCCTCACTCCCTCACTCACCACTCACTCANCCCCTCACTCCCTCACTCACCCCCCTCACTCACCCCCACTCACCCCTCCTCACTCACCTCCTCACTCACTTCCTGGAAGGATGTGAGACCCCATGACCCCAAACCCCTCCCTCAGCTCCCCAAAACTCCTCCCACCTCGCCTCACTCCCCTCCCCTCTCATCTCACTCCCTACCCTCTCATCTCACTCCCTACCCTTTCATCTCACTCCCTACCTCTCCCTCTCATCCCACTCTACTCCCCTCCACGCACTCTCCTACCTCTCTTTCCTCTCATCTCACTCCACTCCCCTCCACGCCTCTCCTACCTCTCCCTCTCATCTCACTCCACTCCCACCACGCACTCTCCTACTCTCCCCTCTCATCTCACTCACTCTCCTCCACGCTCTCTCCTACCTCTCCTACCTCTCCCCTCATCTCACTCTACTCCCTCCACGCTCTCTCCTACCTCTCTCCTCTCATCCATCACTCCCTCACGCTCTCTCCACCTCTCCCCTATCTCACTCACTCCCTCCACGCTCTCTCCTACCTCTACCCTCTCATCTCACTCTACTCCCTCCACGCACTCTCCTGCCTCTACCCTCTCATCTCACTCCACTCCCCTCCACGCTCTCTTCTGCCTCTACCTCTCATCTCACTCCACTCCCTCCACGCTCTCTCCTGCCTCTACCCTCTCATCTCACTCCACTCCCCTCCCACTCTGCTCTACCCTCTCATCTCACTCACTCTCCCACGCACTCTCATGCCTCTCCCCTCATCTCACTCTACTCCCCTCTACCCTCTCCCCTCTCATCTCCACTCTCCACGCTCTCTCCTCTCTCCCTCTCATCCACTGCCATCCCTCCACGCACTCTCCTACCTCTCCCTCTCATCGTCACTCTCCCCGCCACGCTCTCTCCTGCCTCTCCACTCCCCTCCACGCACTCTCTACCTCTCCCTCTCATCTCACTCTACTCCCTTCACGCTCTCTCCTGCCTCTCCACTCCCTCCACGCACTCTCCTACCTCTCCCTCTCATCTCACTCTACTCTCCTCCACGCTCTCTCCTGCCTCTACCCTCTCACCTCACTCTACTCCCCTCCACGCACTCTCCTACCTCTCCCTCTCATCTCACTCTACCCCTACACGCTCTCTCCTGCCTCTCCACTCCCCTCCACGCACTCTCCTACCTCTCCCTCTCATCTCACTCTACTCCCCTCCACGCTCTCTCCTGCCTCTCCACTCCCTCCACACACTCTCCTACTGTCCCCTCCTCACTCACTCCCTCGCACTCTCCCCCTCCCTCTCACTCACTCACTCCCCTCCACGCTCTCTCTCTCACTCCCTCACGCACTCTCCTACCTCCCCTCTCACTCACTCACCCCCTCACGCTCTCCCTCTCACTCACTCACTCCCTCACGCTCTCTCCTGCCTCTCCACCCCTCGCACCTCCTCCTCTCCCCTNTCATCTCACTCTACTCCCCTCCACGACCTCCTACCTCTCCCCTCATCTCACTCTACCCTCCACGCACTCTCCTACCTCCCCTCTCATCTCACTCACTNCCCTACGCTCTCTCCTGCCTCTCTACCCCCTCCACACACTCCCTACCTCTCCCCTCTCATCTCACTACTCCCTCCACGCACTCTCCTACCTCTCCCTCTCATCTCACTCTACTCCCCTCCACGCACTCTCCTACCTCTCCCTCATCTCACTCTACTCCCTCCACGCACTCTCCTACCTCTCCCCTCTCATCTCACTCACTCCCCTCCACGCTCTCTCCTCCCTCTCCTACCTCTCCCCTCCACGCTCTCTCCTCTCTCTACTCCCCTCACACACTCTCCTACCTCTCCCCTCTCATCTCATACTCCCTCCACGCACTCTCCTACCTCTCCCCTCTCATCTCACTCTACTCCCTCCACGCACTCTCCTACCTCTCCCTCTCATCTCACTCTACTCCCGCCACGCTCTCTCCTGCCTCTCCACTCCCTCCACGCACTCACCACCTCTCCCTCCACTCACTCTACTCCCCGCCCCTCTCTCCTCTCTCCACTCCCCTCCACGCACTCTCCTACCTCTCCCCCTCATCTCACTCTACTCCCTCCACACACTCTCCTACCTCTCCCCTCTCATCTCACTCCACTCCCTCTCATCTCACTCTACTCCCCTCCACGCACTCTCCCGCCTCTCCCCTCTCATCTCACTCATCCACGTGACGCTGTCCTACCCACGTGTTCCTCACCGCGTCTCTCAGCGTGATCGTCATCGTCGTCGTGTTCTATCCACTGCTGGATGAATGCCTCCTTCACACGGTGGTGGGGTGGGCGGTGTTGGGGGGCGGGGGATCGTTTGACCATACTTCACCACGCCGGGCCATTTGAGTCACGCAAAACGAGAATCTGTGCAAAGTTCGCTCCCTATTGCTGGTGAAGAGTCGTTAAAGGGTTTTATTGCGGGGACTTGGGTAGGAAGTGACTCGTTGCCGTGCTGTTTGGGAAGGGGGTCAGGTTGGAGGTGGATTCTTTGTCCTCGGTTCTAGCCTTTGCAGAGCGCGGCTGGTGCTGGCAAGAATAGCTCACAGCATCTCCGTCATCGCCATCATCTACTCAGTGCCGGATTGTTGTAGTAGTAGCTACATATATAGTAGCTACTACTATTTAGTAGCTACTACTACTATGTAGTAGCTACTAGTAGTAGTAGCCACTACTAGTAGTAGCTACTACACAAGTAGTAGCTACGGGCCCCGCACTTTCAAGGGCCCCGCGCTAAATGCTTTCAAGCTATCAATTCCGGTTCAGTGATTCTGCACTTGCTCTATTACTATAGTACTATACCGCCTTCGACTTTTACGAACGACCGGGTGTTTCGGGTTAGCGATTTGTGGTTATTATCCGGCTGTATAGCAAATAAAATATATAATTAATTTACTATGCAAGTAAAAAATTGTGTTTAAGTTTTTAAGTGTTTTTTTATTTAGGGCCCCTTTATAACATCATAGCTACAGTGGTGGTGGTGATGGTGATGGTGGTGATGGTGGTGATGGTGGTGGTGGTGATGGTGGTGATGGTGATGGTGGTGATGGTGTGGTGGTGGTGCTGATGGTGGTGGTGAAAGTGGTGGTGGTGGTGATGGTGGTGGTGGATGGTGGTGGTGGTGGTGATGGTGGTGGTAATAGTGGTGATAGTGGTGGTGGTAGTGGTGGTGATGGTGGTGGTGACAGCCCCCCTAGCCCCCACCCCCTCGCCCCGCTATCCCCTTTCCACCCCTCCCCACCCACCCCGCACCCCAATCTCACCGAGTCGCCACTTAAACAACTGGCGTGAACTTTGATCGGCAGTGATGGCCGTGGCGATGGTGGTGTGATGGGGTGTGGGTGGTGATGGTCGTGGTCGTGGTGGTAATGGGGTGGTGGTGATGGGTGGTGATGGTCGTGGTGGTGGTGGTGGTAANGGGGTGGTGGTGATGTGGGTGGTGATGGTCGTGGTGGTGGAGGTGGTAATGGGGGTGGTGGTGATGTGGGTGGTGATGGTCGTGGTGATGGTCGTGGTGGTGATGGTGGGGGTGGTGGTGATGGTCGTGGTGGTGCGACTACTGGACATCTGTGGAGAAGCGCTTTATAGCTCATCTCCTCCAGTATACTAAATACTCTCATTCTGAACCCCTGGTGACCGAGATCGACGACGGCCACCAACACCCAATGACGATTGTCCGAACCGGTCCCGGTCTCTGCTAGGTCGACTCGGCCTAAATGAGCGCCTGACTGTGCAGTAAACATCGCCACTGGGGAGACAAAGGCGGCCGCGTGGTGCTGGCCACCCTTCATAGGTGCTGCTTACTCGCGAACAGCGCTTGCCCCAGCAGTGCCCACATACACAAAACCTCTACACACACGCACACACACGCACACACACGCACACACGCGCACACACACACACGGACACACGCACACACACGCACACACACGCACNCACACACACACACGNACACACACACACACGCACACACACACGCACCACACACACACACACACACACACACACACACACGCACACACGCACACACACACACACACACACACACACACGCGCACACACACGCACACACACACACACACACACACACACGCACACACGCACACACGCACACACGCGCACACACACACGCACACANGCGCGCACACACACANGNACACACACACACGCACGCACACACACACGCACGCACACACACACACGCACACCCACACACACACACACACACACANACACACACACACACACANGCACACACACACACACACGCACACACGCACACACGCACGCACACACACACACACACACACGCACGCACACACGCGCACACACACGNACACACACACACACACACGCACACACGCGCACACACGCACACACACGCACACGCACGCACGCACACACGCACGCACACGCACGCACACGCACCACACAGCACGCACAACGCACGCCACACGCAACCGCACGCACACCGCACGCACGCACACGCACGCACACACACGCACGCACACACACGCACGCACACAAAACAACGACGACAGCCGCCGTTCTCCAAGTGGCAGCGACGTCGTCACGGCGCTTGTGCCAGGCTAAGTGCACTATCATGTGAAGTGTGGGAGACTCCATTCAGGAGGAGGTCACGGGACAGACCCCGGTGTCGTGGGTTGACTGCTGTGCCAAGTTAGGTGCAGCAGGAGGTCATGTGACAGACCCAGCAGGTGCCATGGGTTGACTGCTGTGCCAGGCTAGGTGCATGAGGAGGAGGTCACGTGACAGACCCTGCAGGTGCCATGGGTTGACGAGACTGAGGTGACCGGCAGAAGCACCACCGTCTGTGCGTTCCTGCACTGTGCATGCACAGGCAGGTTCCCCCTGAAGCCCCTCCCCCGGCTTTAGATGCGGCACAACCTGTTTGTGATATTTGGCCNAAAATAAAGACGCCAACTCCAGGAGATGGAACCGGTTTCGCCTGCACGCTACGCAGACGTTTCCCGCGAGGTAAACACTCGCCGCGTTCAGATTCAAATAGAGAAACAACGTCAAGCACGACCACGCCGTGGCCTCGGCCTTCCGGCTTGCGCCGTCTGTGCCGCTAGCACCCGTCGCCCCCACCCCTTCTCGGTGCCCGACCTTGTCACAGACCAATTCGGACCTTAATGGTCAACCCCGTGCCCCTCATAAATCTCAACGTTCATCCTCGACAAAGTCCCATCACGAGGGAGAAACACAAAGACATTTGTTTGTGCCGGGTATTGAAACGGCTGTACGCTATATGGAACCGAAAGCTCCGTTTGCCCGTACAAGATTGCGTGCTAAACCGTGTGGGTTGACAGCTATTAACATTCCACCGTAACCCCCTCCCCCTCTTCGATCTCCCCCCCCCCCANCCCCTCTGCCCAAAGGGGATGACGGAGTAGGGCATTCGAGAAGATTCTCCGACGAGCAGAGCAAGCGCTGGGACGACGGCAGAGGGAGACTCATGGAGGAGGCTTCGGAGGACGGAGGGTGGAGGAGGCTTGCGGCGGAGGACGCAGGAGCCAATTTCAGGAGTGGCCACGCTGGGACCCTCCGAGCAGGCGACCGGAGGACGAGGAGGTGGAGGAGGTGGTGGAGACGCCCAGAGGGATGATGGAGGAGGAGGAGAAGGAGGAGATGATGGAGGCGCGGCCTTGCGGAGGGCGAACGGAGGAGGAGGTGGAGACGCCTGGAGGGACGATGGAGGAGCGGCCTTGTGGAGGGAGAACGGAGGAGCCACCTTCCGGAGGAGCAAACGCCGAGGAGCTTCCGAGCCGGAGATCGGAGGAGGAGGAGGCGTCGTCCGGAGCGCGGCGGAGGACTGGGGCGGGGCGAGGCTGCGGGAGCCGCTCGCCGCGTGGCTCCAGCGCCTGCACCTCGGCCGCTACGCCGACGCGCTGGGCGCCCGCGGCTGCGCCAGCGCCGGCGACCTCGTGGGCTGCGACGACGCCGCGCTGGCGCGGCTCGGCGTGGAGCTGCCCGGACACCGCAAGCGGATCCTGGCCCGGCTGCTCCGCCTCGACGGGGGCGCCCCCTCCGGCGCGGGGACCCCTCCGGGACGGGGACCCCTCCGGTACCGGTACGGGACCCCCTCCGGGACGGGGACCCCCTCCGGGACGGAGACCCCGAGTTGGAGTCGCCGCCGGCGCCGTCCGGAGGGCGCCGGCGGCTGCCGCGCGAGTCCGGCATCGACCGCGACGACGGTGACGACGACGGTGATGACGGCGGACGACGGGACGCGGAAGGGAGGCGCCGGAGGCGGCGGTGCTGGACCGGGGCAGCGTGCGCATGTCGGGCCGGGCGCTCGTGGCGTGGAGCGTTGAGCCGCTGCCGCCCGTGCCGCCCGTGCCGCCCGTGCCGCCCCCCGGCAGAGCCTCTGCAAATCCCGCTCGACTCCCCGTCTGCGGGTTGCGCGCCGGCGCGCGGCGATGCCGGGGACCAACGGCACCGGCTGCGCCGCGGTCGACGCGAGGAACCCGCCGATGCCGCCGCCGGAGTCGTCGTCGCTCCGCCCTCGCGACGACGGCGGCGCCGGCGGTGCCGGCGGCACCGTGGAGCGGAGGGAGCGGGCGTCGGCTCGCCTCGGCCCGCGATACTCCACGGCGATCATGGACGGCGCCGGCGTGCGGGAGCAGCACCAGCTGCCGCTCAGCAGCCACCCGTTC
Source organism: Lethenteron camtschaticum (assembly GCA_018977245.1). Classification (NCBI taxonomy): domain Eukaryota; kingdom Metazoa; phylum Chordata; class Hyperoartia; order Petromyzontiformes; family Petromyzontidae; genus Lethenteron; species Lethenteron camtschaticum. The sequence continues at coordinate 5,950,817 of MU249630.1, forward strand.
TTCCTGGGCGCCGGCGCGGCCCGGCTGAGCCCGCGGCCGGTGCGCTCGCTCACCGACGGAGGCGAGAGAAGCCAGCGCGCGGACGAGGAGAAGGAGGAGGAGGAGGAGAAGGAGGAGAAGAAGAGGGCAGCGCCGGTGGAGCTCGCGCGGCGCTCCAGCGCTCCGCCCGCGCCGGTCTCGGCACCGCCGGCACCGACGTCCCCGACGTCCCCGACGTCGCCCCCGGGGTCGCCGCGGGACCCCCGGCTGTCCCCCGGGGGCTCCCCCCCGAGACCCCTGCTCAAGGGTACCTGTACAAGACGCCGTCGTGCACCAAGCCCATCGTGGAGCGGCGCTCGCGAGACGGTACGAGCGCCGCCGCCACGGCCGCCGCGCCGGCGGCGGCGGCGTAGCGAGTCCGTGGGCCTCCGTGCCCCTCCGTGTCCCTCGATCTCCCCGTGCATCTCTGTCGGTGCCCATCGCCGATCCTCTGTCTCTCCCGTGTCTCAGAGTTCAGCCGGCGGCGTTGCGAGCTGCGCTGCGGGGAGCTGCGCTACTACGACGGGGAGCGCAGCGCCACCCCAACGGGCGCGTGCCCTGCGGCCTGGTGTGCAGCCTGAGCACCCGCGGCACGCACAACCCTCTGCAGCACGGGTACGGACTGAGGGCCCTCCATAAACGAAGTCAACTAAACCTTCATTATGAATGATATTGGTCGCGAAATCCTGCGACTTTGTGTTAAACTCGCCATTACCATCTATAGACCACTTAGCTCTATAACTCTTTTCCAGGCGATGTGGCTTGCGTGGACAATTCTAGAGCGTTGGAACCTCCTTTGCCAGTAGCAATATACGATAATGTCAGTTTTGTTGCCAGATAAAATGGTAAAAAAACAATGATCAAATTCTAGAGCAGCCGAAAACTCTGTGTTATTCGAAATGTGGACGGGGCCGTCCATAAATGACGTAATGCACCTAGGGGGGGGGGGGGGTCAGACATTTGTGACGATGTGTGACGAGGGGGGTTTGAGAAATGTGACGTCACATCAAAATGCGCAACTTTAAATAAATATAGAATTCATCTTCTTGGTTCTTCGGTAAAGTCACGTAGAAGGGAAATAATTAAATAATAAACATAAAAANTCTCACGACGTTTACGCAAATCCTCTGGCTGTAGATTTCACACCTGCTTATGACTGCTTGTGTTGTGGCCGAAACGTCGTGAGAATTTTATTATGTTTTATTTTTAATATTTTATTACTTCCCTTCTACGTGACTTTACCGAAAGAACCAAGAAAATATAGAATTATTATGACACTAATTGTTTTAACAACACTCCTACAACATCAGAGTGCAGCGCCACATTAAATACGCACTACAATGACAATAGTTTTAAGCGATTTGAAACATGTTTTATTTCAAATGGAAATATGGTTTGGGGGGGGGGCAGAGCTTTGTGATGTTTGAGGAGGGGGGTCTGACTATATGTGATGCCGTGTGACGAGGGGGGTCAAAAATCGTCCAAAATCGCGTGACGCCATTATTGTACGGCCCTAATGCCGACGCCGCACTAACGCTGACACGGCACCCGTGAACGCCGGGCGTGTCAACATCGCCGCTGGGGAGAAACAACGGTGCCGTGGCAGGGCCCCCACGGTGCCACCGCGACCCCCCCCCCACCCCACGCTCCCTCGATGCCGACCGGCACTTTTCCCCGGCAGTCTGTTGAGGCTACGCGGCGACGCNGGGGGGGGGGGGTGACCCCTTTGTGTTTGTGGCAGGTTTGAGAACACCTTTGTGCTGTGCGTGGTGGGGGTGGTGACCCCTTTGTGTTTGTGGCAGGTTTGAGAACACCTTTGTGCTGTGCGTGGTNGGGGTGGTGACCCCTTTGTGTTTGTGGCAGGTTTGAGAACACCTTTGTGCTGTGCGTGGTGGGGTGGTGACCCCTTTGTGTTTGTGGCAGGTTTGAGAACACCTTTGAACTGTGCGTGGCGGGGGTGGTGACCCCTTTGTGTTTGTGGCAGGTTTGAGAACACCTTTGTGCTGTGCGTGGTGGGGGTGGTGACCCCTTTGTGTTTGTGGCAGGTTTGAGAACACCTTTGTGCTGTGCGTGGTGGGGTGGTGACCTCTTTGTGTTTGTGGCAGGTTTGAGAACACCTTTGTGCTGTGCGTGGTGGGGTGGTGACCCTTTGTGTTTGTGGCAGGTTTGAGAACACCTTTGAGCTGTGCGTGGTGGGGTGGTGACCCCTTTGTGTTTGTGGCAGGTTTGAGAACACCTTTGAGCTGTGCGTGGTGGGGTGGTGACCCTTTGTGTTTGTGGCAGGTTTGAGAACACCTTTGTGCTGTGCGTGGTGGTGACCCCTTGTGTTTGTGGCAGGTTTGAGAACACCTTTGTGCTGTGCGTGGTGGGGTGGTGACCCTTTGTGTTTGTGGCAGGTTTGAGAACACCTTTGAGCTGTGCGTGGGGGGGTGGTGACCCCTTTGTGTTTGTGGCAGGTTTGAGAACACCTTTGTGCTGTGCGTGGTGGGGGTGGTGACCCTTTGTGTTTGTGGCAGGTTTGAGAATACCTTTGAGCTGTGCGTGGCGGGGGTGGTGACCCTTTGTGTTTGTGGCAGGTTTGAGAACACCTTTGAGCTGTGCGTGGCGGGGGTGGTGACCCCTTTGTCTTTGTGGCAGGTTTGAGAACACCTTTGAGCTGTGCGTGGCGGGGTGGTGACCCTTTGTGTTTGTGGCAGGTTTGAGAACACCTTTGAACTGTGCGTGGTGGGGTGGTGACCCCTTTGTGTTTGTGGCAGGTTTGAGAACACCTTTGAACTGTGCGTGGCGGGGGTGGTGACCCTTTGTGTTTGTGGCAGGTTTGAGAACACCTTTGAACTGTGCGTGGCGGCGAGGGCGAGCGGGGCGACAGCGAGCGCCTCTACCTGTTCGGCGCGGAGTCGGAGGAGGCGTGCCGCGACTGGCTCACGCAGCTGGCACGGGTGAGGCCACACGCGGTGCCAGGCTAGTGCGCGTCGAGGCCGTCACGTGAATGCGGCAGGCTCTCGCCAGAGGTCGCAACCGGGTACCCGATCCCTACCCGATACCCGGCTACCCGTACCCGGCCGGGTACGGGTACGGTGACCGTGAGTACTGGTGGTAACCGTTTGTCACTCATTTCGGGTAGGGTACGGGTAGCGTGGGTACCCATACCCGGCCGGACGGGTACGGGTACCCATTTGCGNCCCTGTGCGGCCGGGTACGGGTACGGTTAAGGAATCAAAACCCGTTTGTGACCTCTGGCTCTCGCTGCTGGCNGGAGGGGAGGAGGTCACGGGGCACAGCCCAGGTGTTATAGGTTTGCGGGACGCTTAGACACGCGGACGAGTGGATAAACACAACAACCACCGCATTCGCCGCCAAGTAGCGGTGACATCACCACGGCGCTTGTACCAGCTAAGTGCACTTTGAGGCCACGGAGATGAACAGGCACCTGGACACAGACACACACAGACAGACAGACACATTTACATAGACACATGGACAGACACACACTTGGACACACAGACGCGTATAGAGACACATCTACACCCTCAATGCAAACATGCACAGGCACGCACACTCAAACAGTGGTATACACCTAGGTCGACTCAGCCTTAAATGAGTACGAGAGCAATGTGTAAACGTCAGCACTAGGAGACAAAGGCGACCGGGCGTGCATCGTGCTGGCCACAGGCCCACACCAAGACCCACGGACTTGCACACAGATCCAAGGCTAGCACAGAGACCAGTAGACTCACTTCAAGATCCATAGACTGCACAAACCAGTAACTCACAGAGATCCATGACTAACACAGAGACCAGTAGACTCGCTTAGAGATCCATAGACTAACACAGAGACCAGTAGACTCCTTAGAGATCCATAGACTAACACAGAGACCAGTAGACTCGCTTAGAGATCCATAGACTAACACAGAGACCAGTAGACTCACTTAGAGATCCATAGACTAACACAGAGACCAGTAGACTCGCTTAGAGATCCATAGACTAACACAGAGACCAGTAGACTCGCTTAGAGATCCATAGACTAACACAGAGACCAGTAGACTCACTAGAGATCCTAGACTAACACAGAGACCAGTAGACTCGCTTAGAGATCCATAGACTAACACAGAGACCAGTAGACTCACTTAGAGATCCATAGACTAACACAGAGACCAGTAGACTCGCTTAGAGATCCATAGACTAACACAGAGACCAGTAGACTCACTTAGAGATCCATAGACTAACACAGAGACCAGTAGACTCGCTTAGAGATCCATAGACTAACACAGAGACCAGTAGACTCGCTTAGAGATCCATAGACTAACACAGAGACCAGTAGACTCGCTTAGAGATCCATAGACTAACACAGAGACCAGTAGACTCGCTTAGAGATCCATAGACTAACACAGAGACCAGTAGACTCACTTAGAGATCCATAGACTAACACAGAGACCAGTAGACTCGCTTAGAGATCCATAGACTAACACAGAGACCAGTAGACTCGCTTAGAGATCCATAGACTAACACAGAGACCAGTAGACTCACTTAGAGATCCATAGACTAACACAGAGACCAGTAGACTCGCTTAGAGATCCATAGACTACACAGAGACAGTAGACTCACTTACATAGACACAGAGACAGAGACTCGCTTAGAGACATAGACTAACACAGAGACCAGTAGACTCACTTAGAGATCCATAGACTAACACAGAACCAGTAGACTCGCTTAGGTCCATAGACTAAACAGAGACCGAGCACTTAGAGATCCATAGACTAACACAGAGACCAGTAGACTCGCTTAGATATCCATAGACTAACACAGAGACCAGTAGACTCGCTTAGAGATCCAAGACTAACACAGAGACCAGTAGACTCGCTTAGAGATCCATAGACTAACACAGAGACCAGTAGACTCGCTTAGAGATCCATAGACTAACACAGAGACCAGTAGACTCGCTTAGAGATCCATAGACTAACACAGAGACCAGTAGACTCACTTAGAGATCCATAGACTAACACAGAGACCAGTAGACTCGCTTAGAGATCCATAGACTAACACAGAGACCAGTAGACTCGCTTAGAGATCCATAGACTAACACAGAGACCAGTAGACTCACTTAGAGATCCATAGACTAACACAGAGACCAGTAGACTCGCTTAGAGATCCATAGACTAACACAGAGACCAGTAGACTCACTTAGAGATCCATAGACTAACACAGAGACCAGTAGACTCGCTTAGAGATCCATAGACTAACACAGAGACCAGTAGACTCGCTTAAGATCCATAGACTCACACAGGGACCAGTAGACTCGCTTAGAAATCCATCGACATTTTCGTGCAAGTTCCTTCTCTAGCTCCGCCCACTTACCTTGGGTTGAGCCCACCAAAATCCTATAGAGACTCTTGTTGCAGCAGCAGCTCTCTCTCCTATGTCAGCAGTTGTCCTGCTGTATCTGTTCCACCTGATGACGGTCGCTTGTGTTGCGATCGAAACGTCGTGATTTATTTTATTTTATACCTACGTGACTTTACCAAAAGAGTATAGCACAGAGACCCATAGACTAACACAGAGACCCATAAACTAACACGGCGGGGGAGTGATCTTCATGTGCGTGTGTGTGTGCACATGTGTGTGTGTATGTGCGCGCGTGTGTGTGCATGCGTGGTCCGTGCGTGCGTCTCTCACCGCGTGTGTGTGTGCATGCATGTGTGTCTGTGTGTGTGTCTGTGCGTGTGTGGGCGCGTGTGTGTGTGCGTGGTCCGTGTGTGTGTGTGCATGTGTGTGTGTGCGCGTGTGTGTGTGCGTGTCTCTCGCCGCGCGTGTTCCCAGTGCTGCGAGCCCCCTCCGCCCGATCCGCTGCTGGCGTTGCCGTGGGAACGGCTGGGCCGGCTGGAGTTCCGCGACGGCTACTGCAGCCAGCGCTGGCGCCGTGGCTGGTTCGCTCTCGTGCGCTGCTCCCTCTTCTTCCTCCCCGACGATTCCGGCGACGGCGACGCCGCCGTGCCGGACGGCGCTCTGCGAACGGCGCGCGAGCGGGAGGAGGCGGAGGAGCGAGCGTCGGGCGTGGAGACGGAGCGGCAAGAGCCGACGGCGCCGGCGGCGCGCGGTGGCGCGGAGGCGGCGCCGCGAAGTCGCAGCGCCAGCGAGGAGGTCGCACCGGCGGGAGGAGGGACGAGCGAGCGAGCTGAGGGGCAGGAGGAGAGCGGCGGCGCCCGCCGCCTCGACAGCGTCAGCCTCAACAAACTCCGCGAGCTCAGTAAGATCCGGCCGCTGGCGGCGCAGCGCCGGCCGCGTGCGAGAAGTGATACCTACAGCCGGCGCCACGGCTGACAGCCGGCCCCTACGGCTACAGCCGGCCCTAGAGCCGACAGCCATCCTTATGGCTACAGCCCTTTATCTTCATTACAACTGTGAGAAAATCAAAGTTCATTTCAAAGTTAATTTATTAGGTATAGGTGCAACCGCAAGAAACAAAAAACAAAAACATGAACAAGAAAACATCTTAAAGTGACTGTGTGCAAACAGAAAATCCGAGAAAATAACTGCAACCAGTGGATACTTTGAGCCGGAACACATGTTCCCAGAATGCCTTTGGCTACATCCATCTCGCGATAAGAACATGAATACTGCAGGGGGCGGCCACGCTGATAGGCCTTACGTCGATAACCCCCTACTCCCAAGCCCGCCGAGAGATTGATCTCCGAGCGTGACTCAGCCCCAGCCCCGCTGCTAACGTCAGCCCGAACTAGCGTAGCCTCTAATTCAGTTTCAGTTTCATGTTTTCGGTATAGCCCTGTGAGCCATTTGGCTCTTGAATCGGGTGCAACCGCAACAAACAAAAAACTAAAACATGAACAAGAAAACATCTTGAAGTGACTATGCGCAAACAGGAAAATCCAGGAAAAAACAGCATGGAGCCGAACTTAGCCTCGCATAGGCTAGCAAGGCCTAACGTGGTCTCACGTACCCCAACGTGGCCTAATGTGGGCTATTGGAGCTTAACGTGGATTAAGAACGAGTCAAGCAGCTAAGCACGCAGCTTGCAAGGCGCGTGCAGTGCACAGGTGGACAATGTGCTTGACGTCATCCCTACTGACCCTCCCCCGCCCCCTCCCTCGTCCCCCACGCCCCTCCTCCCCCCACAGGTGTGATGACTCCCAGTGAAGAGGGGACAGGAGGGAGGTGCTTGTGCTGGGAGAGAGACGCAGGTAATGGGTGGTGGCGGCGGTGGTGGCGGTGGTGGTGGTGTGTGCACGATGCCGTGTGTACATAGTGGGGAGCGGCGGTGTAGCCACTTAGTCTGTGTGTGGTGTGTGTTTAGTGCCGGGCGTGGTGCTGTCCACCCACTCCCATCCTCTCGCTAACAGCACTTGCCCCGACAGTCCGTTCAGGCTACATGGGGGATCTCTGTCTCTGCGTGCGTCTGTGTGTGTTAGAGAGGTAGCCCGATGCGATCTGCAAACATCGCCACTGGGGGGGCAAAGGCGGCCGGGTGTGCTGCTGNCCCCCTCCCCCCCCCCGTGCCAGCCTTCGCAGACACTGTGGTTGGTTAACGGCACCTGCCCCGACCAGTCTGTGTTCAGGCCATGCAGGGCGGAATCTCCGTCTTGTGTCGTACACCCGAGTTCCGTTCCCGCTCGCGTCCGGGAACGGTCGTGGGACTCTCCGCTCGGTCGACTCGAGCGCGAACGGCGCGCCGGCCTTCATCGGGGCCGCCTGCCGGCAGCGTTAGACCCTACGCGGGCCTACGCAGGCCGCGTTAGGCCCTACGCAGGCCTACGCAGGCCGCGTTAGAGCCTACGCAGGCCGCGTTAGGGCCTACGCAGGCCGCGTTAGGGCCTACGCAGGCCGCGTTAGGGCCTACGCAGGCCTACGCAGGCCACGTTAGGGCCTACGCAGGCCGCGTTAGAGCCTACGCAGGCCGCGTTAGGGCCTACGCAGGCCTACGCAGGCCACGTTAGGGCCTACGCAGGCCTACGCAGGCCACGTTAGGGCCTACGCAGGCCACGTTAGGGCCTACGCAGGCCTACGCAGGCCGCGTTAGGGCCTACGCAGGCCGCGTTAGGGCCTACGCGGGCCGCGTCAGGGCCCACGCGGGCGGAGGGGCGCGGGAACTCTGCGTTGGTTTGCCGCGCCCTGCAGGATGCTGTGCGTGCGTGCGTCGGGGCGGCTCTGCTCGGCCGGCTGGCTGGCCGCGCTGCGGAAGGCCTCGGAGGGCCGCAGCGGGGAGCTGTCGCTGGTGCAGCTCACGGACGGCGACGTCCCCGTGATCGTCAGCAAGTGCCTGGCCTACGTCACGCAGTACGGTACGGCGGCGGCATCAGAAGCATCAGCAGCATCATCGGCGGTGATGGTACTGCTGAGGGTGATGTGGCAATGACACTGCTGCTGCGGCTGCTTCTGATAGCGATGCTAAAGTGGTGGTGGTGCTGATGATGCTGATGATGATGATGACAACGATGCCAAAGTGACGGTGACGATGATGATGATGATGCTGTTGCTGATGACAATTTTGCCACAGTGACAGTGGTGATGGTGGTACTGATAATGCTGATGCTGACAATGATGACGATGACAACAATGATGACGATGCTGATGATGACGATGACGATGATGACGATGACGATGATGATGACGACGATGACGACGATGATGACGATGATGACGATGACCATGATGATGACGATGACGACGATGATTATGATGACAATGATGATAACGATGATGATGATGATAACGATGATGACGATGACAATGATGATGATGATGACGAGACAATGACGACGATGACAACGATGACGACGATGCACAAGTGACGCTGGTGCTGCCGCCGGCTTTGCCCAGGGCTGGCGTGCGAGGGCGTCTACCGCAAGACGGGGGTGAACTCGCGCATCGCGGCGCTGCTGAGCGCGCTGCGTGGCGACGCGCGCTCGGTGCGCCTGGCGGACGGCGCCTTCCACGTGGACGACGTCACCACGGCGCTGCGCCGCTTCCTGCGCGAGGTGGAGCCCAGCCTCTTCACGACGCAGCTGCGCCAGCGCTGGGCGGACAACGCACGTGAGTCGCTAACCCACCCACCACCACCACCCACCACGTGAGTTGCCTCCCCACCACCACGACTACCACCACCACCACCCACGTGAGTCTCTAACCCACCCACCACCACCACCACCCACCCACCACGTGAGTTGCCTCCCTACCACCACCACTACCCCACCACCCCCACCACCACGTGACTCATCCCCCCACCACCACCACCCACCACGTGAGTTGCCTCCCCCCCACCACCACCACCCCCACCACCACGTGACTCGTCCTCCACCACACCCCACCACCACCACCACTACCCCCACCACCACGTGACTCATCCCCTACCACACCACTACCACCACCACCCACCACGTGAGTCTGGGCTGGGCAGATGGGCGAATTAATGAATGAATGAGCGAGCAAGCAAGTGGGCGAATAAATGAGTGAGCGAGCGAGTGGCGTGAATGAGTGAGCGAGCGAGTGGNTGAATGAATGAGTGAGCGAGCGAGTGGATGAGTGAGCGAGTGGATGAGTGAGCGAGTGAATGAATGAGTAGGTGAGCGGGTGGTTGGTGGACGAGTGGGTAGGCGAGTGAGCGGGTGGGTGGGTGACTGGGCTGGTGGGTGGGTGCGAGTGAAATTAGTGAGCGAGTGGGGTGAGCGAGTGATGAACGCTCAACCGTGCAACAGCAGCAATAACAGCAACAACAACAGCAACTGCTGCCATTCGCATGTGTGGGCTACACGGGGACCTTTACCTTTGCCCGCATGTGGCTAGGTGAGTCGTGCGAGGAGGCGATGCTGGCCGGGTACCGCGAGCTCATCGGGGCTCTCCCGCCCGTCAATCGAGCAACACTCACCGAGATCATCGCTCACCTGCACTGGTGAGGAGGAATTTTTCGATTTAAAGCTTCTTTCGTGACTGCAGGGATTCATCTTCTTGGTTCTTTCGGCAAAGTCACGTAGAAGGGAAATAATAAAATAATAAAAATAAACATTATAAAATAATTTCACGACGTTTCGGCCACAACGCAAGCAGCCGTCCTCAAGTGGAGAACAGGTCTGTCGGGAAGACAGCGTCTGAATGAACACCACCAGGCTTGGAGCGTATATTTAAGCTGGGTTGGAGGGGAAGGGCGCCTTAGAGTCGCGGCATCTCTTCAGAAAGGTGAGAGACTCGATTAGCTGAGCCTTCTTATCCCGGAGTTTGTTGAAGGATCTTCAGCTAATCGAGTCTCTCACCTTTCTGAAGAGATGCCGCGACTCTAAGGCGCTCTTCCTCCTCTAACCCAGCTTAAATATACGCTGCCAAGCCTGGTGGTGCTCATTCAGACGCTGTCTTTCCGACAGACCTGTTCTTCACCTGAGGACGGCTGCTTGCGTTGTGGCCGAAACGTCTTGAGAATTGTATTTATTATGTTTTATTTTATTATTTTATTATTTCCCTTCTACGTGATGACTTTACCGAAAGAACCAAGAAGATGGTGAGGAGGAGTTCACGCTCGCTCGGGCAGAGCTAAGGTCACCCCGCGGCAGCCTCGACAGGGGCAAGCGCTGTGAGCGAGTGGCGCCTGTGAAGGGCCGTGCACCCACCGCTGAGTGGCGGTGACGTCGCCACGTCGTCACCCGTGCCAGGCTGTGTGCACTTGAAGGCCCACGTGAAGTGTCGAAGGCTCCTCTGGCAGGAGGTCACAGGACAGACTCGGCAGGTGCCGTGGGTTTACCGAATGAGATGGCTGGCCGTCTGGGTCAACTTTGACTGAATTTTAGCCGCCCGGCGCTCCGCTCGTTGTTGTGAGCGTCGCTTCTCTGCCTCTGTTGTTGCTGGAGGGACTGCCTCCAACTGCCCAGTAGCAGCAGCAGCGTCCTTCACGAGCCTCCTCAATCTGACAGCGCTCGTTGACAAGTCCACTCAGCTCCACATATCGCATCACTCCGTCTCTCCTCCAGCCCGCACCTCGCCCATAGCCCTCTTATCCGGCCAAACAGAAGCTGCTTGGTCATGCTGTGGCTGGGCATGCCAACGCAGCCTTGCTCGCCCGAGGAGCTCACTGATGATGGGACTGTGTCTCACACACTCACACGCACCCACTCAGTCGCCCATTGACTCGCCCGCTCGCTCGTGCGGTGGCTGAGCATGCGGCTCATGCAGCCTTGCCCGCCGGAGAGCAGCTCACTGATGGGAATGTGTCCAGATCTTTGAATAATTTGTGCGTGTGGGTGTGTGTCTGTGCGTGTGTCTGCGTGTGTGTCTGTGCGTGCGTGCGTGTGTGCCTGTGCGTGTGTGTCTGCACGTGTGTGTCTGAGCGTGAGTGTCTGTGTGTGTGTGTGTGTCTGTGTGTGTGTACATGTGTCTGCGTGTGCGTGTGTGTCTGTGTGTGTATGCCTGTGTGTGTGTGTCTGTGCGTGTGTACCTGTGTGTGTGTGTCTGTGCGTGTGTGCCTGTGTGTGTGTGTCTGTGTGTCTGCGCGTGCGTGTGCAGCGTGCAGTCGTACGCCGCCCTGAACCACATGACGTCACACAACCTGGCCATCGTGTTCACTCCGTCGCTCTTCCACACGGAGGGGAAGAGCGGCGCCGAGGGGCTCGTGCTGGAGCACCTCGTCGCCCACTACCCCTCCCTCTTCCACGTCCTCACCCCACNCTCACCCCACNCTCACCCTCACGCTCACCCCCTCCTCACCCCCACGCTCACCCCCTCGCTCACCCCCACGCTCACCCCCTCCTCACCCCCTCGCGCCTGATNCGCTCCTCCTCGCACTTGCTCTTACGGCCGGTGAAGGCTACTCGGGACCTTTGCCTTTGTGGGGGTGCAGGTGAGCGAGGAGCAGCTCCGGGCCCGGCAGCAGGAGACCGACCTCATCGTGCAGATGACGAGCTCCAGTTCCTCAGCTCGTGCCTCTCACCTCCTCCTCCTCCTCACCTCCTCTCACCTCGTGGCCCCTGGGTCAGCGTCGCTTCGCCAGCGGGTGTCGGACGGCTCGTGCGGGAGACACACCCTGGACGATCGCTGATGATGATGATCCTGCTGCTGCTGCTGCTGATGATTATTCTGCTGATGATGATGATTATTCTGCTGCTGATGATGATACTGATGGTGATGATGATGGAGATGATGATTATTCTGCTGCTGTTCCTGCTGCTGATGATTCTGATGCTGATGATGATGCTAATGGTGATGATCATGATTATTATACTGATGATGATGCTGGATGATGATGATGATGCTGCTGATGATGATGCTGATGACGACGGCGGTGTGTTTACAGGAGCGAGCTGGCGACATGATTATCGAGGTTTACCTGCTGCACAAAGACAGCGACAGCTGCCTGAGCCTCCAGGTGACTGACACACAACACACACAACACACACACAGAGCACTCACACACTCACACACACACAGCACACAGCACACACACAGCACACACACAGCACACACACAGCACACACACAGCACACAGACACTCACACACTGACACACTCACACACAGCACAGCACTGACACGCACACAGCACACCGNACACAGCGCAGACACTCACACACAGCACTCACACACAGCACTCACACACACAGCACACACAGTGCACCACACTCACACACTCACACACACACAGCACACACAGCACACACACAGCACACACACAGCACACACACAGACACTCGCACACTGACACACACACACAGTACACACTGACACGCACACAGCACACCGCACACAGCGCAGACACTCACACACAGCACTACACACACACACAGCACTCACACACAGCACTCCACACACAGCACTATACACACACACACAGCACACTCACACACACACCGCACTGACACACACATGGAGAACTAGATGTGAACTCCCTCGCCTGGTACGCAAGAGGTCGTCGCTTCGATCCCGACCCTGACGCCTGCTGCTGCTGCTGTATATTTGCGTGTGTCTCTCTCCCCGCGGTCGCGTTGAGAATCGAAGTCGCCACGCGTGTCGTGGAGAATTCTGTCCGCCGCTGTGAACTTCCACGCGGCGGCGGCGCGGAGCCGCCCCCGGCGGTGGCCGGGCTCGCTCCGGACGGAGCTGTGGTGGGGCCCTCGCCTGCCAGCATGAGAGATGGTGCAGCCGGAGAAGCTCGCTCCGCGTGACGCCGTGCCGTGCCGTGCCGCTCCCTCCGCAGGTGTCGGCGGCGATGACGGCGCAGGAGCTCACCGAGGAGGTGCTGGAGATGAGGCCTGGGGCGGAGACGGGGGGGGGGCGCCCTGGGCCACCTTCGAGGTGATCGCGGGGGCGAGCTCGGTGAGTCGGGGGGGGGGGGNACTCGCACTCGACCCCACGCCGCTCGCACTCGACCCCACGCTCGACCCGCGCTCGACCCCGACCCACGCTCGACCCCACCCTCGACCCCACGCTCGACCCACGCTCGACCCGCGCTCGACCCCACGCTCGACCCGCGCTCGACCCCACGCTCGACCCCACGCTCGACCCCACGCTCGACCCCACGCTCGACCCACGCTCGACCCCACGCTCGACCCCACGCTCGACCCGCGCTCGACCCACGCTCGACCCCACGCTCGACCCACGCTCGACCCACGCTCGACCCCGCGTCGCCCGCGCTCGACCACGCTCCCCCACGTCGCCCCCGGCACGCTGTACGCTCGAGCGCTGCTCGCTAGCTCGACCCATGAAGGCCCCCATGTGCGGCAGGCTGTGGCTGCCTGGCGGCGATGTGAACGGCACGTCGCATCGGGTACCCATTTGAGGCTGAGTCGACCTAGGGGGGCCCAGGACCGGTTCAGATAATCGAACCTGGGTCGTCAGGTTCGTAGCGCAGTGCGATAACCGCTACACTACCGCAGATAGAGAAACACACAGACACAACAACAACCGCCATTTGCCACTAAGTGGTGGTGACGTCACCACGACGTTTGTGCCAGGCCATGTGCACTTTGAGGCCACGTGAAGTGTCGAACGCCCGCTGGCAGGAGGTCACGGGGCAGACCCAGGTGCCACGGGTCGACTGACTGAGATGACCGAGATGACTGGCTGATGCACCACCTGTGCCCCCTACTGTACCAACTTGCTGTGCTTTAGCCACCCGGCGCTCCACTCGTTGTTGTGAGCGTCGCTCCTCCACCCTCCGTTGTTGTTGGAGCCTTGTTAAACCCAGATGGATCGTAGGCAGGCCAGCCTAAATGTTTCCAACTGGCGAAGATGCTCCATTAGGGGGGTCCACGTTTCACAAGCGTAGAGAAGGGAGGGAATGACCGTGGCCGAGAAGACCCGAAGCTTCGTGCGGAGCGACAGACCAGTTAGCTTCCACACAGCGTTACGCAACCGATGAAAAGATATTGCCGCTCGACTGATTCAGAGTGAGACCTCTGCTGTTAAACTGGAGCCGGTCATAAGCACACTGCCCAGGTATGGGAAACTCCACTCTCTCCACTACTGCCCCATCACCGATTGGGAGTTGTGGGGTGGAGTGTCCGATGATACAAAATACCCAGGCAGGTGCTTAGTTTTGGTGGGGCTGATGGTAAGGCCCCACCTCTTAGTGGCACACTCCAGTTTCAGCAGATATACACACACACAGACACACACAGATACACACACAGACATACACACAGACAAGGCTGCTGTTGTTGTCATCCTCCAGCATGCCGTGTGTGCGCGAGCGAGCGGGCCACTTTCCACAGCATCCCGTGCGAGCTACCTGGGTGCCCTTTGCCTGTACCTGCAGAGCGGGCCCTGCACTACCGCCAGCGCGTGCTGGACACGGTGCTGCAGTGGCGCCTCCACGCCGACTTCCAGACGCACTACCTCATCGTGCGGCCTCACCCGCCGCCAGCGCCATGCAGCACTACCGGGTACCACTCACCCACTCACNCACTACCACTCACCCACTCACGCACTCACTCACTCACTNTTCACCACTACACACCNCTCACCACTCACTCACAACCANCCCTGCCCCACTCACTCACACCACTCACCACCACTCACTCACCCACTCATTCACCACTCACCCACCGCCACCGCCCACTCACTCACACACTCACTCACCCACTCACTCACCACCCACCCACTCACCCGCTCACTCACCCTCTCACTACCTCACGTGCGGCCTCACCCCGCCGCCAGCGCCATGCAGCACTACCTGGGTACCACTCACTCACCCACTCACTCACCCCGCTCACTCACTCACTCACTCACTCACTCACTCACTCACTCACTCAGCCAAATCGCTCACTCACACACCCACGTCACCACCCACCACTCACTCACTGGCACCCATGCACTCACTCACTCACTCACCCACTCACTCACCACCCACTCACCACACACATTCACCACCACTCACCTACTCACTCACTCACCCACTCACTCACCCACCACTCACCACNCACCACTCACCGCTCACNCACTACCTCACACGCTCACCACGCCACACCATCAGCACTACNTGGTTACCACTCACTCACCCACCACCACTCACNCACNCACCACCACCACTCACCACNCACCAATCACNACCCACCATTCACCACTCACCAATCACACACGTCACNCACCACCACCACTCACCACCACTCACCACCACCACCACCCACTCACTCACCCACTCACACCTCACGCGGCTCACCCCGCNGCCACCGCCATGCGCACTACCACACTCACCACCCACTCACTCACCCACTCACTCACCACTCACTCACCACCACACTCACGCCCACTCACCACCCGCCCGCTCGCCCACCCGCTTGCCCATCCGCTCACCCACGCTCACCGGTGCGGTCATGAACGTGGCTCGGTGCCAGAGCCGCGGCGCTCGCGGAGGGCTCGCCAGGACCACGCGCCTCAGCATGCTGCCCGTCGCGCTCACGAAAGCGCTCAGCGCCGGCTCGCCACCACCGCGACGCGCACGCTCACCAACACGCTCACCGCTACGCTCACCAACACGCTCACCGCTACGCTCACCACCACGCTCACCACCACCACGCTCACCGCTACGCTCACCAACACACTCACCAACACACTCACCAACACGCTCACCGCCACACGCTCACCGCTACGCTCACCAACACGCTCACCACCACGCTCACCAACACGCTCACCGCCACGCTCACCACCACGCTCACCACCACGCTCACCACACGCTCACCACGCTCACCACCACGCTCACCAACACACTCACCGCCACGCTCACCGCCACGCTCACCACCACCACCACGCTCACCAACACGCTCCCCAACACGCTCACCAACACGCTCACCACCATGCTCACCACCACCACGCTCACCACCACGCTCACCGCCACGCTCACCGCCACGCTCACCGCCACAACGCTCACCACACGCTCACCAACACACTCACCACCACGCTCACCACCACGCTCACCGCCACGCTCACCGCCACGCTCACCGCCACAACGCTCACCGCCACAACGCTCACCACCACAACACTCACCACCACGCTCACCACCACGCTTACCGCCACACTCACCGCCACGCTCACCGCCACAACGCTCACCGCCACGCTCACCACCACAACACTCACCACCACGCTCACCGCCACGCTCACCGCCACAACGCTCACCGCCACAACGCTCACCACCACAACACTCACCACCACGCTCACCGCCACGCTTACCGCCACGCTCACCGCCACGCTCACCGCCACAACGCTCACCACCACAACACTCACCACCACGCTCACCACCACAACACTCATCACCACGCTCACCACTCACAACACTCACCACCACGCTTACCGCCACGCTCACCGCCACGCTCACCGCGATGCTCACCTTGTGGTTGTTGGTGTTGTGGTTGTTGTGTTTGTTGTGGTTGTTGTGGTTGTTGGTATAGTGGTTGTGGTTGTTGTGGTGGTTGATATAGTGGTTGTTGTGGTTGTGGTGGTTGTGGTTGTTGCAGGCAAGCCGGGCTGACAGGGAGTGGGCTGTGTCTTCTCTCACCGTCTACCGCGGAGTTCGCAAGAAGCTGAGACCCCCACTGAGTGAGCCCCTCCCCCTCACCCCCTTACCCCCACCCCTCANCCCCCTTACCCCACCCCTGATCCCCTTCCCAAGCCCCCCCCCTCCTCCCCTCGCCCCCTTCACCTTCTCCCAATTTCTTGGAGACTCAACCAGAACACNGGGTAACCCCGCCCACTGCTCAGGTAGCTCCNNCCCCCTACTCAGGTGGCCCCACCCACTACTCAGGTAGCCCAGCCCACTACTCAGGTAGCCCCACCCANTACTCAGGTAGCCCCACCCACTACTCAGGTAGCTCCGCCCACTACTCAGGTAGCCCTCCCACTACTCAGGTAGCTCCACCCACTACTCAGGTAGCTCCGCCCACTACTCAGGTAGCTCCACCCACTACTCAGGTAGCTCCACCACTACTCAGGTAGCCCCACCCACTACTCAGGTAGCTCCACCCACTACTCAGGTAGCTCCACCCACTACTCAGGTAGCTCCGCCCACTACTCAGCTAGCCCANCCCACTACTCAGGTAGCTCCACCCACTACTCAGGTAGCTCCACCCACTACTCAGGTAGCCCCACCCACTACAAGAGTCCACCACTACTCAGGTAGCTCCACCCACTACACAGGTAGCCCCACCCACTACTCAGGTAGCCCACCCACTACACAGGTAGCTCCACCCACTACTCAGGTAGCCCCACCACTACTCAGGTAGCNCCACCCACTACTCAGGTAGCTCCACCCACTACTCAGGTAGCTCCGCCCACTACTCAGGTAGCCCANCCCACTACTCAGGTAGCTCCACCCACTACTCAGGTAGCTCCACCCACTACTCAGGTAGCCCCACCCACTACACAGGTAGCCCACCCACTACTCAGGTAGCTCCACCCACTACACAGGTAGCCCCACCCACTACTCAGGTAGCCCCACCCACTACAAGAGTCCACCCACTACTCAGGTAGCCCCACCCACTACACAGGTAGCCCCACCCACTCAGTGCCACCACTACCAGTAGCCCCACCCACTACTCAGGTAGCCCCACCCACTACACAGGTAGCTCCACCCACTACTCAGGTAGCCCCACCCACTACACAGGTAGCTCCACCCACTACTCAGGTAGCCCCGCCCACGAATTGGTGAGCGACTTAGTTCCTGGTGAGCGGGTGGGTACCTCTCCATGTNTCTCAGGTGGTGTGACCGTGTTCCATGGGCGCCAGCAGTGGTGAGTAACCCCGCGCTTCTCACCACACTCACCACACTCGCCACACTCACCACTCACCACACTCGCCACACTCGCTGAGCTGGTGTGAGTTAGTGGGTGGCTAAGTGAGTGGTGTGAGAGTGAGTGATGACTGAGTGAGTGGGTGAGTGGTTAGTGGCTGAGTGAGTGAGTGTGTCAGGGTGAAAGTGAGTGGGTGTGCGAGTGAGTGGGTGACTGAGCGAGTGGGTGAGTGAGTGAGTGTGTCAGTGTGAGAGTGAGTGGGTGAGTGAGTGAGTGGGTGTGAGAATGAGTGACTGAGTGAGTGAGTGGGTGAGTGAGTGGGTGAGCGAGTGAGTGGGTGAGTGAGTGAGTGGGTGTGAGAGTGAGTGCTTGCACCCAGCCTGGCACGAGTGCCGTGCTGACATCACCGCCGACTTAGTGGCGAATGATGGTTGTTGTTGTTGACGATGGCGGTGGTCGTTGCTGTTGTTGTTGTCCTGCCCAGTATCTGTGCTTTGAAAATGAGACGGACTTCCTTCACTGGCACGCGAGCATCTTGCACACGCAGGTGAGCCGCCCCCACATTGCTACCCAGGCGACTTCCACGGGGGTCACCGCGGGGTTCACCACGGGGTCACCGTGGGGGTCACCACGGGGTCACCATGGGGGTCACCACGGGGATCACCACGGGGTCACCGTGGGGGTCACTGCGGGGGTCACCATGGGGTCACACGGGGTCACCGTGGGGTCACCGGGGGTCACCGCGGGGTCACCGCGGGGTCACCGTGGGGGTCACCGTGGGGGTCACCGCGTGCCGTGTGTGTCCGCATGTTGCGTAGCCTCACGGCAAACCGGGACCCGCATCTGACGTTTTCACCGGCACCGAATCGTATTTACGCCGGACGAGTCTGATGAGCTATGAAGTTCTTTACCACAGACGTCCAGCCCTGGTCCCATCCCTGCGACAAGACGCCGAACATCCTTACCTTCCACCGCCATGCCACCCCCCTCCCCCCCCCACTCTCCCACTCCCCCCGACTCTGCCCCCCACTCTGCCCCCCACTCTGCCCCCACTCTAGCACGACGGGGACCTGTGGGGGCGGCGCGGGCAGCGGGGGAGCGGCGGGGCGGGGGCCGCCGTGCGCCGCGTGGGCAAGCGCTCGCTCGTGTCGCTCCGCGGGGAGCAGAGCGAGATCCGGCGCAGCCTCGCGGCACTCAGCGCCGCGCCAGCGCCGCCATCGCCAGCCCAGTGAGGAGCACGCTGACATGCTCGCTCACAAGTTCACTCCTCGCTCGCTCACTCACTCACTCCTCGCTCGCTCGCTAACATCCTCGCTCGCTAACTCGCTCGCTCGCACGTTCACTCACTCACTCCTCGCTCGCTAACTCACCTGCTCGCTCGTTCGCTAACTCACGAGTTCACTCACTCACTCCTCGCTCACTAACTCACCTGCTCGCTCGCACGTTCACTCACTCCTCGCTCACTCGCTAACATGCTCGCTCGCTCACTCGCTCACTCCCTCGCTCGCTCACTCCTCACCCGCTCACTCCCTCGCTCGCACATTCACTCACTCACTCCTCACCCTCACTCGCACGTTCACTCGCTCACTCCCTCGCTTGCACGTTCACTCACTCACTCCTCGCTCGCTCACTCCCTTGCTCGCTCGCACGTTCACTCACTCACTCACTCTTCACCCCCTCACTCCCTCGCACGCACGTTCACTCCTCACCGGCTCACTCCCTCGCTCGCACTCACTCACTTCTCACCCGCTCACTCCCTCGCTCGCACGCTCACTCCTCANCCGCTCACTCACTCCTCACCGCTCACTCACTCCTCCCCGCTCACTCACTCCTCACCCGCTCACTCACTCACTCCTCACCCGCTCACTCACTCACTCCTCACCCGCTCACTCACACACTCGCACCTCACCCCCGTCCTCCTAACCCCCTCCCCTCACCCCTTCCTGTCGTTCCACCAGGAGGCGTGAAGACCACGATGCAGACCCCTGGATCCTGGACTCACTCCCTCCGCCCTGGATCTCAATCGCTCAACCTGCGTCTTATCCAACTCGTGGACATTTAAAAAATCGCCAAGTGAACCTCAGAAATACTTTATAAAAAAAGTAAAAAAAATTAACTCAAAACGGAGCCACACAGCCCCGGTATTGCAAAGCTGCCCGATTTTCCTGGGCCTGTTTTAAAAAAAACGAAACCACTTTTTATTTCACGCAACTGAGCGAAACAGCTCGTTTTCAGAAGGGCTATCACAAACGACGGCGAAACGAAGTGACGTATCGTGTGGAAATGTATAAACAGCAGCCAAATCCTCTGAGATGCGTTACGTCGATTCTCATGTGGATGGAAAAACCGGAGGAACCGGAGAAAATCCACGTGACCACGGAGAGAGAGACACGCAAACTCCAAATATACAGCAGCAGGCGTCAGGGTCGGGTCGAACCCACGACCTCCTGTAGACCAGGCGAGGTAGTTAACATTTCCTAGCCACGTGCGGGCCCACGGTCACGGACCGGTGGTGCGCATTCTCACTTAGGTCAACTTCGGGCGCGGCGTTAAAAACACATTTTTTTGTAACTATTTTATTTTAACTTTTTTTTTGCACAGCCGCCGAAAAAGTTTCGTTGTCGCGTAGGACGGCGGCGTCCGTAACGGAGAGATGGAGCAGCAATTGGCAGCGGAGAGTGGGATGATGGGGGGGGGGGGGTCCAAGACTGGGCATTTGTGAAAAAGCGCTTCATAGCTCATCGGATTTCTCCAGCGTAAAACTTGTCCTCGGCACAGGAATGTGCCGCCCGTGGGGGAATGGAGACCCCACAAAGGTAAAGATCCCCCGTGTAGCCTTCAACAGGCTGTCGGCACGGGGGCGGCGTTGGGGCGATATCGCCACCGCGCCGGCTGGACTCGTGTCGGGGGGACAACGCGGAGGGAGAGAGAGAGATGTTTACATTTGCGTTCAAAGTTTAGCGGCAACGCGGAGTCGAGAGGGGTGTGGGGGGGGGGCGGTCAGAGGCGTGCGTCTCCCCCTTCCACGGCACTCCACTTAAACTCCGGGGCCTCGGGTGCTGCGGTGATTTCCAAGAGAGGCCGGGGAAAACGGTGGCTTTTTTGTGCGGCCGCGTTTTGAAAATAAAACACCCAGGTGGAATTATACCCCCTCCCCCGTGCGTGGTGCGGCGTTTGTTTGGAGAGAGTTGGGGGAGGGAGGTCTCGCTAGTCGGAATTATCTTTTCATCGGCTGCGTAACGCTGTGGAAGCTGCCCGGTCAGCGGCCTGTCGCTCCACACGAAGCTACGGCTCTTCTCGGCCACGGTTATGACTTCCCTTTTTCTACGCTTGCAAAACGTGGGGACCCCTTAAAAGGAAACATTTAGGCAGGGAAGTCATGTACTGTATACTCAACTTCGCACAATTCTGAGTCACTAATAACTGCTTTGCCGTTACTTTTTGCCAATTATGGACTCGGACTATTTCCTATCATCTCATAGTCCCTGGCATGTCATAATATGTACACAGTGGCAGTGGGGGTCGCAAAATGCCGATTTATGACTAATAAACCCCAATGATCCGATCGAAATTAGGGATTTTGATCACCACCACGCGCACACGGCCAATTCGCGACTCCTTACAGCGCGCAGGCCCGAGTCTAAAACCCCTCTCTCGTCAGGTTCCAATCACGGGTTGATAGCGAACCCGTCTCACACGGTGTCCCCGACAAAGCGCTGAGCCCCCTATGGGCGGTGAGCCACCAGGCCCACTACGAGGAACACGGGGGGGCAGCTCCCCCATTGCTTGCACACTCACAACTCCATTCACACAAAGCACGAGAAGGACGTTGTTCACTTTCGGCGTACTTTTATTGAACGAAGAATGTGTTTTACACGAATCGCCGGCAATGTTTGAAAACCTGTGGTGGGGGGGGGGGGTGTGGTGTGTTCAAGTGCGACGACGCCACTGGTGTCGCCCTTAAATCGTAAAACTTAAATCTGACAGCTAACTAAAGCAAGGGCGCTGTATTTACACCTCGACACGACTCGTAAGTCACCGGTACACACCGCACACGCGTTCCGCAACGACCACATCCTCGCTGGGTTTGTCTCCCTCCCGTCCCACGTTCACCGGCGATCGCCAAGGACGCCGTTCTGTCAAATCGCTCCCAAAGGTTCGCCTCGAAACGCCTCGGGAGGGGTCTGAGCCGCGTCTATTCGCGCACTCGCCACAAACCACGTAGCCGCGTGCACACAACGCGATAACCAAACGCTTAAAAGCGCACACGGANGGGGGGCAGAAAGTCGGCATTTTAGCTAATCATTTTTTAAAATTCCATTAAAGCATCTTGAGAAACACGACAACAAAAAACTTCGCAGCTTCAATTTTGGCTAAATTACTTCATGAGCCGTCACGGACGAAAGGGGGGGGGGGGTTAGCGCTGCGTGTTCAGTCGAGCGGACGAATGAACCGATCCCCCTGCAAGCCACACTGGGGGAAGGGGGGGTCACAGCCACAACAAGAAGCTACCAGCAGGCGAATTCGCCACCCACTCGCTCGTGCCCACCCGGGCCGACAATTGGGCGCTCACACCAGGCGGTTATCAAAAATATCTTTATTCTCAGAACGGTAATAATAATTTACAGATTTCTGCCGCATATACACATGTATACAAGTCGTCGCGCGGGTGGGGGTTGGGGGGGGAAGGAGTCTGCCCGCCACAGAAATGAACTCCCCAACGCGCCTCGAATTCTCCCCGATCGCTTGGCAAGGATTTCGCGACCTGCAGTGCAAAGTTGCCCAAGTCGCGGGAAGTTGTTCAGCAAGGGGGGGGGGGGGGCTACGTTCCCGAGAGATGGGATGGGTTTCATCCCTTCTCGGTGAGTTAACGAACGAAAATGTATTCTTAAGACCGAGATGGCGGTTCAAGTAAAGTGCGCCGTACGCGCACATGAGGCAGCCGCGTCACGCACTGCCACGCAAACGGACGTCCGCGTACGTGCGTTGTTTCAAACAAATCACGTGCCCACCTCTGCGGGCCCGAAAGAAACCCGAAGCAGCAGCGGCCTCGGCAAGACTTGCGTGCGTTTGGTGGGTCCGACTCACTCTTGAGACATTTCTTTTGAGGAAAAAAAATAAAAACCGCGCCGATAAACAGATCGCAAGCGGGCATGAGGATAGCGGCCGACCACCGCTTTTCACCCGCCTCGCATTTTTAATTCGATGGCCCTCACGGCACACGGCGGCGGCAGCAGCAGCGCGGGCCTGGCACGTCAAACGCGACGCCGCAATGTTCACTCCATCTCCATTTTGACCTGCACGTCGGCGGTCGCACCGACACCTCGGTGCCGCCGGCGCGGGGAGAAGCGGTGGCGGCGGTACGGCGGTGGTACTGGCAGCGGTACAGCAGCGTTACCGGCAGCTTCCGCGGCGTCGGCGGGCCGTTCGCCGCCGGTCGGAGCCCCCGTCGGCGCCGTCCGGCGCGGGGACGGCGTCTCCGCCGGCTTCAACCGCGAGCCCGGTCGGACGGCTCTCCCGCGACGGCGCAGCGTCCTGCGGAGCCGAGTCCGACGGGGAGATTTCCAGCGAGCTGCCCAGCGCCGAGTCCTGGGAGCCGCACGCGACCAACGACGCGAATGGGCGGCGGCGTCGTCGGCGCCATCGTTGTTAACAACGCCGGGTTCGCGAGCGTCGCTCAGCGCGCACTCGAGCGGGTTCTCCTGCGTGGAGGTCGTGGGAGTCGGAGTGAGGTCAAATGACGACTGGGGAGGGAAGGTGGACAGACAGGGAGGGGAGGGTCACCGATGCACATCACTCCCCAACGCACAACAAAATAAATCTCCATTGACCGAAACGCAAAACTAAGCTCTCTAAACTGTCCACGTGTGGGTGGGTGTGTCTACACGGTGTGGTCCCTGGAGAGTTTGAGCGGTGGGGTGTGTGTGGTGGGGTGTGTGTGGTGTGTGTGGTGGGGGGGTATGTGTGGTGGGGGGGGTATGTGTGGTGGGGTGGTGTGTGGGTGGGGGGTGTGTGTGTGGTGGGGTGGTGTGTGGTGGAGGTGTGTGTGTGGTGTGTGTGTGTGGTGGGGGTGTGTGATAGGGTGTGGTGGGGTGGGTGTGTGGAGGTGTGTGTAGTGTGTGGGGTGTGTGGTGCGGTGGAGACGGGAGGGCAGGGCGAGGTGGGTGACTCACATCTCTCGAGCACGTCGGGTACGTCTACGATCAGGGTGATCGGGCACACTTGCGCGCCTCGCGTTCGTTTACGATCACTCGTGGCGCACAAATTCACAGGCGCTCGCTGCCAGCACCAACAGTCTGTGAAGGTTACACGCGGGAGCTTTGTTTTTATGTGCGAGCGTGCGTCGACCCATCGGGCACCGCCAACTCACCCGACTGTCCACCCTGACGGCGTTCTTCAGGTGCCACTCCTCCTCGTCCTCGTCCCAGTACTGCTCAAACTGCTCACGGCAGATCTCGCACAGCTGGAAAGTCATGCACGCACGCAGAGGACCAGCCCCCCTTTAGTCTCGGAGCACGCAACAGCGACTACGCCGCCGCATGGTGAACGACGGCGATGAACAACAGACGAACGGCATGCAACGACGACGACCGACGATGACCGATGACCCCCCTCCCCGCCCTCCGCCCTCGCGAGCGTCTGCGCACCTCTTCGACGCCGGCGGGCCCGGCGGGCACGCTCAGGAATTCCTTCTCTCGCGTGGCCTCCTGCGTCTTGAGGACCACCTCCTCCTGCACCTGCTCGAAGAACTGGCTCTTGGCCCGCTCCTCCAGATCGGCGATCTCCTCAAACTCGATCCAGTCCTGCGGCGACGGCGGCGCAAACGACGGAAGGTCAAGGGTTGTTGGACAGAGCTCCGAGCAAACGAGTTTGACATCCGATTAGTGCGGTTGTGCCAGGCCAGGTGCGCTTTTTTGCGTGTTTAGTTTGTCGTCCTTTCCGTTTAGCGAGGTTGGGTAGGTTACGGTGCGAAAGAAGTTTAACGTACACATATACATAGCACGGCTGGCTACGTACGGTGTGAAAGAAGTGCAACGTACATATGTAATGACAAGAGCCGGCATGCGGTGTGAGGGGACTCGTGGCCATGGGAGGAAATGACGGAAGTCAGCCTACAGTACGAATGCACTAGTGGCCACGGGAAGTAATGACGGGGTGTGACGGGGTGTCAGTTGTGAGTGTGAAGGGACTGGTGGCCACGGGAGGTAATGACAGGGGAGTCAGCTGTGAGTGTGAAGGGACTGGTGGCTACGGGAGGTAATGACAGGGGAGTCAGTAGTGAGTACGAAGGGACTGGTGGCCACGGGAGGTAATGACAGGGAGTCAGTAGTGAGTGCGAAGGGACTGGTGGCTATGGGAGGTAATAACAGTGGAGTCGGTTGTGAGTGTGAAGGGACTGGTGGCTACGGGAGGTAATGATAGGGAGTCAGTTGTGAATGCGAAGGACTGGTGGCCACGGGAGGTAATGACAGGGGAGTCAGTTGTGAGTGTGAAGGGACTGGTGGCCACGGGAGGTAATGACAGGGGAGTCAGCTGTGAGTGTGAAGGGACTGGTGGCTACGGGAGGTATGACAGGGGAGCGCAGTGAGTACGAAGGGACGGTGGCCACGGGAGGTAATGACAGGGGAGTCAGTAGTGAGTGCGAAGGGACTGGTGGCTATGGGAGGTATAACAGGGAGTCGGTTGTGAGTGTGAAGGGACTGGTGGCTACGGAGGTAATGATAGGAGTCAGTTGTGATGCGAAGGGACTGGTGGCCACGGGAGGTAATGACNGGGGAGTCAGTTGTGAGTGTGAAGGGACTGGTGGCCACGGGAGGTAATGACAGGGGAGTCAGCTGTGAGTGTGAAGGGACTGGTGGCTACGGGAGGTAATGACAGGGGAGTCAGTAGTGAGTACGAAGGGACTGGTGGCTATGGGAGTAATGACAGGGAGTCAGTTGCGAGTGTGAAGGGACTAGTGGCCACGGGAGGTAATGACAGGGGAGTCAGTTGCGAGTGTGAAGGGACTAGTGGCCACGGGGGTAATGACAGGGGAGTCTATGAGTGTGAAGGGACTAGTGGCCACGGGAGGTAATGACAGGGAGTCAGTTGCGAGTGTGAAGGGACTGGTGGCTACGGGAGGTAATGACAGGGGAGTCAGTTGTGAGTGTGAAGGGACTGGTGGCCACGGGAGGTAATGACGGGAGTCAGTTGTGAGTGTGAAGGGACTGGTGGCCACGGGAATGTTCGAGAAGGGAGCGTGGTCAGGCGATGGAAGAGGACGGTGGAGTCTGCCGGTGGAACGAGCGTCCAGAGTTGGCAAGAATGATCGAGAAGGGGGGCATGGCCTCGGTCGGTATATAAGGGAGATGCGACGGAGACCTCCTGTATACCATGCGAGGTAGTTAACATCTCACCATGGGGAAGAGAGAGGACACGCAAACTCCAAATATACAGCGGGCCTCAGCAGGGTCGGGATCGAACCCACAACCTCCTGCATACCAGGGGAGGTAGTTATCGTCTCCGAGCCACCGAGCGATTCAGCGAGCGCCGCTTACCACGAGCGAGTAGTACCAGCGGCGGTGGGTGACCTTCTTGCTCAGGTCCTTGTCCATGCGGTTCATGCGGTAGTGCCAGTCGAGGTGGTCGGCGTAGACGTCCGTCTGGCGCGCCGTGAAGCGCATGCCGCACGAGTAGCACTGGATGCCCGAGTAAAGGCGCTGCACCACCCCGTCGTAGCGCCTTCGCGCACACACGCACGCAACCGGATTAATACACACACACTCGCGTATACTTGAACACACGCACGCAACCGGATTAATACGCACACACACTCACGTATACTTAAAGACACACACGCAAGACATCCACGCAGCGCGTACTTTCAGATGCGCTTCCTTCCGATATTAGGGAGCCACTGGAGCTGTCCACATTTAAATAATCGTTGAGATTAACAAACTCATTTCTTTAGAAATGCCTTTTTGTGCTTTTACTTTGTTATCCTTCCGCACCTCCAATTAGCACGGTTGGCAACGTACGGTGCGAAAGAACTTCAACATACATACATGTGCGCGCACACACACACTTTTCAGAATAATTAAAATATCAGTAGAAATAAGATCGGCAAACCTACTTGCTATACCCGCCACACAGTGGGTCACCATCCCACATTGCCGAGTGAGCGACCACCACACCTAGGAGATGTTGACTACCTCGCCTGGTCTACAGGAGGTCGTGGGTTCGATCCCGACCCTGACGCCTGCTGCTGTATATTTGGAGTTTGCGTGTCTCTCCCCCGTGGCGAGATGTTAACTACCTCGCCTCGTCTACAGGAAGTCGTGGGTTCGATCCCGACCCTGATGCCTGCTGCTGTATATTTGGAGTTTACGTGTCTCTCTCTCCCCGTGGTGAGATGTTAACTACCTCGCCTGGTCTACAGGAGATCGTGGGTTCGATCCCGACCCTGATGACGCCCTGCTGTAAACTTGGAGTTTGCGTGTCTCTATCCCCGTGATCGCGCGTGGATTTTTTTTCTCCGGGCCTTCCGGTTTTTTCCCCTCCACATTTAGAATCAACGTCACGCATTTAGAGCGTTTGGCTGCTGATATAAATGTCCACGTGATAATGATAAACCCCTACGTTGCGCTATCATGTGTCGCTAGGTCGCATCTGGGCAAAATAAACTTGGTCGATGGTTTTAACGACGCGACGCTGCTCACTGTTTGAGGTCTTCGATGGCGAAGCCGGAGAGGTCCGGCATGTCGACATCGTCGTCCTCCTCCTCCTCCTCGTCCACCTCCTCATCCTCTTTCGAGGCCTCCTCTGCTTTCTTGGCCGCCCCCTCCGTCACCGAGCGTTGCTCTCGTTGCGAGCGTCGTCTGCGGCGAGAGGGAGAAACGAGCGGAACGGGGTCAGAGAAACAAGCGCAGTGGGGTCAGAGGGCGAGAGGTGACCGGGCTGCTCGGAGGTGACCTCGCGGCGAGAGGGAGAAACGAGCGGAACGGGGTCAGAGGGGGGAGGGCGAGAGGTGGCCGGGCTGCTCGGAGGTGACCTCGCGGCGAGAGGGAGAAACGAGCGGAACGGGGTCAGAGGGGGAGGGCGAGAGGTGACCGGGCTGCTCGGAGGTGACCTCGCGGCGAGCCGCCGGACACTGCCAAGAACCTGGGTTCGAATCTGGGTCTCGTCGCTCGTCGATAAACTGCGTCGATCGATCATCTCAGAATGGTCAACGATGAGCGCGCAAGAATACCACCGGCACGGTTCGCCCGGGATTTGCAAATCAACTGTGCTGCTGCATGCCGGTCGTGAAAATGTAAACTTCGGTTTGACCGCCACATGACGTAAGATTTACTGTCTGTGGCAGAGCGGGAGGAGGAGAAGTTGTGCCCCCACCTCCCCCGCCCTGAGTGGACGACAGGTCAAGCGGAACACATCACTAGAAGCAGTCCCGCGCTATCCGCACTTCGTCTCACAATGGACAGCGACCCGCCGGTTAAGGCGGGGGGGGGGGGGGGGGGAAAAAAAACAGACCATCGTGGAGATCGCGGGGGGGGGGGGGGCGTACAAACGACGAGGGGTGTGGGGTTCTCCTTCTCCACTCACCGGCGGTGCCGGGGTCGTCGTCGTCTGGACTTGCAGGATTCCCGAGGCCACGAGCTTCGAGAACAGCGAGTTCACGTCCACCTGGCCGATGTGGTTGTCCGATCCCATCAGCCCCATCGCTGCCACACGCACACAGACAGACAAACACATGCAAACACACACACACGCGCGCACAAGCAACGTCGTCAGCCGCCGTTTGCCACCAGCTGGTGGCGACGTCACCGCAGCACTAGATGCTAGTGGCGGTGAGTGGTCGTAGTAGTGGTAGTGAGTAGTATTGATGATCGGTGGCGAATAGTGGCGGTGAGTGGTGGTGAGTGGTCGCGAGTAGCAGTAAGTGGTCGTAGTAGTGGTGGCGAGTGGTACTGGTGAGTGGTGGTGAGTATCAGTGGTAGTGGTGAGTGGCATTGGCGAGAAGCAGCGAGTGGTGGTGGTGGCGAGTGGCATTGATGAGTAGCGGTGAGTGGTGGTGAGTGGTAGTGGTGGTGGCGGTGAGTGGTCGTGGTAGCGAGTGGCATTGGTGAGTAGCGGCGAGTGGTGGTGGCGGTGAGTGGTCGTGGTAGCGAGTGGCATTGGTGAGTAGCGGCGAGTGGTGGTGAGTGGTAGTGGTGGTGAGTGGTCGTGGTAGCGAGTGGCATTGGTGAGTAGCGGCGAGTGGTGGTGAGTGGTGGTGGCGGTGAGTGGTCGTGGTAGAGAGTGGCATTGGTGAGTAGCGGCGAGTGATAATGGTGAGCGGTAGCGGTGGTGGGAAAGCAGCCACTCACACATGCGATGCTGGTGCTGCATGAGCTGCTGCTGGTGCTGCTGCTGCATGGGCCCGCGGATCATGGCGCCGTGCTGCAGGGCCTGGGACATCATGGCCACCTGCACCTGGGAGGCCGGCATGAACGGCTGGCCCGCCCCAGGGCCAAAGTGCGGCCGGGGTCCCATGCCCATGAGCTGCGGAGAGAGGAGGTAGAACGCCTTAGCTCAGTGGTTCTTATCAACCTGGGTGCATCACGGCATCCCCTGGGGTGCGGCGATACGTGGCCAGAATTTTGTTCCGAGGTAAATCACCGAAACGCAAATTTAGCACAGGCACGTAAGTAACGACTACTTTAAATTTCGATTTAAAGCTTTCGTGACTGCAGGGATTCATCTTCTTGGTTCTTTCGGTAAAGTCACGTAGAAGGGAAGTAATAAAATAATAAAAATAAAACATACTAAAATAATTCTCACGATGTCTCGGCCAAAACGCAGATATGCAAATTCTTTTGTCAAGGCGCACTTCCCCCCTTCCAACCCAGCTTAAATAGACGCTCCAAGCCTGGTGGTGTTTCATTCAGACTCTGTCTCCCCGAGAGACCTGGTCTTCACCTGAGGACGGCTGCTTGCGTTGTGGCCGAAACATCGTGAGAATTATTTATTATGTTTTATTTTTATTATTTATTACTTCCCTTCTACGTGACTTTACCGAAAGAACCAATAAAACGACTATTTTGTTTCCTTAATTCCTATGTATTTATTAACACTATTACTTTTTTAACGATTAAGTACCAAAGGGCGTGCAAGCCTGCATTAAAGGTTAAGAGAAACCACTGCCTTAAGATGCTTCTGCAGAGCGCTGCTGGCAAGCCACGCACGCAACGCCACACGCACTAACGCCACACACGCACTCACGCCACACGCACTAACGCCACACGCACTAACGCCACACGCACTAACGCCACACGCACTAACGCCACACTTACGCAACGCCACACGCACGCAACGCCACACGCACGCAACGCCACACGCACGCAACGCCACACGCGCTCACCTGCTGGCCGTGCTGAGGAATGCCCATGCCGAGGTTGCCCATGTGGTGGTCGTTGGGCCCATCGCCATTCCCTGGAGGTGGGAACCCGGCGGGAATCCAAAGGGGCCCGTCTGGTGGCCCGGCTGCTGCGTCACGAACTGCGGCCCGCCGTCAAAGCGCTGCCCCCGTGCGGCCCTCAAACGCGGCCTGTTGTTGACGCTGCTGCTGCTGCTGCCCGCCAAACTGAGCCCCGGCGCCGCCCGGGCCGTCGAACCGAGGAACCGAAGGCCCATCGAATCGTGGCCCCGGATGAGACTGCGGCCCCTCAAAGTGCAGCATGCGAGGCCCCTCGAAGCGGTGCCCTTCGAATCGGACGCCCTGCGGCCCTTCAAATCGGGCACTTGCGGCCCGTCAAACCGCACACCCTGGGGCCCGTCGAACCTGGGGCCCTGGGTCCCTCGAAACGCATGCCCTGCGGGCCGTCGAATCGCATGCCCTGGGTCCCTCGAAACGCATGCCCTGTGGCCCGTCGAACCTGGGCCCTGGGTCCGTCGAATCGCATGCCCTGGGTCCCTCGAAACGCACACCCTGAGGCCCATCGAACCTGGGGCCCTGGGGTCCGTCGAATCGCATGCCCTGCGGGCCGTCAAATCTGGGACCCTGTGGCCGTCAAATCGGACCCTGGGGCCGTCGAACCTGGGCCCTGGGGCCGTCGAATCGCATGCCCTGGGGCCGTCGAACCTGGGACCCTGGGGCCTTCGAACCTGGGACCCTGTGGGCCTTCGAACCTGGGACCCTGGGGCCTTCGAACCTGGGACCCTGTGGGCCGTCAAATCTGGGACCCTGTGGGCCATCAAATCTGGGACCCTGTGGGCCGTCGAACCTGGGACCCTGTGGGCCGTCAAATCTGGGACCCTGTGGGCCATCAAATCTGGGACCCTGTGGGCCGTCAAATCTGGTCCTTGCGGCCCATCGAATCTGGGTCCTCCCTGCGGCCCATCGAATCTGTGTCCGCCCTGCGGCCCGTCGAATCTGTGTCCACCCTGCGGCCCGTCGAATCTGTGTCCGCCCTGTGGCCCATCGAATCTCGGTCCTCCCTGCGGCCCGTCAAACCGGGACCCTTGCGGCCCGTCAAAGTTGGCCCATCCAAGGCGGGCCCGTCGAACCTCTGGCCCCCGTCGAACACGGGCCCTGGGGTCCGTCGAACCTCGAGCCGGGCCTATCGGGGAACCTGCCGAGGGGGGGCCGTCGGCGAACCTCTCCGGGGGCCCGTCGGAAAATCTGTCGACGGGACCGTCGGGCCGGCCGGGCGGGTGAGGGGCCCGTCAAAGCGGCGTGGAGGGAGTTCGTCGTCGCGCTGAGGGCTGCGCGGTTCGTCGCGCCACCACCCGGGGGGTCGTTGTCTTTGTTGTTGCTGCTGCTGTTGTTGTTGAAGCCGCCGCCGCCGCCCCGCCACGTTGGCCGAACCCGTCGGCGCCGTCGAAGGGCGGCCGTGCGGAGAGCGTAGGGGGCGTCCACCGCTGGCGAGGGGTCGCGCGAGCGCCGTGCCCGCAGTTCCTCCACGCCGGGGCCTGACGCGAAACAAAGGACGTTCAAGCGAGCCGGCGATTCCCTGCGGCTCCGTGAGCCTCGCCACGTTACCTCGGTGATAGAACACCGCGTCCGCTGCCTGCGTGGCATCAACTCCGAGGAGACCGGGGCTCACTATCGTTATCGCAGGCAGTCCACCGCGACTTACGGGCGCCCGACTATTTTGCACATCCGCACTTGCGAACCGCGGAAATATTTATCCAGCGGAGCAATCCTCCGAGAGAAGTAGTGCGTGTAAAAGCTAGCGTGCGTGAATCAACGACTAAAACTCAGAGAAAATATAGGTTGTTTTAGGTTAGACCGTGTAAATATAGAAATGTGTTGTTAAACCCGCCACCACCCGATACTGCCAATTGATAAGGTTTGTCACGGAAACAGAACGTACCAATTCGTTACTAGTGTAGTAGGTTCCAGGAGACTTGGACGACGTAGTTGGAGGCACACTTATTTATTAAGCACAAAGTACATACAGGCCGAGATGTACAACACTTGAAGGGGTATCGGCCCCTTCACCCGTCTAACTGGGAGATCCACACTCTATGTCACAGCTAGCCTACTCCTACCGGGCTAGGGAGGCTAGCTAACCCAGCCCTGGTTAAGCTGGGATTACGGCACCCTGAGTCCCCAGACCGGCTCTTACAAGAGCATCGGCTCTGGGCTCTCGGGCCACACCACTGGCTTGCCCAGGTCGGTCCTGAAAGGACAGCGAGCCAGGGGAGTCCCAGGGCTATCTAGCGGTCTTCTTGCTTCACTGGTTAAGGCTGAACACTGAACCCCGAGCCCTCCGGCTCACATATAGCAACTCCCCCACTGAGGGTGGGGCCGTGGGGATCCCAGCTCCGTGTCAGCCCCCAGGCTGAACGGTGCGGACGTCAATGTAAGCGCCTCTGGTGTACGGGCATAACCATGCCCAGTGTGTTTGTTAAGCCCTCCGTAACACCTCTACACTAGTACAGCACTACACCGTGTGTTGGAGAGCAAAGCCACAACATTTACAATCTGGGTGTGTGCGGCAGTGTGTGTCTGGGTGTGTGCGTGCGTCTGGGTGTGTGTGTCTGGGTGTGTGCGTGTGTCTGGGTGTGTGCGTGTGTCTGGTGTGTGCGTGTCTGGGTGTGTGCGTCTTGGTGTGTGTGTGTCTGGGTGTCTGTGTGTGTGTCTGTGTGCGCGTCTGGGTGTCCACTCACCGGGAAGCTTCTCAAACTTGCCTCTGCGCTCCCCAACCTCCCGCGGAGGAACCCAGTGCTCGGGGGGGTTCCCACTCTCCTGGGCCCCCCACCCCACTCGCCACGCTGCCCCCCCTCACACGCGGAGGCTCGGGACCCTGGGACCGGCGCTGCCCTCCCTGGGCAGCTCCACTCGCTGCTGGCGCCACACACACACAACGCGATTGTCATTTCAGCCGACGACGCTGCCGCAACCGTAACGTAATTAACCACAATTCTGACCGACAAAAAGATCCCCCAGCCGACACATCCCCCCCCCCACCTCCGCCACCCTGACAACCGCAAGACGCCGTTACGCACCTCCCGGCGCGCCCTGCTGCCTTCGTCGGCCGGCCCTCGCTCCTCGTCCTCCCTCTTCACCGCGGCTTCGTCCGCGCCAGCGGCAGCCGCGGCCACGGCCGTCGACGCGCCGCCGGCGACGGCGGCGGCGGCCGCAGGAGCGGCGGCGGCGGTCGTGGCAACGGGGACGGGGGCGGCGGAGGCGGCTGGGGTCCCCCCTCCGCAGGTTCGGCGACGGTCCAGCAGCGGAGGCCTCCGCCCCAGCGTCGGGGTCATCAGCAGGGGCTTGCGGGAGACGCCACCGGGGCTGGCGGCAGCGGCACCGGCTGCTTGCCGGGCCGCTTGTCGAAGGCGCTGGACTCGGCCGCGTGCGGGCCGTGCCAAGGCCCGTCGGCGAGGGAGCGGAGCGGCGGTGGAGGGGTCTGCAACGACCGCGGGCCGTCGCAGGGCTGCTGCTCCCCGTGCTGCGGGAAAGTGCCGGAGCGAATTAAAAATGCGACGGGGCGGTCGACCCCCAAGCCCGTAAACGTTTCGTCAGAAAACAAGTTACTACAGCAGAACGTACACTCAGCGACGTATCATCGCCACCACCTCCGTACTCGTGCACACACACACACACCAACACCACCACCACCATACACACATACAACCAGCTACACACAAACACCACCACCTACTCTTTGGTTCTTTCGTTAAAGCCACATAGAAAGAAAATAAATTAAATAATTGAATACGACGTTTGATTGCAACACAAGCAACCATCATCAGGTAGGAATGAAAGAGAAAACAAACATAGTAAACATAGAAATATAATGCAATACAACAGTCAACACCCTACCTGATTTATTACATTCTTCCAAAGATTGCTAAATTTGAGAGAGAGACAAAACACAACACAGAGACACACAGAGACACAACATAGACCACCACCACCATCGGAGACTGGTGCCAAAGCGCCACTCACCGGCGCCATCGGTGCACGCCGGGCGGCCGCTTGCCCTGCTGCTTGAGGCTCGCCTTGTGCTGGTAGTAGGCCATGTCGGCCTCGGACAGGAGGGCCGCGGGCCCGAGTCGCCGCGAGGCCGCAGCTTGAACAGCTGGTTCAGCTGGTGCACCATCTGCATGTGCTGCTCGTTGGTGATGAGGCCGGACTCGCGCTGCATATCGGCCTGGGCAAAACCAACAAGGTCTTCACCCAACGGCGGACGGATCACGGCCAACAGTTTGTCCTTCCCCCGCACCTCCGATTTGCACGGCTGGCGACGTACGGTGCGAAAGAGGTTAAACGTACGTACTTGACGAGAGCTACCGCCGTAGACGGACAGACGGAGCGAGCGCGGCAAAAATAAATGTGGTTTACGTCAAACCGTCGTAACAGACGGAGCAAGCGCAGTGACGCTGGTCAACCTTCCCTGTTGGGAAGCGTCAACAAAAGGTCACAGTGGGCCCCCCCTCTCCCACCCCAACTCGCTCGTCCCCTAGGCCCCCGGCCCCCCCCCCCTTCCCCTCACCTTGCGCAACAGCTCGTGCTTGTTGGCCTGCGTGATCTCCTTGGGGATGTGCAGCTCGGGGTCGGTGCTGGGCCGAGGGTGGTGCTGCGTGGGCGTGCGGGGGAACGGGAAGCGGCGGTGGACGCTGACCCCGCGCCCAAGAGTCCCTCCGCTGCTGCTGCTGCTGCGGTTGGTTCTCCTGGCCGGTGCGGATCCTACAAAGACAAAGGGCCCCCCCGCCCGTGTAAACTTAACAGACTGTCGGGGCAAGCGCTCGTCAAGCGAGCGGGCACCTATGAAGGCCGGTGCGGCACTCGAGGGGTGGGTGGCCAGCACCACGCCTCGGCCGCCTTAGTCTCGAGCGACGGTGTTAACTGCAAGCCGCTCTATGTAATTATTTGAGGTCGAGTCGACTAGTGGAGGCCCATGACCGGTTCAGATAATCATCACCGTTGTTGGTCGTGAGCGGGAATCGAACTTGGGTTCTGCCGGGTTTCGTAGCGCAGCGTGGCACTAACCTCTGCACACCGCCCCCCACAATCCTACACCACACGCACATTCACAACCCACATACAGAAAGACAAACGCACAAGCACACACACCTCCTCTTCCATGTCGGCTAATTATACTATCGCTGACGACAAGCATGATCAAGACAGTAAAAATGAGTCAAAAGCGCACCCCTTGAACTGCTCCCAGGCAGAGCGGCGGAAGCGCTTGTGCAGGTGGGGGCCTCGCCGGCGTTGGGAGTGTCGGGTTCGGAGGGGGGGGCTCGGGCGAGAACTGGGCGAGCCCAGGTACTCCGGCTCCTTCTCCACCTCGGGGGGCTTGTCCCGGGCCCCCCACCGCCACCGCCGGCGACAACGCCACCACCGCCGCCACCACCACCACTACCGCGTTTGTTGTTGCGTCGCCATTCGGGCCGTGCCGTGGGTGGGGGCGCAGCCGGCCCCCTGGGTGCACACAAACACACACACAAACGCACACAAACACACACACACAGCGGCATTCAGACGGACGGGCACAGCAGAATTTCACATTGAAAGACTCGAGTCCGCAACCAGATGTTGATTAATGGCCAATCCTACCCCCTCTTCCCTTCCCCCTCCACTCCTTCCCGTCCCTCCCCTGTAGCCCTTCCGTGACCGCCCCTCCCCCGGCTAAAGTGTCCCTCTCTTGCCATTCACTCATTCCCCAGCACCACCCCCTGCCATCTAAATCACTCGACCGCTTTTAAAACTACGCCTTGAATCAAGGTGGCTCGAGATAAATATAAAGCAAGATTATTGCGCGTTTGGCAGACGCGTTTGCGAGGTGCTCAAAGCGAGCGCTGCACGCGTGAACACGCTGGGGGATGGGTGGCGTCGCAAACCTTCACAGAGACGTGCACCAAGTGCGACCGTGCCGTACCTCGCAGCGGGCGCCCACCCGGCCTTGCCGTGCGGTCCCGCGCCGGCAGGTTGGCCTGCAGCGGCACTCTCTCGGGAGTCGTCTTCTTCGAGCCGGCGCCGCCGGGGCGGCGGCGGCCGCCGGGCCTCGCGGAGACCTGGGGGACTGGCTCCTCCGCCTCTTCGTGGCAACCGCCCCTCCGTCATCGGCGAGCGGCTCCCACGGACGCCCTCGCCGCGCTCCCTCTCGCCGCGCTCCCCCGCTCCCTCGCACGGCTACGCGACGGCGCTCCGGGGCTGCCTCCCTTGCGCCGCCCGCTCCCCCGGCGCCGGCGTCGCTCCCGTGGCCCTGAGCGGAGAGTCCAAATTCCTCCGCTTGGTCGGCCAGTCGGCCGCCTTGGCGGGGGACTGGCTGGCGCGCCGCTTGTCCGTCGCCCGCGGCAGAGCCGTCGCCGCGGCCGACGTCGCCGCCGCCGCACCCGCCGCGACCGCCGGCCCGGCCGGGGAGGCGTGGGCTTTTGTGGCGCGCGCCCCGCCGTGCGACGCGGGAAGGGGGGAGCTCGTCTTCCTGCGGCCGCTCCCCGGCGCCCAGGCGGCGGCGAGCGCCGACCCCTCCGGCGCGACGACGGGGACGACCGCCGGGGCGGGGGGAGCGGTCGCGCGGCTTGGCGGACGCTCGCGCCGAATCGCGCGGGCCTTGCGCCCGTCCTTGCCGGACGCGTCGCCCATCTTCTTGGGGTCGGGAGCGTCGCCCCCTTTCTTCCGGTCTCCGCCCGACGAGGGTTCCTTCTTCCGCTCGCCGCCGAACGGCGGATCCTTTCCGTCGCTCCGCTTGCCCGCCGCCTTCGCCGGCGCCTCGTGCCGTTTGTCGACCGGCTTCGTGCGGGGGACGAGCGCGCTCCGGCGGCCGGTCGCGCCGGCGCCGCCGCCACCTCGGGGGGCTGCCGCCCTCGGCCCGGGGGCGGGCTCGGCGTCGCCCGGCAGGGCGAGGAGCGGACGGCGCAGCGGGCACCGGCGACGTCTCCTTCGCATCACTGGGGTAGAGGATCGACGACAAAACACACGGCACGCGAACGTCAATCATCATCACCACGGCACAGGCAGCCATGAACCCAGATCACTAAACCCAATGAGACTATCAACCCCTCGAAAGACTACAAACCTGACTTGATCCTCCATCAACGCCAGCTGCTGCTGCTCGTGATGCTGCTGCGTCATCTGCAGCCGGGGGTCTCGGTTCATGCGGGGGTCGCGGTTGGTGCGGGTCGCGCCCCGGGTGAACCATCACGGTGGCCGTGCCGTGCCGCGCCGCCGGAACTCCCCGGCGCTCGTGGTAAGCTGCGAGTGAGAGAGCGGCGCCGCCGGCTGCGGCTTGATCTCCTGGACGGGCACGGAGGGGGACGGTGGCCAACCAGGGGCCTGGGTGCTCCGGGGATGTTCCCAGACAAAGATGCCTCCTGCGGGGTGGGGGGTAGGGGTAGGTGAAGAGAGCGGAGCGGTCGTTTACAACCATGCGGCTGACACGCGATATCTGTAGAGGAGAAGCATCAGCACGCGATGTTTTGTCCGTCGACGCGCGGATCACTCGGGAAGGGAATATTCCGGACCCGACGACGCCCGGCACTGCGAGGCCCCGCCCCTCTCTCGCTGGCGACGCGAGTGGGCGGAGGTGGGCGCTCCCGTGTCCCCGTGCGACCGGACCAGCGGCGGATTTGACGACCGGAGAGAGAACGCGGATTCTAAACCAAAAAGAATACGAGCCCCGTGGGCAGGCGCCGCTCACTCACCAGCTTGGCCTTCGTCTGCTCGAGCTCCAGCTCCAACTTTTTCTGCTGCAGCTCCAGCAGCTGCTTCTGCTTCGCCAGCAGCTGCTGCCTCATCACCTCGGCCGCCTCCGGAGGGTTCGGCTCCTCAGGCTGCGGGGGGGGGGGGGAAGACAATCGCGGTC
Source organism: Lethenteron camtschaticum (assembly GCA_018977245.1). NCBI lineage: Eukaryota > Metazoa > Chordata > Hyperoartia > Petromyzontiformes > Petromyzontidae > Lethenteron > Lethenteron camtschaticum. The sequence continues at coordinate 5,989,321 of MU249630.1, forward strand.
AAACAACTCCCCACTGTCACCGGCGACCGTTCTATCGGGAGGGGGATCGTGTAAACGAGATGACCAAACACCCGGAATTCGTCAAACCGAATTCCGGGTGTTGGGCAACCCAAGACACATCGAACCTTTTAATGGCAAACGTCAAAAAATATATCTTTTTTTAAATACCAGTGGAAGTGTGAATGCACAAGTGGTTTGCCAACGCTTCCAACGCCCAACTTATGCCGGGGCTTCTCCGATGCGTTTTTTGGCTCGTACCGTGGGGGCGTTTCGGCATTGCCCGACGTGCCGCTCCATGTGCCTAGTGCTAAAACTTAGGCTCCAAGCAAGCGGCGCGAGATCTCAAGACGCGCCAAAACACACGGTACGACACAAACACACGCGCGCAGGTCAGCCGGCCAGCGGCGGCTCTACCCACTCACCAGCTTGGTTACGAACTTGGGGTTGACGTGAATGCTGCCGGTGTTAGCGGAGGCGGGCGGAGGCCGTATGGGCCACGCCGGGTCTATCTTGTTGACGTGCACGTCTAAGCTGTGGAGCTTCTTCGGCGGTAAGATTTGGTCCCACGTGGAGCGAAGTTTGAACATGTTCTTGCGCGTGTTCTCATCCACCTGCGCGACAGAGGGGATGAAATGCTCAAACCACGAAACTCGAACCGCAGGAGGCGAGGGGGGCGCCGCCGCCGACATCGCCCGGCCACAGCACCGTTACACACAGCTCGCCGCGGAAAAGATACAAGGCGGCGGCGGTGGTGACGGCTCTCCGGGCGTGGTTTTGTCCGGGTCGTGCAGCGGCGTCGTTCCGCGCGAAGCGTCGCTCTCGCCGGGAGCATCTTCCGCCTCGGCTCCTGGGCCCCTCCTCCCCGACCGAGGCACTTGGTGCGAAACGTCGGGATGTCGCGCCGAACAAAGCCGCGGCACAAGCCGAAAAACCGCGCCGGAGAGCCGTGCGCGGCACAACCGCGAAAAATTACGGTTGAGAAATTTGGCGACGGCACATTTGAGACTAAGAAGCGACGATTTGTATGTTACTGAACGCATTGGCGATCACGGTGTTGAGAGATTCACAACCGTTTCACGCAAGTAAAAAAAAAGAGCAGTATTTTTTTACGAAATGACAGCAACTTTTAACGCGTGCAAGACTCGACAAGTTTTACAGAGCAATAAACGCGAGCGCACAAAACAAGAGCCGGCACAAAAACCGAAGCCCAAATGACGTTCAGGAACGTTTTAACGAGCGGCTCGTTTAATGACCGAGGCGGTTTATTTTTTGAAGCATTAACTTGGGGAGTCGTTTAAAAAAAAGTTATACATCACATTCTGACAATGTTCAACTCGGGGACTCGGGATTCATCTTGGTTGACCAATTCAACTGAGGGGGGGGGGAAGAAATGAAGTCCGATAAGAATGACGTGGTTTTTTTGTTGAGCCAGAATGGATAAGATCTCGGATAAATGTATCTCTTACAGAGTGGGATGGCTCAAAATACGTTTCTTTCCCTGTTCCGCAATAAACTCACTCGCCCCCCAGCTACCCACCCCAAAAAAAAAACCTTTCACCGAATTTTATGGAACTCTTATCGCGTAACAGTTCACGGGCTGACGGTGCCATTCATTTATACCTTTTCAAAAGTGCAAGTAAACGTCGTCACAATGTTGTGCGAAAAGAACGCAAGGTAATCCTGGGCCACGTTCTTGATGATGGAGTCCATGAGGTAGAGCACGGGAAGGCGCTCCCTGCTGGTGCCTGCAGACAGAGAAACTCGCACCGTTGAGGACGCGACACCGGCGGGAGCGCAGAGATGTTCGCCGTGCGCGCGCGCACAAACTCCGTACCGTCGCAATAATTACAACTACTTTTTGCGTTTTAAGTTTGTCGTCCTTGGGCCAGCCCCTGCGGTTGGCTACGAACGGTGCGAAAGATGTTCAACGTAGTACATACACCAAACTAGCAGTGCTTTGACTTAGGCAATCGAAGAAAAAAACCCAAATGGTTTCAATAGTTCGCCTGAGTCGGTCAACCATCCGCAGGGGGCCCCTGTCACTACTTAAAGCGACGGATCCCAAAGATGAGGCTCTTATATTCAATACATCAATGCAGTGGTCACTGCAATGCTGTTGGTTGCTGCATGTTACCAACTGGAGAGAGGTGAACAATACTAACCACTTGGGAGTTGCTCTTAAATCATTAAACCGGTAAAAACATGCATCGGCATAGCAGTTTCCAATTTCAAGTTTTTTGTTAGCATTTAAAAAACATAAACCGCTTCGCAAACAAACCATTAAACAATTTAACCAAAAACAACCAAACACTCCATTGCTGTTGGGGAAAAGATCGTCCCCACGCCAGGGTTCACAGCCACCTGTGAAAATAGCAAAATCGCAACTTCACATACCATGAGTGTCAAACATCCCAAACACGGTACTCTCCAAAAGGCCTCCTTTTTTTAACAATTGCAAACGGCGGTTTTCTAAAAATTGCGTTTTAGAAAGGAGAATCCGCGGCTGGAATTAAGTTGAACACGGAATTATCGGCAACTCAAGCCAACATTGAAATGACAATGTTTTTTTAAAGTTTATAGTTATTGTTTCCAACAGTTGCGATAACTGTAAAGCCACCGATGCAAAAATCCGGGGCAATTTTTGCAAACGCGTGAAATTTGGTTTCAGGCAAAACAAAAGCAATTTTGCTCGCAGGCAAATTGCCCAACACGAGAGAGATAAACGCCACGCAACGTGGTCCAGAAACAGTCCCAGATTCCCCGCATCGAGCAGCCGGCTTTTTATTCCCTCGTAAAAACCAGACCACCACCATCACCACCGCAACACGTGGGCTGGTCGACGCAAGAAAGCGGAACTGTAACTGGTCCACGCGGATCAAACCTTTCGTATTCCCCCCCCCCACCGACCCGGTCTAAATCGGTGTCACTGCACCAACATAAAAAAAATGGTGAGCGACCCAACTTGACAAAGATTTCTCAACTACAAAGATGATGGGCCCCAAGCTTGGGAGTGGTCACGACCGTGAAAAACAAGGATTTCTTTGGGCCACTCTTCTCAGCCGTGTCCACGGTTAACGTCTTGATTTTGTCTTCGGGCACTGCCAGGGGTGGGGTCCTTTTGTAGTCTGCGCGATGAGGTTTCAGGGGAAGAGGAGGATGTTGGTATGGGAAGGGGCAGCAGTTGGTGGTGGCCACAAGATGTTGAGAAATGAGGGGGAGTGCGACTTGCCAAGCTGCTGCCATCAGCCGTGAAGAGAAGCTCGCTTTTAAGATGTCTGCACTAACATTGATACACAAAAGCCCCATTTGTCTTGGGTTAAATCCGACCCTGGCACAAACAGGGTGAAATTCCAATTTTTTTTTAAACCACAGTTTACTTGCACAGGTATTAGTTTACAACACCAACTGCTTAACGTGTGAGTACAAGGAAATGTTTTTTCCAGCGATGGGAATTTCACCTCTGTGTGTGCACTCAGCGCTGTGGGGTTACAGCCAGCCGTAGGCTGCCGTGGCACGCACGCTTGCCCGAGATTGCTTGTTGTTGCTGTTGGGTTTGCTCACGCAGCCACATTCGTGGATTTAACCTTGGAACACGACGCAGGTCAGCAGACGACCTTCCCTCTACCACACAAAAGTACAGCATGTTCCCAACGCGCTTGCGTGCGTCAAAAGCACATCGTACGGTGTGTTATTGTTTTCAAATTGCCCGAGAAAATGGTGGCCACAAGGCAATTTTAACTGCCACATCCCAACACATTTCGATGGGCTTAAGAGTCCAACGCGCGGTCAATGTGGCTACTACTCCGCAGAGTAGGGAGGGGTGGTGTCAGCGTCCATGTCAGCATGGCTGCCATGCCGAAAGCCTCGGGTCTAGAACACATTAACGCCGTCTTCTGGGACATCAACTTTTAAACATGCTGTACATTTGCCCACGCGAGCTCAACCTCCGGCGACGAGTCGCCCAAACAGTGGCCGAGATTATAGCTGTCCTATAGCCGGGAAAAGCCGCGTGTAAGGATCTATATTAGAGACGCACACACACACAAATAAAAAAATGCTGGCGGAGGTGCCTAAGAATTGTTGATCCTGGGCAGATTCCAGCCAGGGAAGGGGCCCAACGAATCCAGTGCAGGCAGAAGTGGGTAGCAGGGGGAGGGCAAAGGGGGGTGATGGAAATTCTTCAAATGATTGCTACTCCTTGCTGCTGCTGCACACTGCCAACTACAACACGAGGCGAGATGGAACTTAAGACCGGTTAGCACGGGGTGGTGGGTGGTGAGGGGCTTTGTGAGGCCACGCACAGACGTCGCCCCGCCGTGACTCTAAAGACACTGTTTGCTCCAGAGTCCCAGGGAAAGTAACACACCCACAGTGGTTTATTTTCTTTATTTCATACACAGTGCAAAATATCTATATACTTTTGTTCGATTATCGCTCGTGAGGTTTTTTTGTTGTCGTTTTAAACTTCGTTACGTGCGCTTTCTTGTTTAAACCGCTGACTTTAGAACCAAAAAAATTCATAATAAGACTTTAGGTAGAAAAGGAAATATTTTTCAAATATCACACCGGCTGCTTTGGGCAGAAAAAAAACCCAGTCACGCAGGCGCAGATTAAATACTGAACGCCCGTGGCAAGTGCTGTAGTAAGTTGAATTTTAAACACACGAAGTGTTATGCAAGCGGTAGGGGGCCACACGAACTCACCCCGCCCGTAGTCATTACATCACGCCGCCTCTGTGAAAGCTGTCATTATCGATTGCCTATTGTGCAACGTATACAATATATACGATACTGGCTGTACATATCCCTAGCTATCTCTACAGACATACATACACACGCAAACACAGTTGATAAATATATATCTGTAAGTACACATTTACAGATACATATCCAAATTGGATATTGTTGGCAAGTCTTCTTCGAGTCTTGTGCTACGAAAACAAAGATGTGTTTAAATGTCTTAAAACATTAAGTTACTTCATAGACCTTTGTTTAAAGTCCCAACACCAATGTCTCAGCAACGGCCTCGTAAGTTACTGCCGAGGAATTTAAAATGCAGCCCATCACTCCCTACCGACCATCGACGATTTCCGCAAAACCATCTGCCACAATTACAACACCCCCACCCCAACCACGTGTGGAGGTCACGAGTTTGTAGTAAATTGGTCAACTCAAGCGGGGAAGATAATGGACGAAACTGGGAATCAGCGCGGTACAATGTAACGATTCGTCCCAGATGGTGAACTCTACCCGGTGGCCAGAACGTTAACTAAACTATAAAAACGTTCAAAAATAAGACCTTAGCGCGCCTTTAAACGAATCAAACGGCGGCGCATCCTTCCTTGAAATTAGTCAAACCAAGTCTTTCATTAACATTACGCGAGATATAGAAATAGGCCGTGTAATTTGCTTACGTTTTACGTACAGCAGCATTATTGTTAAGCACGGACTCAACCTAAAATCGGCGCATCGTTAAGAGCAGTCGCAATCACTCGTGCTGTATTGTACACAGCACTTGCACACGTAAAGACAATGTCCAGTGATTAACTTTAATTATAGCCACTGGCCCACTTCTCAACTAGACGGCCAAATTATCAATGTCGTGTTAATACTAAGATCACACAAGAGACGAGGCCTGAACCAGCCAGTGGATATCCAAATGTGCTGTATATTAAACGCCATCGGATGTTTACTATTAGTTAAACGCGTTCTATGGTTAACCTGTTATAAGGATCAGTGCATTTCACAATTATTTAATTTTATGCGAGTCACATCAGATGTGTACTCAAGACGATGTGTAGCAAGATACTTAACGAAATACTACTACACGCCATCACCAGAGACATCGTAAAAAAACCTACAACGCCCTTTGAATGTTAGTTATTCTCGGTCGAATACCATTCACCAACCCGCACTGATGAGCGGTGACGAAGTATGTTCGCGTAACACGATGTAGGCACGGCGATAAAACCACAATGCGTACGAACTTTTTACCCGCACAAAAAAAGCCGCAAGGGCAATTTAACATTAACGCGATCACGTTACGAATTACATTCGACTTTCGCGTCTCCCTCAAGCCGATGTTTTTAAACAAAAAAATGTAACAAAAAATCGGTGTGGATGGCGTGGCTTTCGTGAGAAACCGCCGCCGTTAACTTAACATTTGACCGTGGCTTTTTTAAATGGTAAAAAAAAAATAGCCTCGTGTTAGTTTTTTTTTCCAACTAGAGGCCCTCTCTCTGCCGTTCGGCCATGTTTGTTTCAAGTCGCCCTCCTCCCGAAAAAAATATAAAACGCCTCATCTCCTCCCCCAAAACAACCAACGAATAAAACCGCCCCTAAAAAAAATCTCACACGCGTGACAAAATGACATTGTTTAGTTTGTAAAAACCTTGGCTATTTGCGCTTCAATAATCTTGACGATTTGCGACGCGAAAGGGAGATTCTCCTCCGCCAGGATGGTCAGCATGTTGATATGCGGCTTGCTGTTAAAGGTCAAGTCTTCCAGCGACGACTTGTACTCCTCGCACACGTCCTCCGCCATGGCTCACTCTTTACCCACAACAGGGGGGGAGAAAGGAACGACTAAAATAAAAAATAAGAAATCTATCGCGAGGTGACGATAGGCCGAGGTTTAACAAAACAAACTGCCACAGCAACTGCGTCTGAGGCACACCACAAAATGGCCGGGAGAGGGCGGTCCCCCGCTTATATAGGGTCCCGCTCCAACCCGTGACGTCATGAAAACCTGGAGGGGCGGGCTGTACCAAGTGGGCGGGGCGGGCCGTACAAGTGCGTGAAGCGGGCTGTACCAAGTGCGCAGGGAGGGACGGGCTGTACCAAGTGCGCGGGGGTGTTCCGTACCAAGTGCGTGAAGCGGGCTGTACCAAGTGGGTGGGGGGCGGGCTGTACCAAGTGCGCAGGGGGGCGGGCTGTACCAAGTGTGCGGGGGGCGGGCTGTACCAAGTGCGCNGGGGGGCGGGCTGTACCAAGTGGCGGGGGCGTTCCGTACAAAGTGCGTGAAGCGGCTGTACCAAGTGCGCGGGGAGACGGGCTGTACCAAGTGGGCGGGGGTGTTCCGTACAAAGTGCGTGAAGCGGGCTGTACCAAGAGCGCAGGGGGGCGTGCTGTACCAAGTGTGGCACATCTTCTTGGTTCATATTCTTAGGTTTTTTCGGTAAAGTCACGTAGGTCAAAAACATTTAAAAGTAAATAAAATAAAAATCACGACGTTTCGGAGGCAACACACGGAGGCAACGTCGTGATTTTTATTTTTTATTTTATTTTACTTTTTAATGTTTTTTGACCTACGTGACTTTACCGAAAAAACCTAAGAATATGAATCATTGCAGTCACGAAAGCTTCAAATCTAGAATCTTCTTGGTTCTTTCGGTAAAGTCACGTAGAATGGAAATAATAAAAATATAAAATAATTCTCACGACGTTTCGGCCACAACGCAAGCAGCCGTCCTCAGGTGGAGACAGGTCTGTCGAGGAGACAGAGTCTGAATGAGTTGTGGCCGAAACGTCGTGAGAATTATTTTATTGTTTATTTTATTTTATTATTTACATTCTACGTGACTTTACCGAAAGAACCAAAGCTCCCCCTCCCAAAAAATAAAACATCTTCAAATCGCTTTAATATTCAATGTGGCGCTGCACTCTGATGTTGTAGGAGAAAACATTTATTAAAAAAAGTCTATTTAATTAAGTAGAACGTCTTGTTTATATTTATTTAAAGTTGCGCATTTTGACGTGACGTCACATTTCTCACCCCCCCCCCCAATGTGCGTGACGTCATTTATGGACGGCCCTTCGTAGTACTACGTAGTTGCAGTAGTACCAGGTTTTCGCGACCCATTTCAACCATAATACAGATTTTTTTTTGTTACTAGTACAGCACACCGGTAGTAGTAGTAACTACTAAGCAAATCTTGATTTAAGTATCACGACAAATTGTTAACTCAACAAAGAATCCTATTCTCGAGCCCACTCACACGTGCGGAGGTTGAACCCTAAGAACCTCACAACTTTTCGATTTAAAGCTTCTTTCGTGACTGCAGGGATTCATCTTCTTGGTTCTTTCGGTAAAGTCACGTAGAAGGGAAGTAATAAAATTAAAATAATAAAATAATTATTTTATTATGTTTTATTTTTATTATTTTATTATAATATTATTTATTATTTTTANTTTTATTATTTATTATAATATTATTTTATTATAATATTATATTATTTTATTATTATAATATTATTTATTGTTTTATTTTATTATTTTATTACTTCCCTTCTACGTGACTTCACCAAAAGAACCAAGAAGATGAACCTCACAACAAATGGGAAGTAACGTCATCTAAAGCGCAGTCCACAATGGCTGGGTCTCGACCAGCGAGACGCGCAGTTCGCTAACTCGTGAGTTTAAAAGTGAATATTAAACAATAATCAATAACATTTTACCCCCCTGGAATCGATTAACTTATGGGGCGGCCGCCATCATAGGTAGGGCGGTGACGTCACGACACGTACCCCCCCCCCCCCCCTAAGATGGCCGCAATTTTAAACGCGTTAAAACTTTTCACATCAATTGAAGCTATAAGGTTGTCGTTTTTTGTTTAAATTCCACCGGGTAAAGCCCACTGAGAGATTTTTAAATACTTTTTTTCAAGAAGCGACTGGCGATCGCTTTGTTGAGCTATCGTTTGTGGCCAGGCAGCGTTATGAAATGTTAATTTAATACCTTAGTGGGTAGGATTGGGATGGTTTATTTGTGTGGTTTGAGTGATTTATTTACTATTGATTTGATTTATTTACCTTTATTGTATTTTGCGCTATTAACGCATTGTCCTTTTTTTCCTCCTTCCCCCCCTCCACATTCATATGCGTGCATTGAGATTGTTTAAGATTAGTTTTGCTGCTGTAAATGTCCAAATGGGCCACTTTTTGTCGATTCTGACCAATAAGTTAATAACTCTGTGGGCTTTGCCTGGCAGGATGGGGATGATTTAGTGTTGTATTTCTGTTTGGGCGATTTGTTTAACTTTCTTGGACGTTGCACTACGATCGTGTTTGTGTTACTGTTGTTGTGACGTTCTTATCCAGTGCCCTTACTGGACATGTGTGACATTATAGAGCTTCATAGCTCATCGGATTCCTCCAGAAGTCGAAATAAAACACATTCCTGCGAGGGAGCTGGTAGGAACGTTGGGTTGCTCGGTCAATGGCCAGGGTCAACGGCGCGTGGTGTATTCCGCAAATATGGCCGACTGTGAGGGCGGGCACAAGCCGGCGTGAGTAGGTTAAACGTTGAGCTTTATAAGGGCACCGCGGGTGACCAGCCCCTCCCACCCCACCACATTCTGGCGAATTGCCTGATGATGCTGGATGCAATTACCAGCGAAACGCGTACTAAAATGTTGTGCTTTCACGGTTCAACACACCGGTGGGCTAAAGCAGTGAACTATTTGTATTTTGTCAACGTGACACTTTTTTACTGATTGGCCGTGTCGGTGGTGGAGGGTTACGACACATTTATAAATAACGCATCTAAACCCAAAAACGTTGATTATGAATATTGGTCGTGAAAGCCTACGTGTTAAACACATACAGGGTGCTTCAACAGATGTTTTAACAGTCTCCGGACCTTAATCCCATAGAAAATCTGTGGAGGGAGCTGAAGGTTCGAGTTGCCAAACGTCAGCCTCGAAACCTTAATGACTTGGAGAAGATTTGCAAAGGAGTGGGACAAAATCCCTCCTGAGATGTGTGCAAACCTGGTGGCCAACTACAAGAAACGTCTGACCTCTGTGATTACCAACAAGGGTTTTGCCACCAAGTACTAAGTCATGTTTTGCAGAGTCAAATACATATTCCCTCATTAAAATCAAATCAATTATAACATTTTCATGCGTTTTTCTGGTTTTGTTGTTTCTGTTCTCATGTTCAATAAACCTCCATTAAAATTATAGACTGATCATTTATTTGTCAGTGGGCAAACGTACAAAATCAGCAGGGGATCAAATACTTTTTTCCCTCACTGTACCTATTGCAAGGCATCACGTCTGCATCAACCACACATGATACATGCAGACAACATGTGGCTCTGATGTCAGCATTTGTTTTTGAAACTGATTGGCCTGCACCAGAGGACAGCCTACTTACTTCAGGCCTCGTCTCACCAGTGTCAGACCGGAGAACGTCGAAAAGGCACCGCAAATCTAAAAGTATTATGGCTCGGGCTGAGCAATTATATCAATGGGACCTTTTTGGCAGTATCAAGACAATGGTAGAAAAACAGTAATAATAAACAGGAGGCGTTCAAGATGATCAAATACGGTGCTGGATAACTACAGCCATCCGCATGCAGCAGCCACCACAACTACCGTCATCCACACCGCTACCGCCACCACCACCACCGTCACCACCGTCATCCCCACCACTACCGCCACCACCACCACCGTCACCACCGTCATCCCACCGCTACGCCACCACCACCGTCGTCCCACGCTACACCACTGCCATCACCACCACCACCACCGTCATCCACACCGCTACCGCCACCACCACCACCACCGTTGTCCCATCGCTACCGCCACCACCGCCACCGCCGTGACCCGGCTAAAAACAACACCGCGCTGTTCACTTTAAATTAGACATTTAATGCGTTGCTGCTCTGGTAAAAAAAAACACACACAAACACACGCGTACAAAAGTCCATCGAAGTTATTGCTCGGATACATCCTCCACTGAGCGTCGTCACATTTTACAACGTGAAAGGCACGAAGGGCAGAGAGGGTGAGGAGGTGGTGGGTGAGCTCACAGCCGATGGGTCGCGTCCGACACGTGCCGTCATGTCAAGCGTTGCACGGCAACACGTGTGGCCTGCCAAACTCCCCATCGGCCCTCGAAACCAAACGTACGCCTCGGCCGCACCGTCCAAATTCCATGAAAAAAAACACGCGGACTTCCAAATTACTTCAACTGGGGGAGACCCATGCCAGAGGTCGCAACCGGGTACCCGATACCCGTACCCTACCCGATACCCGGCTACCCGTACCCGGCCGGTACGGGTAGACCGTGAGTCACCGGTGAGTAACTGTTTGTCACTCATTTCCCAACGTCTTGTCTCTTCTCACAATTCAAGTTCCTAGAATCAACCCACCCTCGCCTGCAACATGGCTTGATTCCAGAGGTCGCAATCAGGTACCCGATACCTGTACCCTACCCAGCCGGGTACGGGTAGGATACGGGTACCCGTTTGCGACCCTGGTGCGGCCGGTACGGGTAAGGAATCAAAACCCGTTTGCGACCTCTGACCCATGCCCACTTGTGGGCCAGCGTTGGTGCGCATAGATAGGCAACAGCTGCTCCCTGCAGTCCCTTGGCTCGACTGCAGCACAGCGGCATTGCAATTGTTCAGACGGGAGTGATGTAAAGGCACTTTGAGTTGCTCATGCATTTCAAGTGGCTCCAACTCCTCACCATTACTCGAGGCTGGATATGCAGGTTTCTTCGGTTTGTGCGGTTTCGCTTGTACGCTGCTGACCTACTGCTATCCAAAATTCGCTTCATGCGGTTTGGATTTACTGCATGCGGCTATGCGGTCGGACGTGGGACAACATTGTGTGTATGCTACTCGGCAAGCAGCTGTCTCACACACAGAGATACATACACAGAGATACACACAGATTACATGTAGATGCACACAGATATACACACACAGACAACATTGTACCGCGTGTGTACCGCGTGTGTACCGCGTGTGTACCGCGTGTGTACCGCGTGTGTACCGCGTGTGTACTGGGTGCGCTACTCGGCAGGCAGCCGTCTCCGTGCGGTTTCGCTTTGTGTGTCCTGCGCTGGGAATGCATCTCCTACTTCTACTACTACCACCACTACCACCGCCGCACAGAGTGAGAGAACACCGCTGCATCTGACCTAGCATCACCGCGTTTCGGTTGCCAGCGGCCGCTCGGTCACCCCTTTGCACGTGAAGCCTGCAGAGTGGATACGCAAGCCCTCCGAGCGTGATCGGAGTTCAACCGGCAAGCGAAGTGTGTTTGTAATTCCTGCTTGGCAAGGGGCTAAGGGGAACAAGAGGTTTCTCACCCCTGCACCACCGCAGCTGAAGGCACCGCACCACCGTCACGCCCTCGGCGGTGCCGTGAGAAACACCGGCTTGCGTCCCCGTTTTGCGATGGGGACACCGGTTCACATCCGGTTCGAGGGTCGGATTAGCCAGCGGTGGGCAACCCAGACGAGGCGGTGGGCCACGTGAGCGCCCCTCCTTGGAGGAGGCCACCGCCAGGGCTCCACGGGACAGCAGGTTGCCCCCCACTGGTTTCGCCCGTCGTCGTCGTCGCTCATCATCGATCGTAACCTTTGGCGTCGCATAAAATAAGTTCTAATGCGTGGGAGGTAAACGGGACGGGGTGGGGGGGGATTGAGGAATTTCCACCGCCGGCTTCGGCGCAGCCGGTCAGTTAAAACCGGGCGACCGTGTGGGCAGGAAGACGCTGCTGGGTTGCCGGGCTGGGGCGACGATGGGTGGTGGGGGGGGGCGAACTGCGACTGCTGCCAAGGAACCGATCGCGCGTACCCATGCAGCCTGTGCGTCGCTCCCACTAGGCCGGGAATAACAAGGGGGCCCCCGCCCCCCACCCCCGCCGNCGCGCGGGTCGTTGACCGTACTTCACCACGCCGGTCGGTGGGAGCACTGGGGAGCACCGCGGGCCGCTGGCGTTGGGCGATCGTTGTTTGCGAGCGCGAGCTGTGCGGCCTCCTCCTGGCGTCACTTGCGCTCCATCCCAGCGGCCAGGGCCAGGGCCAGGGATTCCACTGCCGACACAAAGACGGAGAGAGGCAACGGTCCCCTTCGTTACGTTGCACGGTCCACGGGGGGGGGGGCAGGTGGTGTGGGCAGCGAGCGCCTGGTGATGCCGGTGGCAAGTGCTGGCCTTCACAGTGTGTTCAGGCCAACACGGGGATCGTTGTCTTGGTTGGTGTGCGTGTTTACGTGCGTGTCGGTGCGTGCGTTGGTGTAGGTGCGTGTGGTGCGTGTTGGTGTTGGTGCGTTGGTGTTGCTGTGTGCGTGTTGGTGCGTGCGTGTTGGTGTGTTGGTGTTGCTGCTTGCGTGTTGGCGTGGTGGTGTGTGCGTGTTGGTGTGTTGGTGTTGCTGTGTGCGTGTTGGGCGTGGTGTTGGTTGTGGTCGTGTTGGTGTGTGCATGTTGGCGTGTTGGTGCGTGCTTCTCACGGTGTGGGAAGCTCCCGCGCCGCACGGCTTTGTTGAGAATCGTGACAGGAACACGTGGCAGCTCTTCAAGTCTCCCTCCGTACGCGCAAGCACGTCCGCACTGCTCACGCACACACACGCACGTACACACATGCACGCACACACACGCACACACACGCACACACACACAAACACACGCACACACACGCACACACACACTCACGCACACACACACACACAACACATGCACGCACACACACACGCACACACACGCACACACGCACGCACACACACACACATACCAGCGATAGCCTCAACAGACTGTTGGGGCATGCCTTTACGAGGACACCTCATGAAGGGCGGCACTGCGGAACACGGGGGGTGGGTGGCCGGCACAACGCCCGGGGTCGCCTTTGTCTCCCAGTGGCGATGTCGACGCACCGCACCAAAGTAGTCGTGTGAGGCTCCCCCACCCCCACGCACTCCATAGACGGTGCCCCTTTAACCCAGGGGTCGGCAATCAAAGTACAAGAAGGGCCGTTGGTTTTTTTTCGAATTCGGAATATAGCTTAACAACAAAAAAAACCCCAACTCGTATCAAGAGCCGCCGATGCCGTGGAATGCGGACGGGTCCCTCGGTTAATGACTGCCGCGTGCGCTACGGAGCCGCAGGGTCGCCGCCGTAGCCAGGCTCACGCCAAGTCGGACCCAACTCAAACAAATAATTATTCAAGAGATAGGAATAAAAAATCTTAAAAGAAGCGGCGGCGAGGTTGGGCGGGGGGAGCCAGCGGAGCAGCGTCCGGAGAAAGTGAATCCACAGCCTGGGGCACTCGCGCGAGACGAGGTTCCGATCGTCGTCGTCATCATCGTCATCTTCATCGTCGTCGTCGTCGTCATCATCATCGTCGTCATCATCATCGTCATCTTCATCGTCGTCATCGTCGTCGTCGTCATTATCATCATCAAATGCGAATGTGGTCATCCAGCACACACCGTACAACGACACAACGCCCCGACCCACAAACACGAAGGAGACGTCACAGCGATGATGACGATGATGACGACAACTACTTCGCTGCTCCTGCCGCCACCGCTATCTGGCTTGACCACCCGAATGTGAAATTGTAGTCGCCGAGCTCTGCATCTACATCGATCGATCGAATGAAGGAGGTCATCGTCGTACGAGAGAGACGTGACGCGTGGCGCGCGGTGAGGTTGTACTGCACGGTCGCTCGCTCTGTCACCGGTTGGGCAGCGCTACGGTGCGGGAGTTACCGCAGAGCGGCGGGGCCGGCTCGCCAGCGATCGGCAAACACCAGCGCCAGGTTGCACACCTTCATGATGGCCTGCTTCACGTAGCTCACCTACGCTCGCAACACACACACACGAAGCACTGGCATTCAGCCCTGTGGACACTCCAGGCAAGCACTAACAATGTACGTGAACACACTGTGTGTGTGTCTATGTGTATACGCGCGTGTGTGTGGGGAGCGGTAGTGTAGCGGTTAGCGTGCAAACACCAGTGACGATTATCTGAACCGGTCCTGGGCCTCCCTAGGTCGACTCAGCCTCAAGTGAGTACCTGGTGCGGTGTGTAGTACACATCGCCCCTCGTGTGCCGTGTCGGCCTTCGCAAGTGCTCTCAGACAGCACTTGACCCAACAGTCTGTGAAGGCTATACGGCCTGACCCTGCGCTACGAGGTGGGTCAAGGGCCTTCAGCTGTGTCGCTGTGCGTCTCCTCCTGTGTGGTCCAGGCACCCGTGGCTGGCTACCCGCTGCTCGAATATCTGAACCATTTCCTGGCCCGCCGTGGGCCTTAATGAGTCCCTGGTGCCGCGTGGAAACGTCAGCATTGGGGAGACAAAGCCGGCCGGGCGTGGTGCTGGCCACCTCCACCTCATGGCGGCCTTCATACGTCCTCACTCAGAGCACTTGCCCCAACAGGTTTGTAAGGCTAAAAAATAATAAATTAATAAAAATAAAATATAATAAAATCGCGACGTTTCGGAGGCAACACAAGTCTCCGTCATCAGGTGGGACCGTCACAGCCAGATTTGCTGCATCGAGTGAGGCGATTCCAGATGCAAGCTCTTAAATACAAGTTGANGGGGGGGGGAGCTTATCAGAATGTGGTAGCCAATGAATGGAACGTATCGGGAGGGGGGGCGGGGCTAAAAGAGAGCACGAGGTGCACGTGTAAACTAGAGTATGAATCCTTGCAGTCACGAAAGCTTCAAATCTAGAATGTGAAGGCTATACGGGGAGGGGGGGGGGGATCTCTGTCTTTGTGCGTCACCCTGTCGCGCAGCAGGCAGCGGTCGTGAATGGCCGCCAGGAAGTCTCCGTGCGCCGCCAGCAGCTCGTCCAGATCGTAGGCCCCGTCGAGCCGCGGGCCGAACTCCAGCCACGTGCTGTGCAGGATCTGAGAGGAAATTCGAGGGAAAAAACAATGGAATTTACCCTTTCTGGCAATATAAAGCGGTGTGAAGATGCTCAAACACCAAACAGAAACCCCAATTTGCACGGCATCGATTCTGCAGGCTCCGAGGACACGTCACTCTTGAACTTTTTATTATGATTATTATAATATTCCGCTAGTTACCCAGCAAAGCCTCACGAGACTCCAAGACTCAGGTGCTAGCCACCCAACCCCCCCCTTGCGTGCCGTGCCAGCCTTCATAGGTGCGTTCTAGATTTAAGTTTTCGTGACTGCAGATCCGTCATCTTTGTTTTTTTCGGTAAAGTCACGTAGGTAAATAAGTATAACCGTAAAAACAAAGTTTTTCACTATAAATCCTTTATATGCGTGGCAGCTAGAGTCCTCTCGTCCCTGCTTGAGATGGCTGCCACCTATGGGTCAGATGATTGCATTGCACATTAAGCAATTGGTAATTAAATATAATCTTTTTGTCCTAAAAAGTGTAAAATTTTGGAAAAAAAATTTCACGAACATTAATTGTCACGCACACGAGTTGTGTGGAAAATGTCAGCTCGATTGGATCACGGGAAGTGGGTTAAAAAACGACCGAAAGATTTGCACGGTCTAAGCAAGCAAGCGAACTTAATATAAAGGATTTAAAAATATAATACATTTAAAATGAAAACAGCTACGGTAATTAAATCACGACGTTTCGGGCACAACACAAGCGTCCATCTTCAGGTGGGGACAGACACAGCGAGAGAACAACCGCTTAAGTGTGCCTAAGAGATGCTGTGACGAGAGATTATATAGCTGCGGAGGGGAGAGGGGGGGGGGAGCCAGGGTGAGTGTGGGGGCGGGGTGTGGGCTGAGGTGGGCATGGCATGGAGTTCAAACTAAGGCTTTGTGATGCAGGGGTGGATGGCGAAGTTAAGCTGGTTAATAAGAAAGCCGAGTTAAGCCGATTCTAGATTTAAGTTTTGTGACTGCAAGGATCCATACTCTTTGGTTTTTGAGTTCATAGGTGCGACTCGCAAACAGCACTTGGCTCAGTCTTATGAGGCTATACGGGGGGAAGCTTTGTCTTTGTGTGCGTGTATTTTTTATATTGTGTGTTGTAACTTGTTGACCCTGCCCTGACTCGACATCTGTGATAAAGGGCTTAAGAGTGTTTGTGCTGCTGCTTTACATTTCGACACGATAAGGAAGCCGCTTTGTTGAGCTATCATTTGAGGTGGCCAGGTCGCTTCTGAAAGATATCTGTACACTCAGTGGACCTTACCTGGTAAAATAAAAAAATAGTTGATAGTTAGTAAGCCTCATAGCTCACCGGATTACACCTTCCTAAATCAAGCTTCTGATTCTGTTAAAAAATAAAGGTTCTGATTGTGGTGTTCACACACGTGTCTCTGTGTGCGTGCGTCCGTGCGTGTGTCCGCATCTCCCGCCTGCGTGCATATGTCAAGCAGGCGTGCGTGCGCGCGTGCGCGACCCTACGGGGCCGCAGTTACCCGGGTGAGCACGTAGGTGTGCAGGCTGTTCACAAAGTGCATGAACTTGACGCGCAGCAGGAACATGCGGTGGGCGAGCGGGCACGGCCGACCAAGGCCTCGCCTCCTGCTGCTGCTGCTGCTGCTGCGCTCCGGCCCCTGCCGCCCGCCGGGGACGCGTCGTTACCGTCCTGCGTCGTCTTCCCGCGCGGGAACGCTGCGTCCGTGAGCGCTGCGTCAAAAACACAACAACAGCAGCAGCGGTGACGACTACAGCAAACAGCAGCGACCCACGGGACCCGTTCGCCAGTGTCAAGATATCGACTGATTTCAGAATCACAATCATCGGAATCTTGTTTGGACTCAGGAGGAATCCGATGAGCTAGAAGCTCTTTTCTTCACAGATGTCCAGCAGGGCACACGGGGTCAGAAAGTGCAGCAGCACAAATACGAAAAATAAAGCTTTGGAGTGATGACGTCATCTTGCTCTTCTATTTAAGATGGGAAGCAAGTGGATCAACGTCACAATTCTGGCAAAATCGCCCGACGCTGCTGCTGCTGCTGGTAATACCGGTGAAACGTCACGGATACTCAAATTGTAAATGTTGTGGATTTACTCTCCAACACACAACCGGTGGGGGCTGAAGCGTAACTGATTGGTGCGTTTTGTCTACGCGACAAACCTACCGGTTGGCTGTGTTGGGTGGTGGCGGGTTACCGACACATTTAGACTTGCGCGATCTAACCCAAAAACCTCCATCGCGAATAATATTGGCCGCGAAAGCCGACGCGTCAAACAAGATGAAACCTACGAGAGGAGTGCAAAATACAGAAACGGTAAGCAAGTGACTACATATAAATAAGTAATACATGTTTCGGATTTCAATTTCATGAGCGGTAATGCCACCGGATCTGATCGGGGATTGTTTGACCGTAATTCATTACACCGGTGAAGTTGTTGGGGAGCGGCAGGAGCAGGGGGGGGGGTGGGGACACCGAGACTGGCTCCGGTATCGCTCGCCACTGACGTTGGCCGTGAGTAAACGGTCTCTTGAACAGTTCATAATACTCTAGTTTTTTGGTAAAGTCAGTAGTACAGCAAATCTGGCTGTGACGGTCCCACCTGATGACGGAGACTTGTGTTGCCTCCGAAACGTCGTGATTTTTATTATTTTATTTTTTATGAATTTAAATTTTTTACCTACGTGACTTTACCGAAAAAACTATGAATCCTTGCAGTCACGAAAGCTTCAAATCTAGAATTCGATAAACCTATGCGAGTGTGCTATTCGAAGTCTCCCTTGTTGGCTAGATGGTGCCGTGTAGGTGTGATGTCATTGTCCTGTTACCAGAACACTCCACCACCCGACGACAGAGCCGATTAAATCGAGTTGTCACGTGGGCAAATGTGCCGATTGATTTGCCCAGACCTTGGCCTGCTAGCCTCCCTGGCCTGTGAACCCCACGGCCTGCGGGCCCCCTGGTGCCGTACCTTGGAAGCGCAGCGTGTCGAGGCTGTGCTTCACCCACTTGATCTGCAGCAGGAGGGTGAACACCTGGCGGTAAACGGCCTCCGCTGGGGGGCTCAGCACCAGGCTGACCGGCCACGGGGCCTGCATCGCACACACGCACGCAAAGACAAAGATACCCCCCCCCCCCGTATAGCCTAAACAGACTGTTGGGGCAAGTGCTGTTAGTGAGCAACAGCGCTTATGAAGGCCGGCACGGCAAACGAGGTGGAGGGTGGCCAGCACCATGGCCGGCCGGCTTTGTCTCCCCAATGCTGACGTTTCCACGCGGCACCAGGGACTCATTTAAGGCCCACGGCGGGCCTAAGAAATGGTTCAGATATGTGAGCAGCGGGCAGGCCAGCCACGGGTGCCTGGACGACACAGGAGGAGACGCACAGCAACACGGCTGAAGGCCCTTGACCCACCTCGTAGTGCAGGGTCAGGCCGTCGAGCGTGTTGATTGGCTGAGGCTGACCTTCGCAGAAACCTCCTCAAGCTCCACAGTCAGCCTGCAGTAAACGGTCCACAAGAGGGTTTTTTTCGGTTACATCGCGTGAATATATAAATGTGTTGTTAACCCACCACCACCCGACGCAGCCACTTAGTAAGGTTTGTCACGTAAACAGAACGTGCCGATTCGTTACTAGTTCAGCCAGCCCACCGGTTGCGCGTTGAGAGTAAACCCACAACATTTACAATTTGAGTACGACGTTTCGCTGGAAACTACGTCCAGCACCATCGAGTTGTCAGACAGAGCTGGCACGGTGGGCCTTGGCACGGTGGGCGAGTGCCGTTGGCGGGCGATCGTCCGTCGTCGTAGTCGTGAAACACCGCCGCCCCAGACAAACGCTCTTGTCTTAAAAGACGCCACGCTTGTTGGCCCAAACCGCTGGTCGGTTCATCCGTGCTGGCTCCGTCCTCGCGTCCCGTGTCGCCGGCCCGTTGGGGCGCCGCGGTGGCCAGCAGATGTTAACTACCTCGCCTGGTATGCAGGAGGCTCGTAGGTTCATACCGACCCTGACGCCGCCTGTTGTATATTTGGAGTTTGCGTGTCTTTCTCTCTCTCTCCCCGTGGTTGCGTGGAATTTTCTCCGGGTCCTGATTCTTCACGTTCTACAGATGTAATGCCACTGGTTCTTCACATTCTACAGATGTAGATGCCACTGGTTCTTCACATTCTACAGATGTAGATGCCACTGGTTCTTCACATTCTGCAGATGTAGATGCCACTGGTTCTTCACATTTACAGATGTAGATGCCACTGATTCTTCACGTTCTACAGATAGATGCCACTGGTTCTTCACGTTCTGTAGATGTAGATGCCACTGGTTCTTCACATTCTACAGATGTAGATGCCACTGGTTCTTCACATTCTACAGATGTAGATGCCACTGATTCTTCACGTTCTACAGATGTAGATGCCACTGGTTCTTCACGTTCTACAGATGTAGATGCCACTGGTTCTTCACGTTCTGCAGATGTAGATGCCACTGGTTCTTCACGTTCTGCAGATGTAGATGCCACTGGTTCTTCACGTTCTGCAGATGTAGATGCCACTGGTTTTTCACGTTCTGCAGATGTAGATGCCACTGGTTCTTCACGTTCTACAGATGTAGATGCCACTGGTTCTTCACGTTCTACAGATGTTTCCACTGGTTCTTCACGTTCTGCAGATGAAGATGCCACTGGTTCTTCACGTTCTGTAGATGTAGATGCCACTGGTTCTTCATGTTCTGCAGATGTAGATGCCACTGGTTCTTCACGTTCTGTAGATGTAGATGCCACTGGTTCTTCACGTTCTGCAGATGTTGCCACTGGTTCTTCACGTTCTGCAGATGTAGATGCCACTGGTTCTTCACGTTCTACAGATGTAGATGCCACTGGTTCTTCACGTTCTACAGATGTAGATGCCACTAGTTCTTCACGTTCTGCAGATGTAGATGCAACTGGACATACGGATAGGGTCATATCTCTGAAAGTTCGCAAGTCTAATATTCAAGTAGTGGAGTCTTTGTACAAAATAAATAGTAATAATAAAGTAACACAAAATTAAGATTAGAAAATAAAAAAGAGCTTGCAAAATTATAACAAGAAAAATAACAATGATACAAAAGCGACAAACATAAAGTTGATAATAATAATAAAAAATACAAAAAATATAAACATTTTTCGATTTAAAGCTTTCGTGACTGCAGGGATTCATCTTCTTGGTTCTTTCGGTAAAGTCACGTAGAAGGGAAATAATAAAATAATAAAACATAATAAAATAATTCTCACGACGTTTCGGCCACAACGCAAGCAGCCGGTCTGTCGGGAAGACAGTGTCTGAATGTTCAGACGCTGTCTTTCCGACAGACCTGGTCTTCACCTGAGGACGGCTGCTTGCGTTGTGGCCGAAACGTCTTGAGAATTATTTAATTATGTATTTTTATTATTTATTATTTCCCTTCTACATGACTTTACCGAAAGAAAAAAATAAAACATAATAAAAATAATATTGTATGTTTTATTAGTATTATTTTATTATTTCCCTTCTACGTGACTTTACCGAAAGAACCAAAAAATATAAAACAGTTTGCAGTTTAGTTTCAGGCCGAGCGCACCTGCGCGCGTGTGCGTGGTGGCGCAGCGCCTCCTGCAGCGCCGTGTTGAGGAAGGAGACGTCCCGCCAGCACTCGCGCCGCCTCGCTCGCTCAAACACCGGCGCGCAGAAATCCCGCATGGCGTCGCCAGCCTCCAGCAGGAAGAAGCTGCGCATCGCCTGCAGGCAATCCATCATCCTGCGGCGGCAACGGCGGCATCGGCGGTCAGTCCCACCGCTGGCCGATGGTGTCGCCATTCGCCGTGCACACGTTGCGAGGTCGCCAATCTACACCATTGGAACCTCATTTGCCAGTAAAAATATGATAATTGGTTTTTATATCCTTCTATCTGGCAACAAAACTGACACCTTTTTTCAAGGAGTCATGTTCATGCATAGACCGTGAGTCATAATCAAACAAAAAACATAACTCTGATAATGTGCATGTATTGAGGACTGTGCGTGCGTGTGACTGTGTGTGTGTGACTGTGTGTGTGTGACTGTGTGTGCGTGTATGTGTGTGCGTGACTGTGTGTGCGTGANGTGTGTGCGTGACTGTGTGCGTGACNGTGTGTGTGTGTGTGTGTGTGCGTGACTGTGTGCGTGTATGTGTGCGTGACTGTGTGCGTGACTGTGTGTGTGTGTGTGCGTGTGTGTGCGTGACCGTGCGTGCGTGNGTGTGTGTGTGTGACTGTGCNGTGTGTGTGTGACNGTGTGTGTGTGACTGTGTGTGTGACTGTGTGTACTGTGTGTGACTGTATGTGTGTGTGTGTGCGTGTGTGTGACTGTGTGTGTGTGACTGTGTGTGTGACTGTGTGTGTGTGTGTGCGTGACTGTGCGTGCGTGACCGTGCGTGTGCGAGTTCCACACCCGTGCCGCTCCTTGAGCATGGCCATGAGCTGCCCGCACACGAGCAGGTACTGCCGCTGCACGTGCGGGTACAGGGAATCGGTGAGCATCTGCTCGAGCGGGCGGCGTCACCGGCTCTCCGAGTGGCGGGCCAGTCTCCCCCCGGGCACCCCATCCCAGCACGGCCCCCCCTCCTCCGGCGGGGTCCGGGCCCCTCCCCCGCACGTCGCTCGCCACCGACGGCGTCAGATCAAAGTACAGCCTGGGAGTCGGGAGGAGGATAGAGAGAGAGAGGCTTCACCAGAATGTGTATTTATACTGGAGGAATCCGATGAGCTGTGAAGCTGTTTTGTCGCAGATGTCCAGTCGGGGCACGGGGTCAGATGTTACAACAACAAACAATATCAAAGTTCGTTGTGCTTCCCCCGCACCTCCGCTTAGCACGGTTGGCTACGCACAGCGCGAAAGAAGTTCCACGTACGTACGTACGTACGAAAGGTAAGCAAGTCACCAAAATAAAATACAAGTCAAGCTAAACAAATTATTATTTTCTAGATTTGAAGCTTTCGTGACTGCAAGGATTCATATTCTTAGGTTTTTTCGGTAAAGTCACGTAGGTAATTTTTTAAATTAAAATTAATAAAGTACAATTTTTTATTATTATTTTACCAAGTAAGGCCCCATTCAGCTATTTAGATCATTTTTCACAAGCGACCCGGCCACAAATTATAGCTCAACCAAGTGGCTTATACCAGGTGGAAATTTACAGCGGCCCAAATAATCTAGTTACATCTAAACGCACGTTTCTAACGAGCGGAGGATGGGTGGGCTCAGTGGTTGGCACACCGTTGAAACCATCTGCGAAAAAATCAAGACGATCAACAGAAGAAATCTTAGTTATCTTCTTGGGTCTTTCGGTAAAGTCACGTAGAAGGGAAGTAATAAAATAATAAAAATAAAACATAATAAAATAATTCTCACGACATTCTCGACAGACCTGTTTCTTCACCTGAGGATGGCTGCTTGCGTTGTGGCCGAAGCGTCGTGAGATTATTTTATTATTTTATTACTTCCCTTCTACGTGACTTTAACGAAAGAACCAAGAAGATGAATCCCTGCAGTCACGAAAGCTTTAAATCGAAATTAAATCTTAGTTACTTAACTCGGAAACCACTCGGCAGCACTTCACCCGCCTGCCCGCTACGGTGCAGACCCCACCAATCTGCGCCGCGTAGGGATGGTTGGCCAGACTGCCGCAGGGCGACGGCAGGGTTTGGACGACAACGCGAATCAGCGGTGGACGGCGCATCGAGATGCCGCTGCATGTAGGTGCGGGCCCCGCAACTGCTCGCTCACGTCCACTGCACGGCGGGCGGGCGGGCGCGTCCGCTCACGCCCTCCAGGGCTCACTCACCATGCGAGCGAGCTCTGGTGAGCCCTGCCACAGGGTCGTTTGGCCTACTCTTTCCACGCAAAGCCGGCGCGTCTGCGCTCGAGGTGGAAGTACCCACGCTACACCCCACCACGCTGGAATCTGCCGATTGACCGGCTACCTTGACAAAGAGGGAAAATCAGGAGGTGGCAGTGCCAGTGTGAAGAGTTGTGTGCCCAACGCACCTTGAGAAGTTGTACGCTAGCAGAGGATCGTGGGTAGCGGCTCCAGCAGGTGCCTCCCTACGGCCTCCTGCACCTCGTGCAGAACGTGCCTCACCCCGCCACCGCCCTGCCGCCCCTCGATCCACCACCAGCGCGGCCGCGTCCCACCGCGGCTCGCCGAGCTGCGCTCTGCGCCGTCGTTCAGGGGAGGGCGGCCGGTGGCTGCGGCGCCGGCGTCGTCGGCGTCGTCGGCGGCACGGGGAGCGGTGGCCGTCCCCGAGGTGCGAGGAGAGAACGCACGAAGAGGTCGTAGAGACTCCGGCTGCCCAGCTCTGGTGCCGGACAGAGAGAGGCGGGGGGGAGGGGGAGAACGGACACGGGATCAACCGCCCGTCTCTGTCAAAACTTTTATTTTTATTTACCAGCTAAGGCCGCTGGCTACTGTGTGAAGGCCGTACCCCCACGGTCCGGCGAAGCGGGGACGTTGGCGGTTTGCTCTCCTGCAGGCTCAGCAGCAGGGCGCAGGACTTCCCCACGAGCAGCAGCTTGTCCAGGATGGGGTGAGGAAGGGAACTCCGTCTCCTGCTCCGACCCCCCGTCTGCCGACTGGCGGCCTCCGTCCCGCGGGAAGTCGCGCAGCGTGAACGCCTTCTGCCAGAAGTCCTCGTGCTCCTCGCAGACCGCGCGGTTTCTGCGCGAGTCGCAACAGGCGGCGGGCGGGCGGGCGGACGCGTCACACACGCAGGGCGAGATGGCGACGCAGGACTGGTCAACCGTCACGTGAACGCGTCGCAGCGGGTTTCCATAAACGGCGCATCGCCAACACACGTCCGCCCTCTCGTCCTCCTTCTGCCTGTGCCCAATGCCGTTCCCGGTGCTTCTCCCTCCTTGCACCCCTCCACTTGAATCAACTTCCCTTGCACATTGAGCAGCACTGCTACCCATAGACTCAACACTGTCCATAGACTCAACACTGCCACAGACTAACATGCCATAGACTCAACACTGCCCATAGACTCAACACTGCCCATAGACTCAACACTGCCCACAGACTAACACTGCCCATAGACTCAAACTGCCCATAGACTCAACACTGCCCACAGACTCAACACTGCCCATAGACTCAACATGCCACAGACTCAACACTGACCCTGTACATTAAGCAGTCCCCCTCCTTAACCTCATTCCGCTCCTCTCTTCAAGCCTCACCTCTTCTCCATCCCCTCCCCTCCCCTCGCCCTCCTCGAGCGAAGGCGCTCCATAGAAATATTTAAATTCGATAACAGAGGTTTTTTTGGGTTAGATCGCGTAAATATCTAAATGTTTCGTTAAACCCGCCACCACCCGAAACAGACCATTCGTAAGGTTTGTTACGTAAACGGAAAGTGGCCAATTCGTCACGAGTACAGCACTAACCGGTTGCGTGTTTGAGAGTAAACCAGCAACATCTACAATCCGAGTGCGACGTTTCGCCAGCAATCACAACCGCCATCATCAGGCCGCAGACAGATTTGTGGAGCAATCCTCCCGCTTCGTTCCTTAGAACGATAGACGTGATGCAGAGGTTGCAACCGGGTACCCGATACCCGTACCCTACCCAATACCCGGCTACCCGTACCTGGCTGGGTACGGGTACCCGTTTGCGACCCTGGTGCGGCCGGGTACGGGTACGGGTAGGCCGTGAGTCACTGGTGAGTCACCGTTTGTCACTCATTTCCCAACGTCTTGTCTCTTCTCACAATTCAAGTTCCTAGAATCAACCGCGCCTGCAACATGGCTTTATCCCAGAGGTCGCAATCGGGTACCCGATACCCGTACCCTACCCGTACCCGGCCGGGTACGGGCACGGCCGGGTACGGGTACGGCTGGGTACGGGTACGGGTACCCGTTTGCGACCCTGGTGCGGCCGGGTACGGGTACGGGTAAGGAATCAAAACCCGTTTGCGACCTCTGACGTGATGGCGTCACTTGTGAGCCCTTCGCTTGCTAAGGGGGATTCATGAATGCATATCAATTACAATGGGTATCCAATAGCAGTTGAGCTGCCCGTTATGTTCACGTGACAAATCTCACCGATCGGCTGTGTCGGGTGGTGGCGGTGCTTAACCACACGTTCATATTCACGCGATCTAACCCAAAAAATAAACCTGCGTTATGGATGATATTGGTCGCGAAAACCTACTATATAAAAGTGTCGTCTATGGGCGGGTCGCTCACCTCTCCAGGATGAATTCCCCGGCGGGTCGTGGAGGTGGCCGAGGGTCACGCACTCACCGGCCATCTCCAGGGACGGCCGCAGGGAGCTCACAAACAGAGTGAGCAGCAGCTGGGCCTGCACGCAGACGCCACGTAACCACGCACGACGCGCATCACACAGACGCCACGCACGACATACAGTCATCACAAAGACGCAATGCGTCTCTGTGATGCGTGGCGTGTCCCGTGTTGTTGTTGTTACCTTTGCGTGGCGTGCCCCGTGTTGTTGTTGTTGTTACCGTGTGCGTGGCGTTGTTGTTGTTGTTACCGTGTGCGTGGCGTGTTGTTGTTGTTGTTACCGTGTGCGTGGCGTGTCCCGTGTTGTGATGCTCCACCGCCGCACGGTGCAGCGCGTTGATGAGCCGGGCCGCGCGCACGTGAGCGGGGGCGCGGGGCAGAGGACGGCGGCAGCGGACGACCCCCGCTCGACCCCCGCCGACCCCCGCCACCCCCGTGCGGCGCGATGCCCTCGTCAGTGCGCTCTCAGCTGCAGCAGCCCGGAGCGCGCGAACGCAGCTCCTCCAGCGCGCGGACAGCGTGAGCGCCGGGCCCTCTGGGACACACGCAGACACACCGGGGCGTCACCGCGGGTCACGCGTGTGCTGTGTGTCTGGGTGAGCGGTAAAAAGGGTAAATTACCTTGCCTTGCCGAGACCTACCGCGCCCTGCGTTGAGGTGCGCGTAACTCACCCTGCCGCAGCGCGCCGNTCCACGTCGGTGAGCTCCCGACGGAAGGCTCCGAGGTACTCGGCGAGGGAGAGCGCGCCTGAGCGTGCGGCACGGCGGAGCCTGCGAGCCGTGACCACGTGACAGGGCATAACGGAGCGTGACGGAGAGCGCGACCGACGGTGACGGAGCGTGACGGACTGTAGGGAGAGCGCGACCGAGGGTGACGGGCGTGACGGAGCGTTAGGGAGAGCGCGACCGGGTGACGGGGCGTGACGGACTGTAGGGAGAGCGCCACCGACGGTGACGGAGCTTGACGGAGATTCATACAGTGCGGTCATTCGCCAACGCCTCCCACGTACGATGTCATTTCAGGCGTTTTACAAATCGCCTCGCGTTCCCCCTGGACATTGCCACGTACCCACAGCAGCCCGCGTATCCCCAGCCCGGGGAATAGCAAGGCGAGCCGTGCGTGTGCACGCAGCTACGCCGGGGCTAGGCGGAGAGCGCCACCTCTCACAGCGCCACCGACGCACGCCAGACGCTCGCCCCTACGGGGGTCACCGCGTGTCCCCGTCGTCCTCACCTCGTCGCTGGCCGGCCGCGTCGTGTCTTCGACGAAGGCCTGGAGCCTTAGAGTCACCTCGCCGAACGCGCACACGTCGCCCAGCAGCGCTCGCAGACTCGCCTGGCACGCACAAAGACAAAGATCCCCCCCCCCCACCGCGTAGCCTTAACAGACTTGTTAGGGCAAGTGCTGTGGGCGAGTAGCACCTGATAATTGTTTTTTTACCCTTCTATCTGGCAACAAAACTGACACCTTTTTTACAAGGAGTCATGTTTGCATAGGCCACAATACCTGCAGTCGGAATGCAAACAAAAAACATAACTCTGATGATGTATGCACCATGCGGCTGGGTGGGAGCCTTCGACAGTTCACGAGGTGCACCCAGCCTGGCGCAAGCGCCGTGGCGAAGCCACCGCGAATTGGCGTCCGTCGCTGCGCGGCTACTCAGCCGCCGTCGTGGAGTCAGCTGAGACGCCGGTGGTTCGATCGCTGGATCTCTGACTCCGGAAGCCACGCACGCGGCCACGCGATTCGTTCGTTTAATAATCTCACAAAATGTAGGGTCCCGGCCACAGCCGAGCTGCGGGGCTGCGTTACCGAGTAAGGTGGGTGACGCCGATGCCTTCGCGGACCGTCACCTTCCCGTGATGCACCTCAAACGCAAAGAGGTTCGTGGTGCCCATCAGTAGCCTGGTGGAAACACGGGACACGCCAATGTCACTCAACATCACCGGGTGATACAACGAACTCACAGCCTCAACGGGAAGCTACAACAACCTACAACACAAATTCACAGGCTCAACACTAACTGACAACACCAACCCACAGCCTCAAAACCAACCCACAACACAAACTCACAGGCTCAACATTAACTCACAACACCAACCCACAGCCTCAACACCAACCTACAACACAAACTTACAGGCTCAACACTAACTCACAACACCAACCCACAGCCTCAACACAAACCTACAACACAAACTCATAGGCTCAAGACTAACTCACAACACCAACCCACAGCCTCAACACCAACCCACAGCCTCAACAGTAACCTACAACAACCCACAACACCAACCCACATCCTTCAACAGTAACCTACAACACCAACTCACAGCCTCAACACCAACCCACATCTTTCAACAGTAACCTACAACAACCCGCATGTACGTGTGTGTGTAGCGATGGGGGAGCGGTGGCACAACGGTTAGTGTGCTGCGCTACGAACCCAGCGATCCGAGTTCGACTCCCGCTCACGGCCAACAGCGGTGGCGAATATCTAAACAGGTCCTGGGCCTCGTCTAGGTCGACTCAGCCTCAAACAAGTAGCCGGTGCCGTGTGAAACGTCGCCACTGGGGAGACAAATCTGGCCGGGCGTGGTGCTGGCCACCCACCCCCTCGTGTGCCGTGCCGGCCTTCACAAGTGCTGCTCGCTAAAAGCACTTGCCCCAACACTCCGTTAAGGCTACACGGGGATCTTTGTCTTTGGAGCGAGGCAGAGTATGGTGTCACTCACCACAGGGTCTCCCTCACCAGCTGTGCCTCAGTGAGCACAGCACCTGCCCGGGGCACGGACAGGGCGTCCGTCTCGCAGAGGAACCCCTCCCTGTCGCCACACACACAGCAGAGACATCACGCGTGGACACGGGGCGGCGGCAGCGCCGGAGGAGGCGGTACGTGGGCGTGCGTACATATCCACGTGTGTGTGGGCAGATGTGTCCGTGTGTTGTGCGTGTGAGTGGGGAGCGGTGGTGCAGCGGTTAGCGTGCTGCGCTACGAACCTAGCGACCCGGGTTCGATTCCCGCTCACGGCCAACACCAGTGATGACTATCTGAACCGGTCCTGGGCCTCCCCTAGGTCGACTCAGCCTGAAATGAGTACCTGGTGCGGTGTGTAAACATCGCCACTGGGGGAAGACAAAGGCAGTCGGGCGTGCTGCTGGCCACCACCCCCTCGTGTGCCGTGCCGGCCTTCATAGGTGCTACTCGCTAACAGCACTTGCCCCTACAGTCTGTAAAGACTATGAGGGGCATCTTTGTCTTGTCTTTTTCTTGTGTGTTCTTATTGTTGTTGGTGTGTGTGTGCACATGACTATGTATATACGTTTGTCTGTCTGTATGTGGTTGTTTGTTACGTGGGTATGTTGCAAGGCGTATGTAATCACGTGTATGTGTACGTGCGTAATGTGTGTGTGTCTAATATGTACTCGTATATGTACTAGGAGAGATATAACGAAATACACACAAGGGGTAAGTTTTTCCTACCAGTTATGAACACCGTGTCTTTACATAATACAACAGGGTGCTGTGTTCATCGCCTTACCAGGCCTTGGCCAAGTTGGAGTGGAGGTGAGCGCTACACGGGCAGTGGGGAGACGGGACAGCCCAGTATCGACGCACGAGGTGCTCACGGAGCCAGCGATAGTCACAGCTCTCCTTCTCTAAAAACAAGAACACACGCCACGTGCATCACCGACATCACCACGTGCATCACCGACATCACCACGTGCATCACCACGTCACCACCGACGTCACCACCGACGTCACCACCGACGTCACCACCGACGTCACCACCGACGTCATCACTGTCATCACCAACATCACCACCAACATCACCACCAACGTCACCACCAACGTCATCACTGTCACCATCAACATCACCACCGACGTCACCACCAACGTCACCACCAACCACCCCAATCACCGCTGCCGGCTCCCACCGGACGGAGCTCTACGGGAGCCACCTCTCTGGAGGGAGGGAGGGGATTTGCCTACTCTTCCACGCCGATGCACGTACAGTCCCGTTCTCCGATGAGCGCGGATACAACAACGCGATGAACGTTGTTAGTAGCAGCGGGGGAACGCTGAANTTTTTTTTTGTAACGCGGATGCAGCTGATCGGGCGAGCGGAACAAGCGGCCGTGCGGCAGCCTCGGCGAGGCGCTGGGATGCTGCGAGATGCTTCCAGATGCTGCCCCACGCGCCTCGTCGTTGTTCAGCCCGCGTAACGCATCTCACGCGCTGACGCTTTACCCCTACATTGCATATTTATTCGTTATTTCACGCGGTTTTTGTCAACAACGCGGCGTTCTTCAGGAATGCAACTACTATGATGATGATGATGCCGATGATGATGATGGTGCCGACGATGCTGACGATGATACTGATGATGATGATGATGATGATGACGATGATGACGATGCTGACGATGATGACGATGATGACGATGACGATGATAACGATGAGGACGATGATGATGCCGATGATGATGATGATGCTGACAATGATGCCGATGATGATGATGATGATGATACTGACGATGATGACGATGATAACAAAGATGACGATGCTGACGATGATGATTATGCCGATGATGCCGATGATGTCGATGATGCCACGACGATGATGCTGCCGACGACGATGATGAGGAAGACCTGCTGGCTTTGAGACGTCCGTGCCCTTGGGAGGACCGGGGTGCAGCACGAGACTCCGATCGGCCTGAATCCCCGAGTCCACACGACGGAATCCTTTCTTTTCTCATCCTCCTCCTCCTCCTCCTCCGACCACTCCTGCGCAGACAGCAAGCGTGGCCCCGCACGTCGTTAACCGAGTCGAATCTCCGGAGGGTGCGTGCGTGCGTGCGTGTGTGCCACCGTGGGTTGCCACGCGTGTGCCGCGGGATGGGAGGTGGTGGGGGCAGGGCTTGGTGACGTCACCGCAGCACCGGCCGCGCCGTGACACTGCCTCGTGGTAGGCACCAGACTCTGTTGGTCTGCTACTTCACGGGGCGCCATCTCGGCGTGATCCGCCAACCCTGGTCACACGGGCATGAGCCGCAGCCACGCTCAAGATAAATCCGCCACGCTGGCTGGGAGATGTTGACTACCTCGCCTGATGTGCAGGAGGTCGTGGGTTCGATCCCGACCCTGACGATGCCTGCTGCTGTATATTTGGAGTTTGCGTGTCTCTCTCTCTCCATGGTGAGATGTTAACAACCTCGCCTGGTCTACAAGAGGTCGTGGGTTCGATCCCGACCCTGACGATGCCTGCTGCTGTATATTTGGAGTCTGCGTGTCTCTCTCTCCATGGTGAGATGTTAACAACCTCGCCTGGTCTACAAGAGGTCGTGGGTTCGATCCCGACCCTGACGATGCCTGCTGTATATTTGGTCGCGAAAGGCTACGTGTTAAACTGTATATTTGGAGTTTGCTGTGTCCTGCTCAATCCCCATGGCCGCGTGGATCTTTCTCCGTATTTAGAATCGGCGTTTTAATATTTGGCTGCCATAAATGTCCACGTGATAAGCCACTTCGTTGAGCTATCATTTGTGATAGCCAGGTGACTTCTGAAAAAATCTGCGTAGCTCAGTGGGGGCCTTACCTGGTAAAACAATAATCCTAGTAAGTAAATAAAAAAGTAGTGTGTGCGCGTGTGTGCGTGTGCGCGTGCGTGCGTGTGTGCGTGCGTGTGTGCGTGTGTGCGTGTGTGCGCGTGTGCGCGTGTGCGTGAATACGTACGGGCGTGTCCGGGTAGGGCCCCGCGAAGACGTCTTCCCGCAGGTAGCTCGCCCAGTCAAACGCCTCCTCCGCCGCTGGCGAAACGATCAAGGTCGAGAGGTCATCAGCCTTCTGTCCTTCCTTGCTTCCTTCAGGCTAACTTCGTAACGTCGGATGTTGCAGTACCCACGTCGTGACGGGTACCGCAAGATCCGAGCGCGTCCGTCCAGTGCTCGGATAGGCTTCCGGTTGCCGATCGAACGCGTTACAAATGTCGCGCTCGTTACACGCAAAACGCTTGCCACAAATGAGCCACAATACCTCACTGGTCTAGTCAAGGCGACGCATAAACCACCAAGCAAACTCCGGTCGTCCTCGCAGCGGCTTAGGCTAACCCCTCGCACAAAGACGGTCGTCGCCGCATCATCGCGCGTTTTCAGATGCCCTTCCGCGGCCGTCTGGAACGCTCTTTCCTTCCGATGTTAGCAAGCCACTGGAGCTATGCGCTTTTAAATCAACATCATCATCATCTACATTGAAAACGACTTTCTTTCACTGCATTTTGTGTTAAGTTTGTTGTCATTCCCCGCACCTCCGATTAGCACGGTTGGCTACGTACGGTGCGAAAGAAGTTCAACATTCGTACGTAGCATGAATCGACGCCGCCAGCGGCGACGCTAAATCGCTCGACATCGGCAGCCACCTGTTAGTTCCCACACGAGGGGGCCTCGGAATCTGCGCAGCAATGCGAGAATCAGAATATTTATTTAGACTGAGGAATCCGATGAGCTATGAAGCTCTTTGCGCAGATATCAAGTAGGGGCGGGTAAGAACGTCACAACAACAGTTACAACAGTAGTGCAACTCCCATAGCAATGAAACTAAACCATCCCCATCCTAGCAGGCAAAGCCCACTGAGGCAGTCACTTAATATTTAGCATCGCCGCTGCACCGNCCCCCACCACCCCATNGCCCGCCCCCCCACCAACCCCATGCCCCCACCCCCCCCCGGCGTTGATCACCGGATGCGAACTGCAACGGCAACCTCCGCTACAATCACCGCCGCCGCTGTCGCAAGCTGCCGCAAGCTATCGCAAGCTGCACCGCGCTCGCGCGAGATCAGGATCGCAACATTTGTTCATCCCGGAGGAATCCGATGAGTTGTGAAGCTCTATTTGTTTCACAGGTGGGGCGGCCGCGGTTACCTGGAGGCTGGGCGACGGGGCGCTCCGTGTACTCGGAGTTCGACGGAGAGGCGGACAAGGCGAGCAGCAGGAAGAGCACGGCATAGTGAGCCTCCGTCTGGCACGGAGCGCACGCGATCGACGTCATCATCGTCGTCGTCGTCACCGTCGTCGTCGTCATCGTCGTCGTCATCATCGTCGTCATCGTCGCCATCAACATCTGTGTGCGTGTGCGCCTCGAACTTCTTTCACAACGCACGTAGCCGACCGTGCTCATCGGAGGTCCCTACAGGAGATCGCAACTACAAATTCGGAATCAACGGGAATCTCTCTCCCATAGACTGACACTGCCCATAGACTCACAACCACCCATAGACTCAACAATACCCATTGACTCAACACTGCACCATAGCCTCAACACTACCCATAGACTCAATACTGCCCATAGACTAACACTACCCATTGACTCAACACTACCCATAGACTCAACACTGTCCATAGACTAACACTGCCCATAGACTCAACACTGCCCATAGACTGACACTACCCATTGACTCAACACTGTCCATAGACTCAACACTGCCCATAGACTCAACACTACCCATAGACTCAACACTTCACATAGACTCAACACTGCCCATAGACTCAACACTACCCATAGACTCAACACTTCACATAGACTCAACACTACCCATAGACTCAACACTTCACATAGACTCAACACTGCCCATAGACTCAACACTGCCCATAGACTCAGCACTGCCCATAGACTCAACACTGCCCATAGACTCAACACTTCACATAGACTCAACACTTCACATAGATTCAACACTGCCCATAGACTCAACACTTCACATAGACTCAACACTACCCATAGACTCAACACTGCACATAGACTCAACACTGCACATAGACTCAACACTGCCCATAGACTCAGCACTGCCCATAGACTAACACTGCCCATAGACTCAAAACTACCCATAGACTCACACTGCTCAGACTGACACTTCACATAGACTCAACACTGCCCATAGACTNAACACTGCCCATAGACTCAGCACTGCCCATAGACTGACACTACCCATGACTCAACACCACCCATAGACTCAACACTGCCCATACACTCAACACTGCACCTCCGATTAGCAAGGCTGGCTACGTACGTATACAGGATGTCATGGGTGCGATCGCGACCCTGACGCCTGCTGTATATTTGTATTTTGCATGCTCTCCCGTGGTCGCGTGGATTTTTCTCCGGTTTTTTCCTCCACGTTTAGAAACGACGTGACGTGCGTTTTTAGAGTATTTGGCTGCCGTAGATTTCGCCGCGACTTCGTACAGCTGTCATTTGTGGTGGCCAGGGTCGCTTCTGAGCAAAGAGCTGCAGAGTAGCTCAGTGGGGCCTTAGCTGTTAAAACAAAAATTGCTCAAATTTCGATTTAAAGCTTTGGTGACTGCAGGGATTCATCTTCTTGGTTATTTCGGTAAAGTCACGTAGAAGGAAAATAATAAAATAATAAAATAAAACAATAAAATAATTCTCACGACGTTTCGGCCACAACGCAAGCAGCCGTCCTCAGCGTCTTTCCGACAGCCCTGTTCTTCACCTGAGGACGGCTGCTTGCGTTGTGGCCGAAACGTCGTGAGAATTACGTTATTTTTATTATTTTATTATTTCCCTTCTACGTGACTTTACCGAAAGAACCAAGAAAAAATTGCTCAGTTTACTTCTAATTTAGTTTACTCGACTCCGGCTCCGGCGAGCCGATGGGCTCACATTGTGCTCGGTGGTGAGGAGGAGGGGTGAGTGTAGGAAGCCGTGGGTGAGGCTCCGCCAGCTGCCTGCCTTCAGCCCGTCCGAATGCACCAGCAGCTTCTCATGAATCCTGCGTGCGCACACGCNGGGGGGGGGGGGGGGGGTGGCAGCTCGCTCATGAAGGAGGCCTCTCCTGCGCCAGAGGTCGCAAACGGGTTTTGATTCCTTACCCGTACCCGGCCGCACCAGGGTCGCAAACGGGTACCCGTACCCGGCCGTACCCGTACCCTACCAGTACCCAGCAGGTACGGGTAGGGTACGGGTATCGGGTACCTGATTGCAACCCGGCCGGGTACGGGTAGGGTACGGGTATCGGGTACCTGATTGCAACCTCTGGGATGAAGCCATTTTGCAGGCGCGGGTGGGTTGATTCTAGGAACTTGAATTGTGAGAAGAGACAAGACGTTGGGAAATGAGTGACAAACAGTTACTCACCAGTGACTCACGGCCTATCCGTACCCGTACCCGGCCGCACCAGGGTCACAAACGGGTAGCCGTACCCGGCCGGGTACGGGTAGCCGGATATCGGGTATGGTACAGGTATTGGGTACCCGATTGCGACCTCTGCCCGCAGCGCACACGGTGGCAAGATGTTAACTACCTCGCCTGGTGCACAGGAGGTCGTGGGTCCGAACCCGACCCTGACACCGGTTGTATATTTGTAATTTCCATGCGTGTCTCTCCCGTGGTCGCATGGGTTTTCTCTGTTTTTATCCCTCCGCATTTAGAATCAACGTCACGCGTTTAGAGTATTCGCCTGCTAAAAATGTCCACGTGATAAGCCACTTCGTTGGGCTATCGTTTGTGGCCGGCTCGCTTCTGTAAAAAATAACTGCATAGCTCAGTGGGCCTTACCTGGTAAAATAATAAAAATAGTGTTTAAGTTTAGTTTAGAAGTGAGTTGTGAGATCTCAGCTTGGAAACCAATGACTGCACAAACAAAATCAAGACAAAGCCACTCACATTAATTTAGCCCTGCACTTAATTTTGCTAAATGCCACGCGTCACTCACCCATCTATTGCACGGATCACCTTGTGTCGGTCCACGTCCAGATATCGGTGAAACCTGTATAACAATAACAACAACAGTCACCACCATCGGCTTACACGCGCCAATTAGGTCGAGTAATCGAAGGCTTCTGAGATGATGAGACGACGCAGCCGCACTCGCCTCAAGGTGGACGCCACGAAGCTGGTGGCCAGGGAGAAGTTGGCGGTGCCGGGCGCCAGTTCCGTCACGGCCCGAACCAGCTCGCGAGCCTGCCGCTCGGCCTCACGCCCCGCCATGCGACCCGTGCCCGCCTCCGGAGATGGGCAGGANGCACCTGCAACAGCACAGAGAGCAGCACAGGAGCAGCAGCAGCAGCAGAGCAGCAGCAGCAGCAACGCAGCGGCAAGCAGCAGGAGCAGCAGCAGCAGGGAGCAGCAGCAGCAGGAGCAGCAGCACAGCAGCAGGAGCAGCAGCAGCAGCAGGAGCAGCAGCAGCGCAGGGCGCAGCAGCAGCGGCAGCATCAGCAGGAGCAGCAGCAGCAGCAGCAGGAGAGCAGCAGGAGCAGATGNAGGCAGCAGCAGCAGCAGGAGCAGCAGGAGCAGCAGCAGAGGAGCAGCAGCAGCAGCAGGAGCAGCAGCGCCAGCAGCAGGGCAGCCAGACAGGAGCAGGAGCAGCAGTAGCAGCAGAGCAGCAGCAGNAGCAGCAGCAGCAGGAGCAGCAGCAGCAGCAGGNGCAGCAGCAGCAGCAGGAGCAGCAGCAAGCGCAGCGTGCAGCAGCGCGGAGCGGAGCAGCGGAGCAGCAGNAGCGCAGCAGCGCACAGCCAGCGGAGCAGCAAGCAGCAGCGTTACAGCAGCAGGTNCAGCGCAGCAGCAGGAGCAGCAGGCAGCACAGNGCAGCAGCAGCAGCAGGAGCAGCGCAGCAGCAGGAGCGGAGCGCAGAGCAGCAGGAGCAGCAGCAGCAGCAGCAGCAGCAGCAGGAAGCAGCAGCAGGCAGCAGCAGCAGCAGGTGCAGCAGCAGCAGAGCAGCAGGAGCGGAGCAGCAGCAGCAGCAGCAGGTGCAGCAGCAGCAGCAGGAGCAGAAGCAATAGGAACACAGTCAGCAACCAGTAGCAGTAGTAGGAATACAATCAGTAACCAGCAGCAGTAGCAGCAACACAAGCAACAGTAACGCGTGTTGCCTCCGAAACGTCGTGATTTCATTAGTTGNTTTTTTCATTTACATTTTTAACCTACGTGAGAGACACACACAGACAGACACAGACAGAGACACACACAAGAAAGACACACACAGACACACACACAGACAGACACACAGATAGACACACACACAGACACACACAGACAGGCACACACAGACAGACACACACAGACAGGCACACACAGACAGAAAACACAAGAGACACACAGACAGAGACCCAAACACAGACAGACACACAACTACACAGCCACACACAGACAGAGACACACAGACACACACAGACACACACAGACACACATAGACACAGACAGACACACACACAGACAGACACACACACAGACAGAAACACACAAGAGACACACACACAGACACACACACAGACAGACACACACAGACACACACACAGACAGACACACACAGGTACACAAACACACAGACACACACACAGGAGCAGACACACACACAGACACATACAGAGACACACAGACACACACAGACACACACAGACAGAGACACACACATACAGAACACACACAGAGACACACAGACACACACAGACACACACACAGACACACACAGACACAGACAGACACACACAGACAGACACACACACAGACAGAAACACACAGACACACACACACAGACACACAGACAGACAGACACACACAGACACACACACACAGACAGACACACNCACAGACAGACACACACAGACACACACACAGACACACACACAGACAGACACACACACACACACACAGACAGAGAGAGGCACGTCACGGACAGATTCAACAATAAAGTTTCAGCCTCGCGAATGATAAAAAAGAACCCGCAACTTACAAACCACGCGGCTGGACGCTCTGGCCTGCAGCGCCCGTTCACTCCGATTCCTTCCTTCTGTTGGAAGCTTTTAAACACGAACACGCAACTTTCACACGCAACTTTCACTCGCAACTTTCACACGCTCCACGTCTGGTTCGCCTGCACACTGTACATCCACTGTGCTTGGTGTCGCCGTGACGTCACGGAGACGGTTGTTCCTAGCGACGTCANCACGTCTCGCGGCGGTGACGTCATCCCGCGCGTGAAACCGTTGATCGTGACGTCATCCCGCCAGCAGAACCGTCGGCCTCGACGTCATCCCCGCGTGGAACCGTCGGCGTGACGTCATCCCGCCAGCAGAACCCGGCCTTGACGTCATCCCGCGCAACCATCGACCGTGACGTCATCCCGCGTGTGATCCGGCCGTGCCGCGCATGACAACCCTTGCGTGTAAAAGCCGGGGATGGCCAGCCGTGACGTATGCCGTGGTCACAAAAGCGTTAACGTAATGCCCGTGTATAACTTGTACTCCATGGCTCTGATTAGNAAACTACAGAATTCTGTCTCTAAAGTGGCCTCTGTGGGTGGGTGAATGGGTGAGTGGTTGGGTGAGTGGGTAGGTGGGTGGCTGGGTAAGGTGAGTCGGTGGGTNGGTGGGTGGTGAGTGGANGAATGGTGTGGTGATGGGTGGTNGCTGGGTGGTGGGTAGGTGGGTTGGTGGCTGGGTAGGTGAGTGGTGAGTGGGTGAATGGGTGTGTGGGTGAATGGGTGAGTGGTGGGTGAGTGGTAGGTGGTGNNTCGGTGGGGGTGGGTAGGTGAGTGGTGAGTGGATGAATGGGTGTGTGGTGAATGGGTGAGTGGGTAAGTGGGTTGGTTGGGTAGGCGAGTGGGTGGGTAGGTGGTGGTGAAGNTGTGTGGCGGGTGATGTGGGTAGGTGGTTGGTGCTNGGTAGGTGAGTGGTGAGTGGGTGTGGGTGAATGGGTGAGTGGTTGGGTGAGTGGGTAGGTGGGGTGGCTGGGTAGTGAGTGGTGAGTGGGTGAATGGGTGTGGGTTGGGTGAGTGGTGAGGTGGGTGAGTGGGTGGGTAGGTGAGTGGATGAATGGGTGTGGTGAATGGGTGAGTNGGTAGGTGGTTGGTGGCTGGGTAGGTGAGGGTGGGTAGGTGAATGCGTGAGTGGGTGAATGGGTGTGGATGAATGGGTGAGAGGCAGATCTGTAAAGTACTTGAGTAATTTTACTTGATTACTTTACTTAAGTATTANTTTTGGGGATTTTACTTTACTTGAGTACGAATAAAAATCAATACTTTTACTTAATTACATTTTTTAGAAAAAACAGTACTTTTTACTCCTTACAATTTTATTTAGTCAAAAAGTACTTATTTTTTGGAGATCACTTCATTCTATTTTCCCTTGCTATTACCAAACCAATTGAATTGCGCTGATGCAGTTTAATTTAAATGTTATTTATTCTGCCTATGAAAATCGTTTTCACATTACATGAAATTGGTCAGACATCATGGGAACCTCATTTGCCAGTAAAAAGTATGATAATTGTTTTTTTTTACCCTTTTATCTGGCAACAAAACTGATACCTTTTTACAAGGATTCATTTTTGCATAGACCACAATACCTGCAGTCACAATGCAAACAAAAAACCTAACTCTGATAATGTGCACTGTCATTGAGTATTATTTTTGGGTCCAACCCATGTCAGACTAGGCTCTAAGGAAAGCTGTCTCGGGTGTGGACCAATCAACTTCAAGGACAGGGGGGGGGCGAGAGCCCCCACACAGTACATACATCGGTTGTGTGTTGTACATGTTGCGCTTGGCTCTCAACACACCGGTGGTGCTGTACTCGTAACGAATTGGCACGTTCTGTTCACGTGCCGAACCTTACTAATTGGCCGTGTTGGGCGCTGGCGGGTTTAATGACACATTCATATCTTCACGCGATCGAACCCAAAAACAAGTAAACCCGTAAAAACAAAGTTTTTCACTATAAATCCTTTATATGCGTGGCGGCTAGAGTCCTCTCGTCATCTGGCTTGAGATGGCTGCCACCTATGGGTCAGATGATTGCATTGCACCATTAAGCAATTGGTAATTAAATATATTTTGTCCTAAAAAGTGTAACATTTTTGAAAATTTTTCACGAACATTAATTGTCACGCACAACGAGTCTGTGTGGAAAATGTAAACTCGATTGGATCACGGGAAGTGGGTTAAAAACGACCGAAAGATTTGCACGGTCGTAAGCAAGCAAGCGAACTTAATATAAAGGATTTTAAAAAGTCCGGCACTCTGGCACGTGGTAGGAGTTCGGGTATCCATATATTTTTTTAATAAACAGAGATTTATGTCAATGCACAGACGTGTGGGTGGGTATGTGTGTACGTGCGTGGATACGTGTGTGGGTACGTGCATGGGTACGTGCGTGGGTACGTGCGTGGGTACGTGTAAATATTAAGAGGCTACGGAGTAGGTTCGCGCGGTTGTCACAGATCCACGGTGCTGGGGATATTCTTCGGGAAAGCGAACGAACGAGTCTTTCGGGAGCTGGATCGCTCCTGAAGAAGCGGCTCTCGACCACGTCGACCGAAACGTCAGACAACTTTGCCGAGCACGCGCGCACAACACCGCAAAAGCACCGGAGTATCGCGCGGCATGGTTTTCCGTCAGTCACGTGACCCCGACGTCAAAAGCGATGACGCGATCGAATAAAACAAGCGGCTCTTGTCTTTCATTCAAAAATTAAAAAAACTTGCTGCAAGCCGCTTCGACGAGGCCTCGGCAAGGTACGGTAAAAAGGTAAATACGAGCCTACCTTTACCCTACCTTTTACCCTTACCACAATACAATCACTCTACCCTACCTTTTACCATTAGCAAGGTAAGGTAACAGGTAAAAACAACGAGCCGACCTTTACCATTACCCCATAAAAATCACCTGATTACAGGGTAATTACTGGGTACTACACACATGAAAAAGGTGTATAACAGGTGAATGCAGGTAGAGCGCTTTATTCATATAATATCTCGATGATTCCAATTTTAAATGGAGGCCACGGACTGCGCCACGGAGCTTCTAGCGAGCGTAAACAAGGTGTTCACCGGGTAATACTTCGCGCTACCTTTACCCTACCGGTAATTCTTCCGCGCTACCTTTACCCTACCCATTACCTTACCCCTTGGCATGTCAACACCTTTACCCTTTAACCCGGTAAAAAGGGTAAATTACCCTACCTTGCCGAGGCCTAGCTCCGACACATGGGTCTCACCGTACCGTAACCCAATCGAGATGAACGTCTGCTCGGGGCTCGCAGACCGAAAGACTGCACAAAATGTCATGCGGCGAGATATTTAGCGGAACACCATTTTAATAATCAATCGGG
Source organism: Lethenteron camtschaticum (assembly GCA_018977245.1). NCBI lineage: Eukaryota > Metazoa > Chordata > Hyperoartia > Petromyzontiformes > Petromyzontidae > Lethenteron > Lethenteron camtschaticum. Next base: position 6,030,387 of record MU249630.1, read on the forward strand.
CGATCAAAATTGGGCTCCACATGCGGCAGCCGACGTTTCAGGGCAGGGCCTTCGCCCGCCGGCAGTGGACGGACCGCGTGGTCGACAATGGCCGTCTCCACGGCGGCACGCCGCGGGGTTTTCGGTACGACGTCGCTCTCCGCGCCAAAACGAGGGGAGCCCACAAACCGCGAAGATGGCAGCGCCCTTTGCCGGCGGTTACGCAAGTTCACCCGCGGCCTCGATTCGTGGGCCCAGTCTCTGGATGCCGGGCCTCTGCCAAAGCCGTAAGGGGCGTGGGGGGGAGGGGACCGTTGCGATTGTTTGACCGGACTTCACCGAGCTGCTCAGTGCGGTGAAGGTGGTGGGGGGATGAGAGCGAAGGCGTGAGAATGATTGTACATGACGACAACCGCCTCGCCGCACTCTCCTCTGCTTATATAATCCCAGTGGTCTTGTCAGCTGATGGGAGCATAGTATACAGTACAACGATGGATTCTGGCGCATTGGAACGAGCGCGGTGTACATGTGCACGGGCGAGCGAGTGAATCTGTACCAGTGTCGTGTGAGCGTGCGAGTGTGTGTATCGGGCGCCTTTGACACTGCACGTGGCCTCAAAGTGCACCTAGCCTGACACAACTACTGCACTGGTGATGTCACCCTCACTTAGTGAGACATGACAGCTGTGCGCGTGTGTGCGCGCGTGTCTACGTGCATACGTGCGTGCGCTGCATGCGTACGATCGCTAGCATGCAGCGCCTGTGCGTGCGTGCCGTCACAACAACGGCCTGTGCGTGTGTACGTGTGGCTGTGCGTGCATCCACGTGCTTGTCCCACGTGCATGCTGTGACTTGAGTGTGCACACACACGCACACACACACACACACACGCATGCACACGCACGGAGCCTCGGATCCTCTTCACTCGCCCATGCCCAGCCGCCCCTTGCTGTTCTGCTCCAGACGGTTGAGCACGAATTTGCTCGTGTCGATGAATCTTCCCACGCAGTTCACGAGGCACACCTCTGTGCGGCTGTCCAGCTTGGGTCCGGCTTGTCCATGCATTTCTCCTGCACACGCACACACACACGCGCACACGCACACACACACGCGCACACACACACGCACACAGGCACACACACACGCACAGACAAAAAGGTTCCCGCCGCCGTATACTATTTAATTCACCGAGGTACTTAGCTCAGAAGCGACCTGGCAATGACAAGTGATAGCTCAACGAAGTGTGGGTGTTTATCGCAGCAGCCAAATGCTCTAAACGCGTGACGTTGATCCTAAATGTGGAGGGAAAAACCGGAGGACCCGAGAAAAATCACAGCGAGAGACACACGCAAACTCCAACACTGCCATAGACTCAACACTGCCCATAGACTCAACACTGCCCATAGACTCAACACTGCCCATAGACTCAACACTGCCCATAGACTCAAACTGCCCACAGACTCAACACTACCCACAGACTCAACACTGCCCACAGACTCAACACTGCCCACAGACTCAACACTGCCCACAGACTCAACACTGCCCAGACTCAACACTACCCATAGACTCAACACTGCCCATAGACTCAACACTGCCCATAGACTCAACACTACCCATAGACGCAACACTGCCCATAGACTCAACACTGCCCACAGACTCAACACTGACCATAGACTCAACACTACCCAGACTCAATACTACCCATAGACTCAACACTGCCACAGACTCAACACTGCCCACAGACTCAACACTGCCCACAGACTAACACTGCCCACAGACTCAACACTGCCCAGACTCAACACTACCCATAGACTCAACACTGCCCGACTCAACATACACTGCCATAGACTCAACATACATACGCAAATGCCCTAGACTCAACACTGCCCACAACTCAACACTGACCATAGACTCACACTACCCAGACTCAATACTGCCATAGCTCAACCGACGACCCACTGACCATGTAACAACCCAGACATACTGTAGACTACATTGCTAACACTGCCCTAGCACACTGCCCTAGTAACACTACCCATAGACTCAACACTGCCCGTAACTCAACACTGCCCATAGACTCAAACGCCCGTAGACTCAACACTACCCATAGACTCAACATGCCCATAGACTCAACATGCCCACAGACTAACACTGCCACAGACTACACTGCCCACAGACAACACGCCGTGCAACACTACCCAGAAACACTGCCCATAGACTCAACACTGACAGACTCAATGACAGACTCATGCACGACTAATGACAGACTAACACTGCCCATAGACTCAACACTGACAGACTCAATGCCTGACTAAATGCACCATAGACTCAACACTGATGACTCAACACTGCCCATAGACTCAACGCAGCACGGCTGGCTACATACGGTTGAGAGAATCAACATACATTCGGAGGTTATTAATTCATCAGTGACCCAGTGGATGTTTGACGGTCTCATCGACGAATGAACGAGCAGTGCAGTTGCTCAGCCGACGGCCCCTTCAATGAACGACAGAATGTTGGGGGCTTCTTTGCGCGCATGCCTGGCACCGTGACCTTGTGACTTGCGGCTTGCACGCCCCACTTGCTGAACGACGGCTCTGCGTCCAGCCGCGAACGAGCGAATGGGTGAACGAATGGGCGAGCGAATGAGTGAAGGAGTGAGTGATTGAATGTGGGACTCACGCAGCGCATGTCTACGTTGTGACCACTAGCTGGAAGCGCTGCCGCTGTGTCTGAGTGAACGACCGAGTGAATGACTAAGTGAATGACTGAGTGAATGAATGACCGAGTGAACTACTGATTGAATGACTAAGTGACTGAGTGAATGACTAAGTGAATGAATGAACGACTGAATGAATGACTGAGTGAATGAATGACCGAGTGAACGACCGTGTGAACGACCGAGTGAACGACTAAGTGAACGACTAAGTGAATGACCGAGTGAATGAATGACCGAGTGAACGACTGAGTGAATGACCAGATGAATGAGTAAGTGAACGACTAAGTGAATGACCGAGTGAATGAACGACCGAGTGAACGAGTCTCACCCAGCACATGTCCGTCACGCTGTGCACCACTTGCTGGAAGCGCTGCCGCTGCGTCTCGAGTGAATGATCGAGTGAATGAACGAGTGAATGACTGAGTGAATGACTGAGTGAATGACTGAATGAATGAGTGAATGTGAGTAATGCTGTGGACCAGTTGCTGGAACCGGTGACGCTGTGTGACNGAGTGAATGACTAAGTGAATGACTGAGTGACTGAGTGAACGACTAAGTGAATGAGTGAACGAGTCTCACCCAGCACATGTCCGTCACGCTGTGCACCACTTGCTAGAAGCGCTGCCGCTGCGTCTCGAGTGAATGACTGAGTGAATGACTGAGTGAATGAATGAATGAACGACTGAGTGAACGAGTCTCACCCAGCACATGTCCGTCACGCTGTGCACCACTTGCTGGAAGCGCTGCCGCTGCGTCTCGCTCTCGATGAACCGCTGCAGCTCGGGGTCGGCCTGTGGCGCTCCCTCCACCATCATGTCGCTCCTGTCCACACAACGGACAGGGGGTGAACGAGACGATTCGTTCGCGAACGATGAAAAGGAACGAAACGCAACGAACTCCGCAGGCCCCGCGCGTGTCACCTTGTGGCTCGTGAGCGGCACTGTGGAAGGGGGAAGTGACGTCACGCGAAACGCGACGGAATAACCAGGCGGCCATCTTACGTAGGGTAATGACACAGACAAAGAACCCCCCCCGTGGAGCCTTAACAGACTGGAGGGGCAAGTGCTGTTAGCGAGCAGCACCTATGAAGGCCGGCACGGCACACGAGGGGGTGGGTGGCCAGCACCACGCCCGTCCGCCTTTGTCTCCCAGTGGCGATGTTTTTACACACCGCACCAGGTACTCATTTGAGGCTGAGTCGACCTAGGGGAGACCCAGGAGCGGTTCAAATAATCGTCACTCGGTGTTGGCCGTGAGCGGGAATCGAACTCGGCTCGCCAGGTTCAGCAGCGCGCTAACCGCTGCACCACCGCTCCCCCACCCGCACCCCCACGACGCACGTGGCCCAAGATTCAATGGAGTCGTCCCTTACAAAGATGGCCCTGGCGCTGACTGAGGACGGTCCTCGACTTACGAACGGTGACGTCACCCTCGCCCCCTCCCCCAACGGGGACCGTTCGTAAGTCGATTCGTTCGTATCTCGGAACTCAAAATGTCATTAGAAATGCGCTCAGCGTTGTAACATTTTGTTATGGTTTAATAAGTATAACCGGTAAAAACAAAGTTTTTCACTATAAATCCTTTATATGCGTGGCGGCGAGAGTCCTCTCGTCCTCTGGCTTGAGATGGCTGCCACCTATGGGTCAGATGATTGTCTGCCAGTATTAAGCAATTGGTAATTAAATATTTAATTTGTTTTCCCTAAACAGTGTAAAATTTTGGAAAAAAATTTCACGAACAATAATTGTCTGCACAACGAGTCTGTGTGGAAAATGTCAGCTCGATTGGATCACGGGAAGTGGGTTAAAAAACGACCGAAAGATTTGCACGTCCTAAGCAAGCAAGCACGCAACTTAATATAAAGGATTTAAAAAAGGGGGGGGGGACTGTTGTTGAACTCATGAATAAGAATAAATATTGTACATTTGCATGTAATAGTGTTATAAATACTGTAAATATAACTTAAAATAAAATAACATGAAAATAAATGTTTTTCACTTGCCTTCAGTCGTGATGCCGGCTTGCTTGTCGGAAGGGGGGTGGGGGGGGCAACAGGTGAGATGCTGGGACTCATCACGACTCCCTCGCAGAAGATCGCTCCGCCGAACAAAATAGTTCGCGAGTCAGATGGTTACAAAAAAGAAAACACCTTCTTGGTTCTTTCGGTAAAGTGACGTAGAAGGGAAATAATAAAATAATAAAAATAAAACACAATAAAATAATTCTCACGACGTTTCGGCCACAACGCAAGCAGCCGTCCTCAGGTGAAGACCAGGTCTGTCGGGGAAACAGTGTCTGAATGAAGACCTGGTCTTCACCTGAGGACGGCTGCTTGCGTTGTGGCCGAAACGTCGTGAGAATTATTTTATTATGTTTATTTTTATTATTTTATTATTTCCCTTCGACGTGACTTTACCGAAAGAACCAAGAAGATGAATCCCTGCAGTCACGAAAGCTTTAAATCGAAAAAGAAAACATCTTATGGCGGTCCGTTCGTAAGAACGGGCGTTCGTAAGTCAAACGTTGGTATCTCGTGGACTGCTCGTATACAAAATCAACATCTGGCTCTCGCCTGATGATGCTACTTGTAATTACTGGCGAAACGTCGTACTCGGATTGTGAATGTTGTAGTGGGTTGACTCTCCAACTCACAACCGGTTAGCGCTGTACTAGTGACGAATTGGCCACGTTCTGTTTACGTGACAACCCTTATTAGTTGGCTGTGTCGGGTGGTGGCGGCGGGTTTAACGACACAACATTCATATTTTACGCGATCTAACCCAAAACACCTCTATTAAGGATGATATTGGTCACGATAGCCTCCTGCTGCGTGTTACACTGACTAACATATCTGTCACCATGCGGCACTGCACTGCTTGAGGGTATAGACAGAACACCCAGCCACTCACCCAGCCAGCCACTCACTCACCACTCACTCACCCAGCCACTCACCCAGCCACTCACTCACTCAGCCACTCACCCACCCACTCACCCAGCCACCCACTCACCCAGCCACTCACTCACTCAGCCACTCACCCAGCCACTCACTCACCCTGCCACTCACTCACTCAGCCACCCACTCTCCCAGCCACTCACTCACTCAGCGACTCACTCACCAGCCACTCACTCACCCAGCCACTCACTCACCCAGCTACCCACTCACCCAGCCACTCACTCACCCAGCCACTCACTCACTCAGCGACTCACTCACTCAGCCACCCACTCACACAGCCACCCACTCACCCAGCTACCCACTCACCCAGCCACTCACTCTCCCAGCCACTCACTCACTCAGCGACTCACTCACCCAGCCACCCACTCACACAGCCACTCACTCTCCCAGCCACTCACTCAGCGACTCACTCACTCAGCCACCCACTCACACAGCCACCCACTCACCCAGCTACCCACTCACCCAGCCACTCACTCACCCAGCCAGCCACTCACTCACCCAGCCACTCACTCTCCCTGCCACTCACTCACCCAGCCACTCACTCACCCAGCCACTCACTCACCCTGCCACTCACTCATTCAGTCACTCACTCACCCAGCCACCCACTCACCCAGCCACTCACTCACTCAGGGCTGGGTGGGAGGGGAGGTGGGGAGGGGCTGGGTGGAGAGGGTGGGGAGGGGCTGGGTGGGGAGGGGTGGGGCTGGGTGAGGATGGGCTGGTCACCCCGTGGTGCCCTTATAAAACTCAACGTTTAACCTACTCACGCCGGCTTGTGCCCGCCCTCACAGTCGGGCATATTTGCGGAATACACCACGCCGCCGTTGACCCTGCAGGCCATTGACCGAGCAACCCAACGTTCCTACCAGCTCCCTCCGCAGCAGGAATGTGTTTACACCAGGAGCCACCACCTCTCCCGAGTCGCCTCCAGGACCGCTCCTACAACCATGGGGGGGGGGGGGTTTAGTTTATTTCATTTTATTCCAACGCCCCCTGGCAGCGCGGTTACGCATCTGTCTTCTGAAAAGAAAAAAAGCCTTTCCAATATTTTAGTTTTTTTCTGTGTTCTGTGGAGTCGTTTCGGGTCACGTGTCCGAGGGGGTCACGTGTCCAGTGGACCGTAGCAGCCACCGCGGCGTGGGTCGATGTGCTCCCCCGTTCACAGCCAACAACGCCGACTATCCAAACCGGTGCTGGGCGTCCCCCCCCCCCTAGGTCGACTCGGCCTCAAATGAGTACCTGGTGTGGTGTGGTAACAACATCGGCCACCCGCCTTACCTCGTGGCAGGCATCACACTGTTGGTGGGTGCCTCGCTCCTTCACGGGGCTCCATCTCGGCGTGATCCGCCAACCCTGGATTACACGGGCATGAGCCGCCGCCGTGCTAGGAATAAATCCACGACGGTGGCTGGGAGATGTTAACTACCTCGCCTGGTATGCAGGAGGTCGTGGGTTCGATACCGATCCTGACGTCTGTTGTATATTTGGAGTTTGCGTGTCTCTCTCCCCTGGGTCGCGCGGATCTCTCAGATTTTCCCCTCCACATTTAGAATCGACATCATGCGATTAAGAGAATTTGGACGCGATGCATTTCCACGTGATCAGCCACTTTCGTCGAGGTATCATCATCCGTGGCCAGGAGGCTTCTGAAAGAGCTGCGTAGCTCAGTGGGGCCTTATCTGCTAAAATAAAAACGTAGTTTAGTTAATGAGAATAGGTTTTCCCATTTTTTTCTGCCAACAAAACAACTGTTAAGATACATATTCTTGGTTCTTTCGGTAAAGTCACGTAGAAGGGAAATAATAAATAATAAAAATATCAAACAATAAAATTCTCACGTTTTGACTGCAACTCAAGCAATCATCAGGTGTGAAATCCACATTTCTTGTCGTGATAATTTTTTTAAATATTTTTATTATTGTATTATTTCCCTTCTACGTGACTTTACCGAAAGAACCAAGAATATGAATCCCTGCAATCACGAAATATTTAAATCAAAATTTAAAGGTGTTAAGATGTTAAAACACCAAACCGAAACCTTATACAAGGAATCACGTCTGGATTAACCACAATACTTGTGGTCAGAATGCAAACAAAAAACACTGTGATAATAAAATGCATCGACTTTGAAGCTGATTGGTCCACACCAGAGACAGCTTTCTTTTGAGCCTCGTCTCAAACGGTGTGAGACCAGAGGATGCCCAAAGGCGTACACAGCACAAAGACAATGCCACCACCAGAGTAATGATGGCTGGGGGTGAGCAACTACATCATGGGACCTCCTTTGCCAGTTCATGCAGACAGGATTCCTTGTAAAACGTTTCAGTTTGGTGTGTTAACAACTTAACTGTTTTGTTGCCAGAAAAAAGTGGAAAACCTATTCTCATATTTTGGTATTGGCAAAGGAGGTCCCATGATGTAGTTTAGTTTAATTGACTAAATCCACACCACGTCTGGCAATGCCACGTGTTTCCCCAGGAGTTGCACAGAATCTCAAGACATTGTTTCCAGGAGGTCCCTGCCACACCGGGGATGTCCGGCGAATCTCGTCCGCACGTTGACCCGGATGTGAACAAGTGCGTTTCAATAAAGCGTACAAATGCATCACGTTCGAGTCATATTATGACAAAGTACTTTATTCATGATAATGAATAATCACAGGTATATAAAAAGCACACGGTTAAGGCATATATTCTCCTCCGACTTTTCTTCCTTTTCCATGGATTAAATGTTGCAAATGATGTTACGCGTATTTTTATTTCAATTGAACACTATGTACACACACGCGCACGCCCGGTCGCAGACAAGGGGTCTGTAATAATAAGAAATTGTTAAAAAGTCCAGGTCACAGACATCGCCGGAGATTCTAAAAGCACCCGCCCCCCCTCCGCCTCCGAATGACTCCCCGTGCCCACGGCGCGATCTATCGGACGCAAAGGTGGAGTGTCGGTGGGCTACTCGGCTAGTTAGTGTGGATATTGCTGCTGCACGTGTAGGGGAACTCGGTAACGTGATCTGCAGGGGGCGCAACAAAAAACCTTTCCCGCCGGTGGAACGGTTTGTTTTGTAGGCGGGCGACGACGCTGCGCTCGAAACGGAAGCCGGCCCTCCACACGCCGGCCCTCACAGTCTTCTTCAGTGGCAGGGTGAGTGAGTGGCTGGGTGAGTGAGTGGGTGAGTGAGTGGCTGGGTGAGTGAGTGGCTGGGTGAGTGAGTGGCTGGGTGAGTGAGTGGCTGGGTGAGTGAGTGGCTGGGTGAGTGAGTGGCTGGGTGAGTGAGTGGCTGGGTGAGTGAGTGGCTGGGTGAGTGAGTGGCTGGGTGAGTGAGTGGCTGGGTGAGTGAGTGGCTGGGTGAGTGAGTGGCTGGGTGAGTGTGAGTGGCAGGGTGAGAGTGGGTGGCTGGGTGAGTGAGTAGCAGGGTGAGTGGGTGAGTGAGTGGCTGGGTGAGTGAGTGGCAGGGTGAGTGAGTGGCCGGGTGAGTGAGTGGCCGTGAGTGAGTGGCCNGGTGAGTGGCTGGGTGAGTGAGTGGCTGGGTGAGTGAGTGGCCGGGTGAGTGAGTGGCAGGGTGAGTGAGTGGCCGAGTGAGTGAGTGGCCGTGTGAGTGAGTGGCTGGGTGAGTGGCAGGTGAGTGAGTGGCAGGGTGAGTGAGAATGGCAGGGTGAGTGAGAATAGCAGGGTGAGAGTGGCTGGGTGAGAGTGAATGGCCGGGTGAGTGGCAGGGTGAGAGTGAGTGGGAGGATGAGAGCGAGTGAAAGTGTTGGTAGTGAGTGTGAAAGTGTTGGTAGTGAGTGAGTGTGAAAGTGTTGGTAGTGTCAGTGAGAGGAGTCTGCAGCATGTTCCTGTAGAGTGCTCTCCGGGTTCCTCCGGTTTTGCCTCCCTCCACATTTAGAAACCTGCATCTATATTATTTGGCTGCTGCTATCAATCCCCACGTGTGATGATGATGTAAGTCACTTGGACTTTCCATCACAAGTGGCCAGGTCGCCTCTGGGAAGAAAAAAAGCCAGTAGCTGAGTGGACTTCACCCGCTAAAATAAAAGCTAACCACCTTCAGTACACATTCACAAAACGGACCCGCTATTTTTTTTAAGCGCACAGCACTCTTTATAAAAGTTGCGTTCTCCCCACAAGAGTAGTATTTTTTGAAGTTTTCGTTGCACACACCTCAATACCACGCGCGTTCAGAGCGAGCTCCATGGACCGGGTGGTCGAGGCGAGAGCAGACACCGCTACCACTGGAGAGAGATCGTGGCGAGAGAGAATTTCTCGAAGATTTAGACGCATCTGCAGACGTTGCCGTGCAGGATATTCGCAGAGCCAACATCGTTACCCGCAGAAATGTCCTACTCACGAGCATCTCCGGGAAGAGCATCATCCCCCGCGAGTATCGAGGGAGCACTGCACGGCGATCCAATTCCTTACTCTCAAAACGCGTGGCCAAAATCACGTGAAAGGGTTTTTTGTCACGTCGCTTAAAACAGAAGATCGATTCGGCCGATATCCCTGGCGGTCTCCGCTGCGCGTGGATCACCGAAGAGCCGCGGTCCTCCCGTGCCACAGAACTCCACCTCGAATTTCGTCTCGTGTGTCGGCGAGCTCCGCTGGCCAAATGGTCGAGAGCAAAACATGTCAGAGGGCGTCAAAACCAATCACCGGGCCGAAGCCAGAAGAGTGAATGGAACGGCGTGCGTTGGAAGCAGCAGCAAGCGCAGCTCAAAACTCCCGGCTCTCTCAAGTTTGTTTCTGGGTCTTTGCAAACCACCGAAGCAACAAAGTTGCATAGGACTGCTCGCGGTGTAACGCGCAGAGACGGCATGGAACGAAACTTCGCAGGCGGGGAAAGAGGTTGCGGCGCTTCGACAATCGGGACTCGGGTAGCCGCCTCCACGCTCACGCGGCCGCTTTGTCCACGTCCCAGCGAGTGGTTGTGCGACAGGGAAATCTAACTCCGCGGTGGTGAGATGTTGACTACCTCGCCTGGTCTACAGGAGGTCGTAGGTTCGATCCCCACCCTGACGCCTGCTGCTGTATATTTGGAGTTTGCGTGTCTCTCTCTCCCCGTGGTGAGATGTTAACTACCTCGCCTGGTCTACAGGAGGTCGTGGGTTCGATCCCAACCCTGATGCCTGCTGTATATTTGGAGTTTGCATGTCGCTCTCTCTCCCGGTGGTCGCGCGAATATTTCTCCGGGTCCACCTCCGGTTTTTGCCTCCACATTTAGAATCGACGTCGCGCATTTAGACTATTTGCCCGCGACACATTTCCACGTGATGATGATCAGCCACTTCGTTGAGCTATCAATTAACGGACGAATACCTCCGTTAACCTTTGGACAATGCCCAAACGTTACCCAGGATCCCCTCTGGTTAAAACCTAACTAAATGACGCATGAACAACGCCGTTCTAATTTTCTGTTAAATCCGAGCGAGCGTTACCCTCCCCGCCTACCCACCTCTACAGTCGCCTCTATCCGGGGAGGAGGGGGTAACAATAAATCTAAAGTGAACATTTGCTACATCTTGGAAGCGTAGGTTACACGGCAAACATTACCGTGTGAATATTACCGTGTGAATATTACCGAAAGTACGCGTTACAATTGCAGCGCCCTCCAACTAAGCGTCACGGCTCCAGCTCTGGCCGTGTGCGCATCTGCGGAAGTCGGCACGCGAGGAAGGGGGGGGGGTGAACACGTTGCGAGTTTACAAAAAGTCAAAATAATAAAATCCGAATTTGTAGTTTTTTCTCTCTCTTTCTCTTCAAATATACTTGCGTCGCTCAAAAAGGCGAATGCGCGCACGCAACAGCGCTGTTTCCTCGAGATCATCGGCACGGTCTGTGTACAGCAAGCCGGGATTTGTTTCCACTCAAACAGGAGGGGGAGGGATTTATCCACGACTCTGCCGCCTGCTGAGGCTGGCTGCTGTTGCTGCTGCCGCTGCTGTTGTACGGAGCGGCGAAAATGTCAACACGGTATTTACTCTCCCAACACACGAGTGGTGTGCGTGCTGAACTCGAAACAAATTGCCACGTTGTGTTCACGTGACAAACCTGACCAATTGGCCGTGTCGGGTGGTGGCGGTGTTTCACGAGGCATTCGTACGTCTGCGCGATCCAACCCAAAACAAACCTCCGGTCACGCGGTCGCTGCCGTTTTAGGTTTTACTACTTACGAGCGTCGCGATCGTCCCACCCCCGCCACAAACAGCGCGTCGCGACGGAGGCGATACACGCGCCACGCTACCCGCGCTGAGAGCCTTTAAAAATTAGGTGGAAAATGTCACGGAATACGGGGGGGGGGGGGGGGGGGGGGGTACAGGTTCTGCGACGAGTTCTCCCTGGCACGCTCCGACACTTTAAAAAGGAATTTCTCCGGCACCCTCCGGGTCTCCTGGAACAACAAGTTGTGTTTTGAAAATGAGCGGCGATTAGAAACTCCGGGGACACTTTAAGAAGAGTTCGAGGGGGGGGCGGGGGGGTATACGGTTGCTGTGAACGCACAAAAAGGTGACTTTTAAGAAACCTTAAAAAAACTAAGAATTTTAGTTTTTTTTAATTAAAGAAATTGTAAACGTACAATGTCATCGTCGGTGTGGCTCAGGACTGTCAGCACCCAGTGGGTGACGACAAGGCGTGTCTGCTCCACACGCAGAGAGTAAGAGGCCTTCACGACCAATATAATCCATAAACAAAAGGTTTTTATTAGATTAGATCGCGTAAATATAAATGTGTCGTTAAACCCGCCACAGCCAATCGGTAAGGAGAGTAGATGTCACACATCTATCCCTCTATATAACTAACTAAACAGGAGGATTTCTCCACAAGTCTGGCTGCCGCCTGATGATGCCGGTTGTAATTACTGGCAAAACGTCGGACTCCGATTGTAAACGTTGTGGCTTTGCTCTCCACCGCAACCGGTTAGTGCTGGACTAGTGACGAATCGGCACGTTCTGTTCACGCGACAAACCTTACCAATTGGCTGTGTCGGGAGGTGGTGGCGGGTTAACGGCACGCTTACATTCACGCGCTCTAACCCAAAAAACCCCGCGCGTTATGCTCGGCGCTAAACTGCGTTATTGTCCGTCCCCCCATCAAATTCGTGTTCATCGGCAACCGAAAAGGACCAGAAGGGGGGGGAGAGTAAAAGAAGGGAGAGGCTTTAATAAAATAATACAAATAAAACAATAAAATACAATACTCACGACGTTTCGGCCACAACGCAAGCAGCTGTCCTCAGGTGAAGAACAGGGCTGTCGGAAAGATAGCGTCTGAATGAACTGAGGACGGCTGCTTGCGTTGTAGCCGAAACGTCGTGAGAATTGTATTTTATTATGTTGTATTTTTATTATTTTATTACTTCCCTTCTACGGGACTTTACCGAAAGAACCAAGAAGATGAATCCCTGCAGTCACGAAAGCTTTAAATCGAAATTTAAGGGAGAGGCTTTAAATCACGAAGATCCAACCGGATGTAGAGTCTATGTCGGACAGACACCTTACCCAGGGCTGCACGCCGTGGGCTGCCCGACATGAGATCAACTTCACTCGCAGTGCCACAACAGCGCACAGCAGCGACAACCCGAAACGCACAACAGCCGCGCTACAAAGCCACCACGCCATCGTGTCGCTAGGAGGCTGTACTCACGGCGGCTCCCAGAGTCACTGAAAAGTAAAATTCTCTTCAATCGGAAGCTTCAATGACGCTTGCGTCAAGATGGTCCGGAACGCCACTACTTCTCGTATTGGGTTGCGTAATCGACTGGGGTTGTGTATTTTGCCAAACCGCCGTCGTCACAGATCAATGATTTCGCCCGCCGCCGATGACCGAACGACGGCTCCTCAACACGCTCATCTCGCTCCGCCGGCGTCTGCTGGAGGGGCCGTGCACCGTCTGACGGCGGCGGCTGAGGCTGTTACGGACCGTGCAGGGGGGGGGGGTGGAGGCGGCCTGGGCCCTCCCCACACCCACAACTGGTCGTCGTCGATGCGACCAAGCCGGCTTGAGGGCCGCGAGACGGCCGAATGAGCGGCACGCGAGGCACAGCTGTCGAGGCCGGCGCATTCCGTGAGGACAAGAAATTGAGCGAATGGAAATTCGTTGGTCCCAATCTCAAATTAAAATCCAGGCTCTTATTTACCGCGACAACTAATAAACAAAAAATGTATTTCATCTTTCAGCAGGCAACGCAGCTACGTTGGCCGTTATCAACAGATATCTGGTTGGATGCAGCGCGTGCCAACACGGATACACCACCACACGACAGCTCCCTTCGTTTCTCGTAAAAGAAAAGAAACCGTGTTGCGTTTATTGCTCCGGACATTCCTCTAAGTGCGAACAATCGGTGTCGACCTGCCCACTCAACAGCGTACTCGTTGGGAGCGAGACGCGAGACACCGCAGTGCCGGGCGACCTTAAGCGGTGGTGACAAAATTAATTTGGGAGGGGGGGCGGGGGTCAAGCGGCTGGGCAAACCCAAAGCCGCTCTCTCTGCGCAAGCCAACGGGGGGTCACGCCCGAGTATTTTTGCCGAAATTTCATCGGCATTAATAAAACGTTTCCCAACTCTCCACCGGGGTGGTGGGGGGGGGGTGCCACAGTGGCCGCTAACCGGCGAGCGACACCGGGGACTTGCGATCCCGGATGTCGCGCCGGCATCAAGGTGGCCGCTGCCCCGTAGCTCGCGGGGACGCGGTGACACGTGACACGCGGAGGGGGGCGAGGAGGGCGGTCGGGTGACCACGGCGGCCGAGGGAGCAGCAACAAACAGCTCCTCTTCAATTTGTAGCAGAGGCAGAGAGAGACGGTGGGGGCGAGTGACGGTGAATCGAGCCCGCTGTTACGCAACTCCGGGGTAGTAGTGTTTGAGTTTGCATTTGTACACCAGCGAGAGATACAAGAGAGCGATAAAAAAACGCACAAAGGGCGATAGAAAAATTACACAAAATTGCGCTCAGCACCCGAGGCGGTGTATTTGTACATTGGTTGTTGATGTTGCTGCAGAGTGGACGGGCATCTGCCGCCGCTGGCCATAAGTGTTCAGGTACAACGGCGGACACGGGAATTTGATTTTGCCCGAGGTGCTGGCCGCAATAACGCAACGGAAGGATGTGTTTGTTTTTGTTTAAAGCCGTCGTGAAACGACCGATAAGGTACGAGATAAAGGGTCGTCGGGAATTCAAAAATATACTGGTAATTTCAACATACCAGGCTCTATACAATATGAACAGCGGCCGACAAAACCTGCGCCAGCATTCCCCGGCAACGGTCAGAAGTCCGTGTCACTTAAAAAGAAAGAAAAAAGTGTTTTGATGCACTGCAAAAAAAACGACGTTCGCTCCCCGTTGCCCAGAGGCGGGGTAAACATTTGTTTTGGTCTAAACTAGGTGGCGGCGGCGGATGCTTGTTTTCGTTACGGGAGAACGTCCGTCGGTACAGGCGACGGTGACGTCCTCGTTGGCGGGGGGGGGTAACCGATGGGGGCGGAGGCCTGCGTGTCATGGCACCTACTACGACGGAAGCGACAGCTTTGGCGGGCTCCAACGGTGCTTTAAGTTACAAAACAAACAAGATAAAACGAAAGAAATCAACAACAAAATAAACAGAAAACCAAAACAAACAACAACTCTCTTCTTTGAGAAGCATATAAATTGATTGTCATTTAGTTTTGTATATTCTCCCGAGTCCACTTTGATCCCTTTCGCGGTATGTACACCCACGTGACGCCCGCCGGGCACGCGGGGTCAAGGGGGGGGGGGGGTGTAGCGGGAAGAGGGGGACGACAAAGGGGCGACGGGTTCAGCGGCCGCGTCGCCCCCAATCCCCCCGAACCACCCGTCACACCCTCTCCTCCTTCATAGTCACCACCTCCACCTCGGGGCTCTCCGACACGACCACATCCGAGTGCGGCACGATGTGCAGCGGCACCTCCTCGCTCGCCGTCGGAGCGGCGGCGCCGGGCGCCGTCTGCGCCTGCTCGCTCGGCAGCGAGAACAGCAGCTGCGTCGCCTCTCCGTGCTCCCCGTTGGCGACGGGCGTCAGCACCAGGATGTACTCGTGAGGCTGGTGGTGCTGCTGGTGGTGCTGGTGATGCTGCCCCCCCACGGCGATGGCGGGAGTGGCGGCCGAGCCGACGGCGCCCGCGTCGCTCACGTACGTCGTGGCGATGACGGTGCCGGGCGGCAGGTCGTGCAGGGCGCCCCGCCGCCGTCTGCAGCAGGATTCTCGGGCTGCCGGCACCGCCGCCACCGCCCCGCCGGAGAGGTTGATGACTTGGCCGGAGGAAAGCGCTACCGACTGCCGGTAGGCGGTGTCGATGGAGATCACCGAAGGCATCTGCACCGCGCTGCGGACGAGAACGCGCGGAGCGCGACGCGCGTCAGCGACAATCGGAGACGGTGCCAGCGACTCGGGACGTCTCGCAGATCGGCGGCGTTCAACTGGCGTGCACCCCCCCCCCGCCGCGAGAGGAAGGCCCGTGGATCGGCCCTCGCCGACACGAAGAGATGAGGCCGCGAGGTGACACGCGAGAAGGACGGGGGTACGCACGGTGCGACGCGGCAACTGCGCGCGTCGCAGCGGCGTAATAACGTCACGTGATCATGCCGCCACGATGGCAAGATGTTAACTGCCTCGCCTGGTCTACAGGAGGTCGTGGGTCTGATAACGACCCTGACGCCTGCTGCTGTGTATTTGGAGTTTGTGTGTCTCTCTCTCCGTGGTGAGATGTTGACTACCTCGCCTGGTCTACAGGAGGTCATGGGGTCTGATAACGACCTTGACACCTGCCGTACATTTGGAGTTTGCGTCTCTCGCTCGCTCTGCACCCCGTGGTCACGTCGATTTTTCTCCGGGTCCTCCGGTTTTTCCCTCAAACATTTAGAATCGACTTAAACTCGTTCCAAGAGTATTTTGGCTGCTGTAAATTGCCAACGTGACGACATGCCCACTGCCTCTAGCTCTCATTCGCGATGGCGGGCGTTGTGTCAGAAACACAGCTCAGTGGGGGCCTTACCTGGCAAAATAAATGTTTAGTTTAATAGTTTACATTATTTTGTCCACAAGAGGTTTTTTGGGTTAGATGGCGTAAATATATGAATGTGTCGTTAAACCCGCCACCACCACCCGACACAGCCAACTAGTGAGGTTTGTCACGTAAACAGAACGTGCAAATTCGTCACTAGTACAGCACTAGTGTAGTAGTATATAGTGTAGTAGTGTATATGTAGCGTACTAGTAGTGTGTTGGAGAGCAAATCCACAACATTTGCAATCTGAGTACGACGTTTCGCCAGTAATTACAACGAGCTTCATCAGGCGACAGCCAGATCCGTGGAGAAATCCTTCTCGTGTTACATATTCACATTTTCAAATCAAGTGCATTTTTTTGAATCATTATTTTTGTTTTCCCGTCGACGCGCGCCACCCACCGGACGGTCGTCACGCACGGCGTCCCACCCATCTTCTTGGGCCTGGCGGGAGACGCCGCCGCCGCCTTACCCGCAGCGGCGGGGGGTGCCCTGCTGCAGCTCGGCGCTCAGCGAGGCGATGACCGACTCGTGCCCCGAGTCGTCAGACGGGTCGCCCAGGTCGTCCAGGAAGCCCTTGGGCATCTCCTTGAACTGGTAGACGAGGCGCTGGCCCTCCACCTTGGCCAGGATGCCGCGCTGGTAGTAGTAGCTGCGGCGGCGGTGGACAGAGAGGTGGGGGGGGGGGGCGAGTTAAAAGAGGGGAAAAGAGGGGGGCTACGCATGGTTGTGGGTGGAGTGGGGTACAGCTGCGGGTGAAGGGGCACGAATGCGGGTGGAGGTGGGCACAGATGCGGGTGGAGTGGGGTATGGTTGTGGGTGGAGTGGGGCGCGAATGCGGGTGGAGGTGGGCACGGTTGTGGGTGGAGTATGGGATCAGCTGCGGGTGGAGGTGGGCACGGTTGTGGGTGGAGTACGGAATCAGCTGTGGGTGGAGGGGGGCACGGTTGTGGGTGGAGTGGGGTACGGTTGTGGGTGGAGGTGGCACGGCCGCTGGCATCGCGCAGATTCCCCGCGCCACAATCACCACAATCAGCCAGCCAGATCGTTATTACGGAGTTGAACTCTTGGGGCTTTCGTGACCAATATTATCCACAGCAAAGTTCTTTTTGGGTTAAGACCGAGTAAATATAAATGCTGGGTTTACTCTCCAACAACGCCGGCGTGCTGAAGCATGAACTAATTTGCGTGACAGATTTGACCAATTGACTAGAAAAAACGAATCGACCCCAACTAGCAAAGCAGACGCAGCTGCCTAGCCCCCCATCGCTGGCGGAGCACGATCGAGACTCCCTCTGCCGACTTGTGCTCCCAGCGAAAACCCCACCAAGCTCGTGCCGGTCCAAGAGGCTCATGCCCTCTAGTGGCTCCGTTTATTCTCTGCCTCGTGAGTTTACCACCGCGGGTCGGGTGGGGGGGGTAATGTCCCGATAAAACATTGCGACGCTGTTCGACAGCACGCCAGATTGAGCCGTAGTCGTTGTTGTGTGTGTGTGTGGGGAGCTCACAACAACGAACGGAGCGCCGGGTGGCTAAAACACAGCAAGTTGATACAGCAGGGGGCACAGGTGGTGCATCGGCCAGTCATCTCAGTCGACCCATGGCACCTGGCTCTGTCCGTGACCTCCTGCCAGCGGGCGTTCAACACTTCACATAGCCTGGCACAAGCACCATAGTGACGTAGTGCAGTAGTCAGCGCGCTGCGCTACGAACCTGGCGACCCGAGTTCGATTTCCGCTCATGGCCACCAACACCAGTGACAATTATCTAAACCGGTCCGGGGTTCCTCAAGGTTGACTCGGCCTCAACCGAGTACCTCGTGTGATGTGTAAATACCGTCACTAGGGAGACAAAGGCGGCCGGGCGTGGTGCTTGCCACCCACCCCCTCGTGTGCCTTTCCGGCCTTCATAGGTGCTCGCTAACAGCACTCGGCCCAAAAGTCTGTTTAGGCTATACGGGGGATCTTTGTCTTTGTTTTTAATAGACAAATGAGACGGAGCGCGTTTGCTCAGACGGGAGTCAAAACTGCGGTGCGCTTTTGTGAATGGCGATCAAGCAGCATTAATAGCGGCTTAGGCCGTCGTCAACGGTGGCTAGGGGATGTTAACTACCTCGCAGGAATTCAGGAGGTCGTGAGTTCAATCCAGACACTGACGCCCACTACATATATATTTGGAGTATGCGTGTCTCTCTCTCTCTCTCTCCGTGGTGAGATGTTAACTACCTCGCCTGGTCTACAGGAGGTCGTGGGTTCGATCCCGACCCTGAAGCCTGCTGCTGTATATTTGGAGTATGCGTGTCTCTCTCTCTCTCTTCGTGGTGAGATGTTAACTACCTTGCCTGGTCTACAGGAGGTCGTGTGTTCGATCCCGACCCCGACGCCTGCTGCTGTATATTTGGAGTTTGTGCGTCTCTCTCTCTCTCCCTGTGGTGGCGTGGATTTTTCTCCGGGTCCTCCGTGACCTCAGCCTAGCGTCTGGGCAGTCTCAGGGACACACACTCGCGGCTATAAAAACCACACGAGCCCCCGGGACCAACCATCAGGCTCCCCGAGCCCACGGGACGGGGCAGAATCAACCGGCACCCCCCCCCCCCCCCCCCCCCCGACCCTGGGCTCACCGCAGCGCCCGGCCCATCGTCTCGTAGTTCATGTCGGGCTTGTTCTTGTGCTGGCCCCAGAGTTGCGACACGGCCTTCGAGTCGACCAGCTTGAAGATTCCCTTTTCTCGCTCGGTCCACTTGATGAGGCGAGGGCACGTGCTCTTGTTCTGCAGCAGCGACAGCAGGAACTCCCACAGGTACACGGTGTGGCCTGCACGCAGGCGGTGGGCGGGCGGGGGAGGTCGACACGTCAGCGCAAGTTTGCTCGATCATTGAGGTTCCACGGCGGCGGTCATAACACTTAAAAAAATATCGTTTTCATTTTACACAGCAGCATCATTCATGCCAACGGCTTTCCCACAAAGCTGTACATTCACTATGCGCGCACGCGGTTGGCTACGTAGGGCGTGAAAGAAGCCCAGCACACGCACGCACACACACATACATACCAAGCAAATAAAAACCTTACTACTTTCTACCCAGCAAAATAAAAAATGTATAAACAAATTAAGAAATGCCTCTTGCCTATAACTAACACACGGCAACCGAGCAGCGTTGTTTCAAAGGCCTGGCTCTGTACGGTGAACTTCTTTCGCACCGTACACAGCCAACGTGCCAAGCGGAGGTGCCGATGAGACTCGGGTTGCCTTTCTCCAAAAACGCCGAGAGCCAGCGCAGGACTCTCAGGGTATGGTGGTAATGACGTGGTCCCCCCGCGTGGCTATTTTCCAGTCAGGCAGGAACCCAAGCCAGGCCGGGCGTACCCAACCGCGACGATGAGATGGCCTCACGTGCCGCACCCGAACCTGGCACAGGGCCAAGGAGGTGGTCCAGGGGGCCAAGCGGGGCAAGGCACGGGGAGGGGGGGGGCGGTGGCGGGACGACGTCTAAGTACGCATTCACAGCGGGGGCGAACGAATGAGTGGGCGACCGGCGCGAGTGAGCGGGCGAGTGAGCGAGTTAGCGGGCGGGTGAACGAATGAGCGGGCGAGCGAACGTGCAATCGCGGGCACCCAACTTCTGCAAGTCTCTCGTTACCTTCTCGCGACTTCTTCTTGGCCGGCGTGTCCGGGTTGAGAGAGGGGGAGCACGGCAGAGTCGTCTTGATTTTCCGCCCTGAAACGGCGAAGACGCGGCCGTTACGTCCACATCCACACGGCACACATGGCACACACGGCACACGGCACACACGGCACACACGCAGAACGACCAGGGCAGTTGCAGAGGCGACCAGTCGCTGGGGCAATCATCACTGGCAACGCCTTCTGCTGTGAAGCAACTGCAAGCGAGCAACGCAGGTGGGGGAAGGGGGGGGCTGCGGGCATCACCTTTCTTTTTCCGCGGTGACTGGGCGCCGTCGTCCAACAGAGATTTGTCGAACGATCCCGGGAGTCGGACGGCACAAACACCTCCACCTCGGCCGCCACTGCAGCGACGAAGACGACACGGAGGGGTGGGGGGTGGGCACGCAGGAACGGAGAGCGACGATCGGTCGATTGCAATCCGCGGCTGAAACTCGTAGAAAGGCGTGCGCCCGTCAAGTCGTTTCGGTTGATGTTGTTTAAAACCGTGGCGAGAACTCGAGGGAGACGCGGAGGGAGCCTCTCGTATTCGCCAGAGCGGCCTGGAGCGTCAGAAGGCTGCCATCGAGGGTGTTGACTGCGCGGTGTGCAATGCGATTCAGTCATTTACAGGTCGCGAGGCGGGACTACAGCCGCTGGGTCGAGACCAACGATGGAGCGGATGCCAAAGCAGATAACGGAGCCTGATTAGGATGTCCACTACGGGCATGGAGCGATGGACGTACGATGATGATGGTGTCGATGACGACGATGGAAACGTTCGTGTCCTTGTTCAGCGCCTGCTGACTCACCTATGTGGTGAGCGTCGCAGTTGGGGTCTGGGGCCTCCATGTGGAGCAACGTCTCCGCCGCCTCCATAGCCTCGGCACCACCTCCTCCGCCCTCCTCGCTCGGGCCCACCACCTCCTCGGCGGGCTCGGACACCTCGTCGTTCATCTCCATGCCCTCTGGGCTGCTCGCCGACACCTCCACTGCAGAGACACGGCAGGCCACCGCCACCATCGTCGTCATCAATGTAGTCATCGTTGTTATTATCATCGTCCTCGTCATCTCGCAATGATCATCGTCGTCATCATTGTAGTCATCGTCGTCATTATCATCGTCGTCATCATCGTCATCATCGTCATCAGTCATGATCGTCAACTGCATACAATGAACGTCGTTGCACCATACTTCTGTGCTCCCCACCTTTACAAAATCCACACTGCCCGATGTCATGAAGTACGGTGACGTAACACCCACGGCTTGGGGGGGGGGGTATGCCAATAAATACACGGTTACAAGTAACAGACAAAGATCCCCTATATAGCCTGAACAGGCCGCAGGGGCAAGTGCTGTTAGCGAGAGCAGCACCGATGAAGGCCGGCACGGCACAAGGCCAGCGCTACGCCGGCTGCCTTTGTCTCCCTAGTGGCGATGTTTACTACACACCACACCAGGTACTCACGGGGCCGAGTCAACCTAGGGGAGGCCCAGGACCAGCTCAAGACATTCGTCACTGGTGTTGGGAATCGAACTCGGGCCGCCGGGCTCCGTAGCGCACGCGCCGACCGCTACGCCGCCGCTCCCCACACAGAGGGCAACGTCACACGCACACCGCAAGTCGTCTTAGCAACTCACAGGCAAGTGTTCACGGACAAGCTGGCCTCGGGCAGACACGGCGGAGGTCTACGGAAGGTGCCACGCGTCCATGGAAGCGGTGCCGACGCTGACACGGCCGATTCTCGCGACAACGGCAAGCGTCCAGGACGGGAACTGCACAGCACAGCAGCTGGAGTGTATGCGGCCCGATTGCGCTTTCTCAAGTTTAACCGGCGCCCGACGCGCCTCTGCGCTATCGCGCCGGCCCCATACAACTCTGTGGATGCAGTTCGCGGCAGGCTCAGGTGGACTCAGGTAGACTCAGGTAGACTCAGGTAGACTCAGGTGACTCAGGTGACTCAGGTGGACTAAGGTGGACTAAGGTGGACTCCAAACCGCTGATAAAGAAGGCTGCTGCCTGGTTCAGCAAGACGAGCGTACGGTACAAAATAAAATGAAGAGTCGGGTTGCTGCGTTACGTTGAACCGGACAATACTAATTCCGTGACGACCGTACGGTCTCTGTATTACAATTTGTTACATCACGGTGATCCGTGCTTTTATCTATTTCACAAATTTCCGACGAATTATTCGCAAACACAATAATTTCAGTTGCAAGTACACGAGCTATATCACCCAATTAATCACGTGTATTTTTTTGATCGCAGCCTAAAAGTAATCATTAAAGGCCCTTCAGGTCTCCTTGAAGGCATTCGGCGCGGGAACAGCTCCCAAGGCTCCGCGATGGAAGAAACCGGCGTCGCGTGCACGGCACGTGTACGGCACTCGCACGGCACTCGCACGGCACTCGCACGGCACGCGCACAGCCAGCCGGAAACCGTTCTCACCTTGCCAACCAACGGAGCCGATGCTCGCAGGGTTCACATTGAGCCACCCACATGGCTCGCAGAACCAAAGCAAGGGGCTCAACCGGGGTGACCGGGCATTTGGCAAGTGCAGCTCTCGAGCTCGAAACGCTTTGCCCTGTGCTGACGTACGGCCGCCGGGAGTCGTGAGCTAGATTTAAGTGCCGTCTTGAAAACTCGCCTCTTTAAAAACTGGCCAAGACTTTTAAGACGAACATCTGAAACCGGCCCTGGGCCTCCTACACTAGGCAGACTCGGCCTCAAACGAGTACCCGGTGCGGTGTGTAGGAAACATGGCCACCGGGGAGACGATGGTGGCCGGGCGTGGTGCTAGTCACCATCCCCTCGTGCGCGTGCCGGCCCTTCATAGGTGCAACTCGCCAGCAGCACTTGTCCTACGAGCCTGCTAAGGCTACACGGGGATCTTTGTTTGTTTGTTTGCTGTGAGTCTATGAACCACGCAGCGAACGGTGGCGCAGTGGTTCAGCAGCGCGGTTCGATTCCGCTCATGACAATAACAGCGCCGAATATGTCAACTATATGGGGGGGGGGAGAAAATCTTTGTCCTCGTCTTGCTTGTCTTATCACCAGCCTGTGCTCCTACGAAGAATTATCAAACAGTGCTAAATGCCACCTCACTGGAGCCAGAATAACCGCTCGCAGGCCAAGTAAACATACGCAGCACGTCTGCCAAGAGGATCGATTGACCACCTCCACCCACACCAGTGGAGGATGAGAGACTCAAACGGTGCGAGCTGAGCGCTCCGATACCCCGAGTCCTCTCCCCCGCCCCCAAACGGCACGACACGCTGGGTGGGCGCGGCGTCACCGGGGGAAAAAAATGTTCCAACATCCACGGTCGCTTGGTCCAAAGAGCGTTAAAAAAACATCTCGGGTCCAATGGGAACTCCGAGCGACGGAAGAACAAGATGCCAGTTTATACTCGGAAGCGCGGCCTGCCAACACAACCTGCGCCAATTAACAAATCAGCACAACGACAACAAATGACACGCGGGGGGGGGATGGGAGGGAGCCGGATAGTAAACGCTCAAGCCCACGCGTCCGTTACGAAAGGCTGTTTCAGGGCGCATGGGCAGAATACGCTACCCGCTACACGCCGCACAAAAGACACGGGCGCGGCCATCAACCGCCCCACCCCCACCACCGGCGCAGTCGACAAAGGCCATCGTGGCGAGCGCCGTGAGCGAGCGCGTACTGCCGGCAAGCGGATGAGAGGTATGCGCGCGTGTGTGCGAGATCGGCACCGTGCCCACCGCCTTTGTCTCCCCTGTGCACACCGGGTGCTCATTCAGGGCCGTGGAGAGGCACAGGAGCACTTCAGATAAATTGTCACCCACTGCAATCCGCGGCTACCAACTTGACCCTTTGGGGTGGAGTACAGTGCACCGACCACTCACTGCAGCACGCCAAAGACAAAGGTAGCCTTAACAGACTGTCGGGGCAAGTGCTGTTAGCGAGAACCTATGAAGACCGGCACGGCACACGAGGGGGTGGGTAGACAGCATCACGCCCGGCCGCCTTTGTATCCTAGCTGCGATGTTTACACTCATTTTAGGTTGAGTCGAACTAGGGGAAGCCCAGACCGGTTCAGATAAACGTCACTTGTGTTGGCCGAGAGCGGGAATTGAACCCGGGTCGCCAGGTTCATAGCGCGCTAACCGCTACACTACCACTCCCCTTCACACCACCACAACACACACTCACCACCAGCTACTCTGCCTGCACACGCAAGGGTGCGAAAATGCCGCATGATGAACCCACATTAGAAGAACTTGAAACACCTGCGATCACCACTGCCTTGTGACCGCATGCTGTACTGGCTAACCTTTTTAGATACTCGTCGAATAATTATCTACGATAGTGAATAGGTCAGCGTAATCGCCCTCCATAAAAGTGAAAAGAGGTCTGTGTAATAGCTATACGATAGTGAAGAGGTTTGTAACAGATTTATGAACGTGAATTGAGGATTGTGTGACGGCACCACCGCATCCTAGCCAAGCATCACAACAACCACCGCATGCTAGCCAACCACGACCACCACCACCGCATGCATCCTAGCAAAGCACCACCACCACCACCGCATGCTAGCTAACCACGACCACCACCACCGCATCCTAGCAAAGCACCACCACCACCGCATCCTAGCCAACCACTACCACCACCACCGCATGCTAGCCAACCACTACCACCACCACATGTACCACCGCATCCTATCCAAGCACCACCACCGCATGCACCGCCGCACGCTATCCAAGCGCAGTCCTCCCAGCACGTGTCCACAGCACCCCCTGGCGAGGGAGGGCGGAAAGGCAGCAGAGGCCCCGCTAGGCAGGGGCGGCACCGTGAGGGAGGGGGGTGCAGGAGGGGGTGGGGGCATCCACTTCCGTGTTACATTTCCGTGTTTAGCACTCTCTCTCTCTCTATCAGTGAGAGTCCTTGTGTTTGAAAGTCGTCTGCAAGGAGCGCGTGTGTGGTGCGCGTGCAGATATCTCTCTGCTCGAAAGGCCGAGACGCCCCACCCCGTACAGCCTTCACAGACTATTGGGGCAAGCGCCGTTTTACTCAGCGGCCACTTGTCAAGAGGTTGGTCACGGCACACGAGGCCTGTGGGTGGCCACCATCACGCCATGCCTCCTTTGTCTCCCAAAGCGCTCATGTCCGCACTACATCTCGAAATGCACTCGCACACACGCGCCGCTATGTGGTACCTAGGCGCACACGTGTTTAGGTAGCAACGTGCATAAACAAAGCCCTTGATCATGCACACACACGTCAAATAAACTACGTAAATATGCTGCCTAATATAAACAAAGCAAATATCCCTGTAGAGGCATAAAAATGATTGGGAAAGTGCTGTTAGCGAGCACCTATTGAAGCCGAAACAACGCCCGTGGGAGCGCTGCGTTAAGCGTCACGCACGGCCACCTTGTCTCCCCAGTTCTGATGTTTACTCATCGTGCACGGACCCAGGGTAAGCCCGAGGGGGGGGGGGCCTGTCCAGATATCACTCCTCGCCACCCACGTCAGCCGTGGCCAGGAATCGAACCCGGCTCGACGCGCAGCTTACGCGAACCCACCGCCACACCACGCACCACACCACGCGTGCCCCAACGCGACACAAACACTTGCCACTACACACAACACGCATGGCTCGCCAATACACAACGCGCTACACAGTGAATATGTTGCAGGGGGGGGGGCAGTTGGAGAGCCAAGAGGCTCGTGTCATTTGTGAATGCTACGCAAAAGGTGCTTCTTGCCGAGTGGTTTCATTTTTGTCGCCGCGTATCGAGATGCACGGCGGCCTAGCCCCCCTCCTCTGTGAAGAGTGCGACACAGCGCGTGGAACGCGTCGGTTCACGCGCACAGCCATTTGAAATCGTCGCCGGCGGTTTTTGCGCGCTCGGTCGCGCTAAACAGTCTCACGCCGGGCCTTTGACATCCAACCGCTGGCTTTCTATATGCGGCACGACAGCGGTGCTGCAGTGACACTCACGCGTTCGTGACCGGAGGGGAAATCACTCAACCGCACAAGAGACATTATTCATATGATAAACTGTGTCCTAAATGCGAGCACGGAAGTGACGAAAGACTCGAAGAGATGGCTCAGAAATAAAAGACGTAATGAAGAGATCGTGGGGTCACCGACACTGCTGCTGCTGCTGTTCAAGCAAACGGAGGCCCGGGTGTGTAAATGGGGACCAGACGATGGGTACAGCCGATGAGAAGACACGGAGTTGGTTTCGTCTCGCGAGGGTGGAAGGAGGCCGAGAGGGGAAAGGGAAGAGAAGCGGCGGAGGGAAACAGCGGGAGGAGAGACGGCGGTGGGAGCTGAAGTGGGGGGGGGGGAGACATCGTGGGGTGGGAGGCCGCGACCGCAAAGGAGGAGCAGCTGGGGAGGGGTGGAGGGAATGGGGAGGTCACTGGCAACCAGAGACTCGCACAGAGACCCACAGAGACTCGCACAGAGACCCACAGAGACTCGCACAGAGACCCACAGAGACTCGCACAGAGACCCACAGAGACTCGCACAGAGACCCACAGAGACTCGCACAGAGACCCACAGAGACTCGCACAGAGACCCACAGAGACTCGCACAGAGACCCACAGAGACTCGCACAGAGACCCACAGAGACTCGCACAGAGACCCACAGAGACCCACAGAGACTCGCACAGAGACCCACAGAGACTCGCACAGAGACCCACAGGCTCGCACAGAGACCCACAGACTCGCACAGAGACCCACAGACTCGCACAGAGACCCACAGACTCACACAGAGACCCACAGACTCGCACAGAGACCCACAGACTCGCACAGAGACCCACAGACTCGCACAGAGACCCACAGACTCGCACAGAGACCCACAGACTCGCACAGAGACCCACAGACTCGCAAAGAGACCCACAGGCTCGCACAGAGACCCACAGACTCGCACAGAGACCCACAGACTCGCACTGAGACCCAGAATGTTTATGTAGACTGGCGGAGGAGGAATCCGATATGCTACAATGCTCTCCCCCCCCCCACGGGTCAGCAGGTCACAACGACGACAAACACAACACAACACGCACCGACAGCAGTGCAACGTGCAGGCAAAGGGAAACGCGTCACTGGAGGCCAACTGCAGCACAACACGTGTGTAGTGAAGGACACAACTCAACTATGTTAAACTGCGTTGTACTTCACCAGGTAAACCCCACCGTGCTGTGTAGCTCTTGTGCAGACGCGACCCGACCATCACAACTGACAGCTCAACCAAGTGGCTGAGCATGATCATCATCACGTGGACATTTACAGCAGCAGACAAACGCTCTAGTCGCGTGGTGACGTTCATTCTAAAAGCGGAGGGGAAAAAAACGGAGGACCCGGAGAAAAATCTACGCGACCAAGGGAGAGAGACACGCAAACTCCAAAAACACAGCAGCAGCAGGCGTCGTCAGGGTCGGTATCAAACCCACCACCTGCTGTAAACCAGGCGAGATGGTTAACATATCACCACGGGGAAAGAGACACGCAAACTCCAAATATACAGGCGTCAGGGTTGGGATCGAACACACGACCTCCTGTATACCAGGCGAGGTAGTTAACATCTCGCCAGAGAGAGAGAGAAACACGCAAACTACAAATATACAACAGCAGGCGTCAGGGTCGGGATCAAACCCACGACCTCCTGTAGACCAGGCGAGGTAGTTAACATCTCATCACGGAGAGAGACACGCAAACTCCAAACGGCATGTGCCTATACCACACACTTCAGACGTGTACCGAGTCTACAGTTCATACATCGGTCCGTCTCGGGAGGTTGATGGGCGGCCTCACTGCTCAAACAATCCTACACACGTGTACATTATCATTCCAGTGCAGTCATGCACACTATCATTAGAGTCCTGCAATTACATTGATCAAACTAGAAAACGACTTTTTATTTTAACCAGGTAAGGCCCACTGAGCAATAGAGCTCCGTTTCAGAAGCAACCTGGCCACCAATGATGGCCCAAGCAAGTGGCTTCTCATCGCGTGGACAGTCACCGCAGCCAAACACTCGGAACGCGTGGCGACGTCGGAGAGGAAAACCGGAGGACCCGGAGAAAAATCCACGCGACCACGGGGGGAAGAGAGACACGCAAACTCCAAATAGAAACAGCAGCAGGCATCGTCAGAGAAGCAACACGGTACTGTATTCATAATAAAGGTTTTTGGGTCAGATCGCGTTATTTATAATGTGTCGTAACCTCCACCACCCGACACGGCCAATCAGTAAAAAAATGTGTCACGTTTTTCAAAGGACAAAACAATTCACTTTAAATTCTGTCGATTCTCTCAACACATCCGTGGGCTCAAGAAGTGAATTATTTTGTCTTTGAAAAACGTGACCCTTTTTACTGTTTGGCCGTGTCGGTGGTGGAGGGTTACGACACATTCATAAATAACGCGATCCGACCCAAAACCTTTATTATGAATAATATTGGTCGCGAAAGCCTACACGTGTTAAACTGACGGTACTGTATGGCGCGTATACAAACACAAGCGTGTACAGCACGGTCAATCCATGCTGGATAAAGAACGTCTCACACGAGGTTTTCAGGACAACGGTTCTAACAATGTGTGCTTGGTGATCACTGCGGGCTTGGTGATCACTGCGGGCTTGGTGATCACTGCGGGCTTGGTGATCACTGCGGGCTTGGTGATCACTGCCGGGGGACTCCTCCTCTGCAGGGGAAGTCATCTCGAGTGCGGAAACGCAGAGCGGGGCAGTGCACGCGCAGACCGGAAGCATGCCAAGTCGAGAGCGCACGTGGCCACAAAGATCCACCGCGTAGCCTTAACAGGCTGTAGGGCAAGTGCCGTTAGCGAGTAGCACCTATGAAGGCCGGAACGGCACACGAGGGGGTGGGTGGCCAGCACCACGCCCGACCGCCTGTCTCCCCAGTGGTGATGTTTACACACCACACCAGGTACTCATTTGAGGCTGAGTCGACCTAGGGAGGCCCAGGACCGGTTCAGATAATCGTCACCGGTGTTGGCCGTGAGCAGGAATCGAACCCGTGTCGCCGGGTTCAGTAGCGCAGCGTAGCGCTAACCACTACACTACGCGCGCACACACACACACAGACACACAGACACGTGGTGGATTTGTCGGACCCCGAGTGTGCGAGTCAGTCAAAGAGTCACGGTCCTGGGCCTTCACTAGGTCAAGTCAGCCCTCGAGTGAGTAACCCGGTGCCGCGTGTGAACATGGCACACCTGGGGAGACAAAGGCGGCCGCGGGTTGCTGGCCACCTCACCACCTCGTGTGCCGTCCCTAATTAGGTGTTCGCTCACATCCCAATGCCATGGGAGGGTATGTGTACCGTGTGCGTCTACAAACACGACTCCGTGTGTATGTGTGGGGCCCCGTGGCACCGGCTGGGGCTGCTGCCACCGTGACCTCCTGCCGGCGGCGTTCCGACACTTCACGTGGCCTCAACGTGCACCTAGCCTGGCACAAGCGCCGTCACCGCCACTTAGTGGTGCTTGTTGTTGTTGAGTGTAGCGGTTAAAGCTGCGCTACGAACCCGGCGGACCCGAGCTCAGATTCCCGCTCACGGTTCAAACAAACGCTGACGAATACCCGAACCGGTCCTGGGCCTCCCTTCCTAGGTCGACTCAGCCTCAAACGAGTAGCCGGTGCTGCGTGTCAACGTCAAACGTCGCCACTCGGGAGACAAAGGCGGCCCGGGCGTGGTGCTGGCCCCCCCCCCCCCCCCATGTGCCACTTGAAGGGATTTCTGCTGCTGCTCGCGAACAGCACTTGCCCCCACAGTCTGTCACGTGACGCGCACGCTCAAGTAGACCCCTCGCCCACCACAAAGACAACGACAACAACACAAAGACAACGACAACAACACAAAGACAACAACACGGCCGCGTGTCGCCCACCACCCCACTTCTTCCTCTTCCGTATTCGCGCCCAATGGCGAATCGCGACCTCGGCAGCGATACACGCGTTCACACACACACACTCTCTAGCAAAGAGCGCACACACACACGGAGCGAGCACACAAACACACACGGAGCGAGCACACACACAAGGAGCACACACACTCTAGCAGGGAGCACGCACACACACACTCTAGCAAGGAACACACAGACACACACTCTAGCAAGGAACACAGACACACAAGGAGCACACACACACTAGCAGGGAGCACACATACTCTAGCAGGGAGCACGCACACACACACTCTAGCAGGGAGCACGCACACACACACTCTAGCAAGGAACACACACACTCTAGCAAGGAACACACACAAGGAGCACACACACACTCTAGCAAGGAGCACACACACACACGCACCAGCAGGGCGCACACACACGCACCAGCAGGGCGCACACACACGCACCAGCAGGGCGCACACACACGCACCAGCAGGGCGCACACGCACCAGCAGGGCGCACACACACGCACCAGCAGGGCGAACACACACGCACAAGGAGTACACACACACACTCTCTAGCAAGGAGCACACACACACAGGGAGCACACGCACGATCAAGGAGCACACACACACGGAGCACACACACACGCGGAGCACACACACACAAGGAGCACACACACACAGGGATCACACACGCACAATCAAGGAGCACACACGCACACAGGGAGCACACACACAAGGCGCGAGCACGTGTCTTACACAAGCGCCACGTGCAGCGCGCGCGACCCACGTGTGCGTGCGCGCGCACACACAACATGACGTCGCCACAGCGCTCGGTGCCAGGCTAGGTACACCTGGAGGACAAGTAAAGTTTAAAAGTGTCGAACGTTCCGGCTGGCAGGGCAGGCCCAGCTTGGTAACAGAACGCGAGTGTTGTGCGTGGCTTATTTGGGCTCTGCCGTACACACAAACACACTCTCACACGCAGCAGCAGCAACCCAGAAGCAGCAGCAGCAGCAGCAGCAACCCAGAAGCAGCAACCCAGAAGCAGCAGCAGCAACCCAGAAGCAGCAACCCAGAAGCAGCAGCAGCAGCAACCCAGAAGCAGCAGCAGCAGCAACCCAGAAGCAGCAGCAGCAACCCAGAAGCAGCAGCAGCAGCAACCAGAAGCAGCAGCAGCAGCAACCAGAAGCAGCAGCAGCAGCAACCCAGCAGCAGCAGCAGCAACCCAGAAGCAGCAGCAGCAACCCAGAAGCAGCAGCAGCAACCCAGAAGCAGCAGCAGCAACCCAGAAGCAGCAGCAGCAGCAGCAGCAACCCAGAAGCAGCAGCAGCAACCAGAAGCAGCAGCAGCAGCAACCCAGAAGCAGCAGCAACCCAGCAGCAGCGGCAGCAACCCAGAAGCAGCAGCAGCAACCCAGAAGCAGCAGCAGCAACCCAGAAGCAGCAGCAGCAACCCAGAAGCAGCAGCAGCAGCAGCAACCCAAAAGCAGCAGCAGCAGCAACCAAAAGCAGCAGCAGCAGCAACCAAAAGCAGCAGCAGCAGCAACCCAAAAGCAGCAGCAGCAGCAACCCAGCAGCAGCAGCAGCAACCCAGAAGCAGCAGCAACCCAGCAGCAGCAGCAACCCAGAAGCAGCAGCAGCAACCCAGAAGCAGCAGCAGCAACCCAGCAGCAGCAGCAGCAACCCAGAAGCAGCAGCAGCAACCCAGAAGCAGCAGCAGCAACCCAGAAGCAGCAGCAGCAGCAACCCAGAAGCAGCAGCAGCAGCAACCCAGAAGCAGCAGCAACCCACGCGACCACATGGCCCACATGGTCCACACGGCGAACGCGTCTGCCACATGGGGTGGTGGTGGTGGTGGTTGTTCGCGCGGGGGGAGAAGCTAAACCAGCAATCATCCTGTTACCCGCCCGCTCCCCCCCCCATAGGTGATCAACAACAACAACACAACGGCGGCGTCGTACGGACAACCACGCGAACCACAACAGCAGCAGCAGCACGGGGATAAAGAAAAGCACGCAGCGTCACAAATGGCGCGCGCGCGATCCACCCCCCACCCCCTCATGCCTCTCCTCCTTGCGCCTTCACCACAAACGTGGCCATCACCACCACCACCCTCACCACCTTCCCTCGCAGCAGCAGCAGCAACAACAACAAAAAACCCCGCGACGCTGAGATCGCAATGCAAGACTTATGGCGGCCGCCGCTAGCCAATGTACCCCACTGCTGCGTCTCGCTTTGGCTGCTGTCGATATCGTCGTGACCCTCCCTCCCGTGTGCGTGTAGGCGTGTAGGCGAGCGAGCTAAGTGAGTGAGCGAGTGTCGCCAGTGTGGGCCAAGGTGGTCCCGTACCGGCCTTGAGGAGCAGGTCCAGTTGGTTCCCGCCCGCCCAGCGAGACACGCTCGCCGCCATCTTGCCCCCAGCAGCGCGCGCTCGCTCACTCTCTCTCCCTCGCTCGGTATCCGTGCGCATGCGCGGCCGCGTCACCGCCTCCACTGCCCCACCCACCCACCAGCACTAACAGCCGCTGCCGCCGCCGTCGCGAATGAATCCCAAACCACCATCCCCCCTCCTCCTCTCCACATTGCGCGCTTCCAACCCGGCGAGCCGAGTGAGTTCGACTCGTGCTCACGACCCGACGCCGGTGACGATTATCTGAACTGGTCCTGGGGTCGTTCCACACGTAGGTCGACTCAGCCTTAAATGGGTGGTTCGTAAAATATCGCCACCGGGGAGAGAGACAAAGGCGGCCGGGCGTGGTGTTGGCCACTCACCCACCCCCCCCCCCCTCGTGTGTTATTCCGGCCTTCATAGCCGCTCGCTAACAGCACTTGCCCCAACAGTCTGCTAAAGGCTACACGGGGGACCTTTGTCTCTTGTTGCCCCCGTTGGCACGCGCANCCCCCCCCCCTTCGTTTCCGTTAGGCGCNGGGGGGGGGCGACGGGCGGGGGGGCGCGCGCTCAACCGGAAGCGACGACCTATCAGAGCGCGGCATTGCGCGAGGGGCCCGGCCAATGGGAGCGCACTTCCGACTTGTGTATCGCTCCGCCAAGTGCACCGCCGCACCGGTTTTATTTATTTTTTTGTCTCCCGCACAGATGGTTTCGATTCGATTCCGACGGTCGTCGATTATCTCGCATGCGATTCTGATATCGATTTGTGAGCGTAGGAATCGTTTATTTTCTAGCAATACAATACGAATCATTATTATTGCGTAAAGGCAATCAATCACATGCTTTTAAGAGATTTGTTTATATTCTCTGCATACGCGAACTCCTGTGCTAGGAATATAACGATTAATCGATTATTAAAGATACTGACATCATCGATTCATGCGTGGGACATTTGCTTGTTTCGATTCTAAGCGGTGTCATATTGTAGCCACTGGATTCTTTAGCAACAATGATGAATATTCACTCCCATTGCATTCTGTAGAATCCACGCCAAAGATTAACTCCACTGGCTTTTATGGAATCAATGTCAAATATTCACTCCACTGGATTATGTAGAATCAATGTCAAATATTCACTCCATTGGATTATGTAGAATCAATGTCAAATATTCACTCCACTGGATTATATAGAATCAATGTCAAATATTCACTCCATTGGATTATATAGAATCAATGCCAAATATTCACTCCATTGGATTATGTAGAATCAATGTCAAATATTCACTCCACTGGATTATATAGAATCAATGCCAAATATTCACTCCATTGGATTATATAGAATCAATGTCAAATATTCACTCCACTGGATTATATAGAATCAATGCCAAATATTCACTCCATTGGATTATATAGAATCAATGTCAAATATTCACTCCATTGGATTATATAGAATCAATGCCAAATATTCACTCCATTGGATTATGTAGAATCAATGTCAAATATTCACTCCATTGGATTATATAGAATCAATGCCAAATATTCACTCCATTGGATTATATAGCATCAATGCCAAATATTCACTCCATTGGATTATGTAGAATCAATGTCAAATAATCACTCCATTGGATTATGTAGAATCAATGTCAAATAATCACTCCACTGGATAATATAGAATCAATGCCAAATATTCACTCCATTGGATTATATAGAATCAATGTCAAATAATCACTCCACTGGATAATATAGAATCAATGTCAAATATTCACTCCACTGGATAATATAGAATCAATGTCAAATAATCACTCCATTGGATTATGTAGAATCAATGTCAAATATTCACTCCATTGGATTATGTAGAATCAATGTCAAATATTCACTCCACTAGATTATATAGAATCAATGTCAAATATTCACTCCATTGGATTATATAGAATCAATGTCAAATATTCACTCCATTGGATTATGTAGAATCAATGTCAAATATTCACTCCACTGGATTATATAGAATCAATGTCAAATATTCACTCCATTGGATTATGTAGAATCAATGTCAAATATTCACTCCACTGGATAATATAGAATCAATGTCAAATAATCACTCCATTGGATTCTATAGAATCAATGTCAAATAATCACTCCACTGGATTATATAGAATCAATGTCAAATATTCACTCCATTGGATTATGTAGAATCAATGTCAAATAATCACTCCATTGGATTATATAGAATCAATGTCAAATAATCACTCCACTGGATTATGTAGAATCAATGTCAAATATTCACTCCACTAGATTATATAGAATCAATGTCAAATATTCACTATATATAATCAATGCTAAAGACTCAACCAATGTGCAATCTATGGAATAAATGCTCAAGATGATCTCCACTGTGCATTGTAGTGCCCAATGCTATCAATCCCCACCACCAGAATACATTATGCAGTATATTTGTATTTCTCAATAACACTAAACGCACCACAAAGGCAGATTAGGAATTTATTCTTGAATCGCACCACCATTCTCGATCCTGACGACTCCTATTAGTACGGCTGTCTACATATGGTGCGAAAAAAGTAAAAAATACACTGCCCAGAGACTAACACTGCCCAGAGACTCAACACTGCCCATAGACTCAACACTGTCCATAGACTCAACACTGCCCATAGACTAACACTGCCCATAGACTAACACTGCCCATAGACTAACACTGCCATAGACTAACACTGCCCTAGACTCACACTGCCCATAGACTAACACTGCCCATAGACTAACACTGCCCTGAGATCAACACTGCCCTAGACTAACACTGCCCATAGACTAACACTGCCCATAGACTAACACTGCCTGAGATAATTGGTTCTTTACCCTTCTATCTGGCAACAAAACTGACACCTTTTTGCAAGGAGTCATGTTTGCATAGACCGCAATACCTGCAGTCATAATACAAACAAAAGAACATAACTCTGATAATGTGCACTGTCCTTGAAGTTGATTGGTCCACACCCGAGACAGCTTTCCTTCGAGCCTAGTCTATGCAAACATGACTCCTTGCAAAAAGGTGTCAGTTTTGTTGCCAGATAGAAGGGTAAAGAACCAATTATCATATTTTTACTGGCAAATGAGGTCCCCATAGTGTAACTGCCCATAGACTCAACACTACCATAGACTCAACACTACCATAGACTCAACACTGCCATAGACTCAACACTGCCCAGAGACTAACACTGCCCAGAGACTAACAACTACACAGACTCAACACTGCACCTCCGATTAGCAGGGTCGGCTACGTACGGTGCGAAAGAAGTTCAACAAAAACACATACGACCGAGTGACCGTTGCATGCCCTGTTGCAGCATGTAGCACAGCGCTCGACATTTCTGCCGAATCACAAAAATGCGGCGATAAGGCTGCACATGCAGAGTCCAAGTGTGTGTGATGAGAGATGAGAGATGTGTGATGAGAGGTGTGTGTGTGTGTGGGAGCGGTAGTGTAGCGGTTAGCGTGCCGCGTTATGAACCTGGCGACACGGGTTCGATTCCCGCTCACGGCCAACACCAGCGACAATTATTAGAACCCATCCTGAGCCTCCCCTAGGTTGACTTGGCCTCAAATGAGTACCTGGTGTGATGTGCCGGCCTTCATCGGTGCTCGCTAACAGCACTTGCCCAACAGTATGTTAAGGCTATACGGGGGATCTTTGTCTTTTTTGTGTGTGAGATGAGAGGTGTGTGTGTGTGAGATCGGCACCACGCCCGGACGCCTTTGTCTCCCAGGTGCTGATATATTAACACACGACACCGGGCGCTCATTCAGGGCCGTGTCGACCCAGCAAAGGCACTTCAGATAAATTTTCACCCACTGCAAGCCGCGGCCACCAACTTGACCCTTTAGGGGTCCTGGTTTGGAGCACAGTGCACCGACCACTCACTGCAGCACGCCAAAGACAAAGTTCCCCCGTGTAGCCTTAACGGACTGTCGGGCAAGTTCTGTTAAGCGAACATTTCAGAAGGCCGGCACGGCACACAAAGAAGGGAGGTGGGTGGCCAACCCGTGCCTGGCCGCCTTTGTCCCAGTGAACAGTAAACATTGCCACTGGGTACTCATTTGAGGCTGAGTCGACCTAGGACCGGTTCAAATAATCGTCACCCGTGTTGGCCGTGAGCGGGAATTGAAACCGGGCCGCCAGGTTCGTAGCGAAACACACTGAACGCGACACAACCGCTCCACACAGAAACACACACACATACATACACACAGACACACATGGATCTCCCAAGTATCGACCTCAACGAGTGGTGGACATTCCTCATTCCCACACAGCCGTGGCGGCGAGTGCCGTTGCTGTGTTTCCGTGGCTCCCCATCCACCTGCACTGGCGGGCGTGGCAGACGCAGTGGGGGCTGACGAACGCGCTATCCTGTGCATGCGCCAGGTGTGCCGTGTATAGCGAGAGAGAGAGACAGCGGTCGATTGGTGGTGCACGTCTATCAGCGCAGACCATCGGTGATGACAAATGTCCCGAGGGCCTCTGTAAACAGCAGGAAGGCGATTCTTGTTTGCGAACAGCAAAAATTGTATCGCGTGACGTTTGACCAAATATTACATCGTGTAAACTTTAACACGCAGTTTTTCTTGTTAGCAGCCGCCGATATAACGATTTTAGACAAAATTTGTGTTAAGACCCTCTCCCGCACCCAGCAGCCAAACTATATATTTTTTGACGAGGTTCAGGGCTCACTGAGCTATAGAGCTTTTTCAGACGCGACCTGACCACAAACGGTAGCTTAACCAAGTGGCGGCCTATGATGTGGCAAAGTAAAGCAGCCAAATACTCTAAACGCGCGACGTCGATGTTGATTCTAAATGTGGAGGGGAATAAAACCGGAGGATCCGGAGAAAAATCCACGTGACCACGGGGAGACGCAAACTCCAAATATACAGCAGCAGGCCTCGCAGTTGGGATCGAACCCACGACCTCCTGTATACCAGGCGAGGTAATGAAAACTAGAAATTAAACTTTTATTTGACCAGGTAAGCTATGAATCTCTAGATTTGAAGCTTTGTGACTGCAAGGATTCATACTCAGTTTTTTCGGTAAAGTCACCATGTAGGCAAAAAATGAAATTAAAATTTATAAAAATAAAATAATAAAAATCACGACGTTTCGGAGGCAACACAAGTCTCCGTCATCAGGTGAGACCGTCACAGCCAGATTTGCTGTATCAAGTGAGGCAGAGATTGCAAGATGCAAGTTATTAAATACCTACGTGACTTTTCCGAAAAAACAAAGACTATAAATCTGTTTTTCAGAAACGACCTGGCCACCACAAACGATGGCTCAACGAAGTGGCTTATCACGTGGAGATTTCTAGCAGCCAAAGACTCTAAACCCGTGATGTTGATTCTAACTGTGGAGGGGAAAACCCGAGGACCCGGAAAAAAATCCACAACCACGGAGAGAGATACATACAAACTACACATATGCAACAGGCGTCAAAGGGTTGGGATCGAACCCACGACCCTCCTGCATACCAGGCGAGGCCAGATGAAATTGTCACACGGCTTAACGCGCCGATAATTATTATTGGACTGGAGAACAATTACAACCGTAAAATTTGGCAATGATATCGGACACTTCTCATTTTTAAACCGCATCAAACAAGACGACAAAGATTACGGGAATAAGAATTGAACTCCAGTAAGTCAGAATACGCGATAATATTGCGTCGTTTGCAAACACACGGGGGCACGAAGCCCCCTAATTATTATTTATTATTCAAGGTTTCATGTTTTGGCTTATCCGACGTAATAACGCCAATGGAAATTAACGACAAGGAATGACTGTAGAACTTGAATCGGGCCGCAAAGTTGGACTGATGTCACCATCATGTGACAACAAAGAGCTTCATGGCTCATCGGATTCCTCCAGTAGAAATAAATATTGCCATTCTGATGAGCAACACACAAATAAAATCACATGGAGGCAAGGGTTGGCAGATCGCACAAATACGGGCGTCCGTCGACATGGACGCGAAAGATACCTTCAAGAAAAGTTGTCGTGAAAGTGAAATTCCGTTTTATCGAGCCCAAATTTACCCATCGACTTCCGTTACCGAATTGGAGATGCGTTCCTATGGAAGATATTTGACCCCAAGACGGTGATGAAAATCACAAATGAGAAAGCGGCAAACATTGTTTTTTTTACACACATCGCATGAAAAAATTCATCAAATATCTTACAATAGAATAACAATACTCAAAACAAGTTGCGAGAAACGAGTAGAGTAGTAGGACCAGCGCAAGATGCACGCTGGGCAGACGATGTGACGCCGTTGTTCGACACAAACTCTCTTTCCTGAAGTCCTATCAACGTCGACATCGAGCCCCTGGACATATTGCTGCCATATGCGAGTGGAATGATAGCAGAGGAAGCAGGCAACACACGAGGTCCACGTATAGCTGTTAACAGACTTTTGTGACAAGCGCCGTTGGCGAGCACCTACGAAGGACGGCACGGCACACGAGGGGGTGGGGTAGCCATCGCCACGCCGGCCGCCTTAGTCTCCCCAGTGGTGACGTTTGCACACCGCACAAGGTACTCATTTTAGGCCGAGCCGACCTAGGGGAAGCCCAGGGCCGGCTCTGATAATCGTCACCAATGATGGTGGCCACGAGCTTGGGAATTGGTGTGCAATTTGAACCGACATACTTCATCTATTTTACACATTTATTTTTTGCGACTTGCTTAC
The DNA here is from genome assembly GCA_018977245.1 of Lethenteron camtschaticum. NCBI lineage: Eukaryota > Metazoa > Chordata > Hyperoartia > Petromyzontiformes > Petromyzontidae > Lethenteron > Lethenteron camtschaticum. The sequence goes on from MU249630.1 coordinate 6,069,774, forward strand.
CGTTCTACCCTATGGGAACCTCATTTGCCAGTAAAAATATGATAATTGGTTTTTTACCCTTCTGTTTGGCAACAGTTTTGTTGGTGTCAGTTTTGTTGCCAAATAGAAGGGTAAAAAACCAATTATCTTGCTTACCGTTCCCATACTTTGCACTCCTATCATGNTTTTTTGTCCAGTTTGTTGCTGTAACTTTCTGACCCCGACCCGACTGGAAATCCGTGGAAAAAGAGCTTCGCAGGTCATTGGATTTCGCCATGACCAGAGGTCGCAAACGGGTTTTGATTCCTTACCCGTACCCGTACCCGGCCGCACCAGGGTCGCAAACGGGTACCTGTACCCGTACCCGGCAGGTACCCGTTCCCTACCCATACCCGTACCCTACCTGAAATGAGTGACAAACATATACTCACCAGTGACTCACGGCCTACCCGTACCCGGCCGCACCAGGGTCGCAGGTATCGGGTAGGATACGGGTATCGGGTACCCGATTGCGACCTCTGTCCATGACCAACGCACGCCGACTCGCGAGTCCCTACCGCAGCACACGACGAGGGCATCCTCGATGACCTGCTCCTGGGCCACGATGAGCGCCTCCCCGCAGGGCATGGCCGAGTCGCCTCCACCTCCTTCACCTCCTCCTTCAACTCCTCCACCGCCGCCACCGCTGTAGGCGGCGTAGCACAGACTCCCGTCCAGCGTAGGCAGGGCCTCCACCACCACGGCAGGGAAATCGTCCTGCGGGAGCAAAACGAACGATCGAGTCGCGGTACGGAGCGTGCGCGCCACCTACATGGTTTTTTTTCTCCAAGTAAATTAATAAACGACTAAGCGCTGGTAGATACGCCTCCCCCACCCTTCTCTTACACGTTGCTCCACAAATATTTATTCCGCATCCACCACCTCCGATTGGCATGGTTGGTGCGAAAGAAGTTCAACGTACACGCACACACGGCCTTCTGGGAGTGCGTCATTTCAATGGCACTGGTTCAACACAAGCAAAAATCTGGACCGGCTTTCACATTCAGTGTCTGACACATCAGCGGCTCAATGCTGGTGAAAAATCTGGACCAGATTTCACATTTTGTGTCTCACATGAGTGGTCAGGCTTGCTTGTCCCAACGCTGGTGAAAAATCTAGACCGCTTTCACATTTTGTGTCTCACATCAGCGGTCAGGCTTGCTTGTCCCAACGCTGGTGAAAAATCTGGACCAGCTTTCAGATTTTGTGTCTCACATCAGTGGTCAGGCTTGCTTGTCCCAAAATGCTGGTGAACTACGAGTTGTTTATAGGCAAGGACGCTCTCAATCAGATTTGGGTTTTCGTTCAGTGCAAAAAGCATAACACAGACACAACACTGGTCTAACATGGGTGAGACAAGGCCGTCTCTGGTGTAGGCCAATCAGTTTCAGAGACAATGTCTTTCTGATGAGAGCATGTTGGTTTGCATGTTCACCATGACTACGTGTGGTTAATGCGGACTTGATTTGGTGCTTGATCATCTTTACACCTATATTCTTGGTTCTTTCGGTAAAGTCACGAAGAAGGGACATAATAAAAATAATACAAATAAAACAATTGAATATGAATCCCTGCAGTCACGAAAGCTTTAAATCAAATCTTTACACCTGTTTTATTGCCAGAAAGGGTTAAAACCCATCTTATTTTTTTCTACTTTTGATACTGGCAAAAAAAAGCTGCCATGATACATACACAACACTGCCGGGGCAGTGGCTGGAGTTCATCAGTGTAGGCCCGGATTTTAACTGTGAAGCCGCCAGACGTGCACTGGTGTCGGCAAAGGCTCGCCACGGCGCATCGGCCAGATCAAAAAGGTCCGCGGCCATTGGGCCACAAACGACCGATCGGCATCGCCGACAGCGGCAAACTGCTAACAATGCCCCTCACGAGGAACGTGATCTCTCGACAAAAATACGCACGCTGGCAAGGTCACCGTGGCGGACGGTTATTGGGGAAAACGAATGCGACACGAAAGATCCGCAGAATGTGAAAAGAAACGAGGGTATGTTTCTATAAAACTGATGGTGGTATAGACGCCAAGCTCTTTGCCCGCGGCCCCGACTCTGGTCCAATTTCCACCCCAGGTGGTACCGACCGACCCCCGTTGGGACTCATGGGCCAATCGAACGCGTGAACCAACCTGTTTTTCCTCTGCGGCCACCGCAGGTGCCGAGCTGGGCAGCTCCAACGCCAGGCTGCCTGCTCCACCAGCGTTGACGCCATCTCCGGGCAGCAGTCTCCTTCGGGCGACGACTGCAACACAACCACAACAGCATCATCAGCACCTAGCCATGATCAATCCACTGCTGGCTTGATCAAATGCCAGTAGGAACACATAGGGGAACAAGCTACATAATACATTGACAAGTGTCGAGTCCCACCATACATGCCCAGCCCGCACCCCTAGCATGAGTTGAGCCTCCCCTCCCGCAGCAGCAATCCACAGGAGCCAAGCTAGACAATTGACATGACACCACAATGCGCAAGTCCCGCTCCGAATAGCCGAGAGCCTTCCTCGATATTCCTCCTCCCACGGGAGTCCGAGGGACAGACTAATATCACTTCGACAAAACGCACGAGGCAGGAGCACCCACAATTAAAGGTGTCTCACTCCACAACGGGTGAACCTCCCTCTCCGTGTGTAAGCACGGAGCAGATTTTAAAAAAGATTACTTTTTAAATGGGTAAGGCCCACCGAGCGATATATCTCTTTTTCAGAAGCGACCTGGCCACAAACAATAGCCCAGGGAAGTGGCTTCTCTCGTGGAAATGCACCTCGTTTCTAAATGGGGGGGGGGGGGAAATCATAGACCCGCAGAAAAATACACGCGACGATGGGGAGAGAGACACGCAAACTCCAAATATACAACAGGCGTCAAAGGGTTGGGATCGAACCCGCAACCTCCTGTAGACCCGGCGAGGCTGTGAACCTCCCACAGCCATCTCCCGCAGGGGCCTCTGGCACAGATGTTGTTGACAGGAGTCGCTGCAATGCAATGCGCGAGATCACCTTGAAAGTTCCCCCTCCCGCAGAGGGACCCACAGGGGCCCACACCAACATGGGCCAGGCGGGTGTCACTGCCACACGGGACTCGGCGACGAGTCTCAACTCCACGAGCCTCAGGACCTCGATAACACCCTCGGCATCGCTTCAAGTCACGCAAAGCCCTGTTGGACCCCCTCCACCCACCATGCGCTTGACCTCAAACAACGAGAGTTCAACCTCCTGTTGAAGCCTGGAGCGCTGAATGGAGTTCAAAAGAACTCTGAAACAACCACCGGCTTGTTGTGAAAGACCAACGCCGATGATCCCCGGCGGATTGATCTTCCACGAAGCGCCTTGGGGTCCACCCTAAACCGCATCCACTGCACAAACCATGGTAGCAGCGGATGCGTAAACCCCTGACGATGCACAAATGCAAAATTAAAACTCTCCAGTAGCAGTGTGCCGGTTGTGTTCATCCAGAACAAAGGCCGCGAAACGTGTCAACGATCCAATGCCCCGATCCACAAATTCGAAGGAGACATCGCAGCGATCACGATACGCTACTCCGCTGCTGATGTGGTTATCTGGGCTTGGACCACCTGGATGTGAAATTGTCGTTCTTGTTGCTCTGCATCTACATCAGGCCCATGCCACGGGGACTTGAGTTTCATTGCAGCAGCGGCAACAACACGCGTGTCAATCTCACACCACGAAGAGTGGGGGACCCAAAGACGCTCAAGCCACAGGCCTTGACAAGTGACCATTACAAGACAGAAGGCCACGAAGCGCCGGTCTCCTCTCCCTCGTGTCTATANCGTGAGCCTCTCCCAATGAGGCCTCAATCTCAATGAGTGAGCCTCTCTCTAAAGCGCAAGCCTCACTCACAATGAGGCCTGCCTCACAATGAGGCCACACTCCCAGTGAGCCACTTACAAGGAGGCCTCACTCACAAGGAGGCCTCACCCCAATGAGTCACTCTCAATGCGTGAGGCCTCACTCACAATGCGTGAGGCCTCACTCTCAATACGTGAGGCCTCACTCTCAATGAGGCCTCACTCTCAATACGTGAGGCCTCACTCACAATGAGGCCTCACTCTCAATGCGTGAGGCCTCACACTCAATGGCCTCACTCTCAATACGTGAGGCCTCACTCTCAATGAGGCCTCACTCTCAATACGTGAGGCCTCACTCTCAATACGTGAGGCCTCACTCTCAATACGTGAGGCCTCACTCACAATGCGTGAGGCCTCACTCACAATGCGTGAGGCCTCACTCACAATGCGTGAGGTCTCACTCTCAATGAGGTCTCACTCTCAATACGTGAGGCCTCACTCTCAATGAGGCCTCACTCATCAATGCGTGAGGCCTCACTCTCAATGAGGCCTCACTCTCAATGCGTGAGGCCTCACTCTTAATGAGGCCTCACTCGCAATACGTGAGGCCTCACTCACAATACGTGAGGCCTCACTNCCCAATGAGGCCTCACTCCAATGAGGCCTCACTGGGGAGTGAGGCCCCAATGAGGCCTCACACTCAATGAGGCCTCACTCACAATGAGGCCTCACTCACAATGCGTGAGGCCTCACTCACAATGAGGCCTCACTCTCAANGCGTGAGGCCTCACTCACAATGCGTGAGGCCTCACCCAATGAGGCCTCACTCAATGCGTGAGGCCTCACTCACAATGAGGCCTCACTCTCAATGCGTGAGGCCTCACTCACNATAGTGAGACCTCACTCCAATTGAGAGGAGGCCTCACACTCAATGCGTGAGGCCTCACTCAATGAGGCCTCACTCACAATGCGTGAGGCCTCACTCACAATACGTGAGGCCTCCCCCCCCCCGCCGCCGGAGCGTGAGCCCGGGGGCCGACCGCCCCGTCCCCGCATCACCAACACGACCGCGGCCTAAGCGCGCAGGCCTCGCCCACGGCCCGAGCCCGCGGCCCGAGCCCACGGCCCGAGCCCACGGCCCACGGCGCTCCAACTCTCACGAGCGTCACGTCGCCACGGCCTGGCACCTTCGGCAGCAGCAGCAGCAGCCGTCGTCAGCGAGCGGAGCACACGCAGCGTAGGAGGCCGTTCCGAGCAAAACTTTTAACTTTTAAAGCTCCACTTTAAACCCTTTCACACGCCAGTTTAGCCACAACACCATCACCGCTAACCACCACTAACCACCACCACCGTCTCACAACACTTGACACCACGCAGAGCCACGGGAGTGCCTTGTTACACCCTTCTCACCCCTACTAGGACTAGCACACACACCCGGGGTGGTCGGGGTGAAGGAGTGGGTGTTGAATAGAGAAACGCCACCGCGGTGTGTCAGCGTGAACACGGGCGTGGTGCCGCGACCTACGTCCGAGTCGGCGCCGCTGCGTGAAGCTCTCTCGCGGCGGTTCTAGACGTGTCGATTGGAGCGGCCGCGATTCATGAGCGATGATGTTTCAGCGTATGGGACATGTTTTTTTACATCACAGCAGCAGCAGCAGCAATACCACCACCACCTCATCCTCCATTGACAGGGAGCGGGGGGGTGTTTGCTCCAGATCACTGTGTTGTTTATCAAGCGTCGGGCGATACCAAGTAGCGGGCGAGGTTGATAACGAAGAGCGAGACTTGTAGCGATGAAAATTTGCCGCAAAGCGCCTTCGTCGAAGCGGACGAGAGAGTTGAACTTTGTGGAACGCCCCTGTTATTACCCGTCCAAGTGGACTCGTCCGCTAGTTCAATTCGGCGCGCGTTGATTGGCTGGCAGGCTCGTGACGCAGCGATCCCCCTTACCATATATGGTATGTGTGGTGGAAGCCTCATTAACATAATTTGTGATAGAGTGGAGGAAGAAATCCGATTATCCATGAAGCTCTTGATCACTGATGTCTGGATAGGGCGGGAGGTTAAAACAACAATACAAAAAAACCGTAGGAGTGCAAAGTATAGGATATGTAAACAAAAAACTTTCGAAATATGTACTAATAAAAGTAAGATAATATAATTCATCTTCTTGGTTCTTTCGGTAAAGTCGCGTAGAAGGAAAATAATAAAATAAAAAATAATAAATAATTCTCACGACGTTTCGGCCACAACGCAAGCAGCCGTCTTCTCGACAGACCTGTTCTCCACCTGAGGACGGCTGCTTGCGTTGTGGCCGAAACGTCGTGAGAATTATTTATAATTTTTTATTTTTATTTTTTATTATTTTCCTTCTACGTGACTTTACCGAAAGAACCAAGAAGATGAATCCCTGCAGTCACGAAAGCTTTAAATCGAAAAATAGAGTTGAGACGTTGTGTGTTTACCCGCCACCACCCGCCACGCTGAGGTTGTCACGAAACAACGTAAATTGCTTACTCACAAACCGCCACAACATTTGCAATCCGAGTACGACGTTTCGCCAGCAATCACAACCGGCTTCATCAGGAGAGCAGCCAGATTGTGGAGAAGTCCGCCTGTTCCGTGCCTTGTGTCGAGGCGTCGGTGTGGTACCACACGTCTTGTGCGCTCTTCTCTATTAAGGATGATGTTGGTCGCCAAAACCTTCGTGTTTCACTAATAAGGTAAGATATGCAAATTATACTGGTAGGAACGAAGTGAACCAGCCTACAATAGATTATATCGTCCGTCCGTCCGTCCGATGTCCGATTAGGTGTAGCAACATCGCCCCTACTGCAAACACTTGGCAGGACCCTACAAAAAGCTTTAGACTCAGTGAGGCTTTCCTGGCTAAACAAGTGTAACATTCCCTTATAATTCCCTGAGATAGTTTTTATTCCCTGAGATAGTTTTTAATTAAAACATTTACATTAAAAATTAACTCACAGCTAGGCCTAAAGCTTAGAACTAGGCCTCAAACTCTCCCTTCGTATCGTACCCCGCGTGTGTGAAAGGGAGTTAATGTTTAACAATGTTACATTCCCTGATGCTTTTAAATAGAAACATTTAAATGTAAAGCTTTTACATAAATAATAAAAACATTTAAATTAAAAATTAACTCACAGCGGCCTAAAGCCTACAGCTAGGCCTAAAGCCTAGAACTAGGCCTCAAACTCTCCCTTCGTATCGTATTTGTTCGTTCCTACCAGCCCACCCCGCAGGGACCTGTTTTTGTCAAGGCGCTCTTCCCCCTCCAACCCAGCAGCTTAAATAGACGCTCCAAGCCTGCATGGGTGTTTCATTCAGACGCTGTCTTCCCGACAGACCTGTTCTTCACCTGAGGACAGCTGCTTGCGTTGTGGCCGAAACGTCATGAGAATTATTGTATTATTTTTTATCATTTTATTATTTCCCTCCTACGTGACTTTACCGAAAGAACCAAGAACAACCGTCGTCACAGCACACGTGTGGAGAGTTTTTATTTATTTATTTTAGGCACACGTACCACGTGGTCATGTGACAAAGCTTCAGTGGGGAGAGAGGGGACATTGGGTTGGGGTTAAAAGCCACTTATTCAATTTGAAACATTTTATTCCTTTAAATATAATTTGCTTAGATGTTATCTATTGTTGTTTTGTTTGTTTGTGCTGTTACATTGTATTGTTATCTTGTATTATTACATTGCATTGTTATATTTTATTCTTATATTGTATTATTATATTGTTTGTCTTGTTACATTGTATTGTTATCTTGTATTATTACATTGTATTGTTATATTTCATTCTTCTATTGTATTGTTATATCGTTTGTCTTGTTACATCGCATTGTTATCTTGCATTATTATATTGTATTATTCTATTGTTTGACCTTTTGGAACTTTCGCCGTGCAGTTACACCACTCCTCCCGTGTCGGAGAGCGGCCAGTGGAAGTGGACCCCACAGAGCTACGTCTGAGATCCCTGCTCCATACAGCAGAGGGCAGCACTCGCCCACGTGGATGTTGTCATGTTCGTCGCGTGAGAGTCGAATCTGTCGATATTGTTCATTCTCAGAGCTGGACTTTAGCCAAATTTAGTGCACGGCGACATTTCACCGAATATTTGTTGTTGTTTGTTGTTGTTGTTTGTTGTTGTGTGCAGTCACTCGTGACCAGGCCGAGGTCATGAACTCACTAACAATTTGAGAAGCCGGCTTAGGGGCCTCCATAAATGACGTCACGCGGTTTTGGACGATTTTTGACCCCCCCCACCCTCGTCACACGGCGTCACAAAAAGTCAGACCCCCCCCTCAAATATGACGTCACAAAGCTCTGCCCCCCAAAATAAAACATGCTTCAAATCGCTTTAAACTATTGTCATTGTAGTGCGTAATTAATGTGGCGCTGCACTCTGATGTAGGAGAAAACATTTATTAAAAAGTCTGTTTAATTAAGTAGAACGTTTTGTCTATATTTTAGATTTGAAGCTTTCGTGACTTCAAGGATTCATATTCTTAGGTTTTGTCGGTAAAGTCACGTGGGTAAAATATTAAAATTAAAATTAATAAAAGTACAATTATTTTATTATTAATTTATTTTATTAATTTTAATTTTATTTTTTACCTACGTGACTTTACCGAAAAACCTAAGAAAATATTTGTCTATATTTATTTAAAGTTGCGCATTTTTATGTGACGTCACATTTCTTAAACCCCCCCCCCCCCTCGTCACACATCGTCACAAATGTCTGACCCCCCCCCCTCCCCCAGGTGCGTGACGTCATTTACGAACGGCCTTAATCGCAGCAATCGCCCAGATTCGAACCCGGGCCCTCCCCGTTGGCGTCTCAGCGCCCTGACCTCTGCAACTCGACCACGTGTCAGCCACGTGGTCAGCCACGTGGTCGAGGCCACGTTCATACAAAGAGCAGCAGGGCCGAGGCTGCCTTGGCCACGAGGTTCAGGTGGTCGAGGAGGCTGACTTGGTAGTACCACCACAGGGCGAAGTTGAGCAGCCCAACGGCGGAGAGAGCCGAGAGCGAGAACATCAACCGCTTGGCCAGGAAATAGCCGGGACTCTGCAACAAGAAGAAGGAGGAGGAGGGGATGACGACGCGAGGAGGAGATGACGACGACACTCGGCCTCTGAACATACATTATACACTACACACTTACACTACTATACACTACACTACACTACACTATACACTACACTACTATACACTGCACTACTATACACCATAATATAAATTACACTTTACACTTCACTTCTATAGACTTTACAATACACTATACACTACACTTTACACTACACTATAAACTACTATAGACTACACTACTATACATTGCACCCCTAAACACTACACTATACACTACTCCACACTACACTACTATACACTACACTATACACTCCACTACTATACACTACACTATACACTACACTATACACTACACTACTATACACTACACTATACACTACACTACTACTTGACACTACACTATACACACTACACTACTAAACATATCCACAACACCTCAAGGCCTCCTCCTCTGCCTGCCTGGACCAGGGCTGTCGAGCAGCCCTCAGCTTGGGCTCCCCGCCTGTAGGCTCGTTGACNTTTTCGCGAAATCCGGCACGTGATGATGATGGTGCAATCATAATCACGATATCATCGTCGTCGAAATGATTATCATGACCATGATCATTCGCCACGTGCCCAGGGACGGCTGCCGCCGTGACGCAACGGTCACGTGGCTCGGCGGCAGCGGGGCCGGGTTCGAATCCAACTCCCGGCGCGCTCACAGTTTTGTGTAAACAATGGGGGGGGGGGTCCAGTTGCTTCAATANCCCCCCCCCTCCAATGAGTTCACCGCAGTGAGCCGAGGTGGCTAGGAGATATGAACTACTTCGCCTGGTCTACAGGAGGTCGTGGGTTCGATCCCGACCCTGACGCCTGCTGTAAATTTGTAGTNGGTGTCTCTCTCTCTCCGTGGTGAGATGTTAACTACCTCGCCTGGTCTACAGGAGGTCGTGGGTGCGATCCTCTTTGACGCCTGCTGCTGTATATTTGTAGTTTGCGTGTCTCTCTCTCGGTGGTCACGTGGATTTTCTCCGGGTCCTCCTCCCGGTTTTTCCCCTCCCACATTTAGAATGAATGTCGCGAGTCTAAGGAGTGAGTATGCGGCCGCTGTTAGACATTCCCAACCGCTGATGATACGCCGCTCCGTTGAGCTGTCATTTGCGTTGGCACGTGGGTTGACGTCCGTTGAACGTCGAGTTTAACGTCGGCCGCAACGTTGACCCGACGTTGGGGCGATCGTGCGTTGGGGGCTGCGGTGTCGCACGCTCACCGCTTGTTGTCCGTTCCCATGTAGCCCTTGAAGTACTTGTAGCGCGCCACGATGTACATGAGGCCGATGAAGGCGGCGGCGGCTGCGGACAGGAAACACGCAAAGTTGGCACCAACCACGTGCCCCAACGTTGGCACCAACCACGTGTCACCAACGTTGGCACCAACCACGTGCCCCCAACGTTGGCACCAACCACGTGTCACCAACGTTGGCACCAACCACGTGCCCCAACGTTGACACCAACCACGTGTCACCAACGTTGACACCAACCACGTGTCACCAACGTTGGCACCAACCACGTGNCACCAACGTTGGCACCAACCACGTGTCACCAACGTTGACACCAACCACGTGNCACCAACGTTGACACCAACCACGTGCCCCAACGTTGACACCAACCACGTGTCACCAACGTTGGCACCAACCACGTGTCACCAACGTTGACACCAACCACGTGCCCCAACGTTGACACCAACCACGTGTCACCAACGTTGACACCAACCACGTGCCCCCAACGTTGGCACCAACCACGTGCACCAACGTTGACACCAACCACGTGCCCCAACGTTGGCACCAACCACGTGTCACCAACGTTGACACCAACCACGTGCCCCAACGTTGACACCAACCACGTGTCACCAACGTTGGCACCAACCACGTGTCACCAACGTTGACACCAACCACGTGCCCCAACGTTGGCACCAACCACGTGTCACCAACGTTGGCACCAACCACGTGTCACCAACGTTGACACCAACCACGTGTCACCAACGTTGGCACCAACCACGTGTCACCAACGTTGACACCAACCACGTGCCCCAACGTTGGCACCAACCACGTGTCACCAACGTTGACACCAACCACGTGCCCCAACGTTGACACCAACCACGTGCCCCCAACGTTGGCACCAACCACGTGCCCCAACGTTGGACCAACATTCACCAACGTTGGCACAACCACGTGCCCCCAACGTTGGCACCAACCACGTGCCCCAAAGTTGGCACCAACCACGTGCCCCAACGTTGACACCAACCACATGCACCAACGTTGGCACCAACCACGTGCCCCAACGTTGGCACCAACCACGTGCCCCCAAAGTTGGCACCAACCACGTGCCCCCAACGTTGGCACCAACCACGTGCCCCCAACGTTGGCACCAACCACGTGCCCCCAACGTTGGCACCAACCACGTGCCCCCAACGTTGGCACCAACCACGTGCCCCAACGTTGGCACCAACCACGTGCCCCAACGTTGGCACCAACCACGTGCCCCCAACGTTGGCACCAACCACGTGCCCCAACGTTGCACCAACCACGTGCCCCAACGTTGGCACCAACCACGTGCCCCCAACGTTGACACCAACCACGTGCCCCCAACGTTGACACCAACCACGTCCCAACGTTGGCACCAACCACGTGCCCCAACGGTGGCACCAACCACGTGTCACCAACGTTGGCACCAACCACGTGCCCCAACGGTGGCACCAACCACGTGCCCCAACGTTGGCACCAACCACGTGCCCCAACGTTGACACCAACCACGTGCCCCAACGTTGGCACCAACCACGTGCCCCAACGTTGGCACCAACCACGTGCCCCAACGTTGGCACCAACCACGTGCCAACGTTGGACAACGTTGGCCAACGTTGGCATGTGGTTGGTGCCAACTTTGGCGTGTTTACTCGGGACCAAACAAGGAGGCATATAATAATAATGAAGACGTTATTGAGAATTGTCAGCTTTGTAACACGTGGAGGACATCATGAACGTTTCCATCAATCCCAGCAAACAAATATGAAGATCCCCCGTGTAGCCTTAACAGACGTTGGGGCAAGTGCTGTTAGCGAGTAGCACCTATGAAGGTCGGGACGGCGCACGAGAGGGTGGGTGGCTAGCACCACCCCGGCCGCTTTTGTCCCCCAGTGGCGATGTTTACTACACACCGCACCAGGTACTCCTTTGAGGCAGAGTCAACCTTAGCGAGGCCCAGGACCGGTTCAGATCATCGCCACCAGTGTTTGCCATGAGCGGGAATCGAACTCGCGTCGCCGGTTCAGTAGCGCAGCGTAGCGCTGACCGCTGCACCACCGCTCCCCAAATCAGTCTCTGCTCCACCTCCATTCACAGTCAACGCGACGCAGCGAGCGCACGCGCGCAGCGATCCGGTGGAGTGGTGGCGCAGCGGTTAGCGCGCCGAGCTGCGAACCCGGCTCCGGACCCGAGTTCGATGCTCACGAACGGCCGCGGACAACGGCGACGAACCCAACGATCGAACCAGAATGGGAACTTTGATTTCTACCGGAGGAATCCGATGAGCTACGCGAAGGGGAAGGGGGCGGGTCAGAAGGTCACGACCACAAACGGTGCAAAACACACGATCGGAGTGCGAAGCATCCGGAAAGCGAAGACGAATCACTCAAGCGACAAGCAAAAAAACAAATTGCCGCGACGTCCTCGCACGGGCATGGGTTGGTACGACACCGGCACGGACAGAGTTGTCGTACGACTCAGGGGTGGAGAACGTCCGGCCGCGGGCCGTACAAGGCCCGCGAAATCATTTGGTGTGGCCCTGCCAAGGCAACCGCAGGCGGGACTCGAAATTCAAAAATCTAGGAGCAAACCTGGAAAAGCAGTTGCGAGTAGAAACATCATCAATACCAGCTAACATCACATGCCTCGCCAAAGAGAAGCAGTTCCAGCCATCGCATTAGGGTGAGTTAATTAAACGTTTGACCAAATATAACGGGCTAATTTTTGAGTTGATAATTTTGTATGGCCGCGAATGATGTTACAAATATCCAAATGGTCCTTGGCAGNAAAAAGGTTCCCCACCCCTCCACGTGGTGTGTGTGGTAGGTGGGTCACGTGGTGTCGTGTGTGTGTGGTAGGTGGGTCACGTGGTGTCGTGGTGTGTGTGGCAGGTGGTCACGTGGTGTCGTGGTGTGTGTGGTAGGTGGGTCACGTGGTGTCGTGTGCGTGGTGTGTGTGGCAGGTGGTCACGTGGTGTCGTGGTGTGTGTGGTAGGTGGGTCACGTGGTGTNGTGTGCGTGGTGTGTGTGGCAGGTGGTCACGTGGTGTCGTGGTGTTGTGGCACGTGGGTCACGTGTGTCGTGGTGTGTGTGGTACGGGTCACGTGGTGTCGTGGTGTGTGTGGTACGTGGTCACGTGGTGTCGTGGTGTGTGTGGTAGGTGGGTCACGTGGTGTGTGTGCGTGGTCACGTGGTGTCGTGGTGTGTGTGGTACCGTGGTCACGTGGTGTCGTGGTGTGTGTGGTAGTGGTCACGTGGTGTCGTGGTGTGCGTGGTAGGTGGGTCACGTGGTGTCGTGGTGTTTGTGGCACGTGGGTCACGTGGTGTCGTGGTGTGTGTGGCAGTGGGTCACGTGGTGTCGTGGTGTGTGTGACACGTGGTCACGTGGTGTCGTGGTGTGTGTGGCACGTGGCCTCGGTGCCCTGTGGGTGGTCAGGACTCGTCGTGAGGTCGCACCAGAGCTGGTGAAGAGGCCGGCGGTCCACATCGTCACCAGGAAGATGGGTAGTAGTCTTGCAGGTTTTGGCTACGCACGCAAACACACGCGTTATCACTCATCACAACGCGATTATTCCACAACGGGAACGCAACGACAGCTTTATGGAGAACCGACTCACTGTTATAATTAGCTAAGAGCAGAGGTTGGNGGGGGGGGGGGCAGACGAGGGGTAGTGGAGTGTGGTGGTGAGGGGTGGCTCACTTGGCCCTGTAGACGGTCTCCAGCTCGGTGTTGCCCGTCACGAAGGGATGCTTGATGTTGTACTTTCTGCGCATCTTCACCACCATCTGGAGGAAGTATGCTGTGGGGGGGGGGGGGGGGGGGCACAACGTGAGCGTTCTCATCCCGTGGGCCGGTGGCTGGCTCGGCTTGAGTTGGCTCGGCTCGCCATAGACGAGCATTGTTTATATAGACTAGCATTGCCCATAGACTAGCATTGCCCATAGACTAGCATTGCCATAGACTAGCATTGCCCATAGACTAACATAGTTTATATACTAGCATTGCCCATAGACTATCATTGCCCATTACTAACATAGTTTATATACTAGCATTGCCCATAGACTAGCATTGCCCATAGACTAACACTGCCCATAGACNATCATTGCCCATAGACTAACATAGTTTATATACTAACATTGCCCATAAACTAGCATTATCATTTCCCATAGACTAGCATTGCCCATAGACTAGCATTGCCATAGACTAGCATTGCCCATAGACTAACAGCCCATAGACTAACATTACCCATAGACTATCATTGCCCATAGACTAACATTACCCATAGACTAACATTGCCCATAGACTAACACTTCACATAGACTATCATTTCGCATAGACTAGCATTGCCCATAGACTAACATTACCCATAGACTAACATTGCCCATAGACCAACATTGCCCATAGACTAACACTGCCCATAGACTAACACAGCCCATAGACTNAACACAGCCCATAGACTNAACACTGCCCATAGACTAACACTGCCCATAGACTAACACAGCCCATAGACTAACACTGCCCATAGACTAACACTGCCCATAGACTAACACAGCCCATAGACTAACATTGCTCATAGACGGATGCCCGTGGGTTTTCACTTCTCATCATGTGCAACGAAGAAGGACCACATCCCACAACTCACCTGTCATGTAATTTATTATTTAAACTAAACTCTTCATTTTTTTTATCTCACCACGCAAGGCGCCGCAGAGCTACGGAGCTCTCATTCAGAAGCGACCGGCCACAAACGACAGCTGCGACGTGTGGACATTGATACCTAAACGCGCGTTTCTAACATGCAGGGGACATCAGAGACACGAAACTCCAAATCAGCAGCAGGCGTCGTCACAGGACAGCCCACGACCTCTTGACGTACCAGGCGAGGTAGTTAACATTCAACGGAGAGAGAGAGAGACACGCAAACTCCAAATATACAGCAGGCGTCAGGGTCAGGATCCAGNCCACGACCTCTTCCGTACCAGGCGAGGTAGTTAACATCTCCTGGCCACCGTGATGATGATGAGAGAGAGACACACAAACTCCAACTATACAGCAGCAGGATTCGTCAGGGTCATGATCCAACCCACGACCTCCTGCATATTGTCGCGCGGCGCTTTCAGATGCGCTTCTGCGGCCGTCTGGAACGCTCTTCCTGCCGATGTTGGGAAGCCGCTGGAGCCACACCCTTTTAAAACATCACCCGGATTGACGAACTCGTTCCTTTAGAACTGCTTTTTGTATTTGGCTTGTTGTCCTTCCCCCCTCCCGCACCTCCGATTGGCACGGTTGGCTACGTACCTGTGCCAACGAAGTTCAACGCACGTACAATATACACACGCACGCGTGCCATGTACACCTCCACCTTGTGCTGCACAGGGACAGCTACCATTAGTGGGGGGTCCCCTAGGGACGAGGCGTGATGTTTGGAGGCGCTTTCAGAAGCCGGGCATTGAGCGCCCCAGCGCACGTAAGCCCTCGATTGTTGAGCGGAGAACTGGAATGAGAAAACACACGTACACGCACACGTACACACAGACACGCACACGTACACACACACAGTCCTCACCATTCTGCCAGCAGCTCAACAAGGACGTGGCCAGCAGCAGGGCGACATCTTCCATCCGCGCGATCATCGCGGCTGAGACGAGGCGGGAGAGACGCTCTGCGACCGGTGCGGACGGAGTAGCCGACTTGGTTTGCGACCGGCTGCGTTTGGTCGCCAACGAATTTCAGAAAATCGCTGGCGGGCGGGTGGTGGTGGTGTCGCCTCGGCTCGCTTCCTCCGTGTGTCAATTTTGCGGCGGCCACATGCCGGCAACCCGCGTTGCCCAATTCTCGGTTTCGCGGAAATGTTCTCGCTGCCAATGCGCTCACGAGAAGAATCCTCGGAGTGAACCTCACGGCCAAACCACGAGATCGGCGAGCTCCACAGAGCCGGTGAATCTGGGGGTCGAGGTCCTCTTGAGCGCCAGCGTGGGGTGACCACCTGGGCTGCCCAGCCACGCGTGTGCGGCGGCCCTGGGTTTAGGGTTGCCTACGTCTGATTTACAAAAAGAACAAACCCCACACCACCACCCAGGGCAACATCATGGACGGAGAAATATCTCACGGTGCCACAAGACGGAGGAATACCGTTGCGTGCGGTTCCCCGTGACTCCGATTAGCACGGTCGGCGACGTACGGTGTGAAAGAGGTCCCACATGCGATGCATGAATACGAACGTGTAAATGCATCGTCTCGAGCGGTGTCATTACGGTGACGAAACAAAAACCACCGGCACTTCTCACGTCCTGGGAAGATTGAACAGATTTGGTGTTTTTTTTCTTCTTCCCCAGGACAGCTGTGGGCAACATTGTGGACGAACAATCCCGGGTGAAGCCAGGACAAGGGCACGTGCCGAAAGTGGCGGTAGGTGGCCAGCACCACGCCCGGCCGCCTTTGTCTCCCCAGTGGCGATGATTTTTACACAACGCACCGGGTACTCATTTGAGGCTGAGTCGACCTAGGGAAGGCCCACGATCCGATTTAAATAATCGTCACTGGTGTTGGTGGCCCTCAGCGGGAGTCGAACCTGGGTCGCCGGGTTCACATCGGTAGCGCCGCTAACAACTACACTACCGCTGCCCACATCACGATTGTACACAACAACAACAGCAAGAACCTCCATTTGCCACTAAGTGGCGGTGGCGTCACCAAGGCGCCTGTGCCAGGCTAGGTGCACGTTGAGGCCACGTGAAGTGTCGAATGCCCGCTGGAAGGTCACAGGGCAGACCCAGCAGGTGCCACGGGTCGACTGACTAAGATGACTGCAAGTGCCCAACAGTCTGTGAAGACAAAAAAGACAAAGATCCCCGTGTAGCCTTAACAGACTGTAGGGCAAGTGCTGTTAGCGAGCACCTATGAAGGCCGGCACGGCACACAAGGGGTGGGTGGCCAACACCACGCCCGGCCGCCTTTGTCTCTCTAGTGACGGTATTTACACATCGCACCAAGTACTCATTTGAGGCTGAGTCGACCTAGGGGAGGCCCGGGACCGGTTCAGATAATCGTCACTGGCGTTGGCCGTGAGCGGGAATCGAACCCGGGTCGCCAGGTTCATAGCGCAGCGCGCTAACCGCTGACACAGCAGCAGCAGCAGCGGCAATCGTCGTCACCCCGAGTGGCAGACTGATGCCCCCCCCAAGTCTCTCTTGCAAATTAGTCTCTTGAGTTCTTTCGCAACTCGGTTACAACGCAGCAGGAACAGGAAATACTTGAAACTTGCAGAAAAGCAATTCAGTACCCGGCAAAGTCGCGCCACGCATGGGAAATGTTGCGTGTCAGCCCCAACGAGCCGTCCATTAACTCCGCCAGCACGTGGCTTAATCACGTACGGGAGAACGCCAAAACTTGTGGACAATTTCTGAATGGGACATCGCAGCAAAAAGCTTCAGAAATGCCCAAACCTGCTCATACATACATTCGTATACATATTTAATTACAATAGAGCCTACATGCGCTGTGAGTGGAACGGTGACCACAAGAGGTAATGACAGGGGTATAAGTTGTGAGTGTGAAGGGACTGGTGGCCACGGGAGGTAATGACAGGGGAGTCAGTTGTGAGTGTGAAGGGACTGGTGGCTACGGGAGATAATGACAGGGTATCAGCTGTGAGTGCGAAGGGACTGGCGGCCATGGGAGGTAATGACAGGGGAGTCAGCTGTGAGTGCGAAGGGACTGGCGGCTCGGCTACGGGAGGTAATGACAAGGAGTCAGTTGTGAATGCGAAGGGACTGGTGGCCATGGGAGGTAATGACAGGGGTATCAGCTGTGAGTGGAGGGACTGGTGGCCACGGGAGGTAATGACAGGGAGTCAGTTGTGAGTGTGAAGGGACTGGTGGCTACGGGAGATAATGACAGGGGTATCAGCTGTGAGTGCGAAGGGACTGGCGGCCATGGGAGGTAATGACAGGGAGTCAGCTGTGAGTGTGAAGGGACTGGTGGCCACGGGAGGTAATGACAGGGGAGTCAGTTGTGAGTGTGAAGGGACTGGTGGCTACGGGAGGTAATGACAGGAGTCAGTTGTGAATGCGAAGGGACTGGTGGCCATGGGAGGTAATGACAGGGGTATCACCTGTGAGTGCGAAGGGACTGGTGGCCATGGGAGGTAATAACAGGGGTATCAGTTGTGAGTGCGAAGGGACTGGTGGCCATGGGAGGTAATGACAGGGTATCAGCTGTGAGTGCGAAGGGACTGGTGGCTACGGGAGGTAATGACGGGTTATCAGCTGTGAGTGCGAAGGGACTGGTGGCCATGGGAGGTAATGACAGGGGAGTCAGTTGTGAGTGTGAAGGGACTGGTGGCTACGGGAAGTAATGACGGGGTATCAGCTGTGAGTGTGAAGGACTGGTGGCTACGGGAATGTTCGAGAAGGGAGCGTGGTCAGGCGACGGAAGAGGACGGTGGAGCGAGCGTCCAGAATCAGCGAGAATGATCGAGAAGGGGGCGTGGCCTCGGTCGGTATAAAAGGGGGAAATGCGTGGGAGACTCGGGCTGTTGCAATGGAGTCTCCGCCTGATGTCAAGTGAAGTTTCTTCAATAAAGTGCCATCTCAATTCGTCATTACACAGACAATTAATTATTTAAAACAGGAATTGGAAGAAGGAACAAAAACCTCATTCGTACAAATCTGTCTCGGGAGCGGACCAGGGGGCAGCCGCAGCCGATACATCCGGCTGGCTTGCACAGACATCCCACAACTCAGCCAGAGACGATGTCTCATCATCATCATCACAGCTGTCAACCCATCACGGTTTACCCCGTGTTCTTGTACAGGGAAATTGAGTTGCAGGCCCACACGGCTTACAGTTCTTTCTATACGGACGCAAACATATTCTTAGTTTTTCTCCCATGTGATGGGATTTTGTGGGATGAACGTTGAGATTTAAGAGGGACACGGGGTGACCAATAAGGAATACGGAGTAAGCCGTATGGGCTGAGGGCGATGTACGTTGAACCTCTTTCGCACCGTACGTCGGTGCACAGGAAATCATCTTCCACCCTCCCCGACTGCGAACACTTTGTCAGGACCTTGCTGAAAAGAAGAGGAGTCTTCAGAGTAAGCGAGGGCTCTGCCCGGGCAAGCGAGCGTAGCTAATAACAGATTCACGATCTCACCAGTTCTCATGGAAATCCAATAATGATTATTTCTTTAATCAGAGCTTTAAAATGCCACGACACATCGGCGCACCTCAAGCAATTCACCAAATAGACATCAATTAGGTAAAGGCATCCAGTCTGCATTCACCACTCATTATCGTGATACCAAGATCTNACACACACACACACAAATGTACAACACGTGGTCCTTGAAACCGATTGGCCTGAACCTGAGGTGCAGTTAAAATGGCGGTGCTTGAACTCACAAAGCACGTGCTCAAGCAATCGCCTCCAACATTTATTTGACCGATAAACTCGACCACGCTTTTACAGCCCACCTCGGCTGCCCATCCCGGCTGCCCAGGCTGCCCTTCCTGGGCTGCTACTGCGGAAACTGCTGCCCATCCCGGGCTACGAAGACCGTGCGGGGCAAGCGCATTGGCGAGTGCGGCGGGCCTTTGAAGGCCGCCGGAACGGCACATGACGACGAGCCGGCCTGGACCCCCCCGCCCTCCCCCCCCGAGTGGCGACGTTTACCAACACACGGCACCGGGCACTCATTTGAGGCTGAGTCGACCTAAGGGGGGGCGGTGGGAGGGGAGGGACCCGAGGATCGGTTCAAGAATTCGTCACTCGCGCCGCCTGTCGGTCACCGCTTTTCGGGACACATTAAACGTTTCGGGGCTCGGCCCTTTTCCAGCGCCTGATTTGGAACGCTCTCTGCGTCCGACCGCTGAGATTCCTGCCCGTTTCGAAAGCAACTAAACCCCCCCCCGTTCTTATTTCCTAGGATATGTTCAGTAAACTACAAATGCTTTTTTTTACTTTCTGTACGGAACTGTGAAAGCCCTTTGTTGGATCTGCTGCGCATGTATAAACACTTACAATACAAAATAAATATACAATTGTTCGCCGCAAATCTGCTGCCAACGCTTATCAACTTCCTCACAGATGGACCACGGGCACGCTTCCTGAGCTACGCAAGGACAAAGATCCCCCGTGTAGCCTTCACCAGGCTGTTGGGGCAAGTGCCGGCACTGTGGCACGCGCGGGGTGGCAGCTACCACGTCCCGGCCGCCTTTGTCTCCCCAGTGGCGATTTACTACACACCAAGGCCGTCATTATAATAGATATTGGGGGGGACACACANCCCCCCCCCCCAATATTCAAATATGCTCAAAATGTCCCCCCAATATATTTATATCAAAAATATAACAAAATAATTACTGCTATGTTATGTAAATAAAAACAACTCAAATTGGCCACAATATCTGGACTTGTCTTCATATAACAATGCATTTGCTGTTTATATGATTGTGGTTATGGTTGTACTTTATTAATCCCTAATCTCTGCCATTACAAACAATGAAACAAGAAAAGGTAAAAAATAAAAAAACAGAGCAATGTAATACTATACACTATTAGACATTATTGTACAAAATAAATAAAAAGTCCATCCCATGTGTTAGTGAATTTTTTTATATTTTAGGCAGGAAATGAGTTTTCAAATATTTTTTTTTCTGGGGGGACCCCCTGGAAGATTTGGTCCCCCCAATGTTGACTCCATGGCTACGGCCTTGCTACACACCGCACCAGCTACTCATTGAGGCTGAGCCGACCTAGGGAGGGTCAGCCGACCGGTTCAGATAATAATCGTCCGTCTGCTGCCCGGCGGTAGGGGGCGATGTTTGCTGAACTTGCTGTGCGATTCCCATTGCATGCAACGTGTGACGATTCGATTGCATGCAACGTGACAATTCGATTGCATGCAACGTGTGACGATTCATTGCATATTGGTCACCCCCGTGCCTGTATACATCTCGCATCATCATCATCATCACGGTGGCTCGGAGATGTTAACTACCTCGCCTGGTATACAGGAGGTCGGTGGGTTCGATCCCGACATAGACGACTGCTGTCTAGTCGGAGTTCGCATGCCTGTCAATCCCTTATCCGTGCCTCTACCTTACTAGAGACCGCTTCAGACCGTTATTGGTCACCCCGTGTCCCTTATAAATCTCAACGTTCATCCTACAAAGTCCCATCACAAGGTAGAAACACAAACAAATAGACACAGACATTGTTTGTGTTCGTTTAACACGTATGCTTTCGCGACCAAATTATTCATAATCAACGTTTTTGGGTTAGATCGCGTTATTTATAAATGTGTCGTAACCCTCCACCACCCGACACGGCCAATCAGCAAAAAAGTGTCACGTTGACAAAAGACAAATAGTTCACTGCTTTAGCCCACCGGTGTGTTGAAGCCACAACATTTACAATTTGAGTACGACGTTTCGCTGGTAATTGCTGGATGCAGTGAACTATTTGTCTTTTGTCAACGTGACACTTTTTTACTGATTGGCCGTGTCGGGTGGTGGAGGGTTACGACACATTTATAAATAACGCGATCTAAACCCAAAAACGTTGATTATGAATAACATTGGCCGCGAAAGCCTACGTGTTAAAAAGACAAATAGTTCACTTGTTTATGTGGCAGATGCTATATTGGACAGACGGGGCGTAACATCAGTGTAAGACTAAAAGAACGCCAAAGAAATATTAAACTATCTCAAACACAACTGTCGGCAGTGGCAGAAGATGCTTGCCAACAGGGACACTAAATTGATTTGATAAGGTTGAAGTGTTGTGTAAAACTAATTACTACTGGCAAAGACTAATTAGAGAATCCTTTGAAATTGAGAGAAACAGAAATAACTTTAATCGCTCAGACAGCTACAGGCTGTGCGGCCTGGAAGCGTATTATTAAATAATACATATTACAATTCCTTATAGGGGAAACAAACACTAACTGATTACTAATGTAGCATATAATTACAATAAACACATTACAACTGATTACTCATCTACAACTCACATCGTAACAATTGCTGCTGCTCTATTTAAGACTGGGAGCCAGAGCAGAGTCTCACCATTCTGGCGAATTGCCCGATGATGCTGGATGCAATTACCAGCGAAACGTCGTACTCAAATTGTAAATGTTGTGGTTTCACGCTTCAACACACCGGTGGGCTAAAGCAGTGAACTATTTGTCTTTTGTCAACGTGACACTTTTTGCTGATTGGCCGTGTCGGGTGGTGGAGGGTTACGACACATTTATAAATAACGCGATCTAAACCCAAAAACCTTTATTATGAATTGTTTGTGTTGCCCGTAGACCAAAGGACACCTTTTCGCGTCTTCTGGTCGAACACCTTTTAAGACGAGGTTAAAAAGAAAGCTGTCTTTGGTGTGGAACAATCAGTTTCAAAGACAATGCATATATTATCAGAGTATGTTTTTTTTGCATTTTGACCACAAGCATTGTGGTTAATGCAGACATAATTCCTTGTAAAAGGTGTCAGTTTGGTGTTTTAACAACTTAACAAAGCTGGTTTGTTGCCAGATAAAAAGGGGAAACCCTATTCTCACATTTTGTTACCGGCATAGGAGGTCCCATGATATTATATATACAGTGTACAAGATATAAAAGTTAAAACCTTCCGTAAACCACTTGACTCCTATGTGAGCCACCCCCACCCTGAACCTCTCTCATCTACAGATCTCTCTCTCTCTAAACCAGCTGAAGCCTCCCGTAAACCACGTGACTCGTGTGTGAGCCACCCCACCCTGAACCTCTCTCATCTACTGATCTCTCTCTCTAAACCAGCTGAAGCCTCCATAGACCACGTGACTCGTGTGTGAGCCACCCCCACCCTGAACCTCTCTCATCTACTGATCTCTCTCTCTAAACCAGATGAAGCCTCCCGTAAACCACGTGACTCGTGTGTGAACCACCCCCACCCTGAACCTCTCTCATCTGCTGATATCTCTCTCTCTAAACCAGCTGAAGCCTCCCGTAAACCACGTGACCCATGTGTGAACCACCCCCACCCTGAACCTCTCTCATCTGCTGATCTCTCTCTCTAAACCAGCTGAAGCCTCCCGTAAACCACGTGACTCGTGTGTGAGCCACCCCCACCCTGAACCTCTCATCTACTGATCTGTCTCTCTCTCTAAACCAGCTCAAACCTCCCGTAGACCACGTGACTCCTGTGTGAGCCACCCCCACTCTGAACCTCTCTCATCTACTGANCTCTCTCTCTCTCTGAACCAGCTCAAACCTGCCATAGACCACGTGACTCCTATGTGCCCCCCCCCCCAACTCTGAATCCCTCCCCTCTCCCCACGCCGCCCGCTGTGAAAACCGACGCCGCTCCTCCGTGCCAGCTCCCTCCTGCCCTCCTCGTAGGTGCGCGCGTGTCTGCACGTTGCACTTCTCTCGCGCGTAGCACCCACCAAGCCCATCAGAGGTTCGTGCGTGTGGGGTTTTCCCGGCGCAGTGCACGAACCGCTGCGCAAAACCGCTTCCGCCACCACCTGCCATATTTAGCATATCGTTAGATTAACTTTACACCTTGCATAATTCCCCCCCCCCCCCGCGAAACGAGGTATTGTGGAGTGATAAGATTAGCTCCGACCAAACCACGGACGCGAAACGGATTACACAATTGCAGTCTCGCCATGAGTAAAGGTACCGGTGCGGGGGAGGAGTGGATAGACCGTGGCCAATTCTGATGAAGACCATAATGATCACAACGCCCATATCGCNTTTTTTTGTTACCTAAATACACAATTTAACTTGTAATCATCAAGATTAAAGCGCCAGGGTGGCTCAGCGATGACAGGACAGACACGTGGTCAAATAAACACATCCCTGCAGACCTTTGAGCGTCATCCACTTTGTACGCTGGGTTTCTCCGGCACCATTTGTATCCCACGTGATGCGACAAGACACTCGCGGTCGCCTGGTCTACAGGAGGTCGTGGGTTCGATCCCGACCCTGACGACGCCTGCTGCTGTATATTTGGAGTTTGCGTGTTTCTCTCTCCCTGGGTCGCGTGGAATTTTATCCGGGTCCTCCGGTTTTTCCCTCCACATTTATAAAAAAACATCACGTGTTTAGAGTATTTGGCTGCTATACATTTCCACATGACAAGCCACTTCGTTGAGATATAATTTGTGGGTAGGTCGCTTCTAAAAAGAGCTCCATAGCTTTCGTGGGCATTACCTGGTGAAATAAAAAATAGCATTTAATTTAATTATGGAAGGCGCCAAACATCCCAAGGCAGGACCTCGTGAATTCGAATCTTGAGACTCGGTCGTGAGACTTTCCAGGAAAATAACTTTACCGTGAATACCATGTTCAACTTCTTTCGTACCGTACGTAGCCAAGCGTGCTAATCGGAGGTGCATGCGTGTGTGCGTGTTTGTCTTTGCGTGTGCTTGTGGGTGCGTGCGTGCGCGTGCGTGTGCGCGTGTGCGTATGTGTGTGTGCGTGCGTCCGTACGTGTGCGTGCGTGTGTCTGTACGTGTGCGTGCGTGTGTCTGTACGTGTGCGTGCGTGTGTGTACTCGTGCGCGTGTGCATGTTTGTCTGTGTGTGCTTGCGTGTGTCTGTACAGGAGTGCGTGCGTGTGTGCGTGCGTGATCGTGAGTGCAAGAACGTTATTCGACGACGCGTTGGGTGGGGGCACCGTGCCCCCCCCTTCTCTCTCCAGCGTCGCTCACACTCGGACCTGCAAAAACAAAAGCGAGGAAGAAAAATCGTGCCTTTGCGTGGATTCCCGTCACACTTTCCAACGTGCAGTTTCGTCCGCGGATCTCCACGGCACGCGCCACAACAATTTCGACGATTATTCACCGTCGTGATTGACGTTCACGACGAATATCTGGACTGATCCTGAGCTGTCCCCTAGGTTAATTTAGCCTTAAATTAGTACCTGGTACCATACCTGTCAACGCGTACGGTTTACCCCGTATTCTTGTACCGGGAAATTGAGTTCAGTCCATACGGTTCAGCCCTTTCAATACTCACAAATGTTTATTTGTTTGTGTTTCTCCCTTGTGATGGGACTTTGTGGGATGAACGTTGAGATGTATAAGGGCACGGGTGACCAATAAGTCTACTTGGTCTGTAATAAGGTGGGCACTGAGAAGGGTTGACAGGTTTGTAGTACGGTGGGCAAACATCATCTTGGAGAGAGGCGGGGTGCTGGCCGCCGTGACCGGCGTTCGTAGGTGCTACTCGCTAACAGCACTTGCCCCAACAACCTCTAAACGCTACACGGGGGTCGGGATCTTTGTCTTTGTGCGGGTACCTGAGTGGCGTGGGATGAATGGAGAAGTGTCGTCGTCCCACGCGCTACACAACCATTGTTCCTCGATGCTTCCAAGCGGCGCAGCTCCCTGGCGCAAAAACAAAGCGAAGGAAATTCCTCGTTCGATAATTTCGTGAAAAAAAACAACAACGAATTTCTGAACGGATTTCTAAAGCGGCCGAATTCATGGACGGCTCAACGTGGACACGGTCAGCTGGCAAGCCCCTCCCTCTGCCTCACATAGACACGCCCACTCGACTACTAGCCCCGCCCACCACACAGATAGCCCGCCCACCACTCAGGTAGCCCCGCCCACTCGACTACTAGCCCCGCCCACCACACAGGTAGCCCCGCCCACTAGTGACGTAGCCACCGCCCACCACTCAGGTAGCCCGCCACTAGTGACGTAGCCCCGCCCACCACTCAGGTAGCCCGCCCACTAGTGACGTAGCACCGCCCACCGCGCAGGTCGCCCCCCCCCGCCATTACTCTGGTCGCCCGCCACTACCACGTAGCCCCGCCCACCACTCAAGTAACCCGCCCACTAGTGACGTAGCCACCGCCCACCACTCAGGTAGCCCGCCCATAGTGACGTAGCCCCCCCGCCATGACTCGGGTAGCCCCGCCCACTACGCACGTAGCCCGCCACCACTCAGGTAGCCCGCCCACACTCAGGTAATCCCGAACCCACGACCTCCTGCGCATCAGACGAGGGCGGTCACTCTCCTCCTTGCAACTCTTTCATGGCTACGAGCAACGGGCACCGCTCCCGTGAACATCCCCATCGATTCCTCTGCCCGTCGTCGTTCCAATCGCATGGGGTGCATGTCCGAAGTGAGCGGAGTGATTCAGCGAGTGATGGAGTCTAATGGGTGCTCCGCCCCACGTGTGACTTACTTATTCGTAATAATAATCCAAGAGGACAACAACACTTTATCCCCGTGCAGACGGAAGCAGATGGAGATTAGTCCACCTGCAGTACCGCCATCTCCTGGCAGAGCAGGGTGAGGCCTTCTCCTCAACACCCATCTGTTGGTGATCCATCAACCCTCGCTGCTGCTGCTGCCTCCGCAGCATTTGTATTGCAGTCAGCGACGTGTTTAGCCACCACTGCCGCCGGGCTAAAGATAAACTAAACTATAAACTATTTGTTATTTTACAAGATAAGGTCCACTGAGCCATTAAGCTCTTTTTCGGAAGCGACCTGGCCACAAATGATAGCTCAACAAAGTGGCTCATCATCACGTGAGCATTCATCGCAGCCAAATACTCAGGGTCGGGATCGAACCCACGACCTCCTGTAGACCAGGCGAGGGAGCTAACGTCTCACCACCGTGAAGATGATGAGAGAGAGAAACACAAACTCCAAAATACAGCAGGGGTCAGGGTCAGGATTGAACCCGCGACCTCTTCTATACCAGGCGAGGGCGTTCACATCTGGAAGCCGTGATAATGATAGACACGCAAAACTCCAAATTTACAGCAGGTGTCAGGGTCCGGAACGAACCCACGACCTCCTGTACACCAGGCGAGGGAGTTAACATCTCCAAGCCACCGTGGCGGCAGGATTCCAGCCTTCGTCCGAATGTGTCGCTTGTGGAGCTGCAGTGGGGACAAATCTTCGGAGTTTAAAGACGAAGGCTTCGACGCGGACAAGGGACTAAGAAATGGGGGGGGGGGGGGCCCAGACACGGACACAACGAAGCCCCTTTGCCGGCGGAAAACTCCTCGGTGCCCGAGGGAAGCGCGCCACCTTCGTTGCCGAAGCAGAGCCACCTCCTCCAGAAGGTGACGGAGACGAGGAGGAAGAGGAGCGTGAAGCAGGAGATCGCCACGAAGGTGGCGATGCCGGCCCTGCAGGAGCCAGCCCCCAGCAGCTGCCACCATCTTTGCGGACGATACAACAACACAAGAGACTCAGAAAGACAAAGATTCACCCGCACAGCCCAAATTGTTGTTAGCGGAGTAGGCGCGCCTATGAAGGCTGGCACGGCACACAGTGGCGATGTTTACTACACACCACACCGGGTACTCATTTTAAGACTGAGTCGACCTAGGGAGGCCAGGACCGGTTCAGATAATCGTCACCGGTTGTTGGCCGTGAGCGGTGATTCGAACTCGGGTAGCCGGGGTTCGGAGCGCAGCGTAGCGCTAACTGCTGCACCACCGCTCCCACAAGTATCATCATCATCAGCAGCAGTAGAATGATACCCACCGTCAGCTGGAGCTGGTTGTAAGAGGAGTTCCGTGTGGGATGCGACGAGGGCACGTGAGCTGCTTTGGGACCCTCTGAAGGAAGGTCCGTTCGGACTTTGAAACCATCAGCAGAGCCATCATCGGAGTCCGCCTCGACCACCTTCTCCTCCTCCTCGACTTCGTCGTCATCGTCTTCGTTGTTCACGTCGAACTCTGGGGGGGGTGCTGGTGACATCGCCGAGTGGTGGGGCGCGTTTGTCGAGAGTTTGTGGCTGGTATCACTCGTGCGGCCGCCCGGTATCATTGCTGCTGCCGGTGTACCAACTGACACGCGTGTGTGTACGAACCAAGACGTGTGTGCGTACGAACCGACACGCGTGTGTGTACGAACCAAGACGTGTGTGTGCGTACGAACCGACACGCGTGTGTGTACGAACCAAGACGTGTGTGCGTACGAACCGACATGCGTGTGTGTACGAGCCGACACGCGTGTGCGTACAAACCGACACGCGTGTGCGTACGAACCGACACGCGTGTGTGTACGAACCGACACGCGTGTGCGTGTGTGTGTACGAACCGACACGTGTGTGCGTACGAACCAAGACGTGTGTGTGTACGAACCGACACGCGTGTGTGTACGAACCGACACGCGTGTGTGTACGAACCAAGACGTGTGTGCGTACGAACCGACACGCGTGTGTGTACGAGCCGACACGCGTGTGCGTACAAACCGACACGCGTGTGCGTACGAACCGACACGCGTGTGTGTACGAACCGACACGCGTGTGCGTACGAACCGACACGCGTGTGTGTACGAACCGACACGCGTGTGCGTACGAACGACACGCGTGTGTGCGTACGAACCGACACGTGTGTGTGTGTACGAATCGACACGCGTGTNCGTACGAACCGACACGCGTGTGTACGAGCCGACANGCGTGTGCGTGCGTGTGCGTACGAACCGACACGCGTGTGCGTGTGTGTGTACGAACCGACNCGTGTGCGTGTGTGTGCGTACGAACCGACACGTGTGTGCGTACGAACCGACACGTGTGTGCGTACGAACCGACACGCGTGTGTGTGTGTGCGTACGAACAGACACGCGTGTGTGCGTACGAACCAACACGTGTGTGTGTACGAACCGACACGTGTGTGCGTACGAACAGACACGCGTGTGCGTACGAACCGACACGCGTGTGTGCGTACGAACAGACACGTGTGTGCGTACGAACCAACACGTGTGTGTGTACGAACCTGTATATTTGGAGGTTGCATGTTCTCCCCGTTGCCGTGTGGATTTTTTTCTCCACATTTAGAATCAACACGCGTTTAGAGTATGTGGCGGCTATACATTTTCACGTGATAAGCCACTTAATTGGGATTTCGTTTGTGGGCAGGTCGCTCCTGACAAAAGAGCTAAATAGCTCGGTGGGCCTGACGTGCTAAAATAGAAACAACAGTTTGTATGTTGATCTTCTTTCGCACCGTACGTAGCCAACCTCGCTAAGAGGAGGTGCGGGGAAGGACAACAATCTAAACACAAGAAGCAGTTCTCAAGGAATGAGTCTGTCAATGTAGATGATGATGATTTAAAAATGCGAAGCTCTCATTGGCTTCCTAATATCGGAAGGAAGAGCGGTCCAGACGGCCGCAGAAGCAGCGCCTCTGCACCCTTAGCCCTGCAACCGAGAAACGAGGCCAAACGCAGCGACGGCGCGCNGTCCCAGCGAGTCAAATATCCGAAGCGACCGCGAAAAGCGATTACCGTCGTGCTGGTGGCGATGGATCATTGACGCCAGCGGAGAGGGCCGACTGGGTCCGCGGTCGTCCGTGTGAGCTGCAGCGGGTTTGTCAAAGTGACCTCCATCCAAACCGCCGGGGAGATTCTGTGCCTGAAAAAAACATTTAAATCGACGAAGATTTTTTCTTCTTTTCACGGAAGAGGCCTTCGTCCCCACTGTTGTGGGATAGCAAAGACGGNCCCGTGGTTCTCTGATTTATTTTCACGCTCATCCGGTGATATTCGTGGCCTCAGAATCAAATTCCGGTTGAGGGCCGTTCATAAATGACGTCGCGCGATTTTGGACGATTTTTGACCCCCCCCCCTCGTCACACGGCGTCACAAAAATGCAGACCCCCCCCCCTCAAATATGACGTCACAAAGCTCTGCCCCCTCCCAAAACTATATTTTCATTTTGAAAATAAAACATGCTTCAAATCGCTGTAGACTATTGTCATTGTTGTGCGTATTTAATGTGGCGCTGCACTCTGATGTTGTAGGAGTGTTGTTATAACAGTTTACATTTATTTAAAGTTGCGCATTTTGATGTGATGTTACATTTCTAANCCCCCCCCCTCGTCACACATCGTCACAAATGTCTGACCCCCCCCCCAGGTGCGTGACGTCCCTTGGCCACGTACGGTGAGAAAAAAGCTCAACGTACGTAGTACGCATCGGTTAAGGGTCCATTGCGTCAGTGAGGGCGATTCAGTCCATCGATTCTCCTGCGCTTGGGAAGGCGGCAGCGGCCGTTGTGAACCCTCTGAGACAGGCCTCGGAGTTGCAACCCAGAGGCCACTGACAAAGGGGAAACCCTGAAACCAGATGGTGGAGGTGGTGGTGGCGCATGGCGCTGGTGATGATGAGACCGTAAGTTTGTCCTCCTTCAAGGATGCCGTGACCTGTGTGAGAGGGCGAAGGGGCCTGGTGGTTTCACGCCCGAGCAAGCGGTTTACGTCACAAGGGCCGTAACGACCAATCACAGTTTCACGCACGTGCCACGTGACGGTCAATGACGCCGGCGGTGGTGGTGGTGGCGATGGCACGAACACCCATTCCCTTCGCCAGCCCTGCACCTTGACGTGTACAGCAACTCACCCGGGACCTCGTGCGGCAGAAGCAGCAGTAGCAGCAGGGCGAGGCGCACATCGCAAGAACCCCCTCAACGCGTCGACCGGCAGTGTCGGGACCTGTACGTAGCGANGCAGGGTGAGGTCACAGAGAGGGAGCTGCGTTCATCCAGCGCCCGCAAGATCATCCAGGGACTAGCCCGTGCCAACGTCTCCCCTCTCATCTCACTCTATTCACCTCCACGCACTCTCCTACCTCTCCCCTCTCATCTCACTCTACTCCCCTCCACGCTCTCTCCTGCCTCTCCCTCCTCTCACTCTACTCCCCTCCACGCACTCTCCTACCTCTCCCTCTCATCTCACTCTACTCCCTCCACGCACTCTCCTACCTCTCATCTCACTCTATTCCCTCCACGCACTCTCCTACCTCTCCCTCTCATCTCACTCTACTCCCCTCCACGCACTCTCCTACCTCTCATCTCACTCTACTCCCCTCCACGCACTCTCCTACCTCTCCCCTCTCATCTCACTCTATTNACCTCCACACACTCTCCTACCTCTCATCTCACTCCACTCCCTCCACGCACTCTCCTACCTCTCCCTCTCATCTCACTCTATTCACCTCCACACACTCTCCTACCTCTCATCTCACTCCACTCCCCTCCACGCACTCTCCTACCCTCCCTCTCATCTCACTCTATTCACCTCCACACACTCTCCTACCTCTCATCTCACTCCACTCCCCTCCACGCACTCTCCTGCCTCTCCCCTCTCATCTCACTCCACCCCCTCCACGGGCCTCACCCCGCTCACCTCACTCTGTTCCNGCCTNACCAAGCACACACGCCACCTNCACCACCATCATCACCACTACCACCNTCACCTTCACCACCATCACCACACCATCACTACCATCTCACACCTTCTCACTCACCACCACNATCACCTTCACCACCACCATCACTACCTCTCACCACCACTCACCTNCACCACCATCACCACCACTCACCTTCACCACCACCATCACTCCATCATCACCTTCACCACCTTCACCACCATCATCACCATCTCACCTTCTCACCTTCACCACCATCACCATCTCACCATCATCACCACCACCATCACCTTCACCAACTTCACACCATCACCACCATCACCATCATCACCTTCACCACCATCTCACCTCACCACTATCATCACCATCATCACCATCACCACCTTCATCACCATCATTACCATCACCATTATCATCACCACCATCATCACCACTATCATCACCACCATCATCACCATCACCACTATCATCACCACCATTATCACCATCACCGCCACCATCACCACCACCATCACCATCATTACCATCATCACCTTCACCACCTTCACCACCATCATCATCATCACCACCGTGAGCCGTGGTTGACACACTGCTGGACTATGAAGGCCAAGTCACATCCGTGCACGTGAACAAGAAATATTTCCATTCCTCCAAATGCCACCGACACAACATCATCAACAACAGCAGCAGCCGCCATTCGCCACGAAGTGATTGTGACGTCGACGACTGCGCTCGTGCCAGGCTAAGTGCATTCTTGAGGCCACGTGACGTGTCGAAGGGTCGCTGGCAGGGGTCACGGGACAGATCCAGGTGCCATGGTTGACTGACAGATAACCGGCAGATATAAAGGGAAATAAATCCCCGTATAGCCTCAATATACTGTTGGGACAAGTGCTGGTAGCGAGTAGCACCTCTGAATGCCGGCACAGCACGCGAAGAGGGCGGGAGGCCAGCGTCAAACCCGGCCGCCTTTGTCTCCCCAGCTATGTTTACACACCGCTGCTACACCAGGAACTCATTTGAGGGTGAGTTGACCTGCTATATATATTTACAGTACACACAGCTACTTTTAGCTCACACTTAGGTGCATGCTCTTGTTAATATTCAGTTATTGTAGGACTAGTCATGCACATTCAATCGAGTCATTCCGCTAATCCACTGCTAGATGAAGTCTCCCGACGCTGCCGGTTTGTTTTCTGGGGGTAATCCGACCGTACTCGAACCACGCACTGGGTGCTGGTGGCATTCATGAGCACGGAATAATAATAAGAGTAGATTTTTATTAAAAACCCGTACCTGTCCTGACTTGCACGCTACCGGTTACCCACCAAAGCACGATCCAGGGCCCCAAATAAAAAAGAACCCTGCTGAGCCTTCAGCAGGGTTTTGACGTCGGACGCGCCACCGAAACTGATTTCGTTGACCGACAAAACATAAAGGACATTAGCCGTGCCGCATCCCTCGTCAAGCTGCAGACGACAAGCTGCCTACGCTGCTGGGTCACTCGTTGTACCGACTGTGGCGTAGCTTCTCACCCGGGTGACGATGTGGAGCGAGCGCTGGCCCGGCGCACGGCAGGCGAACGACGGGAGGAGAGGGTTGTGGAGTGGCGGCAGCGGGCAGCAGCGTCAACACTCAAGAGAGGGTGACTCTGCAGTCCCGCGGTTTTTGTCAAAGAGGAAACAATTTAACCTATGGCGCTATCGCCATCGCTTGCTTAATTCTGCTTCCTTTCCGATAAGTGCGATTTCGTGATAGGACTGCAACTCACCGCCCCCCCTCCCAACCACCCTTACCACCCACCCCCCTCTTCGCCGACCATTTTCAGCAACACTTGGAGAAATTACGCAATCATCTCTGCGTGTCGAACTTCTTCCGCACCGCACGTAGCCAACCGTGCAAATCGGAGGTGTGATAGGACGACAAAACTGAACACAGTAGCGACACCACCTCACTCCGTGATAGCCGGCACCAAACTCGACCCACACGCCCACCCAGCACGGCCTGGTGGGAGCCTCGGTACATCTTCGTATGTGCGTTGAGCTTCTTTTTCGCACCGTACGTAGCCAACCTGTGCTAATCTTCCGACCCAAAGACGTACCCCGATACGGTCATTTTATTCGCCACTAAGTGGCGGTGACGTCACCCGGCGCTTGTGCCAGGCTATGTGCACGTTGAGGCCAAGTAAAGTGTCAAACGCCCGCTGGCAGGTCACAGGCAGACCCAGGTGCCACGGGTTGACCGACTGAGATGATGTGCACACGTGCGCACACGTACCGTCATTCGGAACGGGAAAGGGCTGATATATAGAGGACCGCAAAGCTTGGGCAGCTGGTGGTGCCGGCTTGCCGCGTGGCCGCCTTGCCGCTCCTCCCTCCTCCTCGTGGCGCCTCTCAGAGTCGTCCTCTCCCGTCGAGAGCGAGGAGCGAACAACGTGCAAGTTTATACACCATTGGAACCTCATTTGCCAGAAGAAAAATATAATAATTGTTTTTTTACCCTTTTATCTGGCAACAAAACTGACACCTTTTTTTACAAGGAGTCATGTTTGCATAGACCACAATACCTGCAGTCGTAATGCAAACAAAAAACATAACTCTGATAATGTATGCACTGTCCTTGAAGTTGATTGGTACACACCCGAGACAGCTTTCCTTAGAGCCTAGTCTCCATTGGTGTTGGACCAGATGACGCCAAAAGGCGCACAACTCAAAGACAATGCACCATCAGAGTATGAGAGCTCGGGTAAGCATTTACACCATTGGAACCTCATTTGCCANAGAAAAAATATGATAATTGTTTTTTTACCCTTTTATCTGGCAACAAAACTGACACCTTTTTTACAAGGAGTCATGTAAAAAAGGTGTCAGTTTTGTTTCCAGATGAAAGGGTAAAAAACCAATTATCATCATGCAAGTAAGCGACACACTCAATCGTCAATAGCCTTGCCGATGGTTGAATAACAGACAATGTAACTCCAACGTTGAAATGAAACCGCTCTGTTGGACAGTGGACTAGAAAAAAATAAATAAAGTTTCTGTTATACAAAGCACATTTATTAAATAAAAAAATTACATTCCGATTGTACAAAATATGTGCATTATAGGACGCATCACAATCGACGACGGAGAATCGACGACGCACAAAGGCGGCGGATGCAGCACATTACCGACGACGACGACACACAAGCGAGTAACGCACAAAGTGCACCGGGAAGCATCGCAGAGCCTCAAGACTCCATCTCAGGAGGGTCTGCCAAGTTTTCGGAGTGAGGGGCCGGTGATGGTGCTGTGTGCAATCCCAATTGAGCGATTTGCAGGTCACGTTTCAGCATTGCGGATGTTGTGGCCAATACCAGTTCCACTGTGTTTGTTTTAGCTATGGGAAGAAAGAGGGAACCCGGAGGAAACCCACGCAGAACAGGGGGAGAACACACAATGTCCACACACTCACTCTGCAGAACAGGAGATCATACAAACTCCACACACTCACTCTGCAGAACAGGAGATCATACAAACTCCACATACTCACTCTGCAGAACAGGAGATCATACAACTCCACACACTCACTCTGCAGAACAGGAGATCATACAAACTCCACACTCTGTAGAACAGGAGACCATACAAACTCCACACTCACTCTGCAGAACAGGAGATCATACAAACTCCACACTCTGTAAACAGGAGATCATACAAACTCCACACTCACACAATCTGTAGAATAGGAGAACACTCAAACTCCACACTCACACACTCTGTAGAACAGCGGGAGAACACTCAAACTCTACTCACACACTTTGTAGAACAGGGGATAACATACAAACTCCACTCACACACTTTGTAGAACAGGGGAGAAAGTACAAACTCCACACTCACACACTTTGTAGAATAGGGGGAGAACATACAAACTCCACTCTCACACACTTTGTAGAACAGGGGAACATACAAACTCCACTCACACACTTTGTAGAACAGGGAGATAACATACAAACTCCACACTCACACACTTTGTAGAACAGGGGAAACATACAAACTCCACACTCACACTGTAGAACAGGGGAGAACATACAAACTCCACACTCACACACTTTGTAGAATAGGGGAGAACATACAAACTCCACGCAAAAAGGCGCCCTGATCAGGAACCGAACTCAGGTCCCTTGTGGCTGTAAGGCACCANCAGTGGCTACCCACCGCGTCACTGCCACCGCGTCACTGCCACCACGTCCACTAGCGGCTGGGCGAGTTGCGAGCGTGCCATGGCTCCGTGCATCCGCCGTGCCACGCTCCACGCAGCAAGGGTTTGTGTGTATGTGTGTGGTGTGTGTGTGTATGTGTGTATGTGTGNGTATGTGNGTGTGTGTTGGTGGTGTGNGGNGTGTGTATGTGTGTGTTATGTGTGTGTGTAATGAAGTGTGTGTGTGTGTGTTATGNGTGTGNGTGTGTGTATGTGTGTGTANGTGNGTGTTGNGTGTGTGTGGTGTGTGTGTATGTGTGTGTGTGTGTGTATGTGTGTATGTGTGTGTGTGTGTGTGTGAGAATATGTGTGTGTGTGTGTATGTGTGTGTGTGTGTATGTGTGTGTATGTGTGTATGAGTGTGTGTGTAAACATCGCCACTAGGGAGACAAAGGCGGTGTGTGTATGTGTATAGGTGTATGTGTCTGTATGTGTGTGTATGTGTGTATGTGTGTGTATGTGTGTGTGTGTGCTGTGTGTATGTATGTGTGTANGTGTGTGTGTATGTGTGTGTGTATGTGTGTGATGTGTGTGCGGGGGTTTAAAGGGAGCCCCGCACGGCTTCCGCTGCGTGGCGGAGCGGGTGAGGGAGCGGGCGGTCGCCGCAGGAGCTCACAGCGTGGGTGCTGTTTTAGACGGCGCCTTCCTGGGCTTCGTCTGGTCACATCGCACACACAGAGAGCGAGGGAGAGGGGACGACTCAGAGAGCGAGAGGGGACAACTCAGAGAGGAGTGAGGGATGATTCCGAGAGCGAGAGGACGAATCAGAGAGGGAGAGGACGACTCGGCGGTGCAGGGAGGAGAAACCATAGACGTGGAGCAGGAAGGCAGCAGCAGCCGCCATGTGGGGGTGAGGAACCCAGCGCTACCAACGATTGCCCAAGGTCTGCAGTCCTCTATGTAGTAAGATGTTATCGGCCAATTAATGAGTGTTTAAACGTGGAGGAAACCGGAGCGCCCGGAGAAA
This sequence comes from Lethenteron camtschaticum, assembly GCA_018977245.1. Classification (NCBI taxonomy): domain Eukaryota; kingdom Metazoa; phylum Chordata; class Hyperoartia; order Petromyzontiformes; family Petromyzontidae; genus Lethenteron; species Lethenteron camtschaticum. The sequence continues at coordinate 6,106,390 of MU249630.1, forward strand.
ACCCACCATTTGTTTAGTCCATCGTCCTAACCAATGCAGCTTTTCTAATGCTAACAGTAACCCAAACCATGGTCACAAAAAACGAACCCCAAACCCAACTAACCCTTGGCGTCCAAATGTCCACGAGTGGGAACAAAACATCCGCCGGGCCGGCGACGACAAACGTCTGGGGAGGCGACGTTGTTACCCTTCCCCCGCACGGTCGGCTACGCACGGCGCGAAAGAAGTTCTACGTACGTACAAGTCGGGTCGGGCCACCTCTGTGCGTGCGTGCGAGCCGGTGTCGCCGTGCGTGCGTGCGAGCCGGTGTCGTCGTGCGTGCGTGGGAACTCACAAACACCGTGGGCCGCGGCTTGTGCGGCGACGACGGCCCTTCGGCCCTGGAGATGGACGGAGCGGAGAGTCGGGCTCCCCGCAGCGCCGCCGCGCCGCCGAGGACGGTGGCCGCGTCTCCGCCGCCACCGCCGGCACCGCGACGCTGCTGCAGGGCCAGCACCACCTGGCGCATGACGGCCAGCTCCTGCAGGGGTCACGGGGCCAGGGGTCACGGGCTTAATGAGCGCTCGGGTTAGTACGGCTGCTGATGAAGATGCAGAGCGACGACGACGACTACAATTTCACGCTCGGTGGTCAAGTCGGACAACTGCGTCAGCAGGCGCCCCGGAGTGAATCATCGCTGCGACGTCTCCTTAGTGTCTGTGGACCGGGCGTTGCGTCGTTATGCGTTGTTGCGGTCTGTTCTGGCGACCCCAGTCGGGGGTGGAGAGCTCCCGGTTCCCGGCTCGACCCCGGTGTGTGCGTTTTTTGTTTGTTATTTGTCACCGACCTCTTTCTGGTTGAGCAGTCGCTCCAGGTCGGCCGACATGTGGTCCCGCGTGCGCTGCAGGGTGGCGCGCTCCTTGCGGAGGTCACTGAACGGCGCGCGCATCAAGCAAGGACAAAGATCACCCCCCCACCCCAGTGTAGCCTTAACAGACTGTTGGGGCAAGTGCTGTTATAGCGAGCGCCAGCACCTAGGAAGGCCGGTACGGTAGCACACGAGGTGGTTGGGTGGCCAGCGCCACGCCCGACCGCCTTCGTCTCCCGGTGGCGATGATTACACATCGCACCGGGTACTCATCGAGTCGACCTGGGGGAGGCCAAGGACCGGTTCAGATAATCGTCACTGGCCGTGAGCGGGAATCGAACTCGGGTCGTGGGTTCGATCCTCGTGATCGCGTGGATTTGTCTCCGGGTCCCTCCGGTTTTTCCCTCCACATATAGAAACATCACGCCTTTTAGAGTATTTGGTTGCTATAAACTTCCACGTGGTAAGCCACTTCGTTGGGCTGCTATCATTTGTGGCCAGGTCGCTTATGAAAGAGAGCTGTATAGCTCAGTGGGCTTTACCTGGTAAGATAAACATGACTTAGTATTATTTGTATTTATTTTTAAGCGATTTATTTAGCTTTCCAAAACTTTGCACTCCATCGTATTTTTGCGTTGTTGATTGATGTAAACGTTCTAACTCCCGTGCCCCTACTGGACATCTGCGAAAGAGACCTGCATAGCTCATCGGATTCCTCCTCGGCACAGCTGCAGCCACTGTTCCCTAGCGCTGCCCGGTGCCTCGACGGCTCTGCACGGCAACACGGACACTCGCCGTTGCCTGCGTACGACACGCAAGAGTCTCCACCCCCTGGACACTGGAACCGGAAACCCCCGGACGGCGCGAGACGTCCCGCCGAGTTTGCCCGCCGACGCCGCACGCACCCGACTTGCGCCTCCAGCTTGGCCGCCTGTCGGCCAGGTCCCGCAGCTGGTGGTCCCGCTCCCGCAGGCGCTCCACGAGGTAGGCGTGCGGCTGCTGGACCCCGCTCAGCAGCGAGTTGGCGCTCTCCAGCTGGCGACGGGGGGACACGCGCAACGACGCCGCTGGGTCACGGCGCTCGACGGTCGCGACGGCACGGCCGCTGCCGCCGCGCCGCCGAACCGGCGTCGCAACCGCGACTGTCGCTTTGTAACGAAAGTCGAAAGGGTCTGCGACAGGGCGCGCGACACGCCGGGCTGTCCAGGAGAGGCCATGGAGGGCACCGGGGGTGCCGTCCATGGCATGAGCCGGTGGCAGCCGCTCCCGAGCAGCACGAGACGACTCCGCGCCCGCCCGGCAACGGGCATCAAGCGCCGCCAGTCGAGGGCGATGGGTGCCGCCGTTGCTGTACGCGCGATCCAGATCGAGCCATTCGCCGGTGGACCTTTTGAATTTGCCGACAAAAAGGTGGACCGTGGCGCCAGGCACACACGATGCCCTCCTCTTGCGAATGACGTCGTGGGGGGGGGGGGGGGGGGATCTGCAACGTTCACCGCGCAGCAGACGGCGCTGCGTCGCTGCTGCACGCCGCGGCGTCTGGCCAGAGGCGGCCGCCGAAGTCGAACCGCGGGCCTCGCTGCGACGAGCGGCGCGCGACCGCCACTCGCGCAACCTCCGATTGGCTACGTACGACGCGCATATACGCTTGTGTATGTATGGAGTTCAACATACATACAACATACATACAACATACGATACACGCTTGCCGAACGGCGCCCCTAGCGCGCCGGTGGTGGCGCTCCGTCCCGGCGCGTTACCTCTTTGGCGATGGCCTGCGCTTGCTGCTGGTGAGACTCCAGGTCTTTCCGGAGCAGCGTGTTCTGTTTCTCCAGCGCCAGGATGCGCCGGGCTAGGTGCACGCTGCAACGCAACAACACGCCGAGCGGTGATCCCCCGCCGCGTGCCTTCCCTGTCGCTGCGACCGTGTGGCGACCGCGGTGTTTTGCCGCGAGCGGTAGTGGAGCGCTCGGCGCACCGCGCTACGAGCCCGCTGGCCCAGGTTTGATTTTAGCCGGGCCACGACGAGTTGATCCGAAACGGTCCTGGGCCTCCCTCAGGTTTTTCTCTCGCGCTCTCTCTGGGTGCTGTATTCCATCTTAGTGATGTCGGCAATCGTGGCCTTCCTGCATTGTTTACTCGGCCTTAAATGAGTACCTAGTGTAAACATCAGGTACTGGGGGAGACAAAGGCGGCTGGGCGTAGTAGCGCCCTCCCACCCCCTGTGTGCGCCGTAGACGCTCGCTAACAGCACTTGCCCCAGCAGTCTACGCAGGCTACACGGCGTGCGTGACGTACCTTTGTTTGAGGCGCCTCTTTGCGGTGGTGGGACGTTTGCGCCGTAACCGTACGAGAAGAGAACCCTCTCCGCCTCCTCTTCGCTCTCCACTACGCACGCCACACAAAGACAAAGATCCCCGCGTAGCCTTTAACAGACTGTTGGGGGCAAGCGCTCATAGCAGCACCTATGAAGGCCGGCTCCGTGTGGCACAGTGTTGGCGAGTGTCACGGTGCCCGCGCTCGCGCTGGTGTGGAGCAGTGTTGGCGAGTGTAGCAGTGGCCGTGCTAGTGCTGTGTGGCGTTGGCGAGTGTAGCAGTGGCCGTGCTAGTGCTGGTGCGGTGTTGGCGAGTGTCACGGTGTCCGCGCTAGCGCCGATGTGGCGTTAGGCGAGTGCCGTGTGGCGAGTGTTGCACTGGCCGTGCGAGTGCCGGTGTGGTGTTGGCGAGTGTCACGGTGCCCGTGCGAGTGCCGTGTGGAGCAGTGTTGGCGAGTGTAGCCGTGGCCGTGCGAGTGCCGGTGTGGTGTTGGCGAGTGCCGCGGTGCCTGTGCGAGTGCCGGTGTGGCGCGGTGTTGGCGAGTGCCGCGGTGCCTGTGCGAGTGCCGGTGTGGTGCCGTGTGTGCGAGTGCCGTGTGTGCGAGTGCCGTGTGTGCGAGTGCCGTGTGTGCGAGTGCCGCACTCTGCGCCGACTGCATGACCACGTCGTCCAGCTCCGCCTCCAGGCGCTCGTAAGTGTCGACGCGCGCTCGCAGCTCGGCATTCTGGGAGCTCAGCTCCGTGGCGCGCCGCTCGCTGGCGGCCTGCAGCGCGTAGAACTCCCTCGTGAGCAGCTGCTCGCTCGCGCACAGACACGGGGCGACGGGGGCGGCCGGTGAGCCGTGCGTGCGCCGAGCCCTTAGCGCTACGAACCCGGTGACCCGCGTTCGATTCCGCTCACGGCCAACACCGGTGACAATCATCTGAAAGGGTTCTGGGCCCCCCTAGGTCGACTCGGCCTGAAATGAGTACTTGGTGCGGTGTAACATGGCCAATAGGAGACTTTCATAGGTGCTACTCGCTGACAGCACTTGCCCTAACAGTCTGTTAAAGGCCATACGGGGATCTTTGTCTTTGTGGCGTGTCGTGTGTGGGAGCGGTAGTGCAACGGTTAGCGCTGCGCTATGAACCCGCCGACTCGAGTTCGATTTACCACTCATGGCCACCATCCAGGGCCGGATTAAGATTGTGTAGGCCCCTGGGCTACGGGTACCGTGAGGCCCCCAGTGATATTTTCAAAAGGAAAACAAAGTTAAAGAAAAATACAATGAATTTTTACAAGGCTAACAACAAATAAATTCAGCGTTCACAAATGAAATAACTTTCACTTCATCTCTGAGGCCTTCAGTGGGCGGAGGCCCTGGGCTGCAGCAACTAAAGCCTTAATCCGGCCCTGAACAGGTCCTGGGCCTCCTTATGTCGACGCAGCGCTGTGTAAACATCGCCACTGGGGAGACAAAGGCAGCCGGACGTGGCGCTGGCCACCCACCACCCACTCGTGCGCCGCGCCGGCCTTAGTCGGTGCTCGCCAACAGCACCGTGCGCCGATCGGCTGTGCGGCTGAAGAGGGGACCGGAGCATCGATAGTCTCCGCTGGTCACCCACCTCCACCTTGGCCTGGAACTTGTCGCACTGCAGCTGGCAGAGACCCAGCGTGCGCTGGGTCTCCTCCTGCACAGCAGCGCCCTCTCCGCCTCGAACGTCTTCACCTTGAGCTGCCCGCCCAGCTCCGCCGCCTTGGTGTCCCACACGTGCTGCCCTGCGTCAGGCTGCTCGCAAACACGCGCACGCTCGTACGATCGTAACGATGACCAGTGCGCGCGGGCACGTGCAGCCGCGTGCGTGACCCAAAACATGCATAGACGCACGCGCACAAACTCGGACGCATGTCATCGCATGCGTGACGCATACGCACGCGCGTGTGCGTGGACAATCGTGAAAATCTGTAATGGTTCTGGACGTTTCCGAGGGTTACATGGTTACTTGGTAGAGACAAACTCGGCCGGGGTGGTGCTGGCCACCCACCCCTTGTGTACCGTGCCGGCCTTCATAAGCACTACTCGCTAACAACACTTGCTCCAAAAATCTGTTAAGGCTACATGGGGGATCTCTGTATTTGCCTTGTGCGCGTGTGCGTGCGTGCGTGTCTCCGTACCGCGCCATGAGCGCATCGTTTTTCTCCGTTGCCTGCCTCTCGGTCTCGCGTGCCCGGTCCCTCTCCGCGATCGCTCCGTCACGAGCCTCCCGCAGGCTCCTGGAGGGCGTCAACCGTAACAGTCGACCACGACACCCGGTTAGCAGTCACCACCACCACGTGCACGAACGTTCTCGTGCAGTTCAGCCTCGGCTGCTGCCCTTGTCCAAGTCGAGACTTGAGTCCCGATTTGTGTTCACGAGCACAGGATATTGTGCCATTCCCCCCTCGCGGAGACGGCGCGGTTGCGCTTGGGCAGCGCTACGCGAACGTCAACCGCGATGAACCGTCTCGGGATTGATGGCGTGCGTCGACAGCGCCGGCACTGCGCGCGAGTTCCAAAAGATCCGGCCGCTCCCGTCACAACGCGCACGTGCGTGGCCACCTGTTCTCCGCTCGTAGATCTCCTTGCCGTTGAGCCTGAGCCGCTCCATCTCCTGGTTGGTCTGCGCGCGGACTGCGTCCATCTCGTCCCGCAGCCTCATCTCGTACTCGGACTTGTACTGCTCCTGCTCGCGACACCGCACCCATGCAGCCTCAGCGGGGCAAATCCCGTTCGCCGAAATAACGATGACAACGATGACAGCTCCCCTGGACTGTCTGGGATGCATTGCAAGAACGTGGGACCCACAAAACAATTTTTTTTACTTTATTTTACCAGGTAAGGCCCACTGAGCTATGCAGCTCGATTTCAGAAGCAACCTATCCAACGAAGTGGCGTATCGTGTAAAACTATACAGCGACAGCCAAATAATATAAACGCATAGAGATATACAGTGACCCATGGAAATGCAGAGACCATAGAGCTAATCGAGATCCAACGACTAAACTACAACCACACAATTTTACTTACCAGGTGAAGTCCATGAGCTATTAGCTCTTTTTCACAAGCGACGTGGCAACAAATGATAGCTCAACTAAGTGGCTTATCATCACGTGGTAATTTACAGCAGCCAAATACTGAGAATGCACGTCGATTCTAAATGTGGATGGAAAAACCAAGGATCCGAAGAAAAATCCACGCGACCATGGTGAGAGAGAGACACAAACTCCAAATATACAGCAGCAGGCTTCGTCAGGGTCGGGTCGAACCCACGACCCCCTGCATACCGGCGAGGTAGTTAACATCTCCGAGCCACCGTGGCACCCTAAAGGCTTTTTGTTGTTGTTGCGATATAATTTAAGTAATCATTTTACCAACCGATCATCGATTCGATCGCATAACAGTTTCTCAACAGGCAAGCCACACCGAAAGGTCCCAACGACAGGATACATAACGACAACAAAAAATCCGCAAGCATCAGTTGCAGCGCGGCGGAACCACGAGAAAGGGGCGGAAGGGCAGCAGGGCCCCCCCGCGCTGCCCACCAGGCGAGGCGGTCAACATCTCGCCGCCGCGGTGTCACCGGGACGCCGGCGAACGAACCGCGCACGCGCCGGGGTTCTGGACACCCACCGGGCGCTCAGGTACTTCTCGTACGCCTCTTCACGCCCGTGCTTTGCCAGCTCCAGCTGTGCCTGCACCGCAGACAGACACAGGGTTGGACTTTGAGACAGGCATTAGCCCACCGAGTCTATGGGTATCTATGCAGGGACACGGACGCAGGCTTGCAGACAGATCCACAGACTTGCATAGACCCACCGTCACACCTGAAGACGGAGACTTGTGTTGCCTCCGAAACGTCGTGATTTATTATTATTATTTTTACCTACGTGACTTTACCGAAAAAACCTAAGAGTATGAATCCCTGCAGTCACGAAAGCTTCAAATCTAGGAGATTTACCCCTCAATCATCGGCCACTACTGCGAACACTTAGCAGGACCGTCCAGAAAGAGTCAGGTTGACTCAGTGTGCCTTTGCTAAATAAACAACCAAAATAACACAACCGCCATTCGCCACTAAGTGGCTGCGACGTCAACACGGCGCTTGTGCCAGGCTATGTGCACCTTGAGGCCATCACGTTAAGTGTCGAAGGCTCGCCGGCAGGAGGTCATGGGACAGACCCAGGTTCCCACGGGTTGACCGACTGAGATGACTGGCAGATGTATAAACACACACACACACGCCCGCGTATAGAGGATGGATAGCCAGCACTAGCCTGTGCTCTCTCTGCTCGCTCTGTCTCGACCGAGCTGCGTGCCTCCAACTCCGACACTTTCCTCGCCAGGTAGTCTTTGTCTTTCTGCAGCAGCGAGACCATCTGGCGCAGAGCGGCCACCTGCAGACAACAAAGACAAGATCCCCCCCCCCGTATAGCCTCAGCACGCTGTTGGGGCAAGTACTGTTCGCGAGCAGCGCCTATGAAGGCCGGCACGGCACAAAATAAAACATGCTTCAAATCGCTTGAAACTATTGTCATTGTAGTGCGTATTTAATGTGGCGCTGAACTCTGATTTTGTAGAACACATTTATTAAAAAGCCTATTTAATTCAGTAAAACATGTTGTCTATATTTAATTAAATGTGATGTGACGTCACATTTTCAAACCCCCCCTCCTCGTCACAATGTCTGACCCCCCCACCCCTAGGTGCGTGACGTCATTTAAGGACGGCCCCAATCCATAATCCACGCGTTGCAGCAAATGAACAAAAACTGCGGACGTTTCTGCAGCAGCAGGTGGCAACAAAGGCAATAATAAAAATAATAACCTCTATTTGACAAAGCGCCTACACATCGAAGCATCTCGTAGCAGCAAGGGGAAAGCTGCAGCATCTCCAATCCGTTACCATGGGCACGGAACACCACTACGACACCTGCTGGTAAGGCTCAGCACTAACACTGGGTTGCCACCGCTGAGCTACTACAAGCCAGGATGCATCATGGGAAGAGAGAGAGAATATCTCACGATACAGAAGAGGATAACGACATGTAAACACGTTTCTGGCGCGGCGTGTTATTGTTGTTGTGGTCATCGCGAAGGATTAGCACCTCCGATTAGCACGTTGGCTACGTACGGCGCGAAATAAGTTAAACGTACGTACGTGCATACGAAGGTGGCAAAACCAGGTCTAGGAAAAACACGCGGAGATTTCCCGGACAGCAGCTGCCCTCGACAACTGGGCAATGCTGGGAAAACCAGGAAAGGTGACAACACTACATGGAGCCCGACCATCTTTGTCTCCCCTGACCCCTCCCCTCNTCCCCCACGATGGCACCGGTTGCCGGGATGCCCACCTCGGAGGCCAGCTCGCTCCGCTCCTTGGTAACCGCCGCCGAAATCATCTCGAGCTCCTGCAGCCGCCGCTTGGAGGCCTCGCTGTCCTGCTCCAGCGCGTCCCGCTCGCTGTCACGAGAGGACGACACCGCCGGCGCGAGGAAGCTACGGCGTCACCGGACACGGCTACACAGTATCATCACAAGTTTACTGGAGGAGGAACCCAGGAGCTATGAAGCTCTTTTTCACAGATGTCCACGATAGGGGCGGGTCGAAAGTTACAACAACAATACAAAAACACGATAGGAGTGCAAAGTATCGGAAAGGTAAGCAACTAACTCCAACATTTTTTTATTTGACCAGGTAGCGCCAACAGAGCTATTAGCTTATTTTTCATAAGGTTGACTCAGCCTGAAATTAGTACCTGGTGCGGTGTCTAAACATCGCCACTGGGGAGACAAAGGCGATCGGCGTGGTGTTGGCCACACCACCCACTTGTGTGCCATGCGGCCTTCATAAGTGCTGCTCGCTAACAGCACTTGCCCAAAAGTCTGTTAAAGGTTATACGGGGACTTTGTCTTGTATGCAGGTGTGCTCACTGCTTGACACGTCGTAGTTGTCACGGCGATGGTCCCCGAGGGCCAGCTGTTGCCGGGCGTCCTCCAGCTCCAACAGAGCGCTGGCAACGGGTCTCCAGGTCGCCACGGCGACGCCGCTCATCCTCCAAGCCCTCACCACACACAGAAACAGATCCCCTGTATAGCCTCTAACAGACTGTTGGGGCAAGTGCTCTTTGCGAGTAGCACCTATGAAAGCGGCAAGGCGCACAAGGAGGTTGGTGGCCAATACCATGCCTGGCCACCTTTGTCTCCCCAGCGCTTACATTCACACACCGCACCAGATACTCACTTAAAGCCAGTTTAAATATTAGCCACCGTTATCGGCCGCGAGCGGGAATCAAACTCGGGTCGCCGGGCTCGGAGCGTGAGCGTTAACCGCCGACCGCCACTCCCCCGCCCACGCAAATATCTCCGCAGTCTTCCATCGGCGTCCGCTGTGCGCGCCGTGGCGCCCGCCGCGCGCGCACCTGGCTCAGGCTGTAAACTCGGCGCGGCAGGCGCCCAGCTCGCCGCCCAGCCGGCTCTTCAGCTCGCTCAGCTTCCGGCACTCCTCCCGCAGCGGGTGAACCGCGTCGAACAGCAGCACCTGCCGCCGTGAGAGACGGGCAACGGCACGGTTAGGGTCGGGCGGCGGCGGTCAGCGTCAGGGCGGGGAGGGAAGGCGGGGGCTGGGTGTCATCTCGGCACCTGCATGTGCTCGCGAAGGTTGCGCTGTTCGGCGGGCAGCGCTCCGAGCGCCGAGCGCTGTTCGGGGTGAGCTCGAGGTCGACGAGGCCCCGGCGCAGCGCTCCACCGCGGTCGCTCAGCTCGCGGTTGCGCTCCTCCACCTCGCGCAGCCGCGTCACGATGGCGTCCACCTCCGCTGCGTGCGCTCCTGCCGGGCCCTGCGGCGGGTGGTGGAGGGGAAGGGGCACCAGCGTGAGGATCTCGTTGGTAGGCGCGACGCCGTCACTTCTGGAACGACTTCAGGTCGCCGTTTACGCCGCGCGGTGTTCACTCGGCGCTCTCGTACGAAGATCGACTCGGCAGGCGCGAGGAGGAACGACACACGAGCAGGAAGGCGACAGCAGCAGCAGCCAGGCAGTGAGACGGAGCTCACAATGCTCAAGCTTTGCGGTCCTCTCTATCCGGACGCTACCCCATTGTATATTTGAGTTTGCATGTCTCTCTCGCTCTCTCTCCCGGGGTCGTGGATTTTGTCTCCGGGTCCTCTCCGGTTTTCCTTCCACGTTTAAAATCAACGTCACGCGTGTGAGCATTTGGCTGGTATAAAGTTCCACGTGATAAGCCACTTCGTTGGACTATCATTTGTGGCCAAGCGCTTCTGAAAAAGATCTATGCTGTACAGCTCAGTGGGCTATACCTGTTCAAATAAAAAATAGTTCAGTTTAATGCTCTGCTACATTCAGGATACATTACGATGTTAGCGCCAATTAATGAGTGTTTTCTCGTGGGCCGAATGCCATAAGATTGCCCCGGTGCACCCTCATGGAATGGACTTCCATGCGGTAGGGATGGGAGCACTGCGCACAAGGACGCTGGGCGACAGCGAGCGGGGGAGGAGATCTCGAGGAGGTCGCTCCACCACGGTACCTCGCCTCCTCCTCCTGCAGCTGGAGCTGGCTCTCCAGGCGAGCCTGCAGCAGCTTCTTCTCGTTGAGCGCATCGCTCAGCTTTTCCTCCAGCTCCTCCACCTGCACAACACAACGAGGATAAACAGCCACGTGTGAGTGTGTGCAGGGTCTCCACTGTGCTAGTTGTAGCGGGTAGCGCGCTGCGCTACGAACCCGGCGAGCCGATTATCTGAACCGGTCCTGGGCCTCCCCTAAGTCGACTCGGCCTAAAATGAGTACCTGTTGCGGTGTGTAACCATCACCGCTAGGCACCCACCCCCTCGTGTGCCGTGCAGGCTTTCACAGGTGCTACTCGCTAACAGCACTTGCCCAACAGTCTGTTCAGGCTATACGGGGGATCTTTGTCTTTGGTCTCCACTGCTAGCCTGCTCTGGGAGAATCGCACTCTGCACAGCTGTCTCCTCCCTATCTCCACGTGTCTCTGTGTGTCCCCGTGTCTCACTTGCTGGTCCTGTGTCTCCGTGTCTCCCTGTGCGTCGCTGCTAGCCTGTAGGATCTCTAGGACGAGTATGTTCCAGGAGAGATGCACTCTGCACAGTTGTGTTTCCCCGTGTGGTCTCACGTGCACCTCCCCATGTGTNCGTGTCTCCGTGTGTCTACCNGTGTGTCCCCGTGTCTGTGTGTCCTCACCTGTCTCCCCGTGTCTCCCCGTGTCTCACCGTGTCTCACCGTCCCCGTGTCTCACCTGTCTGTGTCTCCCTGTGTGTCCCGTGTCTCCTGTCCCCCGTGTGCTGCCCCCGTGCTCCTCCCCTGTGTTCCTGCTACCGTGTNGTCTCACCTGTGTCCCCGTGTCTCCCCGTGTGTCCCCGTGTCTCACCTGTGTGTCCCCGTGTCTCCGTGTGGTCTCCCCGTGTCTCCCTGGGCTCCCCGTTCCCCGTGTCTCTCCGTGTCTCCCCCCGTCCCTGTCCCCGTGTCTCCCTGTCTCCGTGTCTCNGTGTGTCCCCCGTGTCTCCCCCTCCCCGTGTCTCCCTGCTCACCTGTGTCCGTGTGGTCTCAGTGTGCCCCGTGCTCCTGCCCCGGCTCCGTGTCTCACCCGTGTCTCCGTGTGGTCTCCCTCACCCCCTGCGTGTCCGTCTTCACCTTGCGCGCCGTGTCCCCGTGTCTCCCCCGTGTCTCCCCACTGTGTCTTCCCCGTGTGGTGCCCTCACCTGCACGCCCGCGGCCTGCAGTGCTCCACCGCCAGCTGCTTGAGAGAGCCCACGCGCCAGCTGCAGCGCGGCCCTCACCTCGGGCCCTGCAGCAGCAGAAGCCCCGCCGCCGCTGGGCCCGAGCTCTCGAGACTCAGAAGACCTCAGTCGAACTCGCTCAGCGACAGCACGTCGCGTCGTCACCTCGCGCGACATCTCGCGCGTAATTAATCGAGTTAATTAGCGTTAATTAACTTTAACGGTTAATAATTCGAGGAGATCGCCCGCGGATTTCGACGCTGGCGCGCCCGCGGGTTCCAGGGGCAACGCGCCAGCCGGGCACCGTTTGCCGTAAAGCAAGATATAAATATAATCGCTGCCATCACGTAATCGTAAAGTGAAACGCGTCCGTCGCTTTTGAACAACAACAAAACCTGTCGTGAAGATTACACGCGGGTAAAGCGTTGGGCGTCGATGATTGAATCGATAACGTGACGACTCGAGCGGTTTTTATCGAGAGTTCGGCTCCGTCTTTTGTCCGTGCGCACTGTAATGGGTTCAACGATCAACCCTTCAGCCGGTCATTATAGGCCGCTACATTCACAAGAGAAAATATAACGATTTTTTTAAATAACGAATGGAACAAGCGTCCGTTTAATCCTCGCTACATTTATAACGAATCGTTAACAGCACACACAGATCAACCGACAGCCTTAACAGACTGATGAAGCCCAGGCTTGACGATTATAGTTAATCAATAACTTGTGCCAAGGGCAAGAAATGTCGACACAATACTTCATCCATTACAAGATGCAAGAGTGGAAGAAATAGTTCCTGCACCAGTGGATACGTTCAAAATAGTTGCTAAAATAGTTCCTTCAAGAGCTGATGACACGCTTGAGGATATAGTTGATGAAATAGTTGATGAAATAGTTGATGNAATAGTTGATGAAATAGTTGATGCAATAGTTGATGAAATAGTTGATGAAATAGTTGATGCAATAGTTGATGAAATAGTTGATGAAATAGTTGATGAAATAGTTGATGAAATTGTTGATGAAATAGTTGATGCAATAGTTGATGAAATAGTTGATGAATAGTTGATGCAATAGTTGATGCAATAGTTGATGAAATAGTTGATGAAATAGTTGATGCAATAGTTGATGCAATAGTTGATGAAATAGTTGATGCAATAGTTGATGCAATAGTTGATGAAATAGTTGATGCAATAGTTGATGAAATAGTTGATGCAATAGTTGATGAAATTGTTGATGAAATAGTTGATGCAATAGTTGATGAAATAGTTGATGCAATAGTTGATGAAATAGTTGATGCAATAGTTGATGAAATTGTTGATGAAATAGTTGATGCAATAGTTGATGAAATAGTTGATGAAATAGTTGATGAAATAGTTGATGAAATAGTTGATGAAATAGTTGATGAAATAGTTGATGCAATAGTTGATGAAATAGTTGATGAAATAGTTGATGATTATAGTTGATGAAATTGTTGATGAAATAGTTGATGCAATAGTTGATGAAATAGTTGATGATATAGTTGATGCAATAGTTGATGAAATAGTTGATGAAATAGTTGATGAAATAGTTGATGAAATAGTTGATGCAATAGTTGATGAAATAGTTGATGAAATAGTTGATGAAATAGTTGATGATATAGTTGATGAAATAGTTGATGAAATAGTTGATGCAATAGTTGATGAAATAGTTGATGATATAGTTGATGCAATAGTTGATGCAATAGTTGATGAAATTGTTGATGAATAGTTGATGCAATAGTTGATGAAATAGTTGATGATATAGTTGATGCAATAGTTGATGCTGATGCTTGATGATTATAGTTGATGAAATAGTTGATGCAATAGTTGATGAAATAGTTGATGAAATAGTTGATGAAATAGTTGATGAAATAGTTGATGAATATAGTTGATGAAATAGTTGATGAAATAGTTGATGTTATAGTTGATGAAATGTTGATGCAATAGTTGATGTATAGTTGATGAAATAGTTGATGAAATAGTTGATGCAATAGTTGATGAAATAGTTGATGATATAGTTGATGAAATAGTTGATGAAATAGTTGATGACAATAGTTGATGAAATAGTTGATGAATAGTTGATGCAATAGTTGATGCAATAGTTGATGAAATAGTTGATGAAATAGTTGATGAATAGTTGATGAAATAGTTGATGAATAGTTGATGAAATAGTTGATGCAATAGTTGATGCAATAGTTGATGAAATAGTTGATGAAATAGTTGATGAATAGTTGATGCAATAGTTGATGAAATAGTTGATGAATAGTTGATGAAATAGTTGATGAAATAGTTGATGAAATAGTTGATGAAATAGTTGATGAAATAGTTGATGAAATAGTTGATGAAATAGTTGATGAAATAGTTGATGAAATAGTTGATGAAATAGTTGATGAAATAGTTCCCCGGGAACAAGCAGGATCTGCTGCTGCTGCTGATGATTTAAGGCCTCGACACAGAGACGAGGCTTTCTCTGTGTGCCTATGTTTGTTCTCTCTCTCTATGTATCTCTGTGATATCTGTCTCTACTTATATGTCTGTCTGTGTGTCTATGTTGTGTGTCTCTCTCTGTGTGTGTCTCTGTGTTGTTTCTCTCTATGTATCTCTGTGATATCTGTCTCTACTTATATGTCTGTCTGTGTGTCTATGTTGTGTGTCTCTCTCTGTGTGTGTCTCTGTGTTGTTTCTCTCTGTGTATCTCTGTGATATCTGTCTCTACTTATATGTCTGTCTGTGTGTCTATGTTGTGTGTCTCTCTCTGTGTGTGTCTCTGTGTGTCTCTGTGTTGTTTCTCTCTGTGTATCTCTGTGATATCTGTCTCTACTTATATGTCTGTCTGTGTGTCTATGTTGTGTGTCTCTCTCTGTGTGTGTCTCTGTGTTGTTTCTCTCTGTATCTCTGTGATATCTGTCTCTACTTATATGTCTGTCTGTGTGTCTATGTTGTGTGTCTCTCTCTGTGTGTGTCTCTGTGTTGTTTCTCTCTGTGTATCTCTGTGATATCTGTCTCTGCTTATATGTCTGTCTAGATGTCTCTGGTTCTGTGGTTTATCTCACTCTCAAATTTAGCATTCTCAGGAAGAACGTAATCAACCGGGTAGGGTGTTGACTGTTATGTTATCCGACTCTCTGTTGTATTACATTACATTTCTAAGTTTACTAGATTTGTGTTTCTATTTCATTTATATCTGATGACGATTGCTTGTGTTGCAATCGAAACGTCGTATGCTAGTATTTAATTTATTATTTTATATTTATACGTGACTTTACCGAAATAACCAAAGAGTAAGCAGAATCTGGTCGAAATCGTTGCGACCAGGTGCTTGCCTTAAGTCACATCGAAGCCGGTTTCGAACGCCAGCTCAAAACAGCAACAGCTTTCATTGACCCGACCTCTCTGCAGCTTATGATACCGTATGGCGGAAGGGACTTCTGCTGAAGCTCGTGAAAGCCGTGCCTTGCCGCCCGACAATTAGACGAATCACCGAAATGCTGAGCACCCGATGGTTGACCGTCCACCTTGGTGAAGCTGCCAGCAGCCCACGAAGATTGAACAATGGACAGTTCTGGCACCAGCGCTGTTCAATCTTTATACTAGTGACAGTGCAGCGACATCTTGCCATATTTCAATTTAAAGCTTCGTGACTGCAGGGATTCATCTTCTCGGTTCTTTCGGTAAAGTCACGTAGAAGGGAAATAAGNAAAAAAATGTTTTTTTTACATTTTTATTATTTCCCTTCTACGTGACTTTACCGAAAGAACCAAGAAGATGAATACTTCAAGAATTGGCGCCTTAAGCCAAAACCCATGGAAGAGCGTCGTCTCCGCCTTCCACCTGAACAACAGACAAGCTTCGAAAACGTTAACTTCTACGGGGCGAAGCTAAGCATGATGAACACCCTCGGTATCTAGGAGTTACCCTGGATCGGACGCTTAACTACCATCACCACCTCAAACAAGCTAAAGGTACAACGAAAGCACGAGTGAATTATTCAGAAACTTGCAGGAACAACCTGGGGAAGCGATGCCAGCACGTTGAAGATATCGACGCAGGCTCCTGTTCACTCCACTGCGGAGTAGTGTGCCCGGTGTGGGGTACAAGCTAGGTCTCGGCAAGGTAAGGTAAAAGGGTAATTTACCTTGCCTTGCCGAGGCCTAGTGCAAGCCCTCCGGCCAACATCCGAGGCGATGATGCGACGATCCGGGAGTACGACAAGATAATGAAGAACTTCTCTCTGTCGCTCCGTCAACATCTAAAAGAACCCCCACGCTGCCCAAGGCTAAAAACCAGGGAAGCCTTCTGGATACGCGCCTCTGTTCTAGCAGCCGTAAATAAAGACACCGCCACTCGGTGCTCTGAATCGTGGGCGGCTACGGACGTGGCAAACAAAAAATAATTCGCGATCCGACGGTGGAAGTACCGGGATTCTCTCTTCCACGACGACTGGACCACGCTGAACCACGCTCGAACACAACACGGCAGATGTGCGTACACATTCCATAAATGGAAGATCAAAAAATCGCCCGACTTCGACTGTGGAGAAGTCCCAAACCATCAAGCACATCACCGATGAATGCTCCATCCATGCACATCCTGGCGGTATCGCTGAAATCCACACTGCGTCAACCACATCAGTGGACTAGATGAGGAACCTTTGCATTCATTTATGACGATCATTAAGAAAAAATAAAAACTTACTTTGCACAATGCCATACGAAAGGAGAAGAAGAACAGACTGTTGGGGCAAGTGCTGTTAGCAAGCAGCACCTATGAAGGCCGGCACGGCACACGAGGGGGTGGGTGGCCGAGTCGACCTAGGGGAGGCTCAGGACCGGTTCAAATCATCGTCACCGGTGTTGGCCGTGAGTGTGAATCGAACTCGGGTCGCCGGTTCGTAGCGCTAACCGATACCCCACTGCTCCTCACAATCGCTCTTTATATAATCAAATCGAAAGCGTGCATCTGATTTTTAAAAATCAAATCGCTACATTCATAAACTAATCGATTAACAACGCACAAACACACATACAACCACCATCGCACCGTATGTGTGTGTAAAGTTGTAAACAATAATCGCTTTATATTCTTTGGGTCTTTCGATAAAGTCACGTAATAGGTTCAAAGAAAATAACAAAAAACAAACTACGACGTTTCGATCGCAACACAAGCGGTCTTCAGATGAAGACGACCACTTGTGTTGCGATCGAAATGTCGTGTTTTGGTTATTTTCTTTCAACCATCTACGTGACTTTACCGAAAGACCCAAAGAATATGAATTCCTGCAGTCACGAAAGCTTTTAAGTCAAGATTTAATCATCGCTTTACAGTTTAAAATATCAGTTTCCTTTTAAGGTCACAGTATTCAACCGTTCAGAGTCTTCAATTGAACCCGAATGTCAAAGTGTTCCTGCGGGAGCTAACGACAGCATCGTCGTCGTGGGCGGATTGTGGTGGCACGGTGGGGCAATATCGGTGGCACGGATGAAATTATTTACGTGAAATGAATGGCCGAGCGGGCTTCAGTTCGGCAGAGACTGGGGTGCGCTGCGGATGAGAAGATCAGTTCCGCATGGATGGGTGGCATCACTCGGCTAGGGTGGTTGACAGTCCGTCCCGAATGAGGGTAGGTGTCATGATGGTACAGATGGGTGGGTGGCATCACTCAGCTAGGGTGGTTGACCATCCGTACTGGATGAGGGTAGGTGTCGTGATGGTACAGATGGATGGGTGGCATCACTCAGGGTGATTGACGGTCCGTCCCGGATGAGAGTAGTAGGTGTGATGGTACAAATGGGTGGGTGGCATCACTCAGGGTGGTTGACTGTTCGTACCAGATGAGAGTAGGTGTCGTGATGGTACAGATGGGTGGGTGGCATCACTCAGGGTGATTGTCGGTCCGTACCGGATGAGAGATGTAGATGTCATGATGATACAGATGGGTGGGTGGCATCACTCAGCTAGGGTGGTTGACTGTTCGTACCGGATGAGATTAGGTGTCGTGATGGTACTGATGGATGGGTGGCATCACTCAGGGTGGTTGACGGTCTGTCCCGGATGAGAGTAGTAGGTGTGATGGTACAGATGGGTGGGTGGCATCACTCAGGGTGGTTGACTGTTCGTACCAGATGAGAGTAGGTGTCGTGATGGTACAGATGGGTGGGTGGCATCACTCAGGGTGATTGTCGGTCCGTACCGGATGAGAGATGTAGATGTCGTGATGATACAGATGGGTGGGTGGCATCACTCGGGGTGATTGTCGGTCCGTACCAGATGAGAGAAGGTGTTGTGATGGTACAGATGGGTGGGTGGCATCACTCAGCTAGAGTTGTTGACTGTCCGTCCCGGATGAGAGTATTTGTCGTGATGGTACAGATGGATGGGTGGCATCACTCAGGGTGATTGACTGTCCGTCCCGGATGAGAGTAGTAGGTGTCGTGATGGTACAAGATGGGCGGGTGGCATCACTCAGGGTGATTGACGGTCCGTACCGGATGAGAGTAGTAGGTGTCGTGATGGTACAAGATGGGCGGGTGGCATCACTCAGGGTGGTTTACGGTCCGTACCGGATGAGAGAAGATGTTGTGATGGTACAAGATGGGTGGGTGGCATCACTCCTCCCAATACTTGAGTAGCTCCACCGACTATTCCGCTACTCAGGTATCTGAGTCAGCACCGCTTTGTTCCTGGGTTCGATATTTGGTTCTCAGTCTCCCGTGATTAATCTATTCAACTGGGTTCTCAAGCGTACGCGAGTTGATGGACTCAGCCTGGTCACGAATGAACTGCATTAAAAAAACAAACGTATATAAATATTTTTTTTAAACTCAGGTTTTCACTTTGGCAAATATGTCAGCTGTGAAAGGGAAATGTTAGTGACGAATTGGCCAAATTTGGTTCACGTGACAAACCTTACCAATTCGGTTGTGTCGGGTGGTGGCGGGTTTAACGACACATTTATATTCACGCGATCTAACCCAGAAAAGCTTCATGGTTAATATTGGTCGCGAAAGCCTACCACGTGTGTTTGTTTGTGTTTCACTGGCACGCAGTGCACAGCAGCTGCAGACAAACGTGTTCGGGAAGTGCAGTGCCCGCGGTGTGAATGAATGAGAGGTCACTTTAAGGAATCTCTGAAGTAGTTCTGTGATATCTGCTTCAGCGTGATGCGCTGCTGCTATGCCAGAGTTCTGTGTCCCTGCTGAGACACCCAGAGGGGAGGAGAGAGTGTCTCTACATCGTGTGCAAACCCAAAAGAAACCAAGGTTAGTTTAAACAATAAAAAACGTTGACGCACGCATACTTTTCGACCAACTTAAAAACCAATCGGTGATTCATATTCTTGGTTCTTTCGGTAAAGTCATGTAGAAGGGAAATAATAAAATTATATTAATATTGTTTAATATTAATATTATTTTATTATTTCCCTTCTACGTGACTTTACCGAAAGAACCAATAATATGAATCCCTGCAGTCACGAAAGCTTTAAATCAAGATTTAACCAATCGGTGAGTCGAGAAACCAGCTGTAAATCTAAAGCCGCACGAACAGATTCATATAAATAATTAATAACAAGAGCATTGCCCAGTCCACCCGCTCCGTAGCGGCATCGTAAAACAACAGCCTGCTCCACAAGCGGAACAAACAGGGTACTTCATTTAAAAGATGCACTCGGGCAAGCTCTGTGTCTTCGAGTCACCCAGGGTCAAGGGCTTTGTTGATCGGTGGTCCATCGGACACTTTGTAGAGACGCCTCTTCCACTCGTGGCCACGTACGGGTGTCTTCACCCCAACCTCTTGATGGGGCGAAGGGCTCTTGGCAGGCACGGCAAGGCCCTCGGGAGCGATCGAGGGCGTTCGACACTTGGAGGTGGCACGCGATGCCCTCTCCACGCCAAACGGCAACCGCTCGTGGAAATTGTTTCGAGATGGATCGTGAAGTGTGAGCAATTCATCGCCATCGGCAGCAGCAACAGCATCGGCAGCGGTGGCAGAATGGGTATCAGCAGCGGGGCACGGGAGTTGTTGGCAGAGACGTTAGTGATGATGTCTTTGACAGGAGGCGCGTAATGACGAATCGCTTCTTCGTGGATTAAAATCGGGTGTGTTGTGGTCCGTACCGTTACGATTCATGCAAATTACGGTGTGGGCAAATGTCACCTATCAGGCTAATGGAGTAAAAAAATTTGACGTGCCTAGACAAATGATTCTGACAGTATTATCGAGGCAGACAATACAAACGAGACAGTTCAAACAAGACGGGACAAACGAGACCGATAGGACATGTGACTACCCTGGTGGCTCACCACCACTGCATGTCGACTGTCACCACAACTACACAACACTTTTAATAACAACAATCCCCACTCTTTTTTAACCGCTGTCATCAATTTTATAATTATTGTAAAGCGCCTTGCACAAGGCGCTGCTATATAAGCTACGTGAGCTAAGACGAGGATAGGAAAAGGAGCAAAGGGTCAGGAGAGATGAGGATGGGTGGCAGCATCAGGCTCGACGCTGCTGCTCGGAGCGGCGTCCGTTTCCACAGTGGGCGTGGAGAGGAGTTCAGAGTGGGAGTGGCCACACAGAAGCAGCGTCATGTACGGGGGGTGGGTGGGTTGACTACGTATGGCGCGAAAGAAGTTCAAGGTACATACAAGTAATCGAATTAAATCGTGACAATTTATCGAATCTAGGCTGTGAGGATTCATTTTCGTACCAACCATCAACATTCACGATTACGATGAGAATCTCTACTCCGCCGCATTACTGCATCACAGCACTGCTCAGCCGTGCAGCTTAAGAAAGTAGTTCGTCGACGACCGCTCAGAAATTGCGTTATAACGGTGTGCGCGTCCCGCGTTATAACGGCACGGGTCCCGCGCTCTGCGTTGAACGAAACGTGTTCCCTTGCGGAAGCGCGTGAGAGCGAACACCGCATGTTGTAGCGTGAACGCCGCCGCGCGTTCGGCGAGGACTTTCCCTACAGGGGAAACTGTGTAGCCGCTCACTTGCACCCAAGTTATTTGGCACATTTCGTTACGAAATCTTCAAGTGCACTCAAAAGTGATGTTGACCTTCGAGTGCTTTGTCGCTAAATCAATGCTTCGGAGGGCCGGGTTTGACGGATCGCGCAGAGATCGCTGCGCCCTGTGAGATGTTGAGCCCGCTTGGGCTGCGAGGTGCGGCCACGAGATGGCAGTGCAGCGGTGGATTGTTGAATCTATCTGTGCGGAGCTTTGAGCGTCGCCTCGTATTTGCGGTGGTCTCATTTTCTCGGGGTTCTGGGAAGCCGGACTCTCACAGCATGTGGCTAAACATCCCGATACAGGACTCTCCTGCTTGTGAAGTAGTTAGCGCCACAGTGGCGAGATGGTAACTCCCTCGCCTGGTATACAGGAGGTCGTGGGTCCGATCCCGACCCTGACGCCTGCTGCTGTATATTTGGAGTTTGCGTGTCTCCCTCTCTCTGTGGTGAGATGTTAACTACCTTGCCTGGAATAGAGGCATAAGATTGTCTTTTTTATGGCTGTTGTGCAAAAAGTTTAATTTTTAAATTAAACAGACTCGATTATCCGTGCTATGACGGCAGGATGGCCGCGATAATTGAAAATCGCGGATAATCCAAGAATATAACCGTTTTTTGCGGATCTCTATTCCAAAAACCACTAATTAACATGATGTTAAGTATGAAAAATAAGAATAGTTGAACCCTTTCTGGCAATAAAACAGGCGTTAAGATGTTCAAACACCGAATAGAAATCATTTGGAAGGAATAAGTCTGCATTAACCACAACTACTTGTGGTGAACATGCAATCAAACACGTGGCTCTGATAATATTTGCATTGTCGTTGAGACTGATTGGCCTACATCAGAGACAGCAGCCTCCTTCATGGCCCAGTCTCACCACCAGTGTCAGACCAGACACTAATGCCAAAAGGTGAACAGCACAAACAAACCACACGTACAGTGAGGGAAAAAAGTATTTCATCCCCTGCTGATTTTGTACGTTTGCCATTGACAAATAAATGATCAGTCTATAATTTAATGGTAGGTTTATTTGAACAGTGAGAGACAGAATAGCAACAAAATCCAGAAAAACGCATGTCAAAAATGTTATAAATTGATTTGAATTTTAATGAGGGAAATAAGTATTTGACTCCTCTGCAAAACATGACTTAGTACTTGGTGGCAAAACCCTTGTTGGCAATCACAGAGGTCAGACGTTTCTTGTAGTTGGCCACCAGGTTTGCACACATCTCAGGAGGGATTTTGTCCCACTCCTCTTTGCAGATCTTCTCCAAGTCATTAAGGTTTCGAGGCTGACGTTTGGCAACTCGAACCTTCAGCTCCCTCCACAGATTTTCTATGGGATTAAGGTCTGGAGACTGGCTAGGCCACTCCAGGACCTTAATGCGCTTCTTCTTGAGCCACTCCTTTGTTGCCTTGGCCGTGTGTTTTGGGTCATTGTCATGCTGGAATACCCATCCACGACCCATTTTCAATGCCCTGGCTGAGGGAAGGAGGTTCTCACCCAAGATTTGAAGGTACATGGCCCCGTCCATCGTGCCTTTGATGCGGTGAAGTTGTCCTGTCCCCTTAGCATAAAAACACCCCCAAAGCATAATGTTTCCACCTCCATGTTTGACGGTGGGGATGGTGTTCTTGGGGTCATAGGCAGCATTCCTTCTCCTCCAAACACGGCGAGTTGAGTTGATGCCA
Source organism: Lethenteron camtschaticum (assembly GCA_018977245.1). Lineage (NCBI taxonomy): Eukaryota > Metazoa > Chordata > Hyperoartia > Petromyzontiformes > Petromyzontidae > Lethenteron > Lethenteron camtschaticum. The sequence continues at coordinate 6,129,055 of MU249630.1, forward strand.
AAGAGCTCCATTTTGGTCTCATCTGACCACAACACTTTCACCCAGTTGTCCTCTGAATCATTCAGATGTTCATTGGCAAACTTAAGACGGGCATGTATATGTGCTTTCTTGAGCANGGGGACCTTGCGGGCACTGCAGGATTTCAGTCCTTCACGGCGTAATGTGTTACCAACTGTTTTCTTGGTGACTATGGTCCCAGCTGCCTTGAGATCATTGACAAGATCCTCCCGTGTAGTTCTGGGCTGATTCCTCACCGTTCTCATGATCATTGCAACTCCACGAGGTGAGATATTGCATGGAGCCCCAGGCCGAGGGAGATTGACAGTTCTTTTGTGTTTCTTCCATTTGCGAATAATCGCACCAACTGTTGTCACTTCTCACCAAGCTGCTTGGCGATGGTCTTGTAGCCCATTCCAGCCTGGTGTAGGTCTACAATGTGTCCCTGACATCCTTGGAGAGCTCTTTGGTCTTGGCCATGGTGAAGAGTTTGGAATCTGATTGATTGATTGCTTCTGTGATCAGGTGTCTTTTATACAGGTAACAAGCTGAGATTAGGAGCACTCCCTTTAAGAGTGCGCTCCTAATCTCAGCTCGTTACCTGTATAAAAGACACCTGGGAGCCAGAAATCTTTGTGATTGAGAGGGCCTCAAATACGTATTTCTCTCATTAAAATGCAAATCAATTTATAACATTTTTGACATGCGTTTTTCTGGATTTTGTTGTTATTCTGTCTCTCACTGTTCAAATAAACCTACCATTAAAATTATTTCTTTGTCAGTGGGCAAACGTACAAAATCAGCAGGGGATCAAATACTTTTTTCCCTCACTGTAAACTGCGCGTGGATAATAGTGAGTCGACTCGAAAATTATTGCGATTTTTGTATTTTGGCTCAATTGGGGGACATGAGCTTCCAGCCCGATACCCTACAACGTACATTCGAGAACAACTTAACAGCCCACCAAAAATAAATAATATCTCATCGTCCAGAATATAGTGAAGTGGGGTTTTTGCCGAGAGTAAAATGTTGTGAAGTGTATGACCATTGTGAATTATTATTATTATTAAGTTAATTCTGGGCCACCTTTCTACGCACGTATGTTGAACTTCTTTCGCAACGTACGTAGGCAACGGTGCGAATCGGAGGTTCCAGGGGGGGGAAGGACAACAACTGTAAACAAATAAAAAATCGGTTTTATTCTTGCGTATGTCCAGATTGATTACGGAGCGGCTGCCGATGGGATGGAACGCTTGCTGGGGGAGGTCTGCCACGGGAGATGGAGCGTGGTGGTCAGCTCGTGCGTGCAGCAGGCGCTGGCTGGACTATTACACCGCTGGGTGTGAATATGGCGGTGGCGGCGGCTTCTGGGGCCCTTCATCCAGCAGTGGGTTGACCCTGGCTGCTGCTGCTGCTGATGACGATGATGATGATACATCTGACCGGATATATCGGCTGTTTGGCAGAAAAACTGACAAGCAAACCGTGGTGAGTGATTCCACACTCCGTGTTTGTAACGGGGATTAGCCAACTCTGTAAAAACACGGCCCGGAGCATCTTGTCTTCCTCTGGTGTCCCAATCAACCTCAATTAACCTCGCACACAAAAAAGTGCACTTTTGCAAATCCACTCTGGAAAGGGCACTCACTTGCGAAGAGCTCTGGAGGTCTCTCTGCGCCCTCAGAATAACCGAGAGGGCCCTTTAACGGACAACGTTAATTGGGGAAGATGGAAAAAAAAAGTTTTTTTTGACGAAAATCAATTTCAGGATGTGCCGCGTGTGAGGGGCGTTGCGTGCAGGCCCGGGATGTGGAGACCCCCCCTCTGCCGTGGCCGTATCGACGTTCGAGACGAGGTGGTTGGCGTGGGAGGCTCTTCGAGGTCCAAGCCCAACCCCCGATCGTCCCGCCAGCCCACCTCGCCCAGTGCCGGTATAAAACCTCGATGCGATGAGCACCCAAGTCAGCGAGGCAGAGAAGGATCTCCTTGCCTGCCACGTCGGGTGAATCGTGAGAGTAAGTGAGCGAGAGAGAGAGCGAGCGAGCGAAGGCGAGCAGGCGTACGCTACGAGGGCAGCGTCGTCCGGCGCGGGTGACCTTCTTGGAAGACGTGGTGAGGTCGATCGAGCCAGAGGGTGAGAGGAGGCGACGAGACAAGAGGCGATGGCGCCCCGCGGTGGCGCGACCGTTGCCTGGCTGGTGCTGGAGCTGCTCGTGCTGAGAGCTTCGGGCAGGTGAGACGGGAAGGGACCTCACTCGCACGCACGCACAGGCGACTGGCCAAGGACTATACTCAAGAGAGCCGAAGGTTGGATCGAAAGGAGGGAGAATGTTCCCCCCCCCGCCAGTTTAATAATAATATTCATTTTCGTTTGTAAGGTGGCGCATTTAATCCGTAGATCCCACCGTTGCGCCACCGCCGTGTATGGAAAGCCAGGAAATAAACAACCTGCGCAGGGTAAACGCACTTTACAGAGGTGAGTTTTCGAGACAGACTTCGACTTGTATGTATGTTGGACTTCTTCGCACCGTGCGTAGCCAACCGTGCTAATCGGAGGTGCGGCGGAAGGACAACAACGCTAAACACAAAAAGCAGTTCTAAATAAATAAGTTTGTCAATCTAGACGCAGAAGTGCATCGGAAAGCGTGCGATGGCGGTGACCGTCCTTGTTTCGATAGCTGAGCCAAACTTGACATTTGACAGGTTCCCCATGATCGTGTCGCCTCGAATGCGTCCCGTGTCGTGGGATCGCGAAAGCTCAGCAGCCGTACCTGGATGGCTAAACCACCAGGTGTTGCAGGTGCGACCACTGCCAGGTGTGGCCAGCAGTGCCGAGCGTGGCGCAGAGGTCAGCGCCGACTAGGACCCGAGTTCGATTCCCACTTTCAGCAAAACACAGTGAATATTACCTGAACCGTTTAATACGCAGTAGGCTTTCGCGACCAATATCATCCATGATACAGGTTTTTTGGGGGGTTAGATCGCGTAAATATATAAAAGTGTCGTTAAACCCACCACCGCCCGACACAGCCAATTAGTAAAGTTTGCCACGTAAACAGAACGTGCAAATTCGTTACTAGTACAGCTCTCCAACACGCCGGTGTGCTGTACTAGTTAGGAATTGGCACGTTCTGTTTACGTGACAAACTTTATGATTGGCTGTGTCTGGTGTCGTCGGTTTAACGACACTTTTATATTTACGCTATCTAACCCAAAAAAAAAAATCTGTATTACGGATAATCTGAACCGGTCTTGGGCCTCCCGTAGGTCGACTCAGCCTCAAATGAGTACCTGGGGTGGTGTGTAAACATCATCACTAGGGTAACAAAGGCGGCGGCCGTGGTGCTGGCCACCCACCCTCGTGTGCCATGCCGACCTTCGTCGGTGCTCGCTAACAGCACTTGCCCTAGCTGGAGTGTTACAGCGCCGTGGGGTTTCTCCGGCTTCTCTGCTTTGCTTTAAATGGAACTTGGGGAAGTCCCAACGTAGAGCACCCCGTCCTGAAAACCGTGTCTCGAGACTCAACGAGGCTTTCCCGGGTAACTCAAGGGCAGCGTCGTTGTTAATTCTAGATTTGAAGCTTTCGTGACTGCAAGGATTCATACTCTTAGGCTTTTTCGGTAAAGTCACGTAAGTAAAAAAAAAAATTAATAGAAGTAATAATAGAATAAAATAAAACAATAACGACGTTTTTAGGGGCAACACAAGTCTCCGTTATCAGGTGGGACCGTCACAGCTAAAATAACTGCATCAATGAAAATGACTGCATCACTTGATGCAGTAATTTTAGCTGTGACGGTCCCACCTGATGACGGAGACTTGTGTTGCCTCCGAAACGTCGTGATTTTTTATTTTAATTTCATTTTTTACCTACGTGACTTTACCGAAAAACCTAAGAGTATGACGTCGTTATTACTTTTGCCGCCCACTGAACGTCCCTTTGGACAGGGTCGGCAGCAGCGAATTGACTTGACTTGTAACGCTGTGAATATCTCCTCGTGTCGATGTATATCGCGTCGTAGTCCCCAGTTGGGTGTGGGCTCCGAGCCGTGGCTCACCGGAGGCAGAGCCATGCCTGAGCCTCAACTGCTCACGTCGCTGCACTGAAGACTCGGTTTCAAGTTTCAAATTTTCAAGTTTCATTTATTAGGTATAGCCCTGTGAGCCATTCGGCTCTTGAATCGGGTGCAACCGCAACAAACAAAAAAACAAAAACATGAACAAAAAACATCTTAAAGTGACTAAGTGCAAACAGAAAATCCAAGAAAAGACAACAAAATATTGCAGAAAAATCACCGTACACCAACACTGTGTGCAAAAATCCCAGTGGGATGCAAGTCAAACAACAACAACCACAAGACAACTTAGATTAAGGCCATCAGTCTAACTCTGTACTACAACAAGCAAACATGGCCAAACCGTAACTGGCAATCTTTAATTTAATTTCAGTAGTTTGCAATTAAAAAATTCGTTATGTTTACCCGCGAGTCTTAATGATGGACAAAACGAACGCTCGCCCACTCCCTACCTGGTCTCTGGCTGCAAGGAACGCCCCGGGGAGATTCCTCTGGATTTTCTTCCTAGTTCTTCCGCAGAATTTTTTTTCCGCGATAAATATTCTGCGCGAGGTTTCACAAATCTGGCTGTCGCCTGATGAAGCTGGTTGTAATTACTGGTGAAACGTCGTACTCAGATTATAAATGTTGTGGCTTTACTTTTCAACACACCGGTTAGTGCTGTACTAGTGACGAATTGTCACGTTCTGTTTACGTGACAACCCTTACTAGTTGGCTGTGTCGGGTGGTGGCGGCGGGTTAACGACACATTTATATATTTAAGCGACCTAACCCAAAAAACCTCTATTATAGAAAAAAAAATCACACCTCATCCTAACTTGTTCGACAATCAGCCGAGCAGTGTCTAAGAATCAAGCCATAGACTTTTGTCCACAGATTTCCATACGCAATGACAGTCACTGACATTGTGTGCGTGTGTGCGTGTCTCCCCTACAGCATTCCATTTTCTTCAAGCACTGGGTAAGGACGTGTGCCACAATTCACCGTGGCCTTCACAGCACAACACTCACAGGAAGGCCCCATGCTGCAATTAACGCGGCATTATAATCCATTCTTGTGCACTGCTGGACGAGAGATGGTGGCGGCTTGGGGAAGCCTTCATCCAGCAGTGGATTGACCATGGGTGATGATGATACGTAGCGGTGTACTAATTTGCTGAACAAAATAAGAATAGGCTTTTCCCTTCATGGCAATAAAATAAGTGTTAAAATTTCGATTTAAAGCTTTCGTGACTGCAGGGATTCATCTTCTTGGTTCTTTCGGTAAAGTCACGTAGAAGGGAAGTAATCAAATAATACTAATAAAACATAATAAAATAATTCTCACGACGTTTCGGCCACAACGCAAGCAGCCGTCCTCAGGTGAAGAACAGGTCTGTGTTCATTCAGACGCTATCTTTCCGACAGCCCTGTTCTTCACCTGAGGACGGCTGCTTGCGTTGTGGCCGAAACGTCGTGAGAACTATTTTATTATGTTTTATTTTTATTATTTTATTACTTCCCTTCTACGTCACTTTACCGAAAGAACCAAGAAGAAGTGTTAAGATGTTGAAATACCAAATACATAACTGTTGTAAGGCATCAAGTCTGTGTCCGCCACACATTTTTTTCATCACATTGATACTGGGAAAAAAAATACCCACAGATATTAATTTGCCATCGTTTGCTATTTTCTGTGACTTGCAGATCCATCACAACGATAACCACAACAACCCTACAGAGTGGTGAGTACTCGAATTTAATTCACTGCTCAACTCCTGCGTTTCACTCCGGTCTTGCCGTTCATTCACTCCGATCCCCGAAGCCAGGGAGGTCGGCATCCCGTGGCTCCAAAACCGCGCGCGGCTAATTACCCACGAAACTTCACGGCTACTCGAATTGTAAATATCGTTGTGGGTTTACTCTCCAACACACAACCGGTAGTGCTGAACTAGTATACTACACTATATACTACACTATACACTACACTATAATAATAAATGTTGTTGTGGGTTTACTCCAACACACAACCGGTTAGTGCTGAACTAGTATACTACACTATATACTACACTATACACTACACTATAATAGTAAATGTTGTTGTGGGTTTTCTCTGCAACACACAACCGTTAGTGCACTAGTATACTACACTATATACTACACTATACACTACACTGTAATTGTAAATGTTGTAGTGGGTTTACTCTCTAACACACAACCGTTAGTGCTGAACTAGTATACTACACTATACATACTATACACTACACTATAATTGTACATGTTTTAGTGGGTTTACTCTCCAACACACAACCGTTAGTGCTGAACTAGTATACTACACTATACACTACACTATACACGACACTATAATTGTAATGTCGTTGTGGGTTTACTGTCCAACACACAACCGGTGTAGTGCTGAACCGAAACGAATTGGGCACGTTCTGTTTACGTGACAAACCTTACGATTCGGCCGTGTCGGGTGGTGGTGGGTTTAACGACGCATTGATATTTACGCGATCTAACCCAACAAACAACAAAAACTATTACGGATATATTGGTGGCGACAGCCGACCTCGTGTTGAACTCTTGAAGGACCGCTTATCGACGTTCTTCGTTAAGGACACCGTCTTGGAGTTTTTTTTACCCAATTCGAAAAAAATGGCTTTGATGAAAAAACAAGAATAGCTGTTTACCCTTTCGGCAATAAAACAGGAGTTGTGTTAAGATGTTCGAACAGCAAATAGAACCTTTTGCGAGGCATCAAGTCACATAACCACACATTACTTGTGTGAACATGCAAACAACATGCTCTGCTAATGTCTGCATAAATCTTGACTTAAAGCTTTCGTGACTGCAGGAAGTCATATCTTTGGTCTTTCGGTAAAGTCAAGTAGAACAAAAAATATAATAAAAAATTAACAAAAAACTACGACGTTTCGATCGCAACACAAGCAATCGTCTTTGGTTCTTTCGGTAAAGTCACGTGGGTAGAAGAATAATAGATCACGACGTTTGATCGCAACACAAGCAATCGTCATCAGGTGGGACAACCACAGCAAGAAAAACTGTGTGGCTGTCCCACCTGATGACGATGCTTATGTTGCGATCGAAACGTCGCGATCTATTATTTTTCTACCCACGTGACTTTACCGAAAGAACCAAAGAGTTTGGGTTCCTGCAGTCACGAAAGCTTCACATCAAGATCACAAGCAATCGTCATCAGGAGGACTTTAACGAAAGACCCAAATAAAAATGTATGCATTGTCTTTGAAACTGATTGGCCTACACCAGAGACGGCCTTCTCATCGTGGTCTTCTCCCGTCTGTCTTTTCAGCCGACGTATCATGTCCCAACCTGTCTCCTCCCTCCAACGGCAGCGTCCAGTGTCGCATCACTGTCGATGAGAAGTGAGTGACCTCCAGCTGACAGCTAACGCCATCACGCACAACAACAACAACAACAACCGCCATTCGCCACTAAGTGGCGGTGACGTCACCGCGGCGCTTGTGCCAGGCCATGTGCACCTTGAGGCCGGCAAAACAACCCCCTACCTCCTCGTCGGTGCCGGACGGGAACGCTGTGGTGAGCAGTGCCATGGGGGAGGACCAATTTAGATTGGCCATTCCCCTCATGGCGTTTGTAGCCACCACAGCGGACAAATGGGTCTCTGGACGGGTGCGAGGGGCTGGTAAGCCTCCACTTTGAATTCATTACCACTAAACCAAGAAGAAAATATCCATCACACACACGGCATCTCACACACAGCATCACACAAAGATCCCCCGTATAGCCTTAACAGACTGTAAGGGTAAGTGCTGTTAGCGAGCACCTATGAAGGCCAGAACAGTACACGAGGGGTGGGTGGCCAGCACCACGCCCAGCCACTTTTGTATCCCCGGTGGCGATGTTTACAACACCGCATCGGGTATTAATTTGAGGCTCAGTTGACCTAGGGGAGGCCCAGGACCTGTTCAGATAATCATCACCGGTGTTGGCCGTGAGCTGGAATCGAACTCGGGTCACCGGGTTCGTAGCGCAGCGTAGCGCTGTCCGCTACACTACCGCTCCCACGGCATTACACACATACACAACAACAACAACAACCGCCATTCGCCACTAAGTGGCGGTGACGTCACCACGACGCTTGTGCCAGGCCATGTGCACCTTGAGGCCACGTGAAGTGTCGAATGCCAGCTGGCAGGAGGTCACGGGGCAGACCCAGGTGCCACGGGTTGACTGACTGACATGACCGAGACGACTGGCTGATGCACCACCTGTGCCCCCTACTGTACCAACTTGCTGTACTTTAGCCACCCGGCGCTCCGCTCGTTGTTGTGAGCGTCACTCCTCCGCCCTCCGTTGTTGTTGGAGGGCGACTGCCTCCAACTGCCCAGTAGCGTCCTTCACGAGCCTCCTCCACAGAGGCCAAACATACACACACAGCTACACACACACACACAGACAGCTTCACACACACACAGCATCACACACACACAGCATCACACACACACACACGGCTGGGTGGCTGGAGAGAGGGACAGATCAACAGTCCCATCCCTGACAATCGAGCTTGAGTTCGATTGTCACGAAGACAACCACTGCTGCTGCTGCTGCTGCACCTGAATCTGGTGCCCCTGGCGCTACTGGCGGTTGCAATGCTGATGGTGCTCGTGGGCTCTACCCCCCTCTCCCCCCCCCCCCCGCTGCCCCTTGTAGAGTGTGCTCCCCGGCATGCCGGACCGGCTTCGTGCTGGACCCCAACGCGGCCGCCACGCGCTACACGTGCCGCACCGCGGAGGGCGTCTGGTACCCATCCGACACCTTCCCGTCGTGCCTGCGTAAGCGCATGCACTCTCGCACGCACGCACTCACGCACGCTCACGTCAAGGAGCATAAACCATCATCATCATCGCTCAAACTCTGGTCATCCTCGCAGCAGCAGCAGTGGCGGCTTTTGGCCCCGGCCATCGAACTAAGGACGCGTCGCGCGCTTTCAGAGGGCAGTGTTGAGTCAACGGGTAGTGTTAGTCTATGGGCAGTATGTGTGTTGAACTTCTTTCGCACCGTACGTAGCCAACCGCGCTAATCGGTGGTGGCGGAAGAGCGTTCCAGCAGAAGCAGCGCGTCTGAAAACGCGGCGATGCCGGCGGCCCGTCATTGTTCGACGGCCAGGCAGAAGCCGCTGCCGCTGGGGCGATGACCGGAGTTGGCGCGCGATGATGATGATGATGGTTTACGCTCCTTGACGAGATCAGCCAAGGTGTCGTGGTTCGTGTGTGGCGAGCGCGACCTTCTAAAGCAGCGAGTGCCCACGCGGTGTGGCTTGCCCCGGGCCCCGCATNCCCCCCCCCCATCTATAGACGATCCTGGCGAGGTGCCTTCCGCGGGTTCTAACCACGGTGCCAACCCTCTCTGTGCCCCCCCACCACCTCCTGCTCCCCACCCCGCCGCCCCTTCCCCTCGGCAGCGTTGTGCTTCGGCTCGTTGGACGGCTGCCAGAATGGGGGCACGTGCGTGTGGCCCGACACGTGTCGGTGCGCCCGTGGCTTCGAGGGTCGCAGTGCGAGAAAGGTGAGCGCGGCGCGGTGGTGACGCGGGACCTCGCCCCCCCCCCCCCCGCCGGATGACGTCGGAGATTAGTGGACCGTTGTGCCCGCTCGTGTCCGTCTCTGCACGTAAAACCAAAACTTAACAAACGAAAAAAAGTACGCTTAATTTTTTTTTAACGCAACCCATCGGCCTCCGCGGCCTTCCGGGAGCGTACAATTTCAGCAGTCATTGCGTCGGCACGAGCAGCAGCTCCGTAACGAGTGCACCAGTGCACCGCTACACGCGAGACGAGGTTTCAATCTCACGTCACTGACGTATGCGCGAACGAGCTGACGCTCCTCGGCCGTGCGGACCGACGCGCGCACGCCACCAAGTTAGCCAACGGCCCGACGTATGAACTCGCGCAGCCACAAGCGCGCGCTAACGTGCCGATGGCGTGGGCGGCGGCATCGGCACGTTCGCCGGTGGTACGACGGCTACGACGACTTGGAAACGCGCGTCGGAAGCGCGTAGCTTGACCCGCTCTCTCCTCTCCCATCCTTTCTCTTCCACCGTCAGCCGCGCTCTGCCAGGCGCCGTCCTCGCCCATGGCGGGCGCAGCAGCTGCCTGGACGACGGCGGCGACTTCCTGATCTGCACGCTGGCGTGCGACGGCGGCACCCGCCTGGCGTCTTCGCGCGTCTACGTGTGCGACCACGCCACGGGCGCGTGGACCCCCAGCTGCCCGGCGACGCCTCCGCGTTCCCCGACTGCCTCAACACGACCGACTCGTGCGAGCAACCGCTGGCGCCGCTCAACGGCCAGATGGCGTGCAACGTGTCGGCCGACGGGCTCCAGCAGTGCTTCCCGACGTGAGCACACCCACATTCCCCGTAGAGCCTCCTAGAAATCTCGTAGAGCACCGGCGACATTGTCGGCCGATGGGCTCGAGCGGTGACGTGAGTCGCGCGATTCCTTCCTCTCCACTGCTCCCGCGTCCCGATCGAGCCTCCTAGCAATGTCCTCTCCTGCGCCCCCCCCCCTACGCTCCGCAGCTGTGACGCCAGCTACAGCTTCGCCGAGGGTTACTACGTGGCTCCCGTCTACAGCTGCGTCAGCGGGCAGTGGTACCCACCCGGCGGCATCCCGACTGCGTCCGTGAGTAACCGCTGCCTCTTTCTGTCTTCTCTTGCCGCTGCTGGCGCCGTGACGCGACCATGACGGACCGCGCAAGCGAGTCGCCGATCGTGGCGGGTATTAGCCAATCGCGAAAGAAGGGGGGGCGGCGTTTCACACGACGCCACGTCACGCCAACCAATGGGATGACTCGATCCATCGGTTCGCTTGCCAATGAATGAGACACGGCGATTATCCCTCGATGAATCGGTACTCTTATCGCGATCTCCGCTCGCCGCGGCGGCAGGGGCTCGCGGTGCCGGATCGGCGGCCGCACCGGTTAATACCGCGGTGGGCGCGTGCGTGGATATTATAGATCCCAATACGGGACCTTGCCAGTGTCAAAATATAAAAATAGGTTTTACACTTTCTTGAAATAAAACAAGTGGTGTTAATATGTTAAAACAGGTGTTAAAGTAAAACAGGTCTTAAGATGTAAAAACAGGTGTTAACCCATCGATAACCAACTTAGCCACTAGTACTATCCGTAACACTGATTATAACCCTACTAATAATCATATTAGCCACTAGCTACTAGTACTCGCCTTACCACTGACTCTAACCCTACCGATAACCAACAAGCTCCTGGTGCTAGCTCTCCCACTGAGTCCCTAACCCTACCGTTAAACCAACGGATCAACCAATCAGTTCCCTAACTCTCACCTGGGCGGAGAGCGCTGGCCAAGCCGATCCACGGTGCCTCGGACGGCCTTCGAACCGCCGTCGATGGCAAGCAGGATAGTGAAACGAAAACTCACGTGTTCACACGCGTGTGCTCGCTCGCCTGCTCACACGCGCGCGCTCCGCTCGCTCGCGTGCATCCCGCGTGAAAAACAGTGTCGGCGAGCGCCATCGTCCCATCGGGCACCGGCTTCTGGTCGGGCGTGTTCGAGAGCGCCTCGGTGCCACCCTACATGACGGGCTACTGCACCAGCTGGGGCCAGCACCACTACCGCACGTTCGACGGTCGCATCTTCCGCTTCGACGGGCGCTGCTCGTTCCTGCTGGCGGGCGACTGCACCGACAACACCTTCCAGATCGTCGTCCACAACGATCGCGACTGCCCGGCCGGCGGGCGCCGTGCGACCGCGCCCTCTCCATCCACGTGGGGCTGCTGAGCTTCGAGCTCCGGCGCCAGCCCAACGGCGTCCCCTCGGTGATGTCCAACGGCGAGGTGGTGGCGCTGCCCTCCACCATCTACGGGTTCGTGTTCCAGCAGTCCAGCAGCTACATCATGGTGCGCTCCTCCCTGGGCTTCGACCTCAAGTGGGACGGCTCGGAGGCGATCTACCTCAAGGTAGCCGCCCATCGTCGGCGTCGTCGTTGTGATCGTCGTTGTCGCCATCATCATCATCGTTGTGTCGTGGCCATTGTTGCGGTCATCATCAATATCATCAATATCATCGTCATTGTTCTCATCGTTGGCCATGAAGCCGACCGAGCTATTGGCTTATTTTTTCAGCAGCGACCCGGCCACAAATGACAGCTCAACGAAGTGGCTTATCGCGTGGAAATTTATAACCGGAGCCAAATACTCGAAACGCGCGACGTTGATTCTAAATGCGGAGGGAAAAACCGGAGGACCCGGAGAGAAAAAATCCACGCGAACACGGATTAACGTGGGTCCCCAATCTTATGTTGGTTCCAGGCTAAAGCTGGTTCCTGTATAAAAATGATCCCATGTCCACCACTAGTCCCGGTCTCACGGCCGTTCCATTATTATGGCAAAGTTTTACGTTGGTCTCAGTCTTTACGCTGCTTCCAGGCTAACGCTGGTCCTAGTCCGAAACTCGTCACAGTCCGTCATCGTCATGTTATCAATTTTATCGTCGTCGTTGCCATCGTCATCGCCGTTCCTCATTGTTCTCACCGTCAGCCACGCGGGCAGCTCTGTGTGGTTATTACCGCGGGTAAAAAAAACTGAGAAACTGGGTCGTAGTCCCCACCCCGCCCCCCTGCTCCCCACGCCCCCCCACCCGCCCATTGTCACAACTGCCGCTCCGGGAGATGGAATCGAACCGGCGGTGTCGTCCCCCGCTCCTTCACTTCCGACGGGCACGGTTGGCTACGTTCGGTGGCCAAAGAAGGTCGACGCACACGCGTACACAGAGGGCGCACGATCTCAAAAGTTCCGCCTTGCCGCCGCTGCTGTGCTGGGGTCCGTGAGCGCAGGTCGGCGAGGAAATGTACGGCAAGACGTGCGGCCTCTGCGGCAAGTTCGACCGCGACCAGGCCGACGACTTCTCGACGCGCCATGGCCTCACACTGCAGTCCGTCATCACCTTCGCCAACGCGTGGATCGAGCCCTTCGTGGGCGGTGAGGCCTGCCCCCCCTCCCCCTCGCTCCGCGCGGTGGCCCCCACCCCCCTACCCACTCCTTTTCCCCTCGTCGCTTTCTTCTTAGGTCGTTTTCTTCACTCCGTCTCATTCACCGATAACTCCGTTTCATTCACCGATAACTCCATTTCATTCACCGGTAACTCAGTTTCATTCACCAATAACTCAGTTTCATTCACCGGTAACTCTGTTTCATTCACCCATAACTCTGTTTCATTCACCGATAACTCAGTTTCCTATACGGATAACTCAGTTTCATTCACCGATAACTCCATTTTTTTCACCGATAACTCTGTTTTATTCACCGGTAACTCCTTGCGATGTCTCCCCATGTCAGCCTGCCCGTCACCGCGTCTTGCGACCGTCCTGTACCACCGCTTGACGTCCGCTCAGATCTCGCGCTCCTCCTCCCCCCACCTCTTCCGCGTCATCATCGTCGTTGTCATCGTCGTCCGCACGCGCGCCGCTCTGGCCTTGACGGGAGGGACCTCTGGTGTCTCCGTGTCATCTCCGTGTCGTCTCCGTGTCATCTCCGTGTCGTCTCGTGCGCGCGTGCAGAGGTGTGCATGGCCGGGCGTGAGACCAACTACTGCGGCTTCAGCTCCTGCAACGCGGGACTGAGCGTCCAGTCGGCCGAGTTGGCGAGGAGCGCTGTCAATCACTGCCTCTACCTGCTCAACACGCCCTGCCAGGAGGTGAGACGGTGCGGGGCCTACCCTGCCCCATGCTGCCCCCGCTGCCCCCATGCTGCCCCCGCTGCCCCGGGTCCGGTCCAGTAAGAGCCCGAGCAGAACAGAATCGGAATCGGAATATTTATTCAGACTGCCGGAGGAATCCGATGAGCTACGAAGCTCTATTTTTTCACACATGTCCAGTCAAGGGCACGGGGTCAGAACGTCACGACAATAAACAGGACACAAGCACGATAGAGTGCAAAGTATAGGAATGGCAAGTGAATCACTGAAAGAATATACAAATTGAACTANTTTTTTTTTGTAGCAGGCGAAGCCCACTGAGCTATTGGCTTCTTTTTCAGTGGCTCATCATCATCACTTGGAAATTTATAGCAGCCAAATACTCTAAACGACGTTGATTCGAAATGCGGAGGGGGAGGACCCGGAGTCAAAAATCCACGGCCTAACATTGACCCCCAACTCTACTGTTGGCTCTAGGCTAAAGCTGGTTCCTGTGTAAAACTGATCCCAGTCCAGCACTAGTCCCGGTCGTTGCATTATTATGGCAGTCCCAGTCGGACTGCGGTCCAAGTTTCACGTTGGTCTCAGCCTTCACGCCGCTTACAGGCTAACACTGTCCCCGTCCGATTCTCGTCAGCGTCTTGCGTTCCTCTTGGTATTATGCCACTGGTCCCAGTCTCATGTTGGCTCGAAGCGAAAGCTCGTTCGAGGCTATGACGCTGGTCCCAGTAAAGTAAAAAACGATCCATTCCCAAGCGTGTTCATCCGTGCGTGTGTCCACGTGCGCGGCCCAGGTGGTGGACTCGATCCCGTACTACGACGCGTGTCTGGACGACGTGTGCGCGTGCTCCGGCAACCAGCCGTGCGCCTGCGCCTCCATGGCCGCCTACTTCCAGGAGTGCACGCGCTTCGGCGTCTACATCGACTGGAGGGCGACCGATCGATGCCGTGAGTGCCGATCGGCGCCTCTCGGATTACCCCCACCTTCCCGCACCGTCCTCGCCTTACCCGCTCGCTGTCCCGTACGGTGACCCGCACGCTGTCCCACACGCTGTCCCGTGCGGTGTCCCATACAGTGTCCCATATGGTGTCCCGCTCGCTGTCCCGCACGCTTACCCACTCGCTGTCCCGCTCGCGTCCCGTACACTGTCCCTTAAGCTGCCCCGCTCTGCGCTCCTCGCCGTACTTGTGATCCGGAGCCGGGTGCTCAGCGGTTACGGTTTCAAAGTCTCGGACGCGATCATTTGTGAGCCTTTTCTGAGAACCGGAGTTTTGAAACGAGGAGCCTCGGTCGTATTTGTCGCGCCCCGCTGCTACGACGCGGTCACCGTGAGCCCCGGCAAACAAAGACTTGAGAGACGCCCGGTTTTCAGAGTTTTAAACCCAGCGTCTCAGCAGTGGTGGCCCACACAGGCATCGTGAACCCCCCTGGACAGAGGTGGAACACAACCGAGTCCAAGAGATTATATCTCACGGTCTCGTCCATGATTGCTCACTGCCTCCAACATGGCCTCTATGAACTTCCTGAGAGAGAGAGAGACGGCCAGTCTCAGGGCTTCAACCCAGGCTCCTAGCGGTGCTGGCACAGCCATCGTGAACCCCCCCCCCCCCCCCCACCAACAAACCACCCAACCGCCAGGCCGTGAGAATCATCAGAATCAGAATATCTATTTACACTGGAGGAATCCAATGAGCTACCAAGCTTTTTCTTTTTTATCACGGAGTTCCGTCCAGGCGAGACCACGAGCCCGCCGCCACCGCCCGTGTCCTCATGCGCGAACCTCTCCCACCCTCGCCCCCCCCTCCACCCACGTCCAGCCATGGTGTGCCCGGCCGACATGGTGTACGACATGTGCGGCTCGGCGTGCCCGCGGACCTGCTTCGACACGGTGTATGACTGCGAGGACGACCACTGCGTGGACGGCTGCCACTGCCCCAACGGCACCTTCCTGTACGACGGCGCCTGCGTGGTGCGCGAGTCCTGCCCCTGCCTGCTCATGCGCACCGAGTACCAGCCCGGCTCACGGGTCACACAGGACTGCAACGAGTGGTGAGTTACCCCCCCCCCACTCCACCTTGCTGATCTCGTCACAGAGCGTAAACCATCAACAACAACAAGCGCCATTAGGCGATGTCAACACGGCGCGTGCGCCAGGCTATGTGCACGTGTGACCTACAGCCCTTGATCTATGTAAGACAAGGACAACGGCAAACTAATGTGCGAAGTTGGAGCCGGAGAAATATGCACTAACTTGGGTTCGTGTGCGTTCGTGTGTGTGTGCGTTCGTGTGCGTTCGTATGTGTGTGTGTGCCTGTGTGTGTGTGTGTTCGTGTGTGTGTGTCCCCGCAGCGTGTGCATGTACGGAATTTGGCACTGCACCCAAAACATCTGCGACGGTGAGTGGAGAGTGATTAATCTGAAAGTCGTGCTCACATCGTCCGTAATCAAGTATTTTAGAGAGCGTTAATGTAAATGTGTCGTTCACCCGCCACCACCCGACGCAGCCAATGAGTGAAGGTTTGTCACGTGAACAAAACGTGCCAATCAGCTACCGGTGTGATAACGGACACATTTGTATTTACGCGATCTAACCCAAATATTACGAATAACATTGGTCGCGAAAGCCTACGACTACTACGACTACTACTATGACTATTTCGGGTGCTACTTCGATGACTACTACTACGACTACTACTATGATGGCTACTACTACTATGAGTGTTCATCGTAATTCGTAGGAGCGTGCCAGGCACTGGGGGGGGGGGGGGGGGATTTAACTCGCGACTTCGTCAGCGTCAATTAGAAACTCCCATGGAGTGTTCCCGATGTTGTCGGATCTCGCACAAGCTAAGCAGCTCCTCCATCTCCTCCTGCCACCTCCACCTCCTCCACCTCCTCCTCCACCTCCATCTCCTCCACCCCTACCTCCTCCACTTCCTCCCACCTCCTCCTCCACCTCCTCCCATCTCCGCCACCTCCGCCACCTCCTCCACCACCTCCTCCGCCACCTCCTCCATCACCTCCTCCACCACCTCCTCCACCACCTCCTCCGCCTCCCACCTCCTCACACCCTCACCTCCCACTTCCTCCACCCCACCTCCTCCACCTCCTCCCACCCCACCTCCTCCACCACCTCCTCCCACCTCCTCCGCCGCCTCCTCCACCACCTCCTCCATTACCACCTCCACCACCTCCTCCGCCGCCTCCTCCGCCCGCGCAGCTGTCTGCTCGGTGACCGGCGGAGGCCACTACCTGACGTTCGACGGGCGCACGTACGACTTCTTCGGCGACTGCACGTACACGGCCGTGAGGAACCTGGCGCCCGACGACCTGGCCTTCAACATCGACGTGGAGTACTACCAGTGCAGGTGAGCACGGGGGCCTGCGTACGCTGCGGAAGAAGTTCAACGTGCGTGCGTGTGCGTGTGTGTGTGTGTGTGTGTGTTTGTGTGCGTGTGTGTGCGTGTGTGCGTGTGTGTGTGTGCGTGTGTGTGTGTGTTTGTGTGTGCGTGCGTGCGTACTTCTACTGGTCGGGACCAGTAGGGGTGGAAAATGCTACGAGTGTCCACCGTGGGTTTGTCAACCATGACCAGTGTTCATCATGACCAGTGTCAACCACGGGCAGTGTCCACCATGGGCAGTGTCCATCAATCAGTTTCAAAGAAAACGCATCTATATTATTATTATTATCGGAGCATGTTCGTTTGCATGTTTTTGCCACAAGTACGTGCAGCTGATGCCGGCTCGATTCCCTTGCAAAAGGCATCTTACTGGGCGTTTGGACGCCTTAGCACAACTCCTGTTTTATAGCCAGAAAGGAGTAAAAACCTCTTCTTATTTTTCACACTTTGATACCAGCAAAGAAGGTCCCCTATAGATAGCATCTCGAGGCTCGGCAAGGACTCTCCTGGGCAAAGCAAGCGCTGCGATAATAATGACGACGATCGCGGTGGTGGTGGCGGTGGCGGCGATGATGACCGAGACTCTAACCCGTTGCCGCCCCAGCTCGGGAGCCAAGCGGCTGAATGCGGTGCACGTGACGGCGGGAGACAAGACGGTGACGCTCGCTCAGGACCTCATCATCACGGCCACCGACTACCCCAACTATCTGCCCTTCCGCAGCGGCTCCATCTACGTGGAGTCGGTCACGCAACAGTTCCAGAAGGTGTGCCCGCTCGCCCGCTCGCTCGCCCGCCCGCTCGCCCCGCTCGCCCGATAAGCGCGTTGCTAACGTACGGCGCGAAAGAAGTCCGACGTACATCTCTCCCCCACCCCCTCTGCGCGCGGCGTATATCCCAGGTGACCCTCGACAACGGCGTGTTCGTGCTGTGGGACGGCCGCTCCACCCTCTACATCACCGCGCCCAGCGTCATGATGGGACGCGTCCTCGCTGTCGGAACGTTCAACCGCGGCGATGGACGACTTCCTCACCCCGAAGGTGTCCGAGATCGACCGCGTGGTGTGTTGGGGGGGGCGTAGACAAAACGGGGATCGAAACCAAACGAACTAGAAATATTTTTTATTTGCCAGGTAAGGTGCCCGCTGAGCTGTGTGGCTCCGCCTGGCCGTCACAGATGATAGCCGGACGAAGTGGCTTATCACGTGAGATTTATAGCAGCCAAACACTCTAAACGCGTGACATTGATTCTAAATGTGGAGGGAAAAACCGGAGGACCCGGAGAGAAATCCACGCGACCACGGGTGGAGAGAGAGAGACACGCAAACTCCAAATATACAGGCGTCAGGATCGAACCCACGATCTCTGTAGACAGGCGAGGTAGTTAACATCTCCCAGCCACATCCACTGCACCAACCATGGTAGCAGGGATGCGGACACCCTGTGATTATTCAGAACAGAGGCCGTGCAACGTGTAAACGAGGGGTGGGGAACCTTTTCTCTGCCAAGGGCCATTTGGATACTTATAACATCATTCGTGGGCCATACTAAATTATCAATTAGCCTGTTATATTTGGTCAAACATTTAATTAACTCACCCCTAATACGATGGCTGGAACTGCTTCTCTTTGGCGAGGCGTGTGATGTTAGCTGGATGTTGATGATGTTGCTGCTACTCGCAACTGCTTTGCCAGGTTTGCTCCTAGATTTGTTGAATTTCGAGTCCCGCCTGCGGTTGCCTTGGTAGGGCCACACCAAATGATAAGGACCGCAGGCCGGACGTTCCCCACCCCTGGTGTAAACGATCCAATGTCCCGATCCACAAATTCGAAGGAGACATCGCAGCGACGACGATACGCTACTCCGCTGCTCCTGCTGACGCGGTTATCTGGGCTTAACCACCTCAATGTGAAATTGTCGTTCTCGTTGCTCTGCATCAGCAGCTGTACGAAACCAAAAAAGTCTCAAAGGTTACACGCGTGCTCTCCGAACTTGTCGGCGGCGCACACACTCGCCCGCTCACGGCGTCGCGTCTCTCCCTCCGCGCGCGCAGGCGACATCGAGAGCAACTCGGTGAACTTCGGCAACCGCTGGAAGGCGCTGGCGTCGTGCGCCAACGTCGGCATCGAGCCGTACAGCCACCCGTGCGACCTCAACTCCCAGAGCCGCGCCTACGCGCACTCCCAGTGCGGCAAGATTCTGCTGGCGCCGTTCACTAGTAAGTGGTGGCCGGCGATCCGGGAAGCCGCGGGGGCCCCGGTGCGTGCGTGCGTGCGACCTCGGGACCGTGGGAAGTGTGATGAAGTGTCCACCGCCGCCGACAGCGGGAGTACAAACGGCACGCTGGTCGGTGGGGTGGGCAAGCCCAGGGGTGGTGGCAATGCTGCTTGAGCAAACTTCAGGGCGATCGTGGCCGGGAATCGTCGCCAAGTGGACCGTGGTTTTTGTTGTTACGACGGAATGTTCGTGGCTGCACACATCTTGTAGAACAGCTAAATATATATATACGCTGTCTGATCGCTGCTCTTCCGTGAGCGTTATTGGGATGACAACTTCCAATCGGATCACAGTCAAAGGTCACATGACTGCCAATAGGTTGCGTGATTTCTCCACTTTGCTCTCCTCCCTGCCTCTTCCCACGTGGCCTTTGCTCCTCTCCACTCTCTCCCTCTTTGCCTTCCTCCTCCTCCCCTCCTCTCCCCTCTCCTCGCCTTGTCTCGGGACGTCCCCTCTCGCCTCCTCCCCTTTCTTCCCCTTCTCTCTCCTACTCCCTCTCCTCCTCTTCCCCTCTCCTCCCTCTTCTCCGCGTCTCCTGCCCATCTCCCTTCTCTGCTGCTCCCCACTCTCTCTGCCCCACTCCTCGCCGCGCCTAATCACTCACTCACGCCCCCTCCCATTCCCCTCTCCTCCTCCCCCCCTCTCCTCCGCCTGTGCGCAGAGTGTCACGAGGCGGTGAGCTATGCGGCGCACTACGAGTCGTGCCTCGTCGAAGTCTGCTCAGACCTCATGAAGCCCGTCCAGCGGATGTGCGACGCCTTCTCCACCTACTCCTTCCTCTGCGCCAAGGCCGGCGTCCTGCTCGACAGCTGGAGGAGCTCCATCCCTGAGTGCGGTGAGGGCCCCCCCCCCCCCCCCCGGCCGCACGGTGGCTAAGCAGTCTCTTTGGCTGCCCATTTCGACCTGGACTACCTTCAAGATCGCTTGCCTCCGCTACCGCGCCCTAAAATGCGGCAACCCACCGTACCTAAGTTCTCTGTCGGCGCCTCAAACGCTTCAATTTATCGTAGAAATCCTCGCAGTGCATCGCAGAACCTCCTCGAAACTCCCAGGGCAAGGATCGTCATTGCCTGTCGCCGTTTCTCCATCACGGCCCCCCACGTCATTTGGAACGCCGTCCCCTGTTCACGTCCGTAACGATCAATCGTTTTCTTCGTTCAAAACCCGCCTAAAAGGCGCATCTCTAGAGCTCGACGTTTAACCGAGTTCTCCCCGGAACCTCACGATGCAATCTGACACCGAGCTCGTAATAAGGAAGCCATTGCAGGGCTTGCACCCTTGAGGTTCCTCCCAAGCCAAACCCGAACCCTGACCCCGCTCCGGTGCAGTGGTCTCATGCCCACTGGTCAAGGTGTCCTCATGGTGCACCTCGAACTCTGTTTATCTTAACCCTTCTACCCTAACCCCTACCATAACCCGAACCCTCTACCCGAACCCTTACCCTTATCCTAACCCCTACCGTAACTCCCTAACCCTTTACCCAACCGCTCTAACCTAATCGTGAACCCTAACCCTGTCCGCCGCCCACGCAGCGGTGACGTGCCCGGCGGACAAGGTGTTCTCGGAGTGCGCGCCGGCGTGCCAGGCGTCATGTGGCTCGCTGGCCGACCCGTCGCTCGCGAACTGCACGGAGCAGTGCGTGGAGGGCTGCACCTGCCCCGCGGGGCTCGTGCAGGACTACAGCGGCTTCTGCGTGCCACCCGAGGAGTGCCCGTGCGTGTGGCGCGGAGAGGTCTTCCCCGCCGGAGACGCGCGCTTCCAGGACTGCAACGTCTGGTGCGAGCGCCCGTCTGCCTGCTCGCTCGCTCGCCGCTAAACCTTTCACGATCACTCGCACGCTTGTTTTCCTACTCGCTCGCCTGCCCACCCGCTCGCTCGTTCACCCACTCGGTCGTCTGCCTGCTCGCTCACCTCTTGACTTGGATGCTCACCCACACGCTCATCTATTTTGCTCGACTGTTCACCCACTCATTCACTTGCACACTCGCTCACTTGCATGTTCATTCTTTCGCCTATCGCCCGCTCACACTCGCAGGCTCACTTACCAGTTCACCCATTCACCCACTCACTGATCACCCGCTTAATTGTCCGCTCACCCACTCGCTCGCTCGCTCACCCATTCACTCACTCGCTCGCTCACCCGCGCACTCGCCTACAAACGCATGACACGCAGAGCAATGACCCTCCCTCCCTCTCCCTCCTCTGCCTCCCTCTCGCCGCATGCCCGCCACAGCGAGTGCCACCTGGGCCAATGGGTGTGCACGGAGAACGACTGCAGCGCCAACATGACGTGCGGCCCCAACCAGGAGTTCGTGTCCTGCCTGGACCCCAACGTGGTGACGTGCGACAACATGCACCTGCCACGCAAAGTCTACCCCGTCGAGCGATGCTACTCCGGCTGCCAGTGAGCGCGACGCACGCACGATCGCACACACACACGTGTCGTGTCGCTCGCTCACCGCGGACTGTCGCCGGGCTGCGGTGCCGATTGCTCACGCGGTCGCTCGCTAACTCGCTCGCTCGACCGGCCATCGCTTGGATTGCTCGGGAAATCAGATCTCACGGGAAATCAGATCTCACCAAAATAGGGGGAGTTAACGGGGAGGGGGCGGTCTTGGTGACGTCGCCGTCGTCGTGCAGCGCCGCGCTGGGCGCGACTCGTTAGGAGGCTTCTCGCCTTCGGGGGCGGCCAGAATGTTTAAAGGGCACCCTGTGTAATCGGGGTACCCTGTCTACTGTTTGGGTTTCGTGGCCACACTCCGCGCCTTCTGTCTTTAATGTTCCATTCGTGAAATGATCGACGTTCTTGTTGTTGTCATGATCATAATCTTCATTTATCCCGGAGATGACGCGAAGCTTGCTGTGCCGCTCTTCCCCCCCCCCCCCCGTGTCCGTGTCCTGATGCAGGTGTGCGAACGGCACGGTGTGGGACACCTACAACCGGCTGTGCGTCCTCCCGGAGCACTGCCCCTGCTACCACGGCGGGAAGAGCTACAATGAGGGCGAGACCATGTCCATCGACTGCAACACCTGGTGAGCGGCACGGCACCCCCGGTCCGCTCTGTCGCCAGAGTGGCGACGCACGCGACGCTCGCACACACGCACGCACGCACACACGAACACATGCACACACGCACACACGCACGCACGACACACACACGCTGAACTTTGCTAATCGGAGGTACGGGGGGGACGGAAAACGACGCGAAAACGACGCGAAAACGCACAAAGCCGTTGTTTGACGTCTGCCGCCGCTGCTGCTGCTGTTGGCCACGCAGAGAGAGGAAGGGAGGGCGGGAGGGAGGGAGGTGAGGGAGGGCGGGAGGGAGCCCATGTGGTATTGCCGTCTCTCTCCCGTGGTCCGGCGCCTTGCGGGAGCGCGAGGCTTCGTCCTCGATGGCGGCGGCAACTCCACTCGGAACTTTAACAAAACAAACCTCTCCTCTCCCTTTCCCCGCCCCCCCACAGCATGTGCCTCTCCCAGCAGTGGCAGTGCGAGTCGAAGGAGTGCGCGGCGGTGTGCAGCGCGTACGGCGCCTCGCACGTCACCACCTTCGACGGGCGCCTCTACCGCTTCCAGGGCTCGTGCGAGTACGTGCTGGCGCGCGGCGTCGGCGCCGCGGCCACCGGCGCCGCGCCCGCGTGGAGCGTCACCATCGAGAACGTGCCCTGCGGCTCGATGGGAACCACCTGCACCAAGGCCATCACCTTCCGTGCCACCGACTCGCGCGGCAAGGTGCGGGGACCGGGGCTGGGCATTCGATGGGGGGGTCGGGAGAGACTAATAACAAGAACCCTACGTGTCCTGACTTTTGGGCCACCCTGTACAACAGCAACCCTACGTGTCCTGACTTTTGTGCTACCCTGTAAACACACACACAACACACACCGCCCGCCACGACTACGCTTTCCTTCCGGAACGACGCAGACGCGTTCGAACGTTCACTCCCACCACCACGATCGCCGCCACCACGCATTTTGGGTCACTCCGGCCCCATTTCCACCGCTGGCCACGTCGCTGCCGGTGCCGCCGGTTGTGCCGCACAGGCCGGCGGCGCCGGGCAGCAAGAGCGGTGACCTCGCGGCGCTCCTTTGCCGAGCCGATGCCGGATGAAGGCGTGTGCCTGGCGAGCGTCACCAGCCAGGTCGCTTAGTCAAAGCAAAGACGGCGACGGGCTGGAGGAAATGTAGGTCGACTCGGCCTAAAATGAGTACCCGATGATGATTACGCAGGGTGCGAACATCAGTGTTAGGGAGACAAAGGCGTCCGTAGCGGTGTTGGCCACGCCACGCCCGTCGAACGCGGCACCGGCCTTTACAGTGCTGGCGAACAGTACTTGCCCTGACAGCCGTGAACAAAGTGCCAATTTGTGACTGCTTCAGAAGCACCACGGGGAGTGGCGGCGGCGGTGGTGGTGGTGCTGAGCGATCCACACGCGCGCGATTAACAGGCGGGTGCGGACGTTTCGCCGATAGTTGCAACCGGCGTCATCAGGCGGCTGCCAGAATTGTGAAAATCCCCTCCAGTATTGGGCCCTTTAACGTACATACATGCCACCCCTACGCGCCACCACTAGGTGACGCCACCCCTGCCTTGACGGAACTCGCCGGGCCGGCTTGCCAGCCGACCAATCGAGGGCGAGGGGGTGTTGAAACCTCCGTGCGTGTGTCCGCGCGTGCAGGACTGGTCCCTGCGCATGGTGCGCGGGCAACCGATCATGATGGAGCGCGGCTCCCCCTTTGGCGTCCGCTACGCGGGACTCTGGGTGTTCGTGGACACGCCACTGGGCGTCGTGCTGTCGTGGGACAAGGGCACCAGCCTGAGGCTGCGCGTGGAGCCCCAGTGGAGGGGCATGGTGAGCAACGGCAGCTGAGATGGGACACGGACGGAGACCCCTAGGGCTCGGGATTCGCTGCTCGCTCGATGTTTTTGTGGAACGCCGCTCTGGCGGCTGGCTCGGGTCGGGTTTTTTTATTTTTATAAAAAACATTGTTTATTTTACCAGGTAAGGCCCAGTGGCTATGTTATAGCGCTTTTCAGAAGCAACCTGGCCACAAATATTCAACGAAGTGGCTTACCACGTGGACATTTATAACAGCCAAATACTCTAAAAGGCACATTTCTAAATGCGGATTAAAAAAAACGGAGGATCCGGAGAAAAAGCCACGTGACCGAGAGACACCCAAATATACAGCAGGTGCCAGGGTTGGGATCGAACCCACGGCCTCCTGCATACCAGCGAGGTAGTTAACATCTCCTAGCCACCATGGCATAATGCACGTCGCGAGAGAACGAGCTAGGCCTCTCCGTAGTAATCCGATATTACCGTAGCAGCTTCTACGATTTTACGAGCACGAAACACGGGAATGGACGTTGCGCGCCAAATTTGTTCCGGAGCAGCGNTTTTTTGCGCTTGTTCCCGGTCGAAATTAAGCACTGGTTATTAAAAGTCACGTGATTCGTTCGAATGGATAGAGAGAGAGACGCGTGATCATCCCGCAGCCGTCGCGTCGTGGAATTGGGGTCACGGCCCCGTGATCCGAAGTCAGCGGCGATGCCCTTGCACGAATGCCAATCGGAAGAGCGGCGGCTGGCCGCGGGATCGTTTGTTTGACCTCCTCCGCGGGTTGTAGACGGCACACCGTTGTACGCGAAACGCGGAGCCCCGCGCCCGCCCGCTGACTCCGATCGATCGGCCGGTCGCTCGCTCTGATGTCGTCCATCCCCCCCCCCCGCCTCCCCCACCCCATACAGGCTGAAGGTCTGTGCGGAAACTTTGATGGCGACCAGATAAACGACTTCCGCACGCCACAGGGATTCGTCGTGCAGGGAGAATCCACGTTCGGGAACAGCTGGAAGGTGACAACACAAACGTCCANCCGCCCGCCCGCACCCACATGCGCATGCCGCCGTCTCTGCATTAACATCATCGTTGTTGTCGTCCGAGTAATAATAATAAGAAGTATTTCGCATTCAAGCCGTTCATATAGGTGCCTGCGTTTCACAGGCAGGTATCGCCAGGATCAGAATCTTTATCTATCCTGGAGGAATCTGATGGGCTGTGAAGCACTTTTTTCACAGATGTCCAGTATAACACGTCGGCTTTCGCGACCAATATTATTATAACCCAAACCTACACTACGAAGATGTCCAGTAGCTTCACAGATGTCCAGTGGTCTGCCAGCAAGGGTCGACGTCGTGCGGATCTGCGCCGTCCGCCGTAAAGCAGCCGGCGGCAGTGTCTACGCAACCGTGGTCCCGTAACCCGGCACTCTGGGGAGTGGGGGGGGGGCAGCATTGAGGGTTGGCAGATCTCTCGCACAATGTTGTGAAACTCCCTTCCCGTGTGCGTTGAGGAGGCGCCTGGCCCGGCTCGTCAGGAGAATGTGGACTCCACCTGTTCCCTCTGTACGGGATAGAGCGTTGCCCCTTCGCACGCGTGGGTTTTCTCTACGGGTGAATCGGTTTCCTCCCACAAGTAAACGCTCACCAATTGGCCGAGAACCCTCAATGTACAGAGGACCGCAGAGCTTGAGGGGAATTTGGTGCCGGTCGTCCATAGTTCCTCCTCGCGTCTCTGAGTCATCCCCTCCTCTCTCTCTCTCTGTACGAGAATTGAGCAAAGATCGTGGCGGTGGTGGTGCAGCGTTACAAGTTGTCATGAATAATTATTCTGCTCACATCCGCCGTAACTAATATTTCGTGGGGTTCGTGGCAGAGGGAAGGAAGTGATGGCGCGCGGTGGCAGCGTAAACGCCGGCGGTCTTGCCGACCGCCAGATCTGACATTTGTTTGTCGTAACGCTCTGACCCCGTGCGCCAACTGGACATCTGTGAAAACAAGAGCTTGATAGCTCATCGGATTCCTCCTGCAGTACTAACTAAAACATTCCGACTCTGACGTTGATGGATGCTGCCCTCGCCGCCGCCTCTCCCTGCCGCTGACCCCCCCCCCCCCCCCCCCCACAGGTACGCGACTATTGCGCGGACTCGTACGTGCTGGGAGACACGTGCACCAACCCGCTGAGGCAGGCGTGGGCCCAGCGCAAGTGCGGGATCATCCAGTCGGAGACCTTCAAGCCCTGCCACGACCACGTGAGCGCACAGTGACAAAGACACGCAACTATCCCGCCCATTACAAAAAATAACGAACGTTCTATCGTCGCGATTTTTCTTCGTAAGTGTGCCGATAGGTTCTCTCCCTCCGCCTTCCCCGAGTTGTTTTCTGCCGCCTCAACGTTCCTGTACAGAAAATTAAATCTATAAAAAATAAAAATATAGGGGCAAGTGGCGTTAGTAGCGAGTAGCAGCACCTAACCTAGGCCGGCACTGTGGCACGCGAGGGAGCGGGTGGCCAGCTACCACGCCGCAGTGCCCCGACGATTGCACGCTTGAACCGGCTTCTCATGTAAGATGGAGTCAGCCCAGGGGAGGCCCACGTGCGGTGCAAGCACTTGCTGCTTTTTTCTGTTTAGTGTTTGTTGTCCTTCACCCGAACCCCCGATTAGCACGGTTGGCTACGTACGGTGCAAAAGAAGTTCAATACATACTACTTACCACAAAAGTCTGTTAAGGCTATATGCGGGGGGGGTGGTCTGTATGCGGAGTTCTGCTTCCATGTGCTTTTGGGCGTAGGCGTGATCACACGGTGATTCAGTCACAGGCTGGGTTTGTTTCCGAGTCACTGGTAGGCCGGGCAGTAAGATGGCGCGTTGAGGAGTAGCGGCCGCGGCCGTAGCGAGAGCGTGCTTGACGTGGTGCGTGCTGGGTGCCGGTCGCTATTCTCCGGGGTCGCCGACCGCGACGAGACTCGGGTCGTAGTCGCGGTCGTCACTCCGGCAGATCCGTCCGTGGGCACGGCGCGGGTCGACCGCGACGCCACGTGACCCCGCGTCTCCCTCCTTGACCTCCGCCCCCGCACCTCCCCCGCCGCGCCCCCCAGGTGAGCTGGGAGTCGTTCTACGAGAACTGCGTGCAGACGCGTGCTCGTGCGACACGGGCGGCGACTGCGAGTGCCTGTGCACGGCCGTGGCGGCCTACGGACAGGAGTGCAACCGCAAGGGCGTCTACATCTACTGGAGGAACCAGGAGTTCTGCCGTGAGTGACGCCGCCGCCGCACACCCCAGTTTCCGCGCAACGTTTGGCCGACTTAGGCGCAAAACCGCTGGCCGACGTTTGGCTCGGCGTTTCCTCGTTTACTGGGACGTGACCACATCGTTTTGCGTTCGCGAGTTTGCGTACGTTTGGTATGTGTCTTGCGTGTGTGTGGGTGCGTCAGGGGCGGTGTAGCGATTAGCTACTAACCTGGCGACCCGAGCTCACGGCCAACACCGACGTTATCTGAACCAGTCCTGGGCCTCCCCTAGGTCGACTCAGCCTCAAATGAGTACCTGGTGCAGTGTGTAAACATTGCCACTGGGGAACAAAGGCGGCGGGTGCGTGCTGGCCTTTCACCTCCTCGTGTGCCTTGCCGGCCTTAATAAATGCTCGCCAACAGCACTTGCCCCGAAAGTCTGCAAAGTCTATACGGGGACCTTTGTCTTTATTCCGCGCGTAGCCATGCAGTGCGACGGTTGCATGGAGTACAACCCGTGCGTGTCCGCGTGCCCATGACGTGCCGGAACATCCACAACTACAACGAGGTCCTCGCCAACTGCAACGACACCTGCGTGGAGGGCTGCTCCTGCCTGCACGACTTTGTGAGGACGCGCACGCGCACATGCACGCAACTCGGACTCGGCGCTAGTGTCAGCGTTTTAGCAGTCGGGAGTGTTTGGCTCGGGACGAGGCTTCGATTCGGAACGAGGGTGAGGGTTGACGTTTATATATTAGGGTTAGCTTTGGGACTAG
This sequence comes from Lethenteron camtschaticum, assembly GCA_018977245.1. Lineage (NCBI taxonomy): Eukaryota > Metazoa > Chordata > Hyperoartia > Petromyzontiformes > Petromyzontidae > Lethenteron > Lethenteron camtschaticum. Next base: position 6,157,369 of record MU249630.1, read on the forward strand.
AATTAAGGTTTGCAGTTTGGGTTTGGTGGAGTTATGATCAGGTTAAAGGGTTACTGGTTAGGAGTAGGATTGTGGTTATGGTTAAGGTTGGGAGTTTTTCATTCTCTTAGTCCGCCAACCCGAGTCAATCTCTTAATGTTCGTTTGTAGCCACCGCAATGTCGACTGCCGTGAGTATCTCGGAAGCGCGCCTTCGGTCAGACTCCTTGATGTCGTCTTGCCATGGCCAGTGACGATGAAATCATCGGTGGGAAGTGGCAGTCGTCGTATTCGCACCTCCGATGACCGTGGTTGGCTACGTACGACGCGAAAGAAGTTCGACACGTGTACGCACGTAGTTGTCGTGACGATGCTCGTACGCTCACGGTCGTCGGGGGACAACTGAGTCCGAGAGTTTATTTTTAGTGGGTCACGATAAAAAAGACAACACTTTGTTCACAAAATTAACGCTGATCCCTCTCTCACGGCTGTGATATGCAGGTTCTGGATGAGTACTCGCAAAAGTGCATCGACCCCGTCGACTGCGTGTGCAAGTACATCGATGGAGTTGCCTTCATGGACGGAGACAAAATCCAGATTCTGTCCGACCAGTACCGAAGCTGGTGAGTTACCAGCCCGCATGTCAGCCGGCGGCAAACGTATAACGTCCTACGTGGTGGGCACAAATAAAGCTGCCAAATATCCAGGAAGGTCAACACGTGGTCAGCCGGCAGCCCTCCCTCCATCAGCCCCGCCCACCTTACTCTACGCCTACTGCTCATAGGCCCCGCCTACTCATTTGGCAACCCAGACCCACTACTCAGGTGGCCCCGAATCTTGCCCCGTTTCTTGAGTCGAGTCGTGAAGCCAGAACATTTTAACTCGCGACAAAATCCCGATGGTTTTGGGACACCCGGGCTGCGCTCTGGCCAAGCCCTGACGACTGCAGAGAATAGTGAAGCGTGCGGGCTCCCCTCGAGGATCTCAGGCCACCCTAACCCCTGGATAGAGGCCCTCGATCTCGCGGTTCTCGCTTCTCTGCGTTGCAGCGCGACGGTAGCGGCGCTGGCAATCTCCGGAGTGAATTTAAACGTTTGACTTTCCGTGTTGATTTTTGTCGCGGCGACTTGAATTTTTCTCGTGTCGTGTCTCACCAACAGCTACTGCATCGACAATGAGGTGCAGTGCATCGGTCTGCCCGGATTCGGCAAAGCTCCAGACGCAGGTACGGCTGCCGATGCTGCCACTCGCACCTCCGGTTAGCACGGTTGGCTACGTACCGTGCGAAATGAGTTCGACGTACATACATATACATACTCTGGGTAGCCAAGACACGTGCGAATCCAGGCTGGCTGGAATCGGGCACCTCTAGGATCCTTAGTGTTTAGTAGTGTCAGTGACACCAGGGTCGCCTGCGTGAAGAAGAGCAACATCTCACGAGTCCGGCGAGTGTTGCCGATGACGTGTTGGTGAATTGAGCATTCCCCCTGCGTTCAGTAGGTACACTCCGCACCTCTGATTAGCGCGGTTGGCCACGTACGGCGCGAGAGAAGTTGAACGTACGTCCGTACTATACGCGGCGTCCGATCATCGTGAACAGTCGGTTAATCGCAGCTGGCCCCGCGAACACGACCCGCCTTTCGGAGCTCACCGATCTGGTTCTCTTCACGGGCTGGACCACGCGCTGTCCTGCACAACGTCCGACGTTTCGTAGCACGTGCCTGGGAGCTTCGGCTTCAGGAACTTAATCGAGGGCTTCCCTTTTCTCTCCCTCGACCGCGTGGTGTTGCCGGCTGCTACCTGGCGCTGCCAGTTCCCGAAGCGCCGGTTGGTTCAGAACCAAGTAGCGCCAGCACGAGCCACCAAGGCGATGTAACCGAGCGAATAAGTGAGCTGCTCAGTTCACTTCCTGAAGAAGCCCTTCAGCACCTGCCATTAAACACATCGGAGAAACCGCGCAGCGCGACCGCAAACAAAACCAACACGGTCGTGCACGAAGATACTTTGGATTTGCGACGACGTCGAAATGAATTAACGTGACCTTCTCCTCCTCCTCCCCTCTGCCGACAGTCGATCTGTTGTACGGCTTGCCCGGCGACCTGTATGGTGGAGCCAGGCCCCAGGGCCTGCTGTGGGACGCGCCGGCCAGCCAGCCGCTCAGCGCTGTGGCCAGCGGCCTCCTTGGCGTCCCGTTCATCGCTCCCAACGGTGAGTGGGCGGCACCGGCATCGGAAACAAAGCGATGGCTGAAATTGAGACCTGTGATTACGAAGCACGCATCGAAAAATCGCGAACTCCGGTCATTGTCACAGCGGCTTGAAGGCTAACCGTCAAACAAAGACGGTCGCCGCATTGCGCGGCGCTTTCAGACGCGCTTCTGTGGCTGTTTGGAACGCTCTTCCTTCCGAATTAGGCAGCCACTGTGACCTACGCACTTTTAAATCATCTAGATTGAGAACTAATTTCTTTAGAACGGCTTTTTGTGTTTAGTTTGTTGTCCTTCACCCGCACCTGCCATTAGCACGGTTGGCTCCGTACATTGCGAAAAAAGTTCAACATACATACGTACAACACAGCTATGTAGTGAAATTGCATCGCGATTGGTTCATCTTTACGAGAGATATAGTGACCTCCCTTTACGGACAGCTTATTGACGATTCGTATTTGAAATGTGCGTTGTACACCCTCATCCACCTGACACAAACCAATAAATAAAAGTTGTCACGGGAACAAAAGTGCCAATTTATGACTGCTTCAGAAGCACCACAGGGCAGTGGCGGTGGTTGTGATGAGCGATCACACGCACGTGTTTAACAGGTGGGTGCAACCGGCATCATCAGGCGGTTGCCAGAATTGTGAAAATTCCCTCCAGTCTTGGCCTGAAATAGGTGGCGGCGATGTCATCAGCGTGGCAGGAAGTGACACCTAAGAGTTTAACGTAATGCCATAATTGTAATGCTACTTTAGCTTATGTCTTAGAGCAGGGGTCGGCTAACAGAATAACAACAATGGCCATTTTCGTCCGAATTTACACAAAGAAACCCTCAATATTTCACGAGCCGCAATGCACCGTGGTGTATACGAGACGGTGGGTCCTTAATAAAAAAGAATGTCCTGAAGCGCCCTGAAAGAGTCGCACGCGCTCTGGTGCCACACGGGTTGCCAACTCACGCTTGCACCTCGTTTTTCAAACTCGGTTGGAGGGCGTTCACAAAGGAATAGTTTTTTTGAATCCACTGTTCCATCTGTATGGGATAGACCTCTCATGCGGTGTATTATTTCAGGCCTCCCAAAGTTAATTCCTTCTGAACCACCATTGTCAACCAATCATCCGTGTCCCAAAATAAATCAACTGATTCTACGCTGCACGAGGCCTGATGGTTTGGTAAAGACGTCCCTCCGAAACGCAGAGAGTGCCGATCCGCATTGAGATGGAGACCTTCACTGCAGTTTGCCCATCGTCGGCCACGCACAGCGCGTAGCAAGCAAATGTGGACCTCACCTGCTTGTCTGTATGGCATTGAGCGTTTGCCCCTAGCTCGTATGGGTTTTGGCCGTAGCACCTTGATATAAGAACGATCGCAGAGCTTGGGCAATTGTTGCGCCAGCTCACCAGGCGGCCGCCTTCCCGTCATCTGTGGTTTCTTGAGCCTTCGAGTCGTTCCCTCCCTCTACGCGAGCGAGCGATGAGCGCATTACGAGCCCCAAACTATATCATCATCATCATCATTAATGCGAACTAACCCGAATTCAACCCCCTTCACTCGCAGCCGACTGCCCGCCCGACCAGCTGGTGCCTTGCGCCTACACGTGCGGCGGCATCTGCCAGGCGTACCAGCTGCTTGTGCCGGGCTGCCTGGGCGGAGACTGCTCCACGTGCATCGACGTTTGCGGCAACTACACCAAGTGTGACGCTGGGCAGCTCCTGACGGTCGACGCGCAGTGCGTGGACCCCATCGACTGCCAATGCCGCCTGCCCAACGGGACCGTGATCCCGGTAAGGCTTAGACCACAACTCGCCGTAGTCGAGAAGCCCGGTTTCATCGCGGCTCTTGTCTTTTGTGAGTCTCTGGTCCCTCTATTTAGAGCCTTTAGGTGTCTATATAAGTCATTGGTGATCTGGCTGAGGCCATCAATTCGCTGTACTTGAGAACTGGTTTAATTGCAGGTGGCTGAAACTCAGTTCCAACCAAGAAAACTCACCACTTCCGGCTCAGCGCTCTAGGACCTCTGAGAAAGCAACACTTTTCAGAAATGAAAAGAAGAAACTGAGATACATTGTTGTTATTATTAATCTATAACTAAACTCGTTTCATTTTACCAGGTAAAGCCCACTTGAGCTATGTAGCTTTTCAGAAGTGACCTGGCCACAAATGATAGCTCAATGAAGTGGCTAAATTCTGTACAATTCGAGTACCAACAATTGAAAATGTTGTGGGTTTACTCTCCAACACACCGGTGTACTCAACTAGTGACGAATTGGCACGTTCTGTTTACATGACAAACCTTACTAATTGGCTGTGTGAGTGGTGGCGGTTTGAACGACGCATTTATATTTACGCGATCTTACTNAAAAAACCTCTATTATGGATCAAAACATTTACATCATTAATATCATACACCTTAATCCTACAGTAAAATTACACTTGTTTCTAAAATATAACAATTAAAGCATACATACACATTTAACAGTTTTGTTAAAGTAGCACATTTAACCTCTTGTAGATTTTATGTTTAAAATATATTTTGCTAAATAGTAGCAACAAAAATGTGTGTGTTTTTTTTAAGTGACGTGAATTTGTTACGGATAATAGCAGGGTTCAGAACGAGAACATTTATGAGAATAATTAGAGAAAGGAGAAGTTCGATTTCTTGGACACGCAATGAGAAAACAAGACTAATATGAAATGTGTTTTGTCTGAACAAGAAGCTGGGGAAAGACAGCCAACGAAGAATGTAAGCAATGAGAACATTGGATGCAAATGGAGTATCTAACGGCATGTTCTTGCGGAAATATCATGGACAGACAAAAGGCAGGGAAGGTCATGATCTGCTGCGTCTTTAACAAAGGAGAGGGGCATAGAGAGCATATTTATTTGTGATACTACTGATTGTATAACGCTGGATTTCTATTTAGCCCTCAGGAATGGTGTCTGACTGGGATACGTGCAGAAGATATTACTGTTGGAACAATGAACTTAAGGAGTATGACATTCAAGGGTGCATTCCAGGCATAAACACGACGTGCACGGAAGCAATATCTCCAAGTCTGTTAACCAAGATAACAGACATTGCATGCATATCACAGTGTTCACCCTACAACCCAGCAGTGGTTATTCCTCAACCAACAACAATCACAGTGTGTGATTCATCACAGGCCATACAGAATGAAAAAGGGTTACTACCAGCAACAACGATATGCACTCAAGCTGAACTTAATATTCCATGTTCAGTACAATATGAAACGACCACCTGCACCAGCGGAGGCAGCGTGATCACCGTACCATCTCCATGCCAATGGAGCGACATTGCAAGACCTCCACCTCTGGCATCGTCCCTTGCTCTACGTTCTGTATGACAAGGCGATTGCAAGACCACCGTGCCATGCGTCGGTCCCAGTGCCCCGCCTCCTCCTTGCGACATCTCAGTCTGCAAAGGTTCCACGATCTACCAGCCCTGCGGCATCGTAGCCCCGTGTGACACCATTGCGTCGGAAGCGNCAGCGCAGCGCCGGAGCCATCCAGTACCAGCCTTGCGACATCGTCAAGTCCACATGCCCCACACTGATCGAGAAGTGCAGCGTCGTGCCAGGCGGCCAGGGCGTCATCACCACCTGCACCAGCGGAGGCAGCGTGATCACCGTACCGTCTCCATGCCAATGGAGCGACATTTGCAAGACTTCCACTTCTGGCATCGTCCCTTGCTCTACCGTCGTGTACGACAAGGCGATATGCAAGACACCGTGCCATGCGTGGTCCCAGTGCCCCGCCTCCTCCTTGCGACATCTCAGTCTGCAAAGGTTCCACGATCTACCAGCCCTGCGGCATCATAGCCCCATGTGACACCATCGCCGTGGAAGCGCAGCGCCAGCGCCGGAGCCATCCAGTACCAGCCTTGCGACATCGTCAAGTCCACATGCCCCACACTGATCGAGAAGTGCAGCGTCGTGCCAGCGGCCAGGGCGTCATCACCACCTGCACCAGCGGAGGCAGCGTGATCACCGTACCGCTCCATGCAATGGAGCGACATTGCAAGACCTCACTCTGGCATCGTCCCTTGCTCTACTGTGTGTACGACAAGGCGATTGCAAGACCACCGTGCCATGCGTCGGTCCCAGTGCCCCGCCTCCTCCTTGCGACATCTCAGTCTGCAAAGGTTCCACGATCTACCAGCCCTGCGGCATCGTAGCCCCGTGTGACACCATGCTGTCGGAAGCGGCAGCGCCAGCGCCGGAGCCATCCAGTACCAGCCTTGCGACATCGTCAAGTCCACATGCCCCACACTGATCGAGAAGTGCAGCGTCGTGCCAGGCGGCCAGGGCGTCATCACCACCTGCACCAGCGGAGGCAGCGTGATCACCGTACCGTCTCCATGCCAATGGAGCGACATTTGCAAGACTCCACTTCTGGCATCGTNCCTTGCTCTACCGTCGTGTACGACAAGGCGATATGCAAGACCACGTGCCATGCGTCGGTCCCAGTGCCCCGCCTCCTCCTTGCGACATCTCAGTCTGCAAAGGTTCCACATCTACCAGCCCTGCGGCATCGTAGCCCCGTGTGACACCATGCCGTCGGAAGCGGTAGCGCCAGCGCCGGAGCCATCCAGTACCAGCCTTGCGACATCGTCAAGTCCACATGCCCCACACTGATCGAGAAGTGCAGCGTCGTGCCAGGCGGCCAGGGCGTCATCACCACCTGCACCAGCGGAGGCAGCGTGATCACCGTACCGTCTCCATGCCAATGGAGCGACATTTGCAAGACTCCACTCTGGCATCGTCCCTTGCTCTACCGTCGTGTACGACAAGGCGATATGCAAGACCACCGTGCCATGCGTCGGTCCCAGTGCCCCGCCTCCTCCCTGCGACATCTCAGTCTGCAAAGGTTCCACATCTACCAGCCCTGCGGCATCGTAGCCCCGTGTGACACCATGCGTCGGAAGCGGTAGCGCAGCGCCGGAGCCATCCAGTACCAGCCTTGCGACATCGTCAAGTCCACATGCCCCACACTGATCGAGAAGTGCAGCGTCGTGCCAGGCGGCCAGGGCGTCATCACCACCTGCACCAGCGGAGGCAGCGTGATCACCGTACCGTTCCATGCCAATGGAGCGACATTTGTAAGACTCCACTCTGGCATCGTCCCTTGCTCTACGTTGTGTACACAAGGCGATATGCAAGACCACCGTGCCATGCGTGGTCCCAGTGCCCCGCCTCCTCCTTGCGACATCTCAGTCTGCAAAGGTTCCACGATCTGCCAGCCCTGCGGCATCGTAGCCCCGTGTGACACCATGCGTCGGAAGCGGTAGCACCAGCGCCGGAGCCATCCAGTACCAGCCTTGCGACATCGTCAAGTCCACATGCCCCACACTGATCGAGAAGTGCAGCGTCGTGCCAGGCGGCCAGGGCGTCATCACCACCTGCACCAGCGGAGGCAGCCTGATCACCGTACCGCTCCATGCCAATGGAGCGACATTTGCAAGACCTCCACTCTGGCATCGTCCTTGCTCTACTGTGTGTACGACAAGGCAATATGCAAGACCACCGTGCCATGCGTGGTCCCAGTGCCCCGCCTCCTCCTTGCGACATCTCAGTCTGCAAAGGTTCCACGATCTACCAGCCCTGCGGCATCGTAGCCCCGTGTGACACCATGCCGTCGGAAGCGGCAGCGCCAGCGCCGGAGCCATCCAGTACCAGCCTTGCGACATCGTCAAGTCCACATGCCCCACACTGATAGAAAGTGCAGCATCGTGCCAGGCGGCCAGGGCGTCATCACCACCTGCACCAGGGAGGCAGCGTGATCACCGTGCCGTCTCCATGCCAATGGAGCGACATTTGCAAGACTCCACTCTGGCATCGTCCCTTGCTCTACCGTTCTGTACGACAAGGCGATATGCAAGACCACCGTGCCATGCGTCGGTCCCAGTGCCCGCCTCCTCCTTGCGACATCTCAGTCTGCAAAGGTTCCACGATCTACCAGCCCTGCGGCATCGTAGCCCGTGTGACACCATGCCGTCGGAAGCGGCAGCGCCAGCGCCGGAGCCATCCAGTACCAGCCTTGCGACATCGTCAAGTCACATGCCCACACTGATCGAGAAGTGCAGCGTCGTGCCAGGCGGCCAGGGCGTCATCACCACCTGCACCAGCGGAGGCAGCGTGATCACTGTACCGTCTCCATGCCAATGGAGCGACATTTGCAAGACTCCACTCTGGCATCGTCCTTGCTCTACGTGTGTACACAAGGCGATATGCAAGACCACCGTGCCATGCGTGGTCCCAGTGCCCCGCCTCCTCCTTGCGACATCTCAGTCTGCAAAGGTTCCACGATCTACCAGCCCTGCGGCATCGTAGCCCCGTGTGACACCATGCCGTCGGAAGCGGTAGCGCCAGCGCCGGAGCCATCCAGTACCAGCCTTGCGACATCGTCAAGTCCACATGCCCCACACTGATCGAGAAGTGCAGCGTCGTGCCAGGCGGCCAGGGCGTCATCACCACCTGCACCAGCGGAGGCAGCGTGATCACCGTACCGCTCCATGCCAATGGAGCGACATTTGCAAGACCTCCACTCTGGCATCGTCCCTTGCTCTACCGTGTGTATGACAAGGCGATATGCAAGACCACCGTGCCATGCGTCGGTCCCAGTGCCCCGCCTCCTCCTTGCGACATCTCAGTCTGCAAAGGTTCCACGATCTACCAGCCCTGCGGCATCGTAGCCCCGTGTGACACCATGCGTCGGAAGCGGTAGCGCCAGCGCCGGAGCCATCCAGTACCAGCCTTGCGACATCGTCAAGTCCACATGCCCCACACTGATCGAGAAGTGCAGCGTCGTGCCAGGCGGCCAGGGCGTCATCACCACCTGCACCAGCGGAGGCAGCGTGATCACCGTACCGTCTCCATGCCAATGGAGCGACATTTGCAAGACCTCCACTCTGGCATCGTCCTTGCTCTACGTTGTGTACGACAAGGCGATATGCAAGACCACCGTGCCATGCGTCGGTCCCAGTGCCCCGCCTCCTCCTTGCGACATCTCAGTCTGCAAAGGTTCCACGATCTACCAGCCCTGCGGCATTGTAGCCCCGTGTGACACCATCGCCGTCGGAAGCGGTAGCGCCAGCGCCGGAGCCATCCAGTACCAGCCTTGCGACATCGTCAAGTCCACATGCCCCACACTGATCGAGAAGTGCAGGTCGTGCCAGGCGGCCAGGGCGTCATCACCACCTGCACCAGCGGAGGCAGCGTGATCACCGTACCGCTCCATGCCAATGGAGCGACATTTGCAAGACCTCCACTCTGGCATCGTCCTTGCTCTACTCCTCGTGTACGACAAGGCGATATGCAAGACCACCGTGCCATGCGTGGTCCCAGTGCCCCGCCTCCTCCTTGCGACATCTCAGTCTGCAAAGGTTCCACGATCTACCAGCCCTGCGGCATCGTAGCCCCGTGTGACACCATGCCGTCGGAAGCGGTAGCGCCAGCGCCGGAGCCATCCAGTACCAGCCTTGCGACATCGTCAAGTCCACATGCCCCACACTGATCGAGAAGTGCAGCGTCGTGCCAGGCGGCCAGGGCGTCATCACCACCTGCACCAGCGGAGGCAGCGTGATCACCGTACCGCTCCATGCCAATGGAGCGACATTTGCAAGACCTCCATCTGGCATCGTCCCTTGCTCTACGTGTGTACGACAAGGCGATATGCAAGACCACCGTGCCATGCGTGGTCCCAGTGCCCCGCCTCCTCCTTGCGACATCTCAGTCTGCAAAGGTTCCACGATCTACCAGCCCTGCGGCATCGTAGCCCCGTGTGACACCATGCGTCGGAAGCGGTAGCGCCAGCGCCGGAGCCATCCAGTACCAGCCTTGCGACATCGTCAAGTCCACATGCCCCACACTGATCGAGAAGTGCAGCGTCGTGCCAGGCGGCCAGGGCGTCATCACCACCTGCACCAGCGGAGGCAGCGTGATCACCGTACCGCTCCATGCCAATGGAGCGACATTTGCAAACCTCCACTCTGGCATCGTCCCTTGCTCTACCGTCGTGTATGACAAGGCGATATGCAAGACCACCGTGCCATGCGTCGGTCCCAGTGCCCCGCCTCCTCCTTGCGACATCTCAGTCTGCAAAGGTTCCACATCTACCAGCCCTGCGGCATCGTAGCCCCGTGTGACACCATCGCCGTCGGAAGCGGCAGCGCCAGCGCCGGAGCCATCCAGTACCAGCCTTGCGACATCGTCAAGTCCACATGCCCCACACTGATCGAGAAGTGCAGCGTCGTGCCAGGCGGCCAGGGCGTCATCACCACCTGCACCAGCGGAGGCAGCGTGATCACCGTACCGCTCCATGCCAATGGAGCGACATTTGCAAGACCTCCACTCTGGCATCGTCCTTGCTCTACGTGTGTACGACAAGGCGATATGCAAGACCACCGTGCCATGCGTCGGTCCCAGTGCCCCGCCTCCTCCTTGCGACATCTCAGTCTGCAAAGGTTCCACAATCTACCAGCCCTGCGGCATCGTAGCCCGTGTGACACCATGCGTCGGAAGCGGTAGCGCCAGCGCCGGAGCCATCCAGTACCAGCCTTGCGACATCGTCAAGTCCACATGCCCACACTGATCGAGAAGTGCAGCGTCGTGCCAGGCGGCCAGGGCGTCATCACCACCTGCACCAGCGGAGGCAGCGTGATCACCGTACCGCTCCATGCCAATGGAGCGACATTTGCAAGACCTCCACTCTGGCATCGTCCTTGCTCTACCGTGTGTACGACAAGGCGATATGCAAGACCACCGTGCCATGCGTCGGTCCCAGTGCCCCGCCTCCTCCTTGCGACATCTCAGTCTGCAAAGGTTCCACGATCTACCAGCCCTGCGGCATCGTAGCCCCGTGTGACACCATGCCGTCGGAAGCGTAGCGCCAGCGCCGGAGCCATCCAGTACCAGCCTTGCGACATCGTCAAGTCCACATGCCCCACACTGATCGAGAAGTGCAGCGTCGTGCCAGGCGGCCAGGGCGTCATCACCACCTGCACCAGCGGACGCAGCGTGATCACGTACCGCTCCATGCCAATGGAGCGACATTTGCAAGACCTCCACTCTGGCATCGTCCTTGCTCTACGTGTGTACGACAAGGCAATATGCAAGACCACCGTGCCATGCGTCGGTCCCAGTGCCCGCCTCCTCCTTGCGACATCTCAGTCTGCAAAGGTTCCACGATCTACCAGCCCTGCGGCATCGTAGCCCCGTGTGACACCATCGCCGTCGGAAGCGGCAGCGCCAGCGCCGAGCCATCCAGTACCAGCTTGCGACATCGTCAAGTCCACATGCCCCACACTGATCGAGAAGTGCAGCGTCGTGCCAGGCGGCCAGGGCGTCATCACCACCTGCACCAGCGGAGGCAGCGTGATCACCGTACCGCTCCATGCCAATGGAGCGACATTTGCAAGACCTCCACTCTGGCATCGTACCTTGCTCTACGTTGTGTACGACAAGGCGATATGCAAGACCACCGTGCCATGCGTGGTCCCAGTGCCCCGCCTCCTCCTTGCGACATCTCAGTCTGCAAAGGTTCCACCATCTACCAGCCCTGGCATCGTAGCCCCGTGTGACACCATGCCGTCGGAAGCGGTAGCGCCAGCCGGAGCCATCCAGTACCAGCCTTGCGACATCGTCAAGTCCACATGCCCCACACTGATCGAGAAGTGCAGCGTCGTGCCAGGCGGCCAGGGCGTCATCACCACCTGCACCAGCGGAGGCAGCGTGATCACCGTACCGCTCCATGCCAATGGAGCGACATTTGCAAGACCTCCACTCTGGCATCGTCCTTGCTCTACCGTGTGTATGACAAGGCGATATGCAAGACCACCGTGCCATGCGTCGGTCCCAGTGCCCCGCCTCCTCCTTGCGACATCTCAGTCTGCAAAGGTTCCACGATCTACCAGCCCTGCGGCATCGTAGCCCCGTGTGACACCATGCCGTCGGAAGCGGCAGCGCCAGCGCCGGAGCCATCCAGTACCAGCCTTGCGACATCGTCAAGTCCACATGCCCCACACTGATCGAGAAGTGCAGCGTCGTGCCAGGCGGCGGGGCGTCATCACCACCTGCACCAGCGGAGGCAGCGTGATCACTGTACCGCTCCATGCCAATGGAGCGACATTTGCAAGACCTCCACTCTGCATCGTCCTTGCTCTACGTGTGTATGACAAGGCGATATGCAAGACCACCGTGCCATGCGTCGGTCCCAGTGCCCCGCCTCCTCCTTGCGACATCTCAGTCTGCAAAGGTTCCACGATCTACCAGCCCTGGGCATCGTAGCCCCGTGTGACACCATTGCCGTCGGAAGCGGTAGCGCCAGCGCCGGAGCCATCCAGTACCAGCCTTGCGACATCGTCAAGTCCACATGCCCCACACTGATCGAGAAGTGCAGCGTCGTGCCAGGCGGCCAGGGCGTCATCACCACCTGCACCAGCGGAGGCAGCGTGATCACCGTACCGCTCCATGCCAATGGAGCGACATTTGCAAGACCTCCACTCTGGCATCGTCCCTGCTCTACCGTGTGTAGACAAGGCGATATGCAAGACCACCGTGCCATGCGTCGGTCCCAGTGNCCCGCCTCCTCCTTGCGACATCTCAGTCTGCAAAGGTTCCACGATCTACCAGCCCTGCGGCATCGTAGCCCCGTGTGACACCATTGCCGTCGGAAGCGGCAGCGCCAGCGCCGGAGCCATCCAGTACCAGCCTTGCGACATCGTCAAGTCCACATGCCCCACACTGATCGAGAAGTGCAGCGTCGTGCCAGGCGGCCAGGGCGTCATCACCACCTGCACCAGCGGAGGCAGCGTGATCACCGTACCGCTCCATGCCAATGGAGCGACATTTGCAAGACCTCCACCTCTGGCATCGTCCCTTGCTCTACGTTGTGTACGACAAGGCGATATGCAAGACCACCGTGCCATGCGTCGGTCCCAGTGCCCCGCCTCCTCCTTGCGACATCTCAGTCTGCAAAGGTTCCACGATCTACCAGCCCTGCGGCATCGTAGCCCCGTGTGACACCATGCCGTCGGAAGCGGAGCGCCAGCGCCGGAGCCATCCAGTACCAGCCTTGCGACATCGTCAAGTCCACATGCCCCACCTGATCGAGAAGTGCAGCGTCGTGCCAGGCGGCCAGGGCGTCATCACCACCTGCACCAGCGGAGGCAGCGTGATCACCGTACCGCTCCATGCCAATGGAGCGACATTTGCAAGACCTCCACCTCTGGCATCGTACCTTGCTCTACGTTGTGTACGACAAGGCGATATGCAAGACCACCGTGCCATGCGTCGGTCCCAGTGCCCCGCCTCCTCCTTGCGACATCTCAGTCTGCAAAGGTTCCACGATCTACCAGCCCTGGGCATCGTAGCCCCGTGTGACACCATCGCCGTCGGAAGCGGCAGCGCCAGCGCCGGAGCCATCCAGTACCAGCCTTGCGACATCTCAAGTCCACATGCCCCACACTGATCGAGAAGTGCAGCGTCGTGCCAGGCGGCCAGGGCGTCATCACCACCTGCACCAGCGGAGGCAGCGTGATCACCGTACCGGCTCCATGCCAATGGAGCGACATTTGCAAGACCTCCACTCTGGCATCGTCCTTGCTCTACCGTGTGTACGACAAGGCGATATGCAAGACCACCGTGCCATGCGTCGGTCCCAGTCCCCGCCTCCTCCTTGCGACATCTCAGTCTGCAAAGGTTCCACGATCTGCCAGCCCTGCGGCATTGTAGCCCCGTGTGACACCATCCGTCGGAAGGGAGCGCCAGCGCCGGAGCCATCCAGTACCAGCCTTGCGACATCGTCAAGTCCACATGCCCCACACTGATCGAGAAGTGCAGCGTCGTGCCAGGCGGCCAGGGCGTCATCACCACCTGCACCAGCGGAGGCAGCGTGATCACCGTACCGGCTCCATGCCAATGGAGCGACATTTGCAAGACCTCCACCTCTGGCATCGTCCCTTGCTCTACGTTGTGTACGACAAGGCGATATGCAAGACCACCGTGCCATGCGTCGGTCCCAGTGCCCCGCCTCCTCCTTGCGACATCTCAGTCTGCAAAGGTTCCACGATCTACCAGCCCTGCGGCATCGTAGCCCCGTGTGACACCATTGCTGTCGGAAGCGGTAGCGCCAGCGCCGGAGCCATCCAGTACCAGCCTTGCGACATCGTCAAGTCCACATGCCCCACACTGATCGAGAAGTGCAGCGTCGTGCCAGGCGGCCAGGGCGTCATCACCACCTGCACCAGCGGAGGCAGCGTGATCACCGTACCGCTCCATGCCAATGGAGCGACATTTGCAAGACCTCCACTCTGGCATCGTCCCTTGCTCTACCGTCGTGTACGACAAGCGATATGCAAGACCACCGTGCCATGCGTTGGTCCCAGTGCCCCGCCTCCTCCTTGCGACATCTCAGTCTGCAAAGGTTCCACGATCTGCCAGTCCTGCGGCATTGTAGCCCCGTGTGACACCATCGCCCTATTTATTTGACAACAACGACGAAATCCCCAGCTGTGCTCACAGTGTGCACTGCGGGAGTTTGTTCATCTTGGTCACAGACATCTTCTGTCGTGAAGAAGATTTCTACAATTTACACAACTTACAATGAATCCTGCCCTGTTGCCTGTCCTGGAATTACCGATTTAAGTGGATGTCCTGCATCCTGTCCAGCTGGCCAAATCTGCGACGGCACAACATGTGTCTACCCTGCGGATTGCCCCTGCATTGTCAACGGAAAATTCAAATCGGTAACTGCAACAAACATCTTTTACATTACATTATGTATTTTGATGGAATTCATCATTGTCTTTGCTAATCATGTTTGCACCGAATCTGATTTGTACAACTTCTCGTAGTGTACAGGAGGTCGTGGGTTCGACCCAGACGCCTGCTGCTGTGTATTTGGAGTTTGTGTGTCTTTCTCCCGCGGTTACTTGGATTTTTCTCCGGGTCCTCCGGTTTAGAGTATTTGCTGCGATAAATGTCCACGTGATGATTCACTTCCTTTAGCTATAGAACTTAGGGGCTTTACCTGGTAAAATAAAACATATATCGTTTCAGACATTTAACAACTTGCGTCTACTTTCACAGCCCGGATCGTATTGGACCGAAGATGCTGGATGCACTGACTGCCATTGCATAGAAGGCATTGCTGAATGTACACCAAAGTGTGCGCTGTTTCCTCCTGCCCACCGGTAAGCCAAACTTCACGTTTCCATCAAGTTGCAGAATTTTTCTTCACGGTAGCTTGACAGCACTTTTTTTTTAATGCCAAGAAAGCTTTGGCTGGATCACTGTTTTTCGCTCATTAAGGGTGCAGAGCGGTGTTCTGTTATTTATTTCTGTTTAAAAAATATCATGGATTTAAAATGCTTCTTTTTTTTACATAATGCATATGTAGTAGAGTTACCCACTCGATATTCACAAACAGGGAGAGCTAATCGTTGACAAGGTTTCCCGCTCAAACTAACGGTCAGGGTCTCACAAGTTGTGAGAGCTGACCGTAAACAAGGTTTTCCCGCGCGACCTAACGGTCAGGGTCAGATAGGGTAAATTGGGATCGAAAAGCAGATTGGGAACGACCAATCACAGGGTTCCACAAGGTGGCCGGGATTGGACAACCCGGCCACGAACGAGTATAAAGCCAGAACGCTCAGAGCTCTCGGGGAGTTCGACGACACGAAGACCCAAGACGGCGGAAGAAGCATAGGACCCTGGACCAAGCCCTCCAGCCCTTATAAGGCTAGGGTTCAGAGTAACCAGTGGTCAGGGAGACATCTCCCTAGGTCCAGTCAGAGGACACTGAAGGAGCGGGGTATGAGTAGCCTGTAGGCTTGTACGTTCGGAGTGTAACGGGTGAGGGACCGTATACCCCTCGGTGCATAGGGACTGTATTCACAAATAAAGTGTGCTACTAAAAGACGTTGAAGAGTCTGTCTGTACAATACTACACATACAACACTCGACACATGGATTGTATCTGCAATGTATTTGCACGTAAATAAGGGGCTATGCTTTATTCTCTTGCTGTACTCACTTAAAATCGGTGTGTATGCCGGCGGCTGTATTCCAGCACTGTGGAGACGGCGAGGGTTGGCGGATCACACACACACAAATGTTGCACAACTTCCTTCTCATAAGCGTCGAAATATAATATCCTCAGATCGAGCGTTGCCCCATTTGCACACGTGGGTTGTCTCCAGGTCTCTTCCCACATGCATACATAATGCAAACACCATTGGCTGAAAACACCAGAACCTATGACGGTTCCCCTTTGTTACGGATTGTGCAGCTTCGAGCGATGATTGAGACGACGATATAAAAATGCCCCGCGCTGTGCCCCGCTGTGACAAAGTAAAACAATGTGGTCTCGAACAAAGTAAATGGAACAAGAACAGCAAAGTTCGCAAATAATCACGGAGAGGTGGACGCTGGAGACAGAAGATCACACGGATTAGCCAGTGATGTGGTTTAAAGACACAATTAAACACGTTCATGGAAATAAAAAGCAATATTGGAAAGAGCCACTCACGGTGTGGCGGGCTAGTGCTGAGTGGCGTGGCAATGCAAAGTGGGCAGGGCTCGTAGAAGCAAATGCTTTCAGCTCACCCGTGCACCGGTTGAGCCTCTTGTAAATGTAACACGGAGGCTTTAGCCAACAACATCGTCCATAGTGCTGCGGGCTTGTTGGGTTAGATCTCGTGAATGTTGCGCACGCGAATGTTGCGATTCGTTGCGATTCTTACGTCGTCATTTTCACCAGGCGAATTCCTCTTCATTCCCGACGGCGAATGCTGTGGCTACTGCGTCGCTCAGCCTCCGCGTGCTACGACGCGCTGGACTGTCGCGCTACGTACGTCTACCGCACAGCACCCAACACACGGGGCGCCACAGCCAGGACCTCCTTCATTGCGAGTTGTTTTTCTTCTTCCAGCGGTGGCAGAGGTCGCAAACGGGTTTTGATTCCTTACCCGTACCCGCTGCACTAGGGTCGGATAAAGTGTACTCTTGGTTTTTCGGTAAAGTCACGTAGGTAAAAAATATCAAATAAAATAAAAGTAATTTATTTATTTTTCATGTTTATTTATTTTATATTTTTACCCACGTGACTTTACCGAAAAAGCCAAAGAGTATATGGATCCTTGCAGTTACAAATACTTCAAATCTGGAAAGGATAAAGTGTGTGCAATTCCACTCACAAGACATTTGGGTCCCTAGAGCTCCCTCTGCAGTTAAGATGAGCGGTG
Source organism: Lethenteron camtschaticum (assembly GCA_018977245.1). Taxonomy (NCBI): domain Eukaryota; kingdom Metazoa; phylum Chordata; class Hyperoartia; order Petromyzontiformes; family Petromyzontidae; genus Lethenteron; species Lethenteron camtschaticum. Next base: position 6,174,822 of record MU249630.1, read on the forward strand.
TTGGCGCAGTGCCTGTAACCCAAGAGGCAGCAGCGAGGGTTGGTGTGTCACCACACGGATGACAAGATGCTCAGAGAGAGACTCCCTTCGCCGTGGCATCGTGGTGCGATGCCCTGGCTCGCCACCAGAGCGCAGGACAGCAAGCGCTGTGGGGCTGATATATCTGTCGGTTCTGTTGCTCCCTCGCACCCGTGGGTTTCTCCGGGTGCTCCGGTTTACCTCCCACATGTATCGTGACAGCTAATGGCTTAAGACGTCTTCACGAATCGAAAACTGCGGAGCAACTGTTGGTGCCGGCAACACCCTCCAGCAGCCTTCCAGCCTGCAAGTGGTTCCACAGTGTTGTGAGATGAAATTTGCATGAACGTCGCTATATATATAAAAAGAGAAGACCCATCCCGCCAGTAGCGGCATGAACAAATCGATTGCAGGGCTGCAGTGACGACACCCACGCCCCCCCTGCCCCCCCCCAGGTTGGCGAGGTGTTTGTGAACCCGAGGACGTGTGCAGCGTGTGCACGTGCACGTGCGACCACGGCGTCGTGTGCAAGGCGAAGGAGTGCCCGCCGTCAGGCAGCCCGTGTGCCGCTCCTACGAAACCTCCTCACCGTCGTGCAGGACTGCTGCCAGGTCTACCATGCGGTGAGCGGCAACTCGGCACCTCGCCACGAGACGACCGCCGGGGGGGGGGGGAGCGGGTTATAACCGATGTCGTCCCCGGGCAGGATTTCGAATAAACGACCGTCCGTTTCGCCAAGGTGACGGTGTTAGTTGAGCTTCAGGTAACACGAAGTGCCTGGTAGGTACGGCCCGGGGCGCCCCAGCTGATGTGCTGCCGATCTACTCGGTCGAAGAATACCGCTCCCTATCCTGGTCCGGGAGCTCGTACGCAATTTCTCGACGCACGTATTGAACGACGCAATGCGCGCAATTGTCACCCACCCCCCACACTGCGAAAATAAAGCACGACCCTCTTGAAGAGTCTCGACTCACCGAAGCTTTCCCAGCTACGGTGACTCCTCGCATAGCGCGGCGACGTTCACTTCACACGATAATGCGGGTTTCGCTACGACGCAGTTCTTCCATTCAAGTTCAAGTTCATTTATTAGGTATAGCCCTGTGAGCCATTCGGCTCTTGAATCGGAAGGAACACTTTTCGCACAGCGCGGAACGAGCGCTGTTGTAACGCAGTTTCTCAACGGTCAACGAACTACTTTCTTGAGCGCTACTGTGATACGGCACGTGGAATGATACGGTCCCCGCCGTGCGGTGATGACTGCAGGCCAAGTTTAAAGTGTTCAAATGTGGTTCAGCGACTCGGCAATTCCTCGCTTAACGCTCCGGGAACGCATCTATGGCGCGCGGTTAAACGCTGAACCGCCGTGCCGCATCGACGATAGCAACAATAAACCGTTGTGCTGTGTCCGCTCTCCTGCAAACCCCCCCCCCTCCAGTGTGCGACGAATCCCTGTGCCCCGTGGTGCCACTGCCCGTGTGCACCGCCTACGAGGAGCTGGTGGTGACCAACCCAGGGAGTGCTGCAAGAAGTACATCTGTGGTAAGAGCGTCGCATGCCAACCGCTCGCCTCGATCGCGCCACCGCTTGGGTCTAGGGTCACGGGCGGAGTTTGAGCTCTTACATTTGGGCGGGTGCGGGTGCATATAATGATTACATAAATTTATGTTAACCGTAAACTACTGAAAATAAATAATAAATGTGCCCCCCCCCCCCCCCCGCAAACTCCGCCCATGGAGAGGGTTTGGGTGAAGAGTTTGAGTTTTCTTTGTAACTTGTTTTGGATTGGAGTTTGGGTTATGCGTAGAGTTGTAGTTTGCATTAGGGTTAGCATGTATGCCTAGAGGTTGTGTCTGATTCTCAGTCATAGTTAAAGAGTTGTGCTCACAGTTTGGGCCGGGGTCAGGGTCACGTGACGTCATACCGAGCTTTGCTTAGCGTTCGAGTCTGGGTCAGGGTCACGTGACGTCATACCGACAGTGCTGCTGCCCCCCATCGGGTCAAGCAGTGGGCCCAGCCTCCCGTGCGGCCTCATTTTGACGTCGCCCACCCCCTCTTCGCCCTCCCGCGTCCAGTGTGCAGCCCAGACAAGTGCCCTGCGCCCGTCATTCCCGTGTGCGCCGACTACCAGAAGCTGGCCCTGGTCAACCCCGGCGACTGCTGCTCCGAGTATCAGTGCGGTAAGTGCCGAAGGGGGTTCACTGCCGAGTCCAAAAGAGTGGCCAACGTTGCAAAAACATTTTTTTTTACTATTTTTTTTTCTTTATAGAACTGCTTTTTGCGTTTAGTTTGTTGTCCTGCCACCACCCTCCCGCACCTACGATGGGTGCGGTTGGTGACGTACGGCGCAAAGGAAGTTCAACGTGCATACAACATACATGCCTGGTGATGCAGGCAGTGGTGAGCAGGAAACTGGCACTACTAGGACACATGTGGGATGGATAACAGGACATTTGAAAGTGTGTTGTTCGGGAAAAATGGAAGGAGCCGGAAAGAGAAGACCTCACAGAGAATGGCTTGATGGCAACATCGCAAAGGATTGGTGGCACACACACGATGTGGCCACTACTGAGCATATTGGCACAAGACAGTGGGAAGCGTAAATAAATGATGAAATGTGCAGTGGACACCTACGACGTGCCATCTGCCCACGGGTGGCGGTGGTGGTGATAATGAAGTGCCCGACGGTGGTGGCAGCTGGTGTAGCGATGGCCACCGATCCACTAAAAATAGTTCCACGCTCGCTCACTCGCACATCTGCACGCGGTCACACACGCGGTCACACACGGCACACGTACGCGCAGTCGCGCACAGGGTCTGCATGCACGCGCACACGTTCGCACATGCGCTCACGCCCGCATAGGCACAGGGCCGAAGCGCCAAGCGGCCAGCCCCAAACAGCACTATTGTCGCAATAGACGTAGAGTTTCAAAGCGTCTCTTGAAATCGGCAAGCGCGTAGGAATATCGATGGACCCGTTTTTTGCCACTATCAAGATGGTGAATAACACCTGAAGTTACAAAGTCGTGCGTAGATAGCAGAGTTACCGACCCGCGGCGTTGGTGGCTGAGCAAGACTTTTGTGTGTGTGCGTGTGTGTGTGCCCACGCAGAGTGTGACTACAACCTGTGTGACTCCGGAGTGACGTCTTGTGCCTCCAACGAGCAGCTCGTCCAGGTGCAGGTGAACGAGTGCTGCCGCCGGTGCGAGTGCGGTAAGTGGCCCACGCGGCGGCGACGTCCACCGTGCAAGTGCAGGGGCAGTGCTGGATTCGTGTGTACGTGTGTGTCTGTGTATCTGTGTGTGTCTGTGTGTGTGTGTGTGTGTGTGGTGTGCGGTGGTGTAGCGGTTAGCGCTACGCTGCGCTACGAACCTGGCGACCCGAGTTCGATTCCCTATACACTACTATACATTACACTATACACTAATATACACTACACTACTATACACTATACACTACACTACTATACACTATACACTACACTATACACTACACATTGGGGTGGTCGTTTAGAGGGGTTCTACTGTACTGGGAAGACAAAGGTGGCTGGGCACTGGCTGCCCGTCCTAACAGGTGCTCTGGTGACAGCACCCTCTCCCAACAGCCTGTGGGAAGGCGGCAAGGTCGTGACCTGCGCCCTGCGTGCGCTCATTAACAGCACTTGCCCCAAGAGTTTGTGGAGGCTATAAGGTGGTGGGGGGCGCTGTATCTTTGTCGTTGTGCAGTGTGCCGTCCGTGCGTGGAGCCCAAGCCATGCCCACTTGGAACCCACCCCGTGGATTACCAAGACTCCTGCAACTGCACCGTCCGTACATGCGGTGAGTTTATGGCACGGCACATGGCGAGCTGTGGCTAACTGTGTGGATGTCGATGTACATGTTGGACTTCTTACGCACCGTACGTAGCCAAACCGTGCTAATCGGAGGTGTGGGGGAAAGACAACAAACTCTCGTCATTTTTCTAGTCTTCGTTCTTTCGGTAAAGTCACGTAGAAGGGAAATCATAAAAGTATAAAAATTATAAAATTCTCACGACGCTTCAGCCACAACGCAAGCAGCCGTCCTCAGGTGAAGAACAGGCTGTCGGAAAGACAGCGTCCTAATGAACACCGCTAAGCTTGGCAGCGTATTTTAAGCTGGGTGGGAGGAGCAGAGCGGCTTGACAAAGAAGTTTACATATCTATGGCCCTTTATTTAAGCCTATGTAAGTCTATATGAATCTGTGTGTAATTCTGAGTAAGCCCATGTTCTCTGTATGAGTAAGACTATAAAAATCCAAGTCTCTATGCAAGTCCAAATAAGTGTATAAGGATCGGAGTCTATGGGTCTACGTAACTCAGAAGTTCTTTGGGTGTCTCTGTATGAGTGGGTCTCGATGAAGTCGATGTTGGGTTGTATTTAATTCATCAAAAGGGTCTCTTGTCCGTCCCTATTTTGCCCACTATATCGATATTTCGTGACTCGCTTACGTTTTATATTTGTTTGCCGTTGTAACTTTCCTGGCCCGCCCATACTGACACCTCCGCACAAAGAGCTTCATAGCTCATCGGATTCCTCCAGATTCTGATTGCGATGATTCTCCCCTGCCCCCCGCCCCTCTCGGCTGCCCTTGCCTCCTTTGCCCGGGAGCAGTCTCCGATGAATTCTGCACGTACAACGCCGTCCAATACCAGTTTGGGGACACGTGGAAGGACGGCCTGTGCACGGACTGCAGCTGTGTGATGGCCTCCGAGGGCGGCCCCAGCAAGTACGAGGTCCTGTGCCAGCACACGTCGTGCCCCAACTGCCTGCCGGTGAGTCGGCACGATGATCCCCTCCCTGCATCCGTCCGTCGATCGGTCAATCCGCCCATTCATCCGTCGGTCAAGGATTTGGGACTAAAGGATCGTCAGCGGCACAGCGGTTCGCGGCGCGCTGGACTTGCAATCCTGAGATCGCCGGTTCCATTCCATCTCCCGGCACGGCGGTCGAAACGACGGCGCGGGTTTCTAAATCCTGCCCCGCTGTCTGTGTGACCACCCGGCAGTGTAAATGGGTCTCCGCCAGAGTTCGTTGATCGGCAGGTCCCAGCGTGTGGCTGTAGAGAGCGGGTAGCACTCCCACCCCTTCTGAGACGTGCTTTGACAGCGTGGAAGATGAGGCCAAAATACCCCCCAGAGGCGCTCCCTTGAGATCACTCGAGCGGAGGCCGTTCCGCCGGCAGCGGCAAGAGCACAGCGATTGCAGGGCTGCACTTTACCTTTGCCTACAAGCGTGCAGCAATCGCGACGTGAATAACCGTCGCCACTGTGTGCCGGCGATCACAAGGTACATGCTGGTGGCAGGATACATATAAACTAAAATGTTTTTTCTTTTCCTGCGTAAGGCCCACTGAGCTCAACACAGTGGCTTAAGTGGAAATCGCGGACAAATAATTAAACGCACGTTGATTGGAAATGTGGAGGGAAAAACCGGAGGACCCGGAGAAAAATCTATGGCCATGGAGATGGAGACACGCAAACTCCAAATATACAGCAGCAGGCGGTCAGGGTCGGGATTGAACCCACGACCTCCTGTATACCAGGCGAGGTAGTTAACGTCTCCTAGCCACCACCGTGGCGCCCACTATATGTTCCCACCAAATGTTTATTTTACTAGGAAACTATATTTGGGAATGTTGCTTTCCCTCTCCAATGTGTGTATTCCAACTTATTTGCTAATATTGTGACAAAGTAATCGACTCTCGATATTTACCCATGCATAGTCATCTAATGTCACTTGACTAAACTTGCTTGTGAAACAGTGGCTCAGTTTGCCTTCTGCAGAGTTTTACTCTCCACACCATCTGTTTGGTCCTCAGTTTTGTCCTAACCAGTACAACTTTTATCATGTCCTCACCGTTACATTGGCTTGGCATAACCCCAACTCTACAGCTTCTCACTGCTCCTGGTAGCCACTTGGACGTACGTTGAACTTTTTTCGCACCGTACGTAGCCAACCGTGACTAATCGCAGGTGCGGGGGAAGGACAACAAACTAAACGCGCGAAAAAAAATCTGTTCTAAAGGAATGAGATTTCAATCTTGTCAGGAGCTGTGTTTTTGTTTTACCCTTGCGTCTTGCTTGAATAGCGACTCTGTGCTCGCTCTCTACTCGTGTGAGCTGTAACATCGAGAAATCGACGACGACGATGAAATACTTTGGTGCGCACAGAGCCGGGGTTTTCTAACTCGTGCCGTTCTCCATCCCTCCTCGGTCCCCCAGGGAGAGAGTTACATCCCCGTCGAGGGCCAGTGCTGTGGAACGTGCGTCAGGACGAGCTGCGTCGCTGACGACGGCACCACCTACGAGGTACGGCGAAGCGTCGCGACGGCAAACGACAACCGGCCGGCTTTTTCTTCTTTCCGTGGCCCATGGCGTCACGCGGACGGTCACCACACGGGGTCCTGGCGCCCAGACTTCTGCTCTGTTCACCTTTCCCCCCCACCCACCCACACCACCCACCCCTCTGTGTAGCTCGGCACCTGGGCCACTCCGGCCCATAGCGCCCCGGTGCAGTTCAGATTAAACACATTCCTGCGGAGGGAGCTGGTAGGAACGTTGGGTTGCTCGGTCAATGACCAGGGTCAACGGCGGCGTGGTGTATTCAGCAAATATGCCCGACTGTGAGGGCCGGCATGAGTAGGTTAAACGTTGAGTTTTATAAGGGCACCACGGGGTGACCAGCCCCTCCCCACCCTCCCCAACCAGCCCTCCCCATCCTCCCCACCCTCCCTCCATCACCCAGCCCTCCCTCCCACCCAGCCCTTCCCTGCACGACGGACACAATAATCCCCTGTGGGCTAGTGTAACAGGAGGTTCCTACCAGTAAAATCCTCAATGAGACTTCAGGAGGAATCGGTTGAGCTCTTTGTACGGACGTCCGTTATGGGCGGCTCAGCACCGTGCACCCCCTGCACACTCGATCAGCTAAGCCGCTGTTCTGTCCATTCGGTAACCGACTACCTGCAACAAGATCGCCCTCAACGCGCCCAATCTCACCCGATCTCTGGTAACGAAGCGGGGTTTAAGCGTGGCGAGTTCTCGAACTGGGCGACCACCCCGGGGTTTTGGAGGCGTCGCAGGCGTGGGGCCGGGCGTCGCCCCCTGCGCGACGCATCGCGTCGCATCGCATTTCACCTTCACCGATGAAGCAATGCCGCCCGCCGATTTCTAACGCCGCGGCGTCGCCGTCAACCGCCGCCACCACCGCAGGTCGGCCAGATTTGGAGCCTGGACACCAAGGGCTGCTCGCGCTGCGAGTGCGTGCTGGCCGGAGGGTACGCCTACGTGCAGTGCGCCATCACCCAGTGCCCGCCCGTCGACCCCAGCTGCCCGCTCGAGCTCATCTCCTACTCCGCCAACGGCTGCTGCCAGTTCTGCAACAGAGGTGCGCCCCGTAGCGACGGACGCCGCGTCTCCCGTTGCAATGCGACGGGCGGGGACGCGGATCGGTGCGTCCCGGGGTCCGAGTGCCGCTCGCGGCCACGGATGCCTGCGACGATCGTCTGAACCGGTCCCTAGGCCTCCCCTAGCTAGGTCGACTCGGCCTCAAAAAGAATGAGTGCTCGGTGCGGTGTGTATAAACGTGGCCACTCGGGCGTGGCGCTGGCCACCCACCCCCTCGTGTGCCGTGCAGGCCTTAATAGGTGCTGCTACTCGCTAACAGCACTTGCCCCAACAGCCTATTAAGGCTATACGGGGGGTCTTTGTGTTTACAGGGGTTCCCCCAAATTCAACCGTATCCACCGGTCTGCCTGTTGTTGGTGTCTCCTACCGAGACAGTAATTCGAGTGCCTCTCGTGACCCCACAGAGAGGGAGGGTATCTCGACCGAACCCAGAGGGGAGAGAGCCCAGCACGCCGCTGAGACCCATCGGGCCTGTACCCCCCCTTGCCAGCCTCGCAACTCGCCATGCCGGTCGGTCCCCCGCTCACCCTGCGATCTTCCGCCTCCTCCGTCTCTCCCCCCCCCGCCCACCCACCCACCCCACCCAGGACCTTCGCCGGTGAGCGACTGCGGTGTGACGCTCTCGCGCCAGTCCCTGATGTCGGCCGACGGCTGCTTGAGCCGCGACTCTGTGAACGTGACGGGCTGCGAGGGCGCCTGCTCCTCGCGCTCCGTCCTCGACGCCGCCACCAACGTGTACACCAAGCAGTGCTCCTGCTGCTCCGCCACGGAGACCGTCACCGTCGAGGTGGAGATGGTTTGCCCCGACGGCAGTGCGAGGATCGACAGGTGAGCGCCCGCCTCTGCTCATGCCGACAGAGACTCCCACCCCATCCGCCCTTTAACAGCGTAAACCTCCCGTGCGAGACACACGTCAGACAGAAAAGTGCGCGGGCTGGACAAGGAGCGAGTTGTCTCCTCCGTCCGCATTGTGGGTTGGAGTTGATCGGTGACATTTCTACGTCCGCGTCCAAGTTGGTGGGCGAGCCGGAGGACCGCCTCGGGGGTAGCCTGGTGGATACCCGACGCGATGCCGGTGACGCGAGCGGGCAAGCGGCGTTACGATGTGTGCCATGGGTGTTTCAGATCGGTGACTGCGGTCCCACTGGATTCTTCACCCTTTCCCATTCCGATGGTGAATGTTTGTGTTCGTCATCGGAACGGAATCGGAAGATAAACTAAAGTATTTTTGGTACGGAGGCTCCCACAAGCTATCATAGTGTGGCGGTTGTGTTGCTACCGTTCTCTGCGGTGAGTAACGACGTTTTTAAAAACAACGGCGTTGCTGCTATGCCTCTCTAAATAGAATGAACGGCGAGCCGCGTGCACGTTCCGAGATTAAGCGGTGAACGGGAAACCCACCACCCTCACAACTTGCAGACATCTCAGAACGGGACAGGATTAATTTCCCATTGGTGCAGTGGACAAGCAGCCGCAGTGGAGAGTAACTAAATTACGTATACCGTGGAGATGGAACGATGAAATCAGATGTGTGAGAGATGGATGGGTTATTGGATCACGGGACTGTAAGGCAATTTGGGGAGGCCTTCACGCAGCAGTGGATTGTTCACGACTGATGACGACGAGGCCACTTGGCCAACTCTCTTTGTTCTAAATAACCTCCTTCGCAACACACACTCGACCCGCACGGCGAAGTACGGTCAAACAATCCCCACCACCAACATGCACGGATGTTGAACCTCTTTCACACCGTACGTCGCCCGGCCGCGCTCAAATCGGCGGGTGGCATTGAATGGAACGATCCGAGCGACAAAACGCCCCGCGCGTCGATTCTGTCGTTATTAACGCCGGACCCCCCCCCTCCCCCACCACCACCGCCGCCGCCTCCTGTGGTGCAGATTCGAGATGGTCGCTGCCTGCAAGTGCGAGGCGTCGCAGTGCGGAGCGAACAATCCCATGCACGTGGACAGCACCCTGCAGCAGATCTTGATGCTCAAGTGAAGAAAAACCAACCTCGTGACCTCCAGTTGTACATTTCGCATCGCGAGCAAGCCCCCCGCCCCCCTCCTTAGGGCCACCGACACGATTCCAATCGAATTTTAATCTAATCCAGTCAGGGCGTTTGTTCTCGTCGATTTTTGTGTGTTTTTAGTTCGTGTTAGTTGTTTTGCCCGAGCGCAAATTTGACGCCGTTGATTTAACTGCCGTGATCGCAGGCATAATTGAGCGGGATTCGGTCGGGGCGGGGGGTAAAATAAAGAGGTGGTAAAAGAGTTATATATACAGCAATAAAGTATATTTGCAAGCATGACCGATTCTATGGTGATTTTTGTATCTGCGCTCTCGCGCTTGGTGTGGTGGTGGCGTCAGTCCGAAACGTCGATTCGCGTGGGCCAACGGAAGGGTGAGCGCCTTCAGACGTCGAGCGGCGAGGAACGCGAGAGAACACGGCCGGGTCGACGGGACCCTTGTGCCCACCGCGAGTTGCTGCCGTTTGGAGTCGTCGTGGGGGGGGGGGTAAGAGTGTGGGGGCATTGATTTGTCGAGCGTTATGGGAGCCGACTGCTAACTCGGCAGAACGTTTGTTCAAAAGAAGTGTCTCTTGGTGGACAGTGGATTATGGCTGGACACCCAAATCCAAGTTCTGGTGGAGCTGATTCACTTAAAGAGCAGAGGTGGGAACTCTGTTGAGACCACCGGGACTGTTGTGATGACAGCGGCTTCGTCATCAGAGCCGTCTCCAGCAGATGGCGCAAGCTTCCCAGGGTAACTGCTCTGATGCGAGCCCCGGCTCGCACGGGCATCACCATCACCGCTGTCTTTACATTCCAATTAAAACACATTCCTGCGGAGGGAGCTGGTAGGAACGTTGGGTTGCTCGGTCAATGGCCAGGGTCCCCACCCAGCCCCACCAAGCCCTCACCACCCGCCCCTCCCCACCCATCCCCTCCCCACCCAGCCCCTCCCTGCACGACGGACGGACACAATAATCCCGTGGGCTGGTGTAGCCAGGAGGTTCCTACCAGTATCAACACACGTCCACCCACGTGCGTCATTGCATAGCCCCACTGCAAAATCCGAGTGGACTGTGTTGCCTCCTTCACCTCTGGGCCACGAACCGCCACCGATCCACTTCCTCGTCAGTTCAGCACGTGGTGAGGCTGTCGCGATCAATATTGTTCACAGTAGAGGTTTTAGTATAAATGCGTCGTAACCCTCCACCAGCCGACACAACCAGTAAAGGTTGTCACGTAAACAGAACGCGACAATGAGTCGACTTCAACCCACCGGTGTGTGGGAGAGAAAATCCACAACATTCACTATTTGAGTAGTACGACGTTTCGCGATCTCACCAAAAAACTTTTCCTATTAATCACTTCCTAGTCAGTTATTCGCTTCTCACAGGTACCAACACTGGAAATTGTAGAACCCCTCCTCTCTCTCCACGCTTTGGCAGCTTCACACAACAGCCCTCTCTGATAATTGGTTTTATACCCTTCTATCTGGCAACAAAACTGACACCTTTTTTTACAAGGAGTCAAGTTTACACAGACCACAATACCTGCAGTCATAATGAAACAAAAACATAACTCTGATAATGTGCACTGTCTTTGAAGTTGATTGGTCCACACCCAAGACAGCTTTCCTTAGAGCCTAGTCTCACATGGGTTGGACCAGATGACGCCAAAAGGCGCACAACTCAAAGACAATGCACCATCAGAGTATGAGAGCTCGGGGTAAGCATTTACACCATTGGAACCTCATTTGCCAGTAAAAAATATAATTGGTTTCTACCCTTCTATCTGGCAACAAAACTGACACCTTTTTACAAGGAGTCATGTTTACATAGACCACAATACCTGCAGCCCTCTCTCTCTCCCATCGACCGTCTCCCGAGCCGCCCCCTTGGTTCGACGACTCTAAAATCTCACGAGGCGTGGAGCGCTCCTTCGCTTCACCAACAATCGCCGCACGCTCGATTCGGGCGGACGCCCGATCCACGGATTTCCCCGAGTGGCGGAACCGAACGCGAGCGAGGCCACAAACAAACCCCGTGGGGCGGAGTGGAATCTTCTAAACTTGCCTAGAAATCCACAAATGCAGCACGGCAATGCAGGCGGGTGAAGCAAACGACGATCACGCAGGACACCCCCCGCCCGCTGCCACAGTCGCAATAAAAATAAGTAATAAAAAACTTTTTTTAAAAACACGCGTTAATGAAATGTACCGTGCTAGTGATGGAAGAACTCCACGACTCCAGGAAGTGGCCCCGAGGCTTGCCATAACGTAAGGGAACGCTGCCAATTTCAGCCAACGTCAGTTTAGCGTGGGCAATTAGATCCAAGCAGAAACATAACATAAATAATGTTTTAAAATATGTTTTTTTATGATAGAATATAGTATTGTCATCAGTATGACATAAGTATACCAAGTTTGCAGTCGATACCGCATTGTGAAGTGGGTAAAAATTGAGTTACAAGATTTGAGGATACGACAACAGACAGTGAGTTACTAAAAAGCGTGTAAAACAAAACGTCACGGCAACCTTTTTACGAACGGGACCACACGAGTCTCCTGGGGGAACAGACGCACGTCACACGATTACATCGTACAATTAGAGCACTCGAAGAGTCCAACATGCGACGACGTGTGAGGACACGAGTGGTGAGACAGGTGAATGAACGATGGGTGGTGTGAAAACGAACATGACGCTTATTCCGCACACAAAGCGCTCGCCACAAGTGCACCACGATACCGCGCTGATCCACATCGTAAACCATCATTCAGCGAACTCCGGTTGTCCACGCAGCGACATTTGGCTGGCCATCAAACAAAGACTGTCACTGCAGATGCGCTGCTTCAGCGGCCGTCTGGAACGTTCTTCCTTCCGATCTTAGGAAGCCACTGGAGCTATGCACTTTTAAATCATGAATGTAAATAAAAAAAATCTATGAACAGTTTGAATATAACAGAGGTGGTTGGGCGGCTACAGAACCAGCAATGTTAAGATCCTGAGTACAACTCTGGGTTTCAGCCACCCGAAATTAAACTGGGTTCTCAAGTGTAGCGGAGTTGATGGTCTGGTCACCAGTGACTCACATAGAGATCCATAGACTCACGCAGAGACCATAGACACACAGAGACCCATAGACTCACATAGAGATCCATAGACTCACGTTGAGACCCATAGGCCTCACGTAGACTTATAGACTCACGCAGAGACCCAGACTCACAGAGACCCATAAACCTCACATAGAGACCCATAGACCTCACGTCGAGACTCATAGACTCACACAGAGACCCAGACTCACACAGAGACCTATAAACCTCACATAGACCCATAAACCTCACATAGAGACTCATAGATTCACGCAGAGACCCATAAACCTCACAGAGACTCAGACTCACAGAGACCCATAAACCTCACTAGAGACTCATAGACTCACGTTGAGACCCATAGGCTTCACACAGAGACTCACAGACTCACGCAGAGACCCATAAACCTCACATGGAAACCCACAGACCTCGCATGGAAACCCACAGACCTCACATAGAGACCCATAGACACACAGAGACCCATAGACTCACAGAGTCTCAGACTCACAGAAACCCATAAACCTCACTAGAGACTCATAGACTCACAGTTGAGACCCATAGGCTTCACACAGAGACCCATAAACCTCACATGGAAACCCACAGACCTCACATAGAGACCCATAGACACACAGAGACCCATAGACTCACATAGAGACCCATAGACACATTTAGACTAAGTTGTGATCAAACCGGCTTCTCAAGCGTCATGAATTGAGGGTCTCAGTCCGGTCACCAATGACTGCACAACAACAACACCCGTAACATTAATTACATTACATTTTAAACTTAATTCTGCTCATACCAACCTGAGAATTAAAAATAAAGTGGTATCACGCGTGACGATGCTCTCTTTTCAGGGCATGATAAAACATGTGCTGCTGGATCGAATAAAGTTGCCAACTAAAGCAACTTCAGAACTAAGGGACATCTTCCAAAGCCATTCTCTTGCACAAGGAGGTGCACTGCTTTCCTGCGGGTACTGAACAGTAATTTGTCCAGGAATCAAACTCGGTTTGCTGGGTTTTGAGTGAGGTGTGCTCTGACCTCTGAGTCACCAGACCACCTCGACACAATTACAATTGACCCCCAGGTCATCATGGTATGTATCACCTGCATCATCAGAGTAATCACCACCATCATGGGCGTTATCACCATTATCATCACAGATCACAGCCACCATCGCCTAGGTTACCATCACCACCACTACCCCTGTCATAATGGCAATCATCATCATCATGGCTATGATCATCATTATCGTCACCAACAGCAGCTGTTCTAGACAACACAACGGGTCATCATCTCGATCATCATCACGGTTATAACGTAATCATCATCATGGTTAGTCTAACACGTAGGAGGCTTTCGCGACCAATATCATCCATAACAGTTTTTTTTTTTGGGTTAGATCGCGTAAATATATAAAAGTGTCGTTAAACCCGCCACCACCCGACACAGCCAACTAGTAAGGGTTGTCATGTAAACAGAACGTGACAATTCGTCACTAGTACAGCACTAACCGGTGTGTTGGAAAGTAAAGCCACAACATTTACAATCTGAGCACGACAACTACTGGCCAAGACTAATTAGAGAATCTATCGAAATTGAAAGAAATAAAAATAATTTTAACTGTTTGGACAGCTATCGGCTTAGTGCTGCGTGGAAGCGAATCATCAAATAATACATTGTTTAAATGCGTGCCTATACAGGGCACCATACTTCAATAGGGATTACCGTTGGTACGGCTATTTTAATACACACAATGGACAAGAAGAACAAGATCAAAGGGCTCGAATAATGCGCATGCATAGTGTACGTTGACTCATTAATCCCCCCACAAACTTTCGCAAGAGTGCAGAAGTGTGGTCACCACATCTACGCCTCTATATAAGGAACGAAACAGGTGGACTTCACAAATCTGGCTGTCGCTTGATGAAGCTGGTTGTAATTACTGGCGAAACGTCGTACTCAAATTGTAAATGTTGTGGATTCGCTCTCCAACACACCGGTGTGCTGTACAAGTGACGAATTGGCACGTTCTGTTTAAGTGACAACCCTTACTAGTTGTCTGCGTCGGGTGGTGGCGGGTTTTAACGACATCTATATATTCACGCGATCTAACCCCAAAAAAACCCTCTATTATGGATCATCATGGTTATGACCATTATCACCACCAACAACGGCGGTTGCAGACGACACAGCAGGTCGATTACAGCGCTGACCCTGCTTCCACCACCACCGCCACCGCCACCGCTACCCCTCCCTAGCGGGCCATGGCGGTGGCCGCGGCGAGCCTCGGGCAGGTGCGTGGCCTCGCGCGGTGCGGCCCACCCTTGGCCAGCTGCGTGGCGGCGCGACGCAGCTCCCGCGCTTTCTCCAGGTGCGCGCGGGCCGCCTCCGCCTCTCGCTCCACACGAGCGATGGCGGCCTGCGTCACGGGCCACCCGGCGGCCTCCAGCGCCGCCAGCAGCTCGCCCCGGCGCGCCACGAACGAGGGGCGCGGCCGCCTTGCGCAAACCTGCAACGTGATGCAGTGGTGCGCAGGGCACTTGACACGCGCACCAATCACGGCTACCCTAGTGCAGAACGTTACATTAAATTACTTTTTTTCAAACTTGATTTGAAGCTTTTGTGACTGCAGGAATTACTCTTTGGTTCTTTCGGTAAAGTCACGTAGAAAGAAAATAGATTAAATAATAGAGTACGACATTTCGATTGCAATACAAGCAACCGTCATCAGGTAGAACTACATTTTTTCATTCACATTTTTTTTATTTTACCAGGTAAGGCTCCACTGAGCCACGTAGCTCTTTTTCAGAAGTGACCCAGCTGTCACAAACCATATCTGAAGCAAGTGGTGGCTTATCACATGGAAAATTGTCGCAGCCAAATACGTTGATTCTAAATGTGGAGGGGAAAAACCGGAGGACCTGGAGAAAACAGCACGCGACCACGGGGAGAGAGAGACACGCAAACTCCTAATATACAACAGCAGGCATCGTCAGGGTCGGGATGGAACCCACGACCTCCTGTAGACCAGGCGAGGGAGTTAACATCTCACCATGGGGAGAGAGAGACACGCAAACTCCTAATATACAGCAGGCGTCAGGGTGGTGATCGAACCCACAACCTCCTGTAGACCAGGCGAGGTAGTTACCATCTCGCGTGCGTTGCCTATGTCTAGTGGCCCACGCCTTCCCGCCTTCAACGTAGCCAGCATCTGAGCCCCTACAGCCTGGAGGCAGCGAGTGCAGTTGCACCGACTGCACACTCGGTAACCACGCCGCTACCCGCTCACACACTCTCACCTCTCTTTCTGCTTCTCGGGAGAGCTTGGAACACCATCGCGTCCAGGTGTCTGTGTTACAAAAAATAAAACGAGTCGTTTGTAAAATCGTAACTCGAGCTTTCATTGAAGCAATCTCATAATAATAATGTGATGTCATCTTCCAAAGGTCTTTTGTTTTGCACGCGGTGATGTTACGCTGTACTCCAGTATGGGTATTTGCCTCTTGATAGGACAACACCATCGTTCAGTTTACCACAATTGGTTTAGTGACAATACGAACTAAATCAATTTACATCATGGGACCTCCTTTCCCAGTACCAAAATATAATAGGTTTTTTTTTGTTACTGGCAAAGGAGGTCCCATGATGCAGTTGCTCACCCCGAGCTCTCATTACTCTGATGGTGGCATTGTCTTTGTGCTGTGTACGCCTTTGAACTCGGGTCAAAAAGGTTGGTTTAGGTCACGTGTGAGAAGTAATCAGTATGATGTATGGCTATGCAAGGTTTTAGAAGTCACGTGATGTCACGCCATATTTGGTAATTTTAAACGAACTCGAGTTACCCTGCGAAGCACTCTGTATGGATGCCTGTCAACCAACAGACTCTCTTAAACGTTCAAATCAAGGGGGAAAATGTCAGTCACCCGTTTCTATGCAACCGACCCAGGAGGAGAATTTATAAACCCGTAGAGCGACTCAGTGCGGTGGTGCTGGGGAGCTGAACCAAAGTCTGGTTGGACCAGCGGTCGGATGTTACTTCTCTGTGAAGGTGTCGACATTACGACGGATCGATGGGAGTAGTGGTGCCGGTAAGGCGGGCCCCTCACTTCTCGTAAGTTTCGATCTGCTTGGTGAGCCGAGCCTCGTAAGCGGTGAGGTTCACAGCGAGCGGGTTCACCAGCTGCACGCGTGCGCCGCCGTGAGACTCAAACGCCAGTGGCATAATCTGGGACACGCAATCATCGTCGTCGTAATCAACATCGTTGTCATAATCATCACTCGGCATGCATCGATTCACCAAACTCCCCAAGCAGTCATTATGCAATGAGATGAATTACTTCTGTGGTGTCATGTGGATCAAACACATACAACATATACGAATTGAAAACAATCGATTATAACACACACATAATCCAAATAGTGCATCAACGTACGGTGAGAACTAAATCAGCGCGTGTCCTAACAGGCAGATTGCCTCCCCACTAGTTCTGGATCGTCAGTCAACATTACCACTGCCCGTCGCTTGCTTTAGCGAGTCGGGAGACGCGCGCTTTTACCGGTTTCAGTTTAACACGTAGGCTTTCGCGACCAACATCATCCATAATAGTTTTTTTGTTTGGGTTGGATCACGTAACCCAAAAAAACCCTATATTTTGACCGCTTCGTTTGACAGTGCAGGAGAGGGAAGATCTGACAGACCTCGTTGAACACTTTGGAGTGCACGTTCTTTCCCAGGATGGGAACGTAGGTGGCCGAGACGGGCAGGGCTGTTGGCTGCAGAGCATCCATTATGGTCAGCCTCTTGGCCACCAAACTGTTGCGTGCCAGCCAGCTGTGACCCGAGGGGGAAAGGGACTTGAACGAATGCGTTGTTGTTATCAGGCCGCACGCATTACACGCACACGCAGAGTGCTCGCCACAAACGAACCACTACACCTCGCTGATCTCGTCAAAGAGCATAAACCATCGTCGCGCGAACTCCGGTCGTTCTCGCAGCGGCGGCGGCTTTTGGCTCGGCGATCAAACAAACACGGTGGTTACCGCATCGCACGCTTTCAGGTGCGTTGCTGCGGCCGTCTGGAACGCTCTTCCTGCCTATATTAGGAAGCCACCAAAGCTCTGAACTTTTAAATAATTGGATTGACAACTCATTTCTTGAGAACTGCTTTTGTGTTTAGTTTGTTGACCTCCGCCTGCATCTCTGATGAGCACGGTTGGCTACATACGGTGTGAAAGAAGTTCAATGTCGTACATACTTGAACACGTTAAGCGCACGTACATATTGATTATGGAGAATCAAATAATAAAAAAGACACACTTTATCAACTCACTCTTTTGAGGTTTTCTTTTTGGCTTTTGGTGTTGTTGACTTCTCTTCCATTAGCTCTGGAGAATGAGAAACAGTGCGGTGCAGCGCAGCCCACAGTGAACGCGCTGCGCAATGAACCCGGCGATCGGTGTTCGATTCTCGTCCGCAGCGAACGTCAGCGGCGAGCGACATCTGAACCGGGCCTCCCCCTGATCAACCCAGTACGATCAGCATGAAGTATCATCCTACAACCTCCGACGATCGACACGGCGTGAGATCAGCCCTTCATCCAACAGCGGATTGACAAAAGGCAGCACCCCGGCTTGACCAAAGACTTCCCGACAGCGCTGGCTCAGCCCTCCAAAACTTTAGACGCCACCGAGCCGCTGGAACACTTCCAACTTCTCCTTTTTTACGTTCAAACATCAACTTTATTCCATTACGAAACACAAAATCGCCCAAATCCACGCGTATCTTACTGACCGCCCAGCGCGACAGCTTCCTTGCGAGGTTCGTGTCCAGCAGCCGTCCACTTTCTGGCAGCAACCACTGTGGCTCGGGAAGGGCAGCCCGTGACCCAGCTGCCTTGACCTCAGAGCCACCGGCAGCTCCGTGCAGGGCCCGCAAGAGGCTGGAGCGTGTGTGGGCTGCGTCGGAATGACAGAACGATCGCAGACAAATCCAGTAATGCCATCCTTGGAGGATGATCTCGCAGAGTGCAGGGTGGGGAGCCAGTTCCCTACTGAGGATGAATATGACTTTGAAAAGCCTTTGGCAGACAAAGATCCCCATATCGCCTTTAACAGATTGTTAGGGCAAGTGCTGTTAGCCTAACTGGTAAAATAAAAAATAGTAAAACTTAGTTGAGAGTAGCACCTATGAAGATCAAAGGCACACAAGGGGTGGTGGCCAACACCACGCCCGGCCGCCTTTATCTCCCTAGTGGCGATGTTTACATACCACCAGGTAGTCATTTAAGGCTGAGTCAACCTCGGTGATGCCCAGGACCATTTCAGATAATCATCACTGGTGTTTGCTTGAGCGGGAATCGAACTCGGGCTGCCGGGTTCGTAGCGCAGCGCGCTAACCGCTACGCCACCGTTTTGGCGGACACCACATTACACGAACCATAGCATTGTCCAAGACAAGTCGGTTTGAAGTGCAACGTGCGTGCGCACACACCCCACAGGCATGCGCACGACACACGGTGCAGCCCTCGCGGTCACGGAACAGCAATCCGAGTACAGAGAGCCCCTTGCAGTGACTGAACAGGCTAAGATTACAAGCACGGCGCTGCCAGGTCAAATATCCTCTTCCAATTACAATCAGTGTGGCTAAAATGCTTGCAGTGACGGTTAATAACAAAAAATTACGGGCTGACTCTCTTCCTTAAACCACAAGGTACCTATCAATTTGGGTAACGCCTCCATCGCCATCATGATCACATCACTCGTACGAGTCCTGACACCGAGATCCCGACTAGCCGGTGTCCAAGGGGCGACGGTAGTGACAAACCCACCCGGGTACAATCCCCTGTTGGTCGCCAGCTCCTCCAACGCAAAGTTGCGCCACTTGTGCTTCCTGTGCGCCAGCTCTTGGGGTGACGGGCGGCGCGGAGGGGGTTGAGGTGGGGCCGAGCCCCAACACATGGTGTCCCTGGTATGGGGAGGATGGCCCTGGGGTGCCTGTTCCTGCCATGGCCGAGTCGGGGCTGGCAGAGCCGCGGGAATTCTCTGGACTGTGGGAGGACAAAAAACGAGCAGAGAGGGTAACAAAAAGTCCCGCCAGCTTCGTCGTCAACAACATCGGCTGGTCCCTCGGGGGCCACCACATCTCAGTCGCATCCCGACTCCGCGTGCCGACTCCCTCCGCTCATCTCCAGACTCCAGATCGATTCAAATTCCTTCGCCAGACTCCTCACCATCACAGATCACATCGTTTTTGTGGAGTCTTGGGTGACTGAGACTGCCAAGTCATTAGGCTTTCCATTTAATCACGGGCGGCTAAAACCTTGATTGAACCAGGATCTCAATGGTGCTCGTTCACTCCTTTGAGACGTCATTAGTTGTGCAGCCACAAGCCACCTCTGTTATATACTTTTATCTTCTAAATTGTCAAAAAAGATTTACTTTGGAACACCCGGCTCTGCGCGCGACACCCTGCTCGCGAGCCTTCGCCAAGCCACGTGCCCCTCCACGCACACCTAGCCTGGCACAAGTGACGGGCGTCGGCTGTCGTTGTACCGTGTGCGCAGCCCGTTGTGGTAACAATCCAGCAGCACGCACTCCGCACGGAGAGCTCCGGCTCGCTCCAGATCCCGCGCCCCCTCGCCAGCTCCTCCTCCAGCAGTCGCACATCCTCGCTCTGGAAGACAAGGCAGCCTTACTTGCCCCGCGTACACGTACGTCTTCAAGTCGGGAGGCGCACCGGGGCTCCCACAAGGCCATGCGGGAGGGGCGTGTGGCAACAGTTTTGCGCCAGCTATCGTAGAGTGCGGTCGTGTCGCTACAGTTCTCTGCGGTGAGTNCAATGTCTTTAAAAACAACGGCGCTACTACGCCTCTCGAAATAAAACGAACGCCAGTCGCTTGTGCGTGCTCAAGATTCAGCGGTGAACGTGGACACCCACCCTGCAACTTGCAGACGTCTCGGAACGGGAAAGGGTTAAGTGATGGAGAGAGCTTGTTGTAACAACAGGTGAGTTTTAAAAACGCGATTTAAAAATTGTAACAGAACTCAAGATTCCCGAATGAACCGAGGAGGAAGGCAATTCCACAATCGCGGAGCCTGGCTGGCCTTTGGAACCATAACGGATCGTGGTCCAGAATCAGCAGATACAAGTTTTCTCAGTAGAAAATAAAACTTAAGCAGATCGGCGATGAGATATTTACGCGATGTCGGGTGGTGGCGGGTTTAACGACACATTTATATTTACACCATCTAACCCAATGGATCTTCTTCTTGGTTCTTTCGGTAAAGTCACGTAGAAGGGAAGTAATAAAATAATAAAAATAAAACATAATAAAATAATTCTCACGACGTTTCGGCTACAACGCAAGCAGCCGTCTTCAGGTGAAGATATATATAAGCTCCAAGCTTGGCAGTGTTTCATTCTTCACCTGAAGACGGCTGCTTGCGTTGTAGCCGAAACATCGTGAGAATTATTTTATTATATTTTATTTTTATTCTTTTATTACTTCCCTTCTACGTGACTTTACCGAAAGAACCAAGAAGATGAATCCCTGCAGTCACGAAAGCTTTAAATCGAAATCCAATGGACCTTAATAATAGGTAATATTGATGAGCCAGCCCTCGTACCGTGTAGGGGCGCGGCAGCCCATCTTGCGCAGGTTTGCCTGCGTACGGCTCGTCATCGTCAGAGTCCCCGTTGGCGGCGGGGGGGGCGTGTGCGGTGCCCGCCGGGCGGGTACACGTGGTAGCGGCCGCCCGTGTCGCTCGCCAGGCTGTGCAGGAAGTCGGCCGCCGTCGCGTCCTCGCAGCAGAAGCTCACCGTGTGCACGGGCACCGGCGGGTCGTAGCGCACGTGCGAAAGCACCGTCCTGG
Organism: Lethenteron camtschaticum; assembly: GCA_018977245.1. Lineage (NCBI taxonomy): Eukaryota > Metazoa > Chordata > Hyperoartia > Petromyzontiformes > Petromyzontidae > Lethenteron > Lethenteron camtschaticum. Next base: position 6,196,237 of record MU249630.1, read on the forward strand.
GAGGCTGGATTGAAGGGGGTTAAAAATGCAAGGGTCACAAAACGGCATTCAGAGTTAAATGCAGGGTCAGGGTTAAGGTATGTGGGTAGGGTGGAGGTGAGGGTTTAGGGGTGAAGCGTCGTAGCACGTGGGAGAGCACTGCAGTGGGAAGCTGGATTAGGTTTAATTAGAGGAAAGGGTCAGGGTTAAGTACAGGGTTAGGGTAAAATAGTAGGTAAGGGTTAAACACAGGGTTAACGGTGAAACGCAGGGATAGGGTTGAAGTAGCACATCCTTCCAACACGTTCCCAAGGGGTTTACCAACCTTCTCCATTCAAATACAGTCATTACACAAAAAGACAACACAAATTTCAACTTGTAACGCGAAGAGTATTCACTAGCTCTTGAAGAGAGAGAATGACTCACAGGTGGGAATGGAAGCCATGTGGTCAGCCGTCACCAACAATTACCCAAACTCTTTTGTCCTTCTTTCGGTAAAGTCACGTAGGTAGAAAAAATAATAGATCACGACGTTTCGATCGCCACACAAGCATATAGCGAGGAATAATAATAGTAAGGAATAATCGGCCAATTAATGAGCGTTTATATGTGGGAGGAAACCGAAGTAACACAAATTTCAGGTGTGCAAGGCGGCAACGCTCTACCCCATACATACAAAGAGGTGAGGTCCACGTAGCTGTCAACCCCTTATCAGTGCCAGCTTATTGCAGACCAAGTCAGACCTTATTGGTCACCCTGTACCCTTATAAATGTCAACATTCATCCTACAAAGTCCATCACAAGGGAGAAACACAAACAAAGATACTTTTTTTTTTCCCGTATAGAAACGGCTGTAGGCCGTATGGACCTGAAAACTCAATTTCCCTGTACAAGAATACGGGGTAAACCGTGTGGGTTGACAGGTATGGGGCCACACTGGGACTAACCTCACATGCAAATGCAATTTCTGCATGCACTCACAACAACCACGCTCTAATTTGCCATCGCAGCGTCAGATCAATCACATGTGCAACAATAACGCTGCCACCTGTTCATCCTGGAAGGTCTCACTCAGTGTCGAGACCCTTGCCTTGTTCTATTGTGGAGTGACTCATGCAGCCAGCTATGGCTGCAGAGTTTTGGTAGTACATGTTGTTTACGATAGACTGATGGCCTTAATCTAAGTTGTCTTGTGGTTGTTGTTGTTTGACTTGCATCCCACTGGGATATTTGCACAGCGTTAGTGTACGGTGATTTTTCTGCAATATTTTGCTGTCTTTTCTTGGATTTTCTGTTTGCACATAGTCACTTTAAGATGTTTTCTTGTTCATATTTTAGTTTTTTGTTTGTTGCGGTTGCACCCGATTCAAGAGCTGAATGGCTCACAGGGCTATACCTAATAAATTAACTTTGAAATGAACTTTGTTCAGGAGGGCCCTGCTGGACCACGATGTTCGGTCAATTTCTTTCATGGGCGTTTAGCACCTGATCTGGGCGTCCATCGCTGAGCAGGTAGACACCCTCAGTGGCAGGGTCTCCGAGGGCCAGCCTCAGCGCCCCCAAGGTGTCCGTGGATCCTCCCGCCTATAAAAAACAAAGATCACCCACCCCCCCCAGAATAACCTGTTACTTAAAATGATGTTGGGACAAGTGCTGTTAGCGGTCGTGTTGCCGTCAGAGGGCTGCACTACGACCCCGGCGTCCCTAGTTCAATTCCCGCTCACGGCCAACACCGGTGACGAACATCTGAACGGGTCTTGGGCCTCCCCTAGGTCAACTCAGCCGCAAATGAGAACCTGGTGCGGTGTGTAAACATCGCCACTAGGGAGACAAAGGCGATCGGCACCACATTCGTGACAAAAAAAGTAGCCGTGCTTGATTTCAGTGTCAAATATTATAAACGGTAGATCATAAACTGCATGCAACAATTTAATCAATGAAAATACTGCACACGTATGTATATTACATGACTGATACTACAGTCATAAAAACAGATAATGCACGGTGCGATCCGGTGAAAAGTGTTCGCATCAGGCTGGTGATCGTCAAACACATCAAGTTGTTGAAACAAGAGCAGAGAAGTTCTACGCACATCACCCCATGACACAGAACCTTCCAGATTGGAGCGGTAAGTACGGTGCAGTAAACACAGTCACTTTTTACAATGGGATATTTATTTGTGTCGACATGCATGTTATTCTTGTTGCCAATTGTTATACTGTAAACACAATTAAGACACTAAAATAACGTAAACGTACGTGCAACACCTGAAAACGTAATGCTATGCAAGAATGTACAAAAATAAGCTATTGTAAATAATGAGGATGTGGTGATTATTCGGCGTTTTTGAAAATCCAGCACCCCCTTCCACTCGGAAGCCTCCGGATAATCGATTATCTACCGTATGTTTTGATTTAAAGCTTTCGTGACTGCAGGGATTCATATTCTTGGTTCTTTCGGTAAAGTCACGTAGAAGGGAAACAATAAAATAATAAAAATATAAAACAATACAATTATCAAAGACGTTTCGACTGCAACACAAGCAATCATCATCAGGTGTGAAAAACACGGCAAGAAAATTTGAAAAAAGTGGCTACCATGAGAGATTCGTTCATGAGGCTATCCACATATACAAACACAGAGACAATTTCAACCGAGAAGATGGATTCTGGCTTAGCAATCATTGGAAGGATTTGATAAACCATTTCGGGTCTTAATTGATTGTGGTCACGCTTACGGTGACTTTCAGACCGCATTCCATTATCTTCCTCTCCCCCCTCCTCTTTCCCGAACATAGATGGACTCGTCCATCTGGCCAACTGCCAAAATCGCTGTCCGTGGTGCTGACGTTAAGAAAAAATCGCCACTTTTTTCAAATGTTCTTGCTGTGTTTTTCACACCTGACGATGATTGCTTGTGTTACAGTCGAAACGTCGTGAGAATTTTATTGTTTTATATTTTTGTTATTTTATTGTTTCCCTTCTACGTGACTTTACCGAAAGAACCAAGAATATCTACCGTATGTATATATATACTCGAGTGAATGAGCTGTTGTTGCCGAAGGTTCGTGTACCTCTAAACTCTCCACCCACGCTCTGGCGTCGTCCAGGTGGCTCTCGGTGGTGTCCACTATTTGGCGCCGCCAGGCCCGGCACGGGAACCAAACCTCACCAGGTTGAAGCCGGATTTGTACCGGAGCTGCTCCTGTTGGGTCCATTCAGGCTCAGATTCTCATCGATCGCATCATCATCGTCGTCGTCATCAAATCATCATCGGTATCATCATAATCAACGTTTTTGGGTTTAGATCGCGTTATTTATAAATGTGTCGTAACCCTCCACCACCCGACACGGCCAATCAGTAAAAAAGTGTCACGTTGACAAAAGACAAATAGTTCACTGCTTTAGCCCACCGGTGTGTTGAAGCGTGAAACCACAACAATTTACAATTTGAGTACGACGTTTCGCTGGTAATTGCATCCAGCATCATCGGGCAATTCGCCAGAATGGTGAGGCTCTGCTGTGTCTCCCGTTCTTATATAGAAAGCCTACGTGTTAAACTGGTATCATCATTATCAAATCATCATCATTATCATCAGTATTGGGATATTGCACTGCTTGCTGCGAGAGTCAAAAATGCAAACTTGACTCGTGACGTGATGCGGATAACACCATTAGCATTTACCTGGGGGGGGAAAAAACAAAACACTTTGGTGGCCATAAAACGTCGACTGACTCACGTCGATGAGGAGATAGAGCTTTTCTTTGAGCAGGTCCAGTTTGTCCTCCATCGAGAGGGAGGTGTCGATCAGGACGTACACACGGTCCTCCACGATCGAGCCAAACAGAACTCGGCTGCCTCTCTGCAGCCACTCCAGCCTGGGCGACACACAGGCAGCGACGTGACGACACACAGGCAGCGACGTGACGACACACAGGCAGCGACGTGACCACCACGGGACCCTTCCAGGGCCAGGCAACACATGCACCAACTCACCTGCGCCCACACAAAGCGACCCCTAAACAACCCAACACCTACACACACAAACACAATCCAACCCATGCATACACAACCCATCGTCCGTACAATCCGTCAGCTAATCGGCATGGATCTCTTCCTCTATCTACTATCACTGCTTTGTTCATCCTAAGTAATATATTTTTTATATATATCTTTAACTAATACACAAGCCAACCAACACCTTACAAAAGCCAACACCTTATACAACACAAGGCAGTCAACAATCTACATGATAAAACAAAGACAAAATCGCCTGTACAGCCTTAACAGACTGTTGGGGAAAGTTCTGTAAGCGAGTAGCACCTATGAATGCCGGCACGGCACAAGAGGGGGTGGGTGGCCAGCACCACGCCCGGCCGCCTTTGTCTCTCTAGTGGCGATGTTTACACACTGCACCAGGTACTCACTTGAGGCTGAGTCGACCTAGGGGAGGCCCAGGACCGGTTCAGATAATCGTCACTGGGTTGGCCGTAGCGGAATCGAACTTGGCTCGCCGGATTGTAGTGCAGCACGCTAACGCTACACTACCACTCCGCACACACGCACACAAAACAAAGATCCCCCATATAGCCTTAACAGATTGTAGGGGCAAGTGCTGTTAGCCAGCACCTATGAAGGCCGGAACGGCATACGAGGGGTGGGTGGCCAGCACCACGCCCGACCGCCTTTGTCTCACTAGTGGCGATGTTTAACACCGCACCAGGTACTCATTTGAGGCTGAGTCGACACACGCACACACACAGATTGTCGGCGCCGTGGTGGACTCCACCTGCTCTGGATGAGGCGCAGGGCGGCGGTGAGGCGCACGGCGTAGTCTCGGTAGACGCGCTCGGGCACGTAGACGTGCACCAGGGCCCCGTCGGCCCACAGCGTGTGCACGAAGCACGAGCAGTAGCGCGCGTTCACGAGCACGCGCCGCCGCCGTCCCTGCGCGCACGCACAAGCACAATATTCATTTACACTGCAGCGGTAAAGCTCTTTTTCACAGTGTCCAGTGGGGCATGAGGTCAACGTTACAACAAACAATACAAAAACACAATAGGAGTGCGAGGTGTAGGAAAGTAAACAAATCAGCATGGGCTTCATCGTAATCTGAACTAAACTATTTTTATATTTCAGAAGCAACCTGGCCACAAAAGAAGTGGCTTATCACGTGAAAATGTTTATAGCAGCCAAATTCTGTTAAACGCGTGATTTCGATTCTAAATGTGGAGGGAAAAATCACGCGACCACAAGGAGAACACGCAAACTCCAACTATACAGCGTCAGGGTCAGGCTCAAACCCACGACCGCCTGCATACCAGGTAGGTAGTTAACATCGCCACCGTGGTGGTGCCACGGTGGTGATTTTGCCGAATCGCCACGGGGGCAAACCGCTTGGCAACGGGGAGTGTTCCCCCTCCCCCAGACACTCACGCAGTCGCCGTGAGCCGAGTCCACGACGCCGTCGGCGTGCGGAACGCGCAGCGTCCCAGTGCCGTGTGCAGCGCGAGGCCGCGCGCCTCCAGCCCGTAGCGAGCGAGCCACGCGCGCGAGCTCTGCTCGGCCTCGTCGCTCCGCACGCTCGCGCAGTCCTCGCTCCACGAATCGCCATCTTCCGCGGCGGCGGCGGCGTAGGTGGTGACGGCGGAGGTGGTGGTGGCGTGGCGGCGGCGTCGCACCGATTGTAGGGGACGCACGGCCACGACTTCTGGCACGCGCTCCGGCTTGGACCTGTGGAACGAGAAGCCCGCAGGCGGCAGTTGCCGTGTCGTTCGCTCTTCTTCCTCCAACCTTCCGTGCTGTTGACTCCCGGCCCCCGTTTACGTCCAGGTGAAGGGCTTTCCTTTTCCCCCCTCTGTTTATAACTGCACACGGCGCTTGGGTGCTGCGCCTTCGTCCACGCGGATGGCGCGGTGACGTGGCGTGCGGCGACTGCGGCATGCAGTTTGTCCCCGTGTGATTCTGGCAAAATCGGCACCGTGGGAGCTCCGCCGTGCTCCCCCGAGATGTTAACTACCACGCCTGGTATGCGGGAGGTCGTGAATTCGATCCCATCCCTGACGCCTACTGCTGTATATTTAGAGTTTGTGTGTCTTTCTCCCTGTGCTCGTGTAGATTTTTCTCCCGGTCCTCCGGTTTTTCCCTCTGTATTTAAAAACATGTGTTTAGAGTATTTGGCTGCTAAAAATTTCCACGCGATAAGCAACTTCGTTGGGCTATCATTTGTGATAGCCAGGTCACTTCTGAAAAGAGCTGCATAGCTCAGTGTGCCTTGCCTGGTAAAATAAAATAGTTTAAAGTAAAGTTTTGATAATGGACAAAGGCCTGTGCTGCATTGTCACGATGCCTTACGTTGTGGGGAAGCCGCGGAGGTAGTGGACGGACCAGAGGTGGCGGAGGGAGCGGAGATCTCCCGTAGGATGAGGCGGATCTCCCCGAGGATTTGCGATGCCTCCTCCTTCTCCTTCCAAACCTCCCACACATCCTGCTGAACGCCCACTGCGAGGCGAGGCGGGGGGGGGGGGGGGGTCGCAAGACACCAGCGTTATCTTAGTTCCATGCGACGGTCAACTTGCAGCAACCCGCGGTTGTTCAGTACACCAGTTGGAAAGTTTTATTTATTTTCTTTAACTAAGAAGGTGAACGTGCAGCCCCCACTAGAGCGAGCAGTCGAGAGCCCCTCCAGGGGTATTGGGACTACTCTTCCACACGAGCCTGACATCTTGGAAGAGATGGGGGTGCACAGCGTTGGTGTACGGTGCTTTTTCTGCAATATTTTGCTGTCTTTTCTTGGATTTTCTGTTTGCACATAGTCACATAGTCACTTTAAGATGTTTTCTTGTTCATGTTTTTTTTGTTGTTGCGGTTGCACCCGATTCAAGAGCTGAATGGTTCACAGGGCTACACCAAATAAATGAAACTGAAACCTACACGTCCGTCCACCCAGCACAACCTGTCGATCGACCGTTGTTGCAACTGCCATGCCTGGGAGACCAAACCGGAGACCTCTGCATTGCAGGTCCAGTACGTGAACCATTACAACATTTGGAAAAATCCCGTCCACACACACACACACATATATATATAAAATATGACCAAATGTGTAATGATCTCCCTAAACTAAAATTAGATTTTTGTTTCCTCTCCCCCACAATGGGCACTTAATTGGTTGTGACAGTCTGCTACCATTTTCAAATTTCGATCAGCTTCCANTTTGCGTTATTTTTCTCATACTGGTAGGAACCTCCTGGTTACACCAGCCCACAGGGATTATTGTGTCCGTCCGTCCGTCGTGCAGGGAGGGGCTGGGTGGGGAGGGAGGGTGGGGAGGGGCTGGGTGGGGAGGGTAAAAATACGCGAGCGCTAAGGCTGTCCCGTCGCTCGAGTCACCCTTACCGCACTGCTGGGAAGAACGCGGCTGGGAGGCTGAAACGGCGGTGTCGCGGGCGAGGGACACGGACTGGGCGCAAGACGTCAGCACGCACGTGTGGAACCTGCGGCAACGGACGGCATCAACGTTGTACCGACGGAGATGCTAAACGGTGCCTCCATCCCACTACGACGTGGGGTAAAACTCCAAAACAAACCCGAAGCGGAATCAGATTAAGAATGTTTATTTAACTGGAGGAAATCCGATGAGCGATAAAGTTATTTTTCACAGATGTCCAGCAGGAGCGGGTCAGAACGTTACAACAACAATACAGAAACACGATAGGAGTGCAAAATTGAGAAAATGGTAAGAAAATCACTTTTAAAAAATACAACAACAAAAATTATGAAACAATCAAAATAGGTTTGACCCTTTCTGGCAATAAAACAGGTGTTAAGATGTTCAAACACCAAATCGATAACTTTTGCAAGGCATCAAGTCTGCATTAACCACACGTACTTGTGGCAAAACCATGCAAACAAAACATGCTCCGATAATGAAATTGATTGGCCTACACCAGAGCCAGCAGCCTTCTTCACGGCTAGTCTCACCAGTGTTAGACCAGAATCATTTTGAAACTGGCCACAAAGGTCCATAGATATTTGTATCTGACCAGGTGAAGCCACCTTCCCACGAGCCTCTCACCTGCCCCCGTGAGGTCGCGATCTCCCGCAAGAAGTCGCGCGAGGCCGACGGGGCGGCAGCGTCAACGCACGCGACGTGCACGGGACGCCCGGCCGTCCGGACCGCCTTCCTCAGCAGCTCACGGAACACGCCCTCCACGGGCCCGGCCACCACCAGGCACACCGCCTCAACCTGCGGGCCGGGGGGGGGGGGCGGCACAGTGGCCAGATGTTAACTAACTCACCTGGCATACAGGAGGTCACGGATTCGATCCTGGCCGTGACGCCCGTTGCATATTTGGAGTTGGCGTGTTTCTCTCCCCGTGGTCGCGTGGATTTTTCTCCCCACGTTTGGAAGCATGCGATTAGAGTATTTGTCTGCTATAAATTTCCACGTGGTAAGCGCTTCGTTGAGCTATCATTTGTGATAGCGAGGTCGCGTCTGAAAAAGAGCTACGTAGCTCGGTGGGCCTTACCTGGTAAAATAAAAACAGTTTAGTGTTATATTCTTGGTTCTTTCGGTAAAGTCACGTAGAAGGGAAATACGTGACTTTACCGAAAAACCAAGAATATGAATCCCTGCAGTCACGAAAGCTTTAAATCAAACAGTTTAGTGTTTGTTTAGTCTGGTCATATTTTCCCAAATTATTATCTCATAGGGCAGAAACCTTTCGAAGCATTCAGGGGGTTTAAAAAAACAACGCTTATTCAACAGCACTTGCCCTATAGGCTAAATGGTTAGTGGGGGATTTTAGTCTTTGATGTATGTACGTTCAACTTCTTTCGCACCGTACGTAGCCAACCGTGCTAATCGGAGGTGCGGGTGGAAGGCAACAAACTAGACGCAAAAAGCAGTTCAGTTTGTTGTCCCTTCCCCGTTACTCCGACTTACGCCGCGTGCGTCGCCTCAGCCGACCGACCGCACGCCGCGAACACCGGCGAGAGCCTGGTGGTGCTCGGCTCTCACCGTGGGGTCCCCAGCGCGTGCGTCAGCGCCTCCGCGCAGGCCGTGCCGCCGCAGGGCGCGGCCTGCGCCTCCAGCGAGCGGAGCCACGACGAGGCGGAGAGCAGCGACCGCGGCGTTACCGGCACGGCACGCTCCTGCCACGCCTCCAGAGTGTCACCCGCGCTGTGTCACACGCACACATGCACAAAGATCCCCCCCGTGGAGCCTTACACAGACTTTTGGGGAAAGTGCTGTTGGCGAGTAGCACCTATGAAGGCCGGCACGGCACACGAGGGGTGGGAGGCCAGCACCACGCCTGGCCGCTTTTGTCTCCCCGGTGGCGATGTTTACACACTGCACCAGGTACTCATTTGAGGCTGAGTCGATCTAGGGAAGCCCAGGACCGGTTCAAATATTCGCCACTGTTAGTGTCGTGAGCGGGAACTGAACTTGGTCGCCGGGTTCGTAGCGCACTGCGCTGACCATTGTACCACCACTCCTCTTTGTCTCTGTGTCACACACACGCGCACGCACAGCCAGGGAAACACAACTGGCCAGATCAAAGGGATGTAGTGATCATCGCTTAATATTGATTCGTATCACTACTTGGTTCAGATATAGCCACGAATCACGAAAGAGTGGATCCGTAAAAATGGTGTAAAGCCTATAACCAAATCTTCCTGAATGCGCCCAATCTTGTCGGATCTCAGAAGCTAAGCAGGTTTTGAGCCGGATTGTGTTTGGATGATAAATCACGGTCAACAGTACAAGCCACCTTAACTAACCGCACTGACCAGCGCGGGAAATGTAGTCCAATATATCCCACGACTGGAGAGGCTCCCATCCAGCAGTGGCTTGACACGGGCCGTACCCGTACATATCAAGACGATTAATGTCATCCACGAAAAGCACGGATCATTACAGCGCTGCCGCCCCTTTTCACTTCACGATGCGACGACGCGTCCATCCGTACCGGATCACGTTAAACCGCTCCATCTGCGCCAGCTGTTCTTGAACCAGCAGAACGAGCGCCTGGCGCAGGGCCCGGAATCGTCCCTCGTGTGCGCCCCCCTCAGCATCTCCGGTGCCACCAACGTCATGCCGCCGCCGCCGTCATACAGCACCAGCGCGATGCTTCGCTCGTGAAAACGCCGAATGCCCGGCGCGAGCCTGAGCCGAGCCACAGCAGACGCTCGCGATAGAGCTGCTCGCAGCGCCACACCGCCTCGGCCAGGCTCTCCAGCTCCGCGCGACTGCCGTCAGCTGGTGTTTGCAAGACAAAGCACACGCGGTCGGGCCCCGTCAGCGGCCCCGCTGTGCAATCGATCATTAATTCGATCAATCGCCACGCGAGGGTCGTCCAGCGAGACTGGCAGTCTCCCCGATAGCTCTCGGTGCGTTTCGGTTGTGACGCGTGTTGTCCGGCACGACGGCTGACGTTTCGCTCCCGGAGAAGCTCCCCGCACGCGCAGCGAAAACATTGGACATCATGCCGAGCAACACGCGGTACAACCCGAAACCACATCGGTGAGCTCCATAGCAGAACCGCACACAACCCTCTGCAGGAGCGGTCTCTTTTTTGGTACAAATGAGAGCAAAGGGAGAAATAAAAAACCAACACGTACAAAACACTTGGAGCGTGTCTGGTTTGTGACGCATCTCGGATGGAGGATTGTGTCTCAACATGGATCCACCATGCAACAACCAGATTATGTAGGATTCTGGTGGGGGCTGTTGGCAGGCATTACACTAAATGCTATTTTCGGTTGCAATGCAGCCTCACAATGGCCAGCGCTTTGAAACGCAACCTTCCAAGCTTTCAAATACCTCTTGTTTTATGTGTCGGCGCCACGACAGATTGCCTCGGGCTAAGCTGCTTCCGGGCACCGTACGATATGGTCGGCAGTAACGGCGAACAGGGTTGCATAATTCTAGATTTGAAGCTTTTGTGACTGCAAGGATTCATATTCTGAGGTTTTTTCGGTAAAGTCACGTAGGTAAAAATTTAAATTAATAAAAGTAAAATAAAATAAAATAAAGTGATACAGCTGTCGTGCTGTGACGGTTCCACCTGAAGACGGAAGCTTGTGTTGCCTCCGAAACGTCGTGATTTTTATTTTTATTTTACTTTTATTAATTTAAATGTTTTACCTACGTGACTTTACCGAAAAAACCTAAGAATAGGGTTGCATAATTCAATCAAATTGTCACGAGTTTGGATCATGACTTGATTGACATTTTTCCCTTATAGAATCTATAGCGTGTGAATCTAGAACCTGTACCAGCTACAATGGTGCGATTTAGATAATCTGTAGCAGTATGACTACAAACTATAGTGTTGTGAAACTACAGCACCTATAGTTTTATTAAGAATGTCGAATCTTACGTGGTGTGAATCTTTGGAATCTACGGTGGTAAGAATATATATAATCTATCATGTTGAGAATCTGTAGAATTGATAGTGGTGTGACCTTTTACCCGATAGAGAGTCCCATCTCGCCGGCAGTACTCCAGAAAGCGACCCTCGCCATACCGGGAGCTCACCAACCGGCCCAAAGACGGCTCAAAGTCTGCACACGCACACGGAACACCGTCATGGCAATTTCAGCATCAATGTCCTTTTTCGCCGTCCTTCTGCCGCACCTTTGATTAGCGCGATGTTAGCTACGTATACGGTGCGAAAGTGGTTCAACATACATACACATACATGATACGCATCGCTTAAGCGCAACTTTTTTGAGTAACACGTTTAAAAAAAAATACTGCAATTTTATGCGTTGCAATTAGAATCGCCGGACATTTCCAGCTCTGCCATATTGCAACGGACAGCATGGTCAAACAACCCCCCCCCCATGAACCACAACTGAAGCCAGACTATCAGACACTTTCAAAGTAACCGGTTAGCTTATTATCGGACATGGTGTGTAACGTTTGAAGTTTCACTGTGGAGCAAGAGGCAGACAGCTCCACTGTAAGACAGCGAGCGGTGGCATAAACATCAACATATTTTCAGACGTAAAAATGTCTTAGCGACCGCACGGCACCAATGAGACTATAATGGAATTTTGCTCTGAAGTCTAAACCCACCCGATGTCGATTCTGCTGCGTCGTGTACAACCAAAGTTTATTCCACTGCTCGCCGTCTCTCCCAGAGGAGCTGCAACTCTCCGGCTCCACGGTGGAGGCAGCTCCCACAAACGTGAAACAGGGACACTTCTCACGTCACGCTCTGCGTCCCGTAGGCTCACACCGGCACTTTGGAAGTGTCTGACAGCTTGACCTCGTTGACACCAAACGGGGAGGCATCATCTGGCAGTGGATTAACGCAGGAATGTAAATGATTATTCCACACTGCCAGACTGGAGGGATCGGCACACCTGAGCCATCGGCTAAACTAAACTAAAAAAATATATTTTACCAGGTAAGGCCCAAAGAGCTAAACAGTTCTTTTTCAGAAACGACCCAGCCACAAATGATCGATCAACGAAGTGGCTTATCATGTGGAAATGGATAGAAACCAAATACTCTAAAGGCATAAAATCTTGACTTAAAGCTTTCGTGACTGCAGGAATTCATATTCTTTGGGTCTTTCGGTAAAGTCACGTAGATAGGTAAAAAAATAAAATCGAAACATCGTAGTTTTTTCATTTATTTTTTTTTTACTTAAGTGAATTTACCAAAGAGCCAAAGAATACTCTAAAGGTATATTTTTGACATGCAGGGAAAAACCGAAGGACATGGAGAAAATCCACGCGGCCACGGGGCAAGAGACACGCAAACTCCAAATATACAACAGGTGTCAGGGTTCGAACACACGATCTCCTGTATACAAGGCGAGGTAGTTAACATCTCTCCGCCGTGGCTACCCAATGCTGCGAGAAGCAGGACTCACCCTCGCGCTGTCTGAATCCGATCCTGGCCAGCACGTGCCGGAGTGACAGCCTCTGCCTCTTGAGGCCGTGCTGAGCGACCCAGACCGACGAGGGTAGCTGCAGCGTGGCCTCGGTGCTCCACGCGGGGGTCACCCCCTCCCTGCTGCCGGGCCTCGACTCGCGCGTCCCCGTGGGTCCTTGATCTCGCCCTCTTGACGCACGAAGGCCCTTGAACGCGGCCGCAGACTCCACTCGTCCGAACTTGACCCCATCTTCAACGTCACTTTATTTTCTTTGAAACGTAGACACAAATAACACCGGAATCCGCATTAAAGGAAATGTTAGTAAATGCCATCATTTTAAATGGGCGCCACGGTGGTGTGATGTTAGGGGCCATCCATTTAGTACGTACGCAAAAAATCTGTCAAAACTTGACCACTCCCCACCTCCCTGTGTGTGTACGCCTGACGCTTTACAGCTCATCTGATTCCTCCAGCAGTCTAAATAAATATTCAGAAATATTCCGATTCAATGACTGTACATATTGTCTTTAATTCACGTTTGCCGAGCACAAGGTCTGCAACGCCAAGGGTTAAGAGGCCGTCCATAAATGACGTCACGCACCTGGAGGGGGGGTCAGACATTTGTGACGATGTTTGACGAGGGGGGGGTTTGAGAAATGTGACGTCACATCAAAATGCGCAACTTTAAATAAATATAGACAACACGTTCTACTTAATTAAATAGACTTTTTAATAAATGTTTTCTCCTACAACATCAGTGCAGCGCCACATTAAATACGCACTACAATGACAATAGTTTAAAGCGATTTGAAGCATGTTTTTTTTTTGGGGGGGGGCAGAGCTTTGTGACATCATAGGGGGGGGTCTGACTTTTTGTGACGCCGTGTGACGANGGGGGGGGTAAAAAAATCGTCCAAAATCGCGTGACGTCATTTATGGACGGCCCCTTATCCCGAATCCCGGATAACCACACGGCGCTTCCCACTCGGCTAAAGACCAACAGATGCAGCCCGAATCGTTTTAAACTCCCCCCCCCACAATTCCCACACGTGCCCCCTACTACACACAAATCATCGCCATCTCTTTAAACCGTCTCACTCCAGTCTACAAATCCCTTTTGACGATCTTGCTCCAACTTCTCTCCCCTCATTTTTTTTTTACGATCAGAGGAAACAAGAAGATGCTCGGTGTAGCCGACACTTTGCTTCGTTCATCATTTCGGTTTTTTTTGTTCAATGCTTTGCTTTATGTGCCACCTACCCCCCTTTTTAAACGAAAGATTTCACAAAAGATCTTACGCTCTGCTCTCCTTCTTACCCCCCCCCCTCTCTCTCTACCCCACCTCTCTCTCTACCCCCTCTCTCCCTAAGCCATGTCTATGTTCGCCCTGTTTTCTATGGATGTTTTGTTTTACACCAGCCCTTCTCGCAGTCCTACGGCCTCCGACGGTGGCTCGTATCTGCAGTCTCGCGTCTCTCGCTCCTCATGTCCCTGGCCCGTCCTGTGCGCTCCCAATCTCTCCCCATCTCTCTGCATCTCGATTCGTCACGCTCCTACTCCCTTCTCGCTCCCCTCCACTTGGAATCAACAGCCCCCTGCGGGCACACAGGGCAACCATCTTCACTAGAACTGCAACCTGCAGCTTGCCTTCCTCCCTTAGAACAACCCCATCTCTGTTCCCTGCCCAGCCTATCATGCAAGTTACTGCTACCTTGCTCCCAGATACGATCAGGCTTAACCCAACCCCTATCACAACCCCTATCACTACCCCAACCCATATACTACCCCTATCACTACCCCAACCCCTATCACTACCCCAACCCCTATCACTATCCCTACCCCAACCCCTTTCACTACCACCCTCTATCACTATCCAACCCCTATCACTATCACTACCCCAACCCTATCACTACCCTATCACCAGCCCTATCAACTACCCAACCCTTATCAATACTATCAATACAACTACCACTATCACGTCCCCTATCACTCCCCTTCCTTAACCTCTCCCGCCTGTTCTGTTACTATAACCACCACATTCTCACTCTTAATCTCAACCACTATCGCCTCATGTACAATTTTATAATTGCTGTAAACCACCCAGGCGCTGCTATATATAAATCTACGTAAGCTAAAGCGATGGCAACAGTTTCGTATTCCGAGCAGCATGAACGCTTCGTTACACGAATGCCACGATTCAGAGAGAGATCTTCCATAGCAGACAGAGAGAGAGAAGATGACGCCACCGCAGCAGCGCTGTGACAATAGCTGCTGATTGTAGCGATGACGATGATTATAACAATGATTACAAGACATTAATCTACAATGGCTAGTGGACAAAACGTTAACAACTCGGCAGCTTGAAGGCAAACCCTCCCAGGGGACACTCACCTCCCTCCCGCCTCCTCGCCACTTTCTCTAAAGTCGCTCCGAGCCAAGAAACATTCACTCACAACTTCATAGCGACCGCACTGTACGTACAGTCGTCGCCTCGGACACGTCGCCTTGGCAACGGACGCGCCTGCCGGTGTCACGTGACTGGGCGTGAGGGTGACACGTGACGTGACCGGGGGGGGGGGCAATGTTAAGGTGACACGTGACGGGGGGGGGCAACGTGAGGGTGACACGTGACCGGGGGGGGGGCAACGTGGGGGTGACACGTGACCGGGGGGGGGGCAACGTGGGGTGACACGTGACCGGGGGGGGGCAACGTGGGGGTGACACGTGACCGGGGGGGGGGGGGCAACGTGGGGGTGACACGTGACCGGGGGGGGCAACGTGAGGGTGACACGTGACCGGGGGGGGGGGGCAACGTGGGGGTGACACGTGACGTGGGGGGGGTGACACGTGACGTGGGGGGGGTAGTTTCCGACACGTGGTCAGGATCAGAACGAGAATACTGAGACTGGAGGTTTGGAATCCGATGAGCTGTGAAGCTCTTTGTGTCACAGATGTCCAGTTCGGGGCACGGGGTCAGAACGTCTCAACAACAACAAACACAATGACACAGCAGGAGTGCAAAGTATAGGAAAGGTAAACAAACCACTAACAGCAATACAACTAAACTGTTTGTATTTTACCAGGTAAGGGGCCGTCCATAAATGACGTCACGCGATTTTGGACGATTTTTGACCCCCCTCGTCACACGGCGTCACAAAAAGTCTGACCCCCCTCAAATATGACGTCACAAAGCTCTGCCCCCCCCCCCCCCCCAAAATATATTAAACATGCTTCAAATCGCTTTAAACTATTGTCATTGTAGTGCGTATTTAATGTGGCGCTGCACTCTGATGTTGTAGGAGAAAAATGTATTTAAAAGTCTATTTAATTAAGTAGAACGTGTTGTCTATATTTATTTAAAGTTGCGCACTTTTGATGTGACGTCACATTTCTCACCCCCCCCTCGTCACACATCGTCACAAATGTCTGACCCCCGCCCCCCAGGTGCGTGACGTCATTTATGGCCAGCCCCAAAGACAAAGATCCCCGATTAGCCTTCACACACTTTCGGGGCAAGTGCTGTTAGCGAGCACAACGACAACAACCACAGCTGCCATTCGCCACTAAGTGCCAGGCTAGGTGCACGTTGAGGCAGTCACGTGAAGTGTCGAACGCCCGCTGGCAGGAGGTCACGGGACAGACCCAGCAGGTGCCACGGGTTCACTGACTGAGATGAGTGGCCGATGCACCACCCGTGCCCCAGACTGTGCCAACTCGCTGCGTTTTATCCGCCCGGCGCTCCGCTCGTTGTTGTGAGCGTCGCTCCTCTTGCCCTCCGTTGTTGCTGGAGGGCGACTGCCTCCAGCTGCCCAGTAGCAGCAGAAGTGTCCTTCACGAGCCTCCGCCAATTGTATAACACACACGCAGAGGGTGGCCCAAAATTCAGGACACGCAGGATAATTCCGTTAATTTGAACACTGCCATCAGCACGAGATGACATCTAAACAACCAAAGACATTTTACGAAAGGCAGCTGTAATCTTGAAAAAAAGTCCTATATTCATTAAAAAAAAAATTAATGCAACATGCATTCGTGTTAACAATGGAAGTTAGCCTAATTGTATGCATGTTGAACTTCTTTCACACCGGACGTAACCAAGCGTGCTAATCGGAAGTGTGAACATTTGTTAAAATAAATATAATACCCCGAAATGTCCCGACTTTTAGGCACACCAAATACAAAGATCCCCCGTACAGCCTTAACAGACTGTTGGGGCAAGTNCTGTTAGCGAGCACCTATGAAGGCCGGCACGGCACACGAGGGGGTGGGTGGCCAACACCACGCCCGGCCGCCTTTGTCTCCCCAGTGACGATGTTTACACACCGCACCGGGTACTCATTTGAAGCTGAGTCGACCTAGGGGAGGCCCAGGACCGGTTCAGATCATCGTCACCGGTGTTGGCCGTGAGCGACGAATCGAACTCGTGTCGCCAGGTTCGTAGTGTGTGGGTGAGTGTGTGGCACAAGCACCCACTAAAAACTCTGTGATACCTTCGATTCCTGAATCGACCAAGCTTGCACCATTATTAAGGCCTCGACACAGTAACGTGGTTTCTCTGTGTGCCTATGTACGTCTCTCTCTCTATGTATCTCTGTGATATCTGTCTCTACTTATATGTCTGTCTATGTCTCTGGTTCTGTGTTTTATCTCTCTCTCAAATTTAGCATTCTCAGGAAGAACGTAATCAACCAGGTAGGGTGTTGACTGTTATGTTATCCGAATCTCTGTTATATTACATTACATTTCTAAGTATACTAGGTTTGTGTTTCTATTTCATTTATACCTGATGATGATTGCTTGTGTTGCAATCGAAACGTCGTATGCTAGTATTTAATTTATTACTTTCTCTTTTTAAATCATTTATATTAAGTTCACTTGCTTGCGCGCTTACGTCCGTGCAAATCTTTCGGTCGTTTTTTAACCCAGTGATCCAATCGAGCTGACATTTTGCACACAGACTCGTTGTGCGTGACAATTTATATTCGTAAAAATGTTTTCCATAAATGTACACTTTTTAGGAATTTTTTTTTATATTTAATTACCAATTGCTTAATGGTGGCAGGCAATCATCTGACCCATAGGTGGCAGCCATCTCAAGCCAGAGGACGAGAGGACTCTAGCCGCCACGCATATAAAGGATTTATAGTGAAAAACTTTGTTTTTACGGGTTAATTTTTTATACGTGACTTTACCGAAAGAACCAAAGAGTAATTCCTGCAGTCACGAAAGCTCCTAATTAAGTTTGCACCTTCCTTCTGCCACTTCGCCGACCCGCTGTGACCATCGTGGTGAAGTATGGTCATGCAACTAGCAAGACCCACACGAGGTCGAGTAAGGATGCCTTTGTCATCCAGAGGTGGACTAACAAATCACTGCGCACAATATGTAATCACCACCATTGCAACTTTCGTTGTTTTATATACACGAGGTGAGACCATGTCAACAAAGAAAATGCACGCGCGTGCGATGTTGTGTATACTGTGAACCTTCACCGCAGAGCCGCAATAACTATTCCTGTGCGTACCTGTGTGTGTCTTCGTGTGTCTGTGTGTGGCGTCTGTGTGTGTGCGTGCCTGTGTGTGTCTGTCTGTGTGTGTGCCTGTGTGTGTCTGTGTGTCTGTCTGTGTGTGTCTGTCTGTGTGTCTGTCTGTGTGTGTCTATGTGTGTGTCTGTCTGTGTGTGTGCCTGTGTGTGTCTGTCTGTTTGTGTGTGTCTGTGTGTGTGCGTGCCTGTGTGTCTGTGTCTGTGTGCGTGCCTGTGTGTGTGTGTCTTGTGTGTCTGCGTGTCTGCGTGTGTGTGTCTGGGTGTGTGCCTGTGTGTGTGCGTGCCTGTGTGTGTGTCTGTGTGTGTACATATAAACACGAAACACATTTTAAATACAACGTCAAACAAAATAGGAACTTTTGCAATGTGTGTGGTTACCGTGCGCACCGCGTACCGGTGAAAGTTTGTAAACTCTGTCACACACTGGGTTGGCACTCGTCCGAGCCGGCGGTGGAAATTCCACGTTCCTATGAACGAGTCTGTGAACATTCACCAAACATCACCCTCCCCCCATACACCATATCTCGTCAGGTCTCGGAAAACAACCGATCAGGAGGACTAAGCCAGGATAATGCTTCCATGTCTACTTGTTGCTACCAAAAGACACGAAATCCCACGTGATAATGGGCTGATGCTGCTGCTGTTGTTGTGGTGCAGTAGTTTGTGACCGCGTTCTCTGGGACCATCATCAAGTTGAAGGCGTCCGGTCCCACCACGGGTCACGACAACCTCGGATTCAGACGGGCGGCATTGGCAGCTGTCTCCGGCATGGCAAGCGGCCACCCGTCGATTACATCTGCCGGGTGTCATCAGATCCTGTGCGGGGTTGCCCTCCTCCTTCCTTATCTTCTCGCATCGTCGCTATCCTGCAGAGTGGCTGATTCAGGTTTTGGCTGGATCGTGCTCTGTACGATTGGACTTCTTTCGTACAAAAAAATAGACCGAAAGCTCCCCTCGTATAGCCTGAGCAGACTGTCGGGGCAAGTGCTGTTAGCGAGCAGCACCTATGAAGTCCACCACACCCGGCCGCCTTTGTCTCCCCAGTGGCGACGTTTACTACACACCGCGCCAGGTACTCGTTTGAG
Organism: Lethenteron camtschaticum; assembly: GCA_018977245.1. Taxonomy (NCBI): domain Eukaryota; kingdom Metazoa; phylum Chordata; class Hyperoartia; order Petromyzontiformes; family Petromyzontidae; genus Lethenteron; species Lethenteron camtschaticum. The sequence continues at coordinate 6,215,741 of MU249630.1, forward strand.
GCCGAGTCGACCTAGGGGAGGTCCCGGAACCGGTTCAGATACCATCGGTGTTGGTGGCCGTGAGAGGGAATCGAACTCGGGTCCGGCGGGTTTGGAGCGCAGCGGCACTCCCTACACACACGCACGTGCACACACACACACCCGTGAGTGCACACACACACGTGCACACACACACACGTGCACACACACACACCCGCGAATGCACACACACACGTGCACACACACACGTGCACACACAAACGTGCACACACGTGCAGCACCTATGAAGGCTAGAACGGCACACGAGTTGGTAGGTGGCCAGCACCACGCCCCGTGGCGATGTTTACACACCGCACCAGGTACTCATTTGAGGCTGAGTCAACCTAAGGGAGGCCCAGGACCGGTTCAGATAATCTCCACCGGTGTTGGCCGTGAGCGGGAATCGCCAGGTTCGTAGCGCAGTGCGCTAACCGTTGCACCATCGCTCCACACACAGACAAAGATCCCCCTATAGCCTTGACAGACTGTAGGGGCAAGTGCTGTTAGCGAGCACCTATGAAGACCGGAACGGTACACGAGGGGTGGGTGGCCAGACCACGCCCGACCGCCTTTGTCTCCCTAGTGGCGATGTTTACACACCGCACCAGGTACTCATTTGAGGCTGAGTCGATCTAAGGGAGGCCCAGGACCGGTTCAGATAATCGCCACCGGTGTTGGTCGTGAGCGGGAATCGAACTCGGGTCGCCAGGTTCGTAGCGCAGCGTGGCGCTAACCGTTGCACCACCGCTCCCCACACACACAGACACACACAGACACATACACGCACATACACACACATACACGCACACAAGAACAATGACAATTCGTCACGAGCAGCAAAGCGCCAGCAACAGCAAGCCCAGCCCTGCAGCTCGTCGTTTCCTTCCTCGTGGGGTGGTGCTTGGTGGGTGACTGGCCATCAACCCCCTTCTCAAAGTCCCTCCGTGCGCCCACGCCGCTCCCAGTCAGTGTGGTTCTAACTCATCAGTGGCAGCAGCGGAGAGGTCCTCCAACAGCCCCGGACGGAGCTGCACCTCCACAAATCGCTCGCTGAGATCTCTTGCGGCACCGCGGGGTTGTCGGACAGGAAAAGTTGCCTCTAAGAGTTTTGTTTATTTCATTGTTTTTTTTTATTTCGCCCGCAAGGAGGAATGCTCGGCATACCTGTGCGGATCGTGGCCCGCCTCTAAACTCCCACTCCTCGCGTGAGATTCATTTCGTGTTCATCTCCGTGCCTCTGCGGTTACGAATATCTCTGACAAGGTAAAGTAATGTGTGTGCGCGTGTGTTTTTGTTTTACATTTTTACATTAATTCTTGAAGGCATCGATGCATTGTTAGCTCTGCCCGTGTTTCCGTCCGTCCGTCCGCCCGCCTGTGCGTCAATCTGTCTGCAGCGGTGTCATTCACTCACCAAATGTCTCGTGATTAGGAAACAGTGGCTTTTGCAACTATGGATGTACCGTATGTTGAACTTCGTTTGCACCGTACGTAGCCAACGGCGCTAATCGGAGGTGCGGGGAAGGACACAAACAACAACAAGCAGCTCTAGAGGAATTAGTTTGTTAAAGCTCGATGATGATTATTATTATTTATAAGTGCACAGCTCCTGTGGCTTCCTAATGTCATAAGGAAGAGAGCGTTCCAGACGGCCGCAAGAAGCAGCATCTGAAGACTTGCTGCTGCTGCTTTGGGAATTGATGCTTAAGCAGTCTTAACAATAATGGGTGACGTTTCGGGCACTGGCCCTTCGCGTGCACGTGCGACGAAGAAGGGCAACTGCAGCCCGTATCATTGACGAATACGCTCAAGACGTCGTTGTTATTAGGATTATTATTTAATGTTACTAACAAAGACCAGTGCGTGAGTTGACTTTGATAGGCGGTTTAAAGATCGTTGTGCAACTCAAGTCAAGCAGCGCTAGTTAGACTTCTCGGACTTGTTACAAGAAAACAATCACGGGGAAAATGAGAGCCAGTCAAATACTCTGAACGCGCGATGTTGATTCTAAACGTGGAGGGGGGAAACCCGGAGGATCCAAATATACAGCAGCAGGCGTCAGGGTCGGGATGGAACCCACGACCTCCTGTAGACCAGGCGAGGGAGTTAACATCTCACCACCACAGCGGTCTCCAACTCCTATTATCCCCTCTGTTTCTCCACTGGTCTCTCTGCAGTCTGGGTGCTATGAAGAAGGGCCATTTCCCGAAACGTCGTATGTTATATAATCGTATTATTTTGAGGCCACGCACAGCGATGTGAATGACAAACGCGTTGGGTTTGTTCAACGCGTGATCAACCAATTGCGTTGTCTTTGCGTGCTAATTGTACCTGGAGTTGTATGTGTGTCTCTATATATTTGTGTGCACGTTCAACCTCTCCCGCACCGAACGCAGCGAGCCGTACTAACCGGAGTTCTGCATCACGGCATAACAACCACAGGGTAGCAGCCGTCGTAGTTTTGTCTCGGACTAGCACTGCGATGGTCAAGTTGTACTTTGCGGGTATCCACTCGAGAACTCAATACTCGAGCTGGAGGCGCTTGCACCTCCGATCAGCACAGTAGGGCCACTACGTACGGTGCGAAGGAAGTCCAACAAACATACAGCAGCACCTTTACCTCTCTCGTGTCTCTCTCTCTCGGGGCGCGCCACGGTGGTGAGATGTTAACTACCTCGCCTGGTCTACTGGAGGTCGTGGGTTCGATCCCGACCTGACGACGCCTGCTGCTGTATATTTGGAGTTTGCGTCTCTCTCTCTACGTGGTCGTGTGGATTTTTCTCCGGGTCCTCTGGTTTTATCCCTCCACATTTAGACTCAACATCGCGACTTTAGAGAATTTGATTACTTCTAAAGATCCCCACGTGATAAGCCAGATGATTGAGCCATTGTTTGTGGTAACCAGGTCGCTTCTGAAAAAGAGCTGAGTGGTTCAGTGGGCTTTACCTGGTAAAATAAAAACAATTGTTTCAATCGTAAAACTAGTTTCGCTTAATAGTTTACACCGTGTGGGGCGAGCGGCTGATGATAATTCAATTAAAAAATATATATTTCGGATGACCAGTTTGTAAATAGGCGCGTGCACAGTCAGTTGTGAATAGTTGGTTTGAATAGTTGGCTGTGAATAGTTAGTTGGTTCTGCACAGTTGATTGTGAATAGTCGGCTGTGAATAGTTAGTTGTGCATAGTTGGTTCTGCACAGTTGATTGTGAAACGTTGGCTGTGAATAAGTTGGTTCTGCACAGTTGATTGTGAATAGTCGGCTGTGAATAGTTAGTTGTGCATAGTTGGTTCTGCACAGTTGATTGTGAAACGTTGGCTGTGAATAAGTTGGTTCTGCACAGTTGATGTGAATAGTCGGCTGTGAATAGTTAGTTGTGCATAGTTGGTTCTGCACAGTTGATTGTGAAAAGTTGGCTGTGAATACGTTGGTTCTGCACAGTTGATTGTTGCTGTTGAGTGCCCCGTACGAGGGCTGATAGGGCCGCGTGAATGTTGCCACGCGTGGCCTCAAAGTCGATGTGCAAGAGTCCATCTGTGTGTGTGTGTGCTAGTGCCGGATGAAGCGAGTGCGGAGTCTGTAGCACGATGTTATAAAGGTGCCCTACATAAAAAACACGTAAATATTAAAACACAATTTTTTTACTTGCACAGTAAAGTAATTGCATTTTTTCATTTGTGCTATACAGCCGGATAATACAACACATCGCTAACCTTAAACACCCAGTCGTTCATACAAGTTGGAGGCGGTATAGTACTATAGTAATAGAGCAAGTGCAGAATCACTGAACCGGAATTGATCGCTTGAAAACCATTTAGCGCTGTGACCCTTGAAAGTGCGGGGCCCGTAGCCACATGTGTAGTAGCTACTACACATTTAGTAGCTACTACACATTTAGTGGTAACTACTACACATGTAGTAGCTACTACTACACTACACATGTAGTAGTAGCTACTACACATGTAGTAGTAGCTACTGCTGCACTACACATGTAGTAGCTACTACCACATATCTACATGTGTAGTAGCTACATATCTAGTAGTAGCCCACACGTGTGGCTACTTTTGCTCCTGGGATAATCCGACACTGGCTGTGTGCACGCGCTCAGAGGCGGCCTGCAACAATCATCCGCCTTTGTGTAAACAGAGAACCTTGGAGCGCTGGTTGGTGGAATGTCTCAGACGAGGTTGGCCACCACGGCTCAACTCTGCTTTGCGTCAGCCCGACATGAAGAGCCACTCTCTCGCGGGCTGCAATTGACGGCAATTACCGCCGGTAACCACCTCGCACGTGCCGTCACGCGGCTTTCTGTGACAAAGCGGATGCCAATTGACCCCTGGCACCTTTAGATTCACACGAACGGTAATTTTGGGTTTATCATCATCATCATCTTTTCTTCATCGGCATTATTATAGGGCAGCGTTCGGTAATGGTCCGCTTTAATCCCCAAAGCCCTTTTGTCGAGAAATGTTTTCTGTGGGTCATGAAATGCTCAAAAGCAACAAAAAGAACCATTTTGACTGTCTGCTAACAGCGCGTTTAGTTTATCTTTCGACTTATGTATACATTTATCTTAAATGTTAGACTCGATCAATGAATTGGTCAAACACCCGCAAAAATTACAGAACCCTTCTTGGGGGAAAAAGCATCGTGATACTTTTGGCTTCGCTTGGTGGGAGAGTTTCTGTAATGTCATTCTCTCTCCACGATACGATATCAATCTAAGCGATATTAATCTAAACTATTTTAATCTAAAATATATTAATCTCAACTATAATAATCTAAACTATTTTAATCTAAACTATAATAATCTAAGCGATATTAAGCTTAACGATTTTAAGCTTAGCGATATTAATCTAAACAATATCAATCTAAGAAATATTAATTTAAGCGATATTAATCGAAGTGATATTACGCTTAGCGATATTAATCTAAACGATATCAATCTAAGCAATATTAATTTAAGCGATATTAATTTAAGCGATATTAATCTCGGCAATGCAAATCGAAGCGATATTAACTTGAGCGATATTGAAATGACCGGTAGATGCACCACCAGCTGTACCCCCCTACTGTGCCAGGCTAGGTGCTAGAGGTCTCGGGACAGACCCAGCAAGTGCCATGGGTTGGCTGACTGAGATGACTGGCAGATGCACCACCAGCTGTACCTACACATACATACACATACATTTATAATCACTTAAACGTCAAATTTTGTTTTAAAGCTTTCGTGACTGCAGGGATTCATATTCTTGGTTCTTTCGGTAAAGTCACGTAGAAGGGAAATAATAAAAAATAAAAAATATAAAACACTTGTGATGGGTCGCTTCTGCAAAAAAGATAGAGCTGCACAGCCCATTGGGGGCCTTACGGCTGGCAAAAATAAACATCGTTAAATAGTGATAACAGTTAATGAACGTCTGAGTCTGATGCATGAAGGTTGAACCTCTTTTAGCACCGTGCATAACCAACCGCGCTCGTCGGAGTGGTGAAATCGGCTTTACTTGGTAAAATAAAAATGTAGTTCACTAAAAAAACACATTGCGATGCGCTAACCTCTCCTTTACTTTGCAACTACTTTGTTGTGTTTTTTGTTAACTGTTTGTTGGTGTTACTTTCTGACTCGTCTCTGGCCTGAACAGCTGTCATTAAAGAGCTTTATAGCTCATGGGATTCCTCCTGCCGTATAAATACACAGTCTGACGAATCGGTAACAGCTATTTATTTACGGATTTTAATCGTCGTTTGTTTTAATCTCACAACTATTTAGCCAGGATTTTTTTTTATTTCATGTCTGTTTTCTTGTTGTTGTTGTTGGTAGCTAAACAAGCGGCGACTATTACGATCTAAGCCATTCAATGCCGTTCACACAAAAAACCGGACGACGCCGATGACCACGTGATGTGGCATCGCCCGAGTGCGGCGATGCACACATTCTGTGACGTATGAAGCACGTGATCGTCATTATCGTGATACAATAATTGTTATTATGTGGTTCGTAGCCCAGAGCCACTTGTCCACTTTTGAGCAAAGAAGTGTTGAGATGTGAGCGAGGCCTGGGCTGCAAAGAGCTGGTGACTGACGTCTAAATTACAGCAGCGAGCAAACGTCTCCACGTGACATCCACCAGCCCTCGGCTGTCACAGCACACACAGTAACTCTGTGCACAGTGTCGAGGTGTGATCCCCTAACTGCAGAGTTCAGCTTCACGAGTATGTCTCACATATTTTCCTTCCTGCGGGAGAAACACAATTACAGAATCCAGTCAAAGGCCCGCGACAATCATTTACCTTTGAGCTTAAATTTAGTGGCTTTCTTGAACGGGAACAATGCACAATGCTGCGTCAAATTCAATCAGTGCTGACGGAGGGTCATTGTGTGGGAATTATGGCTGTGGTTGTTATTGTTATTGATGATGGCATGTCTGTGACACGGTGTGGGACGCTGGGGAGCGGTGGTGTAGCGGTTAGCGCGCTGCGCTATGAACCTGGCGACCCGAGTTCGTTTCCTGTCCGCCAACAATCTATTATCTAAAACAATCTGGGTTCCGAAAAAAATACAGCACCACATCTGCTGCATTAGACTCTCTGAATCACATTTACAGTAGCCTTGATAATAAGCAGTACTGCGCCTGTCTTTTTCTTGACTTGTCCAAAGCTTTTGATACAGTAGACCACAACATCCTGCTTAGTAAAATAAGTTGCCTCGGTTTTTCCGAAAACACAGTAAAATGGTTAAAAAATTACCTCTTTTCTCGCACCCAAACTGTATTCACAGATGGTTGGAGGTCAAACAGTGTTAAGATAACAAAAGGGGTTCCACAGGGTTCCATTCTCGGCCCCCTCTTGTTTTCTATTTATGTAAATGACTTGGGCACTGAACTGGATTATTCCAGGGTAAATCTTTTTGCAGATGACACGGTACTAATTACTGCTGGCCGCTCTCCGGATGACGTGATTGCTAAGCTCCAGAGTGATTTCAACAAACTACAACATCAGCTAGTTGCTCTTAAACTAGTCCTAAATCCTGCCAAAACCAAGGTGCTATGCTTCTCACCAGGACTAAAGCGGGAAGTTATTTTTCCCCAATTGCATACCTTAAATAATGATCAAATAGAGCAAGTCAAGATCTATAAGTATCTTGGGTCATCCTGGATTCAAAACTGAATTTTGAAGATCACATTGATTATATTGGGAAAAAGACAAAAATTAAAATTGGTTTTCTATATCGACACAAGCACTGCTTCCCTCCTATGTTCCGTTTGGAATTGATTAAAGCTACCGTACTGCCTCTACTTGATTACTGTGACATTGTGTATAAATCAGCCCCAAGTACTGTACTGAAGAAGCTTGACTCAATGTATCACTCGGCCTTAAGATTTGCATTGAACTGCCCATATAGGACTCACCACTGTGATCTCTACATTGGGTCAAACTTAACATCTCTGAATGTTCGACGGCTTGTGCACCAGATCTTATTTATTCATGATGTACTTGCAAAAAAATCTGCAGATTACCTGCTGGATCTCGTCTCTGTTTCAAAGAACAAATTTGACCTAAGGTCTACACTCATTTACCAGCTTAATATTCCCTATTGCCGTACATATACTGGAGGAAGGGCCTTTGCTATTGATGCCCCCAGGGTCTGGAATGCTGTTGCAAATAAATTGAAACTTGAGTCACTACCTATGAGATCTTCACTCAAAACTGCTTTAGAGGAGTTGTACACCCCTAGCTGCCAGTGCTATTCAGTGACCTAAAATAAAATGTTTCGCTCCGGATGATCGCTACAAAGTATGACCTGTGTTTTGATTTAGTGTGCTGATCTTAAAGGTGCATTGAAAAATTACAATACTCCGATTGATGCTCCTGCTGTTGTGGAGTGACTCATGCAGCCAGCTATGGCTGCAGGGTTTTGGTAGTACATGTTGTTTATGCCATTTATTGTGAAAATTCCGTCAGTTCCTATGATTGCTTTTTCATTGCCTTCATGGCTTTATTTTGGTGATTTCGAAAAGTGTATTGGTTTAGCCATGTTTGTGTTGTTGTAGTACAGAGTTAGACTGATGGCCTTAATCTAAGTTGTCTTGTGGTTGTTGTTGTTGTTTGACTTGCATCCCACTGGGATGTTTGCACACAGCGTTGGTGTACGGTGTTTTTTCTGCAATATTTTTTGCTGTCTTTTCTTGGATTTTCTGTTTGCACTTAGTCACATATTCACTTTAAGATGTTTTTTTGTTCATGTTTTTGTTTTTTGTTTGTTGCGGTTGCACCCGATTCAAGAGCTGAATGGCTCACAGGGCTATACCTAATAAATGAACTTGAACTTGAACTTGAACCCGAGTTCGATTCCCGCTCACGGCCAACACCAGTGACGATTATCTGAACCGGTCCTGGCCTCCCTAGGTCGACTCAGCCTTAAATGAGTACCTGGTGCGGTGTGTAAACATCGCCACTGGGGAGACAAAGGCGGTCGGCGTGGTGCTGGCCACCACCTCGTTCGTGTACCGTTCCGGCCTTCATAGGTGCTCTCTAACAGCACTTGCCCCTACAGTCTGTTAAGGCTATACGGGGGATCTTTGACACCGCACGCCGTAGGTGGAGCGGTCTGGTAGCGGTCAGCGCTACTAACTAGGCCAGCCGAGTTCGATTCCCGCTCACGGCCACCAACACAAAGTGACGATTATATCATCTGACCCGGTCGTGGGCCTCCCCTAGGTCGACTCAGCCTCAAATGAGTACCTGGTGCTGTGTGTAGTAAACGTCGCGGTCCGGGAAACAAAGGTGCCGTGCCGGCCTTCATAGGTGCTGCTACTCGCTACTAACAGCACTTGCCCCAACCTACCCACACACCTACCCATTCACCAGTCCACTTACCAACCACCCTTATCCACCCACCCACGGATTAACCAAGCCACCCACCTACATACTGACCAACGTATCCACCCACCTACATGTCAACCCCCCTATCTGCCCATCTCGACACCCACCCACCCACCTCCAACATTCAACACGCAACCATCAACACATGCCGCCCGAGTGTCGGATTAAGCTAATGCGGGGCCTGTAGCACGAAAGGGGCCCTAAATAAAATAAAAACACGTAAATATTAAAACACAAATATTTAACTTGCATTGTAAAGTAATTTTGTTTTTTCATTTGCTATACAGCCAAATCGCTAACCTTAAACACCCAGTCGTTCGTAAAAGTTGAAGGCGGTATAGTACTATAGTGATAGAGCAAGTGCAGAATCACTGAACCGGAATTGATGGCTTGAAAGCATTTAGCGCGGGGCCCTTGAAAGTGCGGGGCCCGTAGCTACTACAGTAGTAGTAGTAGCTCAACACGTGTAGTAGCTACATATGTGGTACTACATATGTAGCTACTACACATATCAATTCCGGTTCAGTGATTCTGCACTTGCTCTATCACTATAGTACTATACCGCCTTCAACTTTTACGAACTACACATGTAGTAGCTACTAGTACACCTACATGTACTACTACTACAGGCAAAATCTGCACCGTGATTAGCTACACAGGTTAGCTACTACTACACGTGTAGTAGCTACTACACGTGTAATAGCACTGCACACGTGAGCTACTACACGTGCATCCACTTTTGCTACCGGGATAATCTGGACTGTGCCCACTGCCCAGGTCACCTCCCAGACTGCACAGACGNGGCTTCCTGCTCGGATGCACCGCGACCCACTCCACGGTGGCTTGCCCCGCCACCTTGGGGCGATGCGCCAATAAAGAGGATGAACGGATGGGATGGGTGGATGGGGCAGGGTGGATGGGGCAGGGTGGGTGGATGGGGCAGGGTGGGTGGATGGGTGGATGGGGCAGGGTGGGTGGATGGGGCAGGGTGGTGGATGGGGCAGGGTGGGTGGATGGGCAGGGTGGGTGGATGGGGCAGGGTGGGTGGATGGGTGGATGGGGCAGGGTGGGTGGATGGGTGGATGGGGCAGGGTGGGTGGATGTGGGTGGATGGGTGGATGGGCAGGGTGGGTGGATGGGTGGATGGGGCAGGGTGGGTGGATGGGTGGATGGGGCAGGGTGGGTGGATGGGTGGATGGGGCAGGGTGGGCGGCTCTCGCTCCTTCTCACTGCGCGGAGACGGACGGCTGCAGAGCGCGCTGTGTTGTCACAACACACACGGGGAGGGAGGGGGGAGCGGCTGGAATTGTTGGGGCTTAGTCCAAGTTAATCTCCCCCCCCTCTCGCCCCCCCACCCTCCTTCTCCCCTCCCTCCCCTCCCTCCCACCCTCCCTCCCCTCCCTCCCTCCCCTCCCTCCCATCCTCGCTCCTCCCTCTCCCCTTTTTGTACGATCAGAGGAAACAAGAAGATGCTCGGTGTAGTCGGCACTTTGCTTCGTTCATCATTTCGTTTTTTTTCAGTGCTTTGCTTTATGTGCACCCCCCCCCCGCCTCCTGTTTAAATGACAGATTTCTCTTTCTCCACTCCAGGGAGAGCGATGGCAGCAGCCCGAGGACTCCGCCTCGTGTCCCTCTGCCTCGCCACGCTGCTCTGCTGCCACGCCAGCCCCACGGAACTGCGGCTCCAGGTTCGATTCTGAGCACGGACGCCCCCCCCCACTCCCCCACACCGACTATCACGGTCCGCGACGTACGGCGTTGAACCAAGTTCCACCCACATGCATCGGAATCAGAAATATTATGACTATGAATCTTTCACGATGTCTAATTTGCCAGATAAGGGCCACTAAGGCATTCGCTTATTTATCAGAAGCGACCTGGCCACAAATGAGAGTTTGAACGAAGTGGCCCATCATGTGAACATTTACAGCGGCAAAATAATCACAACAACCTCAATGCAGGTTTTTAAATGTGGAGAGAAAAACCGGAGGACCCCGAGAAAAAAACATCCACGCGACCACGGGAGAGAAAGACACGCCAAATATACAGCAGCAGGCGTCAGGGTTGGCATCGGACCCACGACCTCCCGCTTACCAGGCGAGGTAGTTAACATCTCATCATTGTGGTGCCCTGGATAGCCCATTGAGCTCAGAGTCGCCTGTTTTGAAGGGTGATTCGGCTGCCAGGCAACATGAAAGCATTCCACAATTTACAGATTTAAAAAAACAAGTGAAGAATAATAATAGCAATTTGGTTGTAAAATCACTTTCACGCTCAGACTTTAGTGATTTTAACCGTAGTGTCGGTTTAAACGAGGAGAGAGATGGCAGCAGAATGGAGATGCCAAGAAACCAAACCGGGTGGGTTCCAAAACTTTTGGGGCAGCAGCAGCTACATGAAAAAAACTGACCATCCAAATCGCGTGCGGAACCTGGGGAACTGTCAACAGACAATCCGACGTGCATCAATAGGCCAGAGGAGGTACGTTTAGACTCCACTCGCACAGCCCACCCCATCCGTTGCCTGGATTAGAACCCAGCGGCTGGGTCAGTGGTGGTCTGGCGCCTCTCAACCCCCCTGCCGGCCCTCCCCCTCCCCCCGCCCTCGCCAGGTGCCGGAGGAGCAGCCGCCCGGCTCCGTGCTGGGCAGCCTGGCCCAGGCCCTGGGGCTGACGCCACGAGAGCTTCGCGACCGCGGATTCCGGCTGCTGCCGCCGCCGCCGTCGCCGCCGGGCCCCGGCGGCGCCGCCTCCTCCTCGCCGCGCCTCCTCGTGCGCCTGCGCGAGGCCACGGGCGAGCTCGTGTCGCTGGGCCGCCTCGACCGCGAGGCCCTCTGCCCCGCCGCGGCCGCCCAAGTCGCCCCGCCGCCGCCGGCGCCGGCGTCTCTCTTCGGCGGCGCGGCGGTCGCCGCCGTCGGAGGCCCCGTCGCCTCCGGCTGGGAAGAGCCGGCGGCGTGCTCCGTGGTGCTCGACGCCGTGCTGGAGAGGCCGCGGCGCTCGGCGGTGCGCGTGGTGCTCGACATCCTGGACGTGAACGACAACGCGCCGCGTTTCGATGCTGGCTCGCGGCGCGACGACGGCGACGACGGTGACGACGGCGACGGCGAAGAAGAAGGAGGCTGCGCCCGCGTCGCCGTGTCCGAGTCGGCGCGGCCCGGGACGCGCTTCGCGCTGCCCGCGGCCCACGACGCCGACGCGGGGCCCAACGCGCGTCTGCGCTACGCCCTCAACGCCAGCGACGCCTTCTACCTGAGGGTGTCTCGCGGCGACGACGACGACGGAGACGACGACGACGGCGGAGACGGAGATAGCGGGGAGGAGGAGGAGGGTTCCCCGAGCTGGTGCTGCGCAGGCCGCTGGACCGCGAGCGGCAGGCCGAGCACCGGCTGCGCCTCACGGCCACGGACGGCGGCTCCCCGGCGCGGGTGGGCGTGTGCGGCGTGGTGGTGCGCGTGCTGGACGCCAACGACAACGCGCCGGCCTTCGAGCGGCCGCACTACCGCGTCGAGGTGGGGCACCGCTCGCTGACCGTGACCCCATGAGCCTTATCTCTGACCCCGTGACCCCTATCTCTGACCCCATGACCTCTATCTCTGACCCCATGACCCGTCTTTGACCCCTGCGCGCGGGAAGCGGCGGCGCGGCAGAGACCCAAGTCCGATTCCCGATCGCCGGCCACCACCGGCACCGGTGACGATTTGCTGAACCGATCCGTGGGCCTCCGCTGGTGCGGTGTGTCATAAAACATCGCCACCAGGGAGGCCACCTAGTCGTGTTACCGTGCCGGCCTTCATAAAGGGGCTGCCGCTCGCGGGCAGGAGGGGTGGGGAAGGCAGAGGCAGCGTTGGGCGGCGGTGCCGTTGATGCTACGACACAATTAACCGCACGCCCTTCATTGTACGGTGGGCGGGGGGGGGCGGGCAGCGTCACAGAAAGCGGCCGCGTGCCGGCAGGCGGCACGTCGGAGAGCCGGCGTCACGACATCTCCATTCTCATTTTACCTTACTCTTGCGGCTCACCAACCCCCTCCCTCCCTCCCCTCCCTCTCTTTCTTGTTTATCTGTTGTTTCATCTCACTGATCTATATCTCTCCTCTCCAGGTCTCTCCCCCATCTCTCTCCCTCTTATCTCCGGTACATCGCACTGATCTCTATCTAGGCCCCTGGAGGGCTCTCTCTCTCTCATCTCTCTCGTACGCTGTTTATCTATCGCTTCATCCCACTCATCCGTACGCCGCTTGCGTCGCAGCCGAGCCTCATCTCTCGGTGTGGCCATGGCCCGGCGGGCCACTCCCAGGGACAGACGAAGGCCCGCGAGGCAGCGTAGAAAACTTGGCCGGAATCCGTCGCGGAGATGCGGCCGCTCTGCCGCTACGCAATGCGCGGGACCGACCTAAAACCCGAGATGGATTCCTGGTTCGGCACGGCATGGGGGGGAGGCCTTCAGCCAGCAACGGATTGACCAAACGACTGCAAACGGATTGGTAATTCTTTTGTTCGGTTGGGTCTGATCGCCGCGGAGCGAGCAAACAGTAGCGCGCGTGTGTGTGTCTCGTAACACCCCTTCTCCACCCGGCGCAAATCCACGTCAGCGAAGTTGTCGCGTAATGAAAAAAAATGCGGCCGAGCTATCTGCTGCTTCAGCAGGCAGCCGGCAGCAGGCAGCAAACAATAGCAGCAGGCAGCAGCAGCTGGCAGCAGGAAGCAGGAGGTAGCAACAGGTAGCAGCAGCTCCTCTCGCTCGTGCTGGAGTGTTGAACGATCAGGTCCGTGCGGACATCTCGCTGGAAGTCGCAGCAGGTAGCTGCCTGCTGCTGCCTGCAGCCTGCAGCCTGCAGCCTGCAGGCTGCCGTCCAGGGAGTTTCCAGAGCAACGAATTTGTCCTCCAGTCCGGGGACTGCGGAGTGCGCCAGCGTTCCACACTCAATTTCAGAGGGCGGGGGGCACTTTCGCCGATAAGACATCAGCGGTGCGAGGGGCCGCCGCGCGTGTTGTGCATTGTCGGGGTGCCGCACGTCAGGGGCGCACTAAAAAGGTCACCGGGGGCCGCCCAGTGGCCCCGCGGGCCTCGCAATGCAGGAGCACTGCTGTGGGCGGCCATAGCGGGCGCAGCAAGGGTCGCCAAGGGAGGGCCGTAGCGGCCACTTCCTCCCGTCGCTCAGCTGGCCATCGCGGACTTTGGCCTTCTTCCCACTCGCGTCTCGTTCCTCGAAACGTGCGCCGTGCGAATCCGCTCGCGGTGATGACACACATCCCGCACCATCGTGCGCCGATGATGAATCGCGTGGCCTTCGTCACGATCCTCATTCGGAGACGTGAATCACTCCGCCTACTTCCTAGGTCACGTTCGTTATTGCAAACAAAACACCACAAATGTGCGCACGAGAGACGGCTTCCTGTCATGATTAATTACTCCGGTGCTGTGTCACGCCGGAGTAGCCAGCGTCGTTCGGCTTGCGATAACATCATCTGGAATTTATAGCTCGATATTTGTTTTCTCTAACGCGTCACTGGTTAAGGGGGCACATGACCGGGGCAGGTGGTGAGAGCAGCACTCTCAGGCAGCAGCAGCAGCAGCGATGGTTGGTGCATCACGCACAGATGCCATGTCATCGATTAGCACGGTCGGCTACGCACGGTGCAAAAGAAGTTCGTGAAGTTGTGGCACGGCTCGGTTTTGCACGGTGGAAAAAACGACTCCCCGAGCCGTGCCGAGCCTCGCGTCCCGGTTGAGCCTCGCGGAAATCCGTGAGGCTCGAGACGATGCCGGCAATTGACGGTCGCCCTCCTGTACACCCCCCTCCGTGTCGTCCCAGGTGCGGGAGGGCGCGCCGCTGGGCACCGAGGTGGCGCGCGTGCGCGCCATCGACCCGGACGAGGGCACCAACGGGCGCGTGGCGTACGCGCTGAGCCGGCACGCGGGTGAGCGCGCGCGCCGCCTCTTCTCCATCGAGCCGCTCTCGGGCGTTGTGCGGCTCGCGGCGCCGCTGGACCGCGAGCGGCGCGCCGTCGAGGAGCTGTACGTGGAGGCGCGCGACATGGGCCCGGACGGCGTGGCGGCGCACTGCAAGGTGACGGTCGCCGTGCTGGACGACAACGACAACGCGCCGGAGATATTCGTCTCGGCGCCGACCGACGGCGGCGGAGCCGGAGCCGGAGCCGGCGCGCCGTCTTCCCCGGACGTGGCGGTCGTCACCGTCGGGGAGTCGCGCCCGCCCGGCTCGTTCGTGGCGTTCGTGCGCGTGGCGGACGGCGACGCGGGCGACAACGGCGGGTGGAGTGCGTCCTGCGGGGCGCGGGGCCCTTCGCGCTGCGGCCGTCCTTCGAGAACGGCTTCGCGCTCGTCACGAGCGACGCCCTCGACCGCGAGCGCGCCGGCCGCTTCAACGTGACGGTGGTGGCGCGCGACGCCGGGCGCCCGCCGCTGGAGTCCTCCAAGGAGATCACGGTGATCGTCGCCGACGAGAATGACAACGCGCCGCGGTTCGGCGCGCCGTCGTACCGCGCGTCCCTGTCGGAGAACAACGCGGCCAACGCGCCGATCCTCGCCGTGTCGGCCCGCGACCCCGACGAGGGCGAGAACGGCCGCGTGAGCTACTCGATCGGCGCGGGCGAGGCCGGCGGGCTGCCCGCGGCGGCGCTGGTGTCGGTGGACGAGCGGAGCGGCGAGGTGCGGGCGCTGCGCCCCTTCGACCACGAGAGACTGCAGTCGCTGAGCTTCGAGGTGGTGGCGCGGGACCACGGCTCGCCGGCGCTCAGCGCCACGGCCACCGTCGCCGTGGACGTGCTGGACCGCAACGACAACGCGCCAGCCGTCTCCGGCCGCGTCTCCGGCGCGGCAACGCGACGGTGTACGCGCTGTGGAGCACGCCCGCCGAGGCGCAGCTCGCCAGGATCCAGGCCGTGGACGAGGACCCGGCGACAACGGGAAGCTCGCCTTCCGGCTGCTGCGCGGCAACGACGGGGGCCTGTTCCGGCTCGACGGGGACACGGGCGAGCTGGCGACGACGCGCGACTTCGCGGAGGGCGACCGCGCCAGCCACGAGCTGCTGGTCGAGGTGAGGGACCACGGCAAGCCGTCGCTGTCGTCGCTCGCCACTATCCACGTCGTGCTCACCGACATCATCCCCGCGCACTACCACCGGGACGGCGGCGACGACGGCGACGACGACGACGACGGCGGCCTCTTCATGGGGCTGCCGCTCATCCTCATCGTGGCGCTCGCGGCCGTCTGCTCGGTGCTGCTCATCACCATGGTGGTGGTGGCCGTCGTGTGCAAGCGCGAGAACAAGGAGATGCGCACCTACAACTGCCGCGCCGCCGAGACCACGTACTGCCGGAAGCCCGAGAAGAACGGCGGCGGCGGAGAGGCGGAGCGCGGCCTCCCCTCGTCGTCCGAGCCGGGCGGCGTCGGCGCCCCGCCGCCCGACGTCATGCTGGGCCTCGGGGCGCCGATGCCGCCCGGCGTCATGCTGGGCCTCGGGGCCAGGGCCTCGCTCGAGCGGCTGTCCCGCCTGCTGGCCGAGACGTCGGGCGGGANGGGGGGAGGCTCGCAGGTCGACATCGCGCGGGAGCACGCCTGGATGGCCGACGAGACGGAGTCGCTGCCGGCGTGCTACCCGGCGCTCGGAGGGGCGGCCCGCGGGTCGATGCGGACCTTCCGCTGCTGGGACGAGGCCACGAGCGCAGCGGCGGCGGCCGCGGCGCCGCGGCGCGGTACGGCTCGCCGGTGAGAGATACGGTGAGAGATACGGGGTGAGAGAGACGGGTGAGAGAAAGGGGTGAGAGAGAGACGGTGAGAGACGGTGAGAGATACGGTGAGAGAGAGATGGTGACAGAGATACGGTGAGAGATAGGGGGTGAGAGACGGTGAGAGACGGGGTGAGAGAGACGGTGAGAGAGAGACGGTGAGAGAGAGACGGTGAGAGACGGTGAGAGAGACGGTGAGAGACGGTGAGAGATAGGGGGTGAGAGACGGGGTGAGAGACGGGGTGAGAGAGACGGGGTGAGAGACGGTGAGAGATACGGGGGAGAGGTAGCACCGAGGTGATGACGACGATGATGATGATGATGATAATGATGGTGATGTTGATGGTGATGATGGTGATGATGGTGATGATGGTATCGTACGTTCAGTGTCAATGTTATCTCCGATTAGCACGGTTGGCTCCGTCCGTTGCGTGGGGTACAACTCGCTCACGCGTACGTAGCGGTGATGTGTAGCGATAAACTGTGATGGTGGTGTCACACATTGAGTGACAATATCAACATCGTCCTCATCATCGTCATCGTTGGACTTTATCAGAATGAAAGACAACGCCGCCATGCATGCCTTGGTAAGGCGGCGTCGATCATTGACGTACGACGAGGCCGTCATTATCATAGATATTGGGGGGGGGGACACACCGCAACACCAGTACTCATTTGAAGCTGAGTTGTCCGAGGCGAGGTGGCCGTGAGTTGACCACTACGCTGCGGTCACAGGGCCACGCGGCCTCCTGACCCTGCGCTGCGGAGGCGGCGGCATTGGCCCCACGATGACCCCTTGACCTTTGCGCCGTGTCCCCGTTGTGTCGCCGCTTGGCCATGACGCCCGCCCGGCTGTCGCCCTGTGTCTGCGTGAGCAGCTGATGCCCAGCAATGAACACCGGCTCAAGTTTCCCACCGACGCTTTCAGGTGATTGCGCCGGAGTTGTATGTGTGTCTCTATATATTTGTGTGCACGTTGAACCTCTCCCGCACCGAACGTAGCGAGCCGTGCTAACCGGAGTTCTGCATCACGGCATAACAACCACGGGGTAGCAGCCGTCGTAGTTTTGTCTCGGACTAGCACTGCGATGGTCAAGTTGTACTTTGCGGGTATCCACTCGAGAACTCAATACTCGGCGCTTGCCCCTGCACCTCCGATTAGCACGGTAGGGCCACTACGTACGGTGCGAAAGAAGTCCAACAAACATACAGCAGCACCTTTACCTCTCTCGTGTCTCTCTCTCTTTTGGGGCGCGCCAAGGTGGTGAGATGTTAACTACCTCGCTGGTCTACAGGAGGTCGTGGGTTCAAACCCTGATGATGCCTGCTGTATATTTGGAGTTTGCATGTCTCTCTCTCTCCTTGGTCGCGTGGATTTTTCTCGGGGTCCTCTGGTTTTCCTCCACATTTGGAATCAACGTCACCACGCGTTTAGAGCATTTGGCTGCGATCAGTTTCCACGTGATTGGGAGTCGTCATCGTTGTTGTGCCGTCATTTGTGACCGCCAGGTCGCTTCTGAGCAAGAGCTACAGAGCAACTCTGTGGCCTCGCCTCAATACTTTAGTTCGTAGTCGAGTTTAGATTGCCTGAACGCATCGACAGCAGCTGCTGCTGAAAACAGTGGTGATGATGATGATGATCTTGACGATTGATGGTAATAAAGCTGTTGATGTCGATGATGATGAAGGCAATGGTGATGTTGGTGATGGTTGAATAATTACGGTCGTTCTTTCGGTAAAGTCACGTATACCCACGTGACTTTACCGAAAGAACCAAAGAGTGTGGATTCCTGCAGTCACGAAAGCTTCAAATCAAGATTTTAAAAAACCTCGTGATTAATTTTAAACGGCGGCATCGTTCGTGAAAATTGCATCTCACAATCGCCGCTGTGGAACCACAGACCAAGCTGGAAGGCTACGAGGCGATGAGCGTGCACTATTAACTGCAATGTGGGACCTTTCCTGACAGTGCTTTATTGCCAGAAAGGGTAAACCCGATTGCTATACCTTGCTCTGCAGTTCTCTACACATTAAGATGTTTCCAGCCTGTCAGCGAGCATCGTTTAAACACGCGGGAGCAAACCGAGAAACCCCACGCATGCGAGGAGGCAACGCTCGATCCCATACAGATGGGACAAATGATATGAGACAACGACACTGGCAAAAGAGGTCCCATGTTGTAGCTGCTCACCCGAGCTCTCAGTGCCCTGATTGNGCATTGCCCTTGTCCTGTTCGCCTTTTGGCGTCGTTCTCTGGTCCGACGAGGCCCTAAAGAAAGCTGCCGTCCCTGGCGTTGTTGCTACGGTTCGTTTAAGGCATCTCGTCATCGTCGTAGTCATCATTCGTCGTCATCATCGCATCCCCCCGTGTCTCGCGAGCCAGGCGCGTGTGCACCGAAGCGGACGGCATCAGCGGCAAGGACAGCGGCCGCGGGAGCGACCCACGGGACAGCGACCCCGGCGACGCGGACAGCGACGCGGAGGGAGCCGCGGCCGGGATCCGCGCGGCGGCGGAGATGCCGCCACCGCCGCCGCCGCCGCCGGTCACCGCCGCCGACGGCGCCGCCGGAGGGCGCCGCGTGGCACTCGGCGCCGGGCCGCTCTGCTCGTCACGGCCACTGCGCCCCGGTACGTGCGGTGACAGAAGGCCGAGTGGTGGACCCGGATAATAGGATAACGCTTGAGAGCGGTGGTGGTGGCGGTGGTGGTAGCGGTGGCAGCGGTGGTGGTAGCGGTGGCGGTGGTGGTAGCGGTGGTGGCAGCGGTGGTGGTGGTGGTGGTGGTAGCGGTGGTGGTAGCGGTGGCAGCGGTGGTGGCAGCGGTGGCGGCGGTGGTAGCGGTGGTGGTGGTAGTGGTGGTGGCGGTGGTGGTAGCGGTGGTGGCAGCGGTGGTGGCTGCGGTGGTAGCGGTGGTGGTGGTAGTGGTGGTGGCGGTGGTGGCGGCGGTGGTAGCGGTGGTGGTGGTAGTGGTGGTGGCGGCGGTGGTGGTAGCGGTGGTAGTGGTGGTAGCGGTGGTGGTAGCGGTGGTGGTGGTGGTAGCGGTGGTGGTGGCGGTGGTAGCGGTGGTGGTAGCGGTGGTGGCAGCGGTGGTGGCAGCGGTGACGAAAGTGGTGCTAGATGGCGATGCTTATGGAGCTTAGTTAGTTCAACACATCAGCTTTCGCGACCAATTGTAAATGTTGTCGGTTTACTCTCCAACACACCGGCGTGCTGAACCAGTAACGAATTGGCACGTTCTGTTGACGTGACAAACCTTCCTAATTGGCTATGTCGGGTGGTGTCGGGTTTCACGACACTTTTATTCCTACCCAATCTAACCTCCCAAAAAACTGCGCAACCGATCTGGCCCGAGGCCGTGCCGAGCCAGCGCAGCTTGCAGGCGCCAGCTCCTCCTTCCACTGAGATGGGCCGGCGGGAAACGCGCGATGGCCTCGTACCGGCGCGGTTCGCGTGTGGCAGCGGGGAAAGTCTGGGATGGAGGCCGCCGGCCTGGGGCGTCTAGGGTCAGCAGCGTCGGCGAGCCGCCAGTGGGGCCCGAGGTGGACTCCACGTGACAACAGTGGCGGCCGATCGAGGGGTTTTCGCCAATCCGTCCATGCGTCTGTTCGTCCGTGCGTTTGTCCACGCGTCTGTGTGTCCGTGCGATGGACTGAACGGACGTCCGTCTGAACGTCTCCTCCCGCGTCTCTCCCCCGCCAGACCTGGCGCGGCGCAAGGCGACCACGCCGACGTGGGAGCTCATGCCGCACCGTGACGCCCGCTGCCTGTGCCCCACGCCGACGCCGCCCAGCGCCTCGGCGGCCGCCACTCCCGGCGGATCTCCCGCCCAGCGCCGTCGCCACCACCACAACCACCACCACCACGGCCACGCGGCGGAAGCGGACGGCGGCCGGCGGCGCCGCATGGCAATCTCCCACCAAGACGTGTCCGCGTCGAACCCTCGCCACAACAACAACTACCACAACAACAACTACTACCAGCAGCAGCAACCGCAAGACGATGAGCTGCCGATCCCACGCACCACGCGACGGCGCGCTACCACCACGTGAAGCGCGCCAACTCGGGCCCCAGCGCCGCTCGCTCGTCAACCCCGCCGTGCCGGAGATGAGCCGCTTCATCGGCGAGTGCATGCAGGCCTACAGCTCGGGCACGCTCGCCGACGGCACGGGCAAGGCCCTCGCGTCCCGGCGCACCTCGTCGTCCTCGTCGTCGTCCTCTTCGTCCGACGAGGAGGGCGGCGGCGGCGGCGAAGGCGACGGAAGGGGCGGCCGGAGCGTGAGGTTCCACCGCTGCGGGGTGGCCGCCGGTGCCGACGGAGCGCGGGGGCGGCCGGGGCGGCCCGGCGTGCGGGGCGAGGGACGCGCTGGCGCTGTGAGCCGGCTTGCTCGCTCGCTGCTGTCGCGTGGCAATGCCGGTTTGTTGATGTTTGTCGTCGTCGTCGCTTCAATGTGGGACGCTCGGCAATGGCCGCCACGGCTCACGCGTTCACATTTTGTCCAACGTTCAATCCGACGGTGCGGCAACGTTGCCGCGACGATTTCTCCAGCCCGCGCACGCTGGCGTCGGGTTATTTGTTGCTGTTGTTGTTGTTTGTGTGGTTTAGCCTGCCGCGCTCTGCCGATGAGCCTTAAGAGCGGTCGAAAACCTCTCCACGTGATCGTCCGCTGCAGACGAACGCTGCCTCTGAGTGTTGGTCTGGAAGGCCGACATGGCCAATGATGGACTGAGCAAAAAGAACGACACTTCCCACGCGGACAGACAGATTTGACGTGCCGGTGATTATTTATTAAATTGTATAATGCGCGGAGTGCTCACCGTTTGTGTGTGTTGTCCTATGGATAGACTGGCACTTGTCATGGGAACGTGGAAAGCTCAACCGCTGGCTCAGGGCCAGTCGAGCGAACGCCTCCTTCAATACCGGGACGTGGAAAACCAATCCCCCGTCCCCCCCCTTATCGTCAGCGCTCACCCAACTCGCGTAAAGCGAAACGCGTCTTGGTTAAAAATCGCTCCGGTGATGTCCACATGACTCACGATATCCTTGCACACAATTTGGACGTGGGGAGCGGTGGCGCTGCGATTAGCGCACATCCCCCCCCCCACGCCCGCCGGGCATGGCTGACATTCCCCCTCGAGACCATCGCCAGACCGACCAGCGTGGTGAAATATGGTCAAACAAACATACCCGTGACCGGCACGGGGAAGGAGGCCCTCATCCAGCAGTGGATCGCCGTGGGTCTGCAATTAAACGTTGTGGTTGCGAACGTAATTGTTGTTAAGTTGTTGTGCGGCGCAACTTTATATAGATCCAGGTCAAGACTCGTTGTGCAGGAGGGTCCTGCTACACGGGGCAACTTGCTGAAGTTTGGCTTCCGCGTGGTTGGTGATTGGGAAGTTCCAGAGAAAGCTAACGCCACGGCGATGGGGATTGCGAGGTTCATCCGTGAGGGGATGGTTCACAAAACCCACTTGCTGTACTGCCATCATGTGACCTGCTCCTTCAGAAGCAGGGCGACACTGGGTTTGGCTCTCCGCTCAAACACGGCTGAAGTCGCACGCCGACCGCGCCTGATGATTGGTGAAACACGGCACCTGTGACGTGGAGAGCGCCGGTTCACGTTAAGACCATTATCTGAATCTGTTCTGGGCCTCCCCTAGGTCGACTCAGCCTCAAATGAGTACCTCGTGCTACGTGTAAAACATCACCACTAGGGAGACAAAGGCGGCCGGGCGTGGTGTTGGCCACACCACCTCCTCGCATGCCGTGCCGGCCTTCATAGGCGCTCGCGAACAGCACTTGCCCCAACAGCCTGCGCAAGGAAGTGTTTACCAATCATCGGGCAAGTGCAGTGTGTGTACAACGGCTACGTTTGCCTGAGAACAAAGCTTAGCACACTTGTAAAGGTGGACGGCGGTGGGTTGGTGAGGATCTGAAGTGTGGACGGGACGACCTCCTTGACGCAGAGGCGTTCCTTCCACGCTCATTCGCTCATCGTCATAATCGTCATCATCGTCGCCGCCGTAGTCGTCGTCGGCATCATTGTCGTCATCGCCGCCGTTGTCATCGTCATAATCATCGTTATCGCCGTTGTAATCGTCATCATCGTTGTCATCGTCATCATCATCGTTGTCACACGAAGTGTCAACAAGTGAACATGAGGCCTACTGAAGGCTCTTGTAGAAACGTGGTCCATTACCCCGCTCCCCGTTAGCACGACCTGCATTCGCATGGCTGTATAAAGTCAACTTCCCAACCCTAATTTATTACTTATATATTTTTTATATATATCTTCGTATTCTTCGACATCACTTAATCACCTATTTACATTCTCACTGTATTTATACCCCTACTCTCGCACCGATGAAAATATCGCCGTGATTTTTGTTTCGTTTTTTTTGTAACCGCAGCGCGGAGGGCGATTGAATAACCGCGGTGCCTTGAAAGTGAAACAATATAATGGGCAACGTTTCAGGACACGGGCCTACTTCATGGCCAAATGCCGTGCCATTAAAGGCGACTTCACGGGGCTCGACAGCAGCCAGACGAGGGCGGCGGTTTCTTCTTACGAACAAACGCTTCTCGTGCGCCGTGAAGAAGGGCCGTTGACCGAAACGTTGCCCGTTGACATTTTCTGTTTTGTGCCGAGTTTCGTGTTGTGTTTGGGCACCACCACGTGACTGGAACGCTTTTGCAGGCTGGGAATGCCACTCAATAAAGTGAGCCTCTTGGTCACGCCGATTGACTCCGTCAGTGCGATTGATTCTGCCCCCTGCGACTGTGTTGGCTGATCTCCCGCGCCGACAAACAGTGCCGGATTATCCCAGCGGCAAAAGTGGCTACAAATGTAGCTAAGGGCCCCGTGCTAAATGCTTTAAAGCCATCAATTCCGGTTCAGTGATTCTGCACTTGTTCTATTACTATAGTACTATACCGCCTTCGACTTTTATGAACGACCGGGTGTAATATTTGGCTGTATTGCAAATGATAAAATACAATTAATTTACTATGCAAGCTAAAAATGCGTGTGTTTTAATGTGTTTTTAAAATGTAGGGCCCCTTTATGCTACAGGCCCCACCCTGGCTTCATCCGGCACCGACTTCACGGCCCGCTAACTTCAAGGCTTTAACGCATTCATCATGTTTGTTATTATCGAACATTTTTTTGCAATGGTCTGTCATTGGGTGATGGCGATTTTGGCGACGTGGTTATGAGGAAATAAACTTAACAATGAATGCACGTCAATATTGCGTTTACCAACTGTCCGTTTTAGCGAGGTGTATCCTAACCACTAGCGGAGGTAATTGCAAGCGAATTAATTACAATTCAACGGACACTGCATACGTCATGTAATTTCTCATCTCGCTGGTTACTCTTGGAAAGCGCGTTGTTTACGACCAATGATTTAGAACGGCCTTTTATATCGTTATCGGCTAGATCTGGATTTAAATGTTCTCGTAGTTACTGCATTAACCACACATCGTCGCACTTGTGGCATAAAAAAAGCATGCAAACACGCTCTGATCATCCTAACATCCGCAATCGTGTTTGAAACGGAATGGCCTACACCTGAGACGACATTTTGTCCGTTGGCTGCAAGGACGTTGCGATTTAAAGAGGCGTCAAAGTCGCGCGAGAAACAGTTTGTACCTCATGGAAACATTTGTGCAGCCAGCCAAGAAAAAACTAAATTAAAAACAAAAAAATGTACAAATGATATCCCGCCAGTTATTTTGTACCCAAGTTGAACTTTTTTCGGAGCAGACCCCCAGGGCTCCCCCCCCCAGCTCGAGAACCACTGGTGTAGTGTAGCATGTAGTGTAGCGTGTATAGCGTAGCGTGTAGTGTATAGTGTAGCGTGTATAGTGTAGCATGTAGTGTAGACGATTTCAATGCGCGCCGTTTTAACAAAGCTCTCTCACACACGCGCCTGCGTGCTTATTGTTAAGTTTTATTGTATCGTGTCCCGCTGGGAGAACTGGCAGGACGTGGAGGTTTGAAAACCCATGGCTTTGAACCATCCACAGCGAGAGCGTGGCAATGCGCAAAAACCATCGGGTCAACTCAACCCGACTTTGGCGACTTCAACCTGGCATCGGACCCAACACGTAGCAATAACAATATAGCTATGGGTATTGCATTATCATATATTTTTTGTTTACCAATAATAAAAACAATATTCTAGTGCAATGCGAAGGATTAGGCTGGTAGTAAAATGACAATGGCTGTGCCCATTACCGCTTAAATTTACAAGCGATTTTAAAACTTGCAATATTATTAATAAAAAAGCACGTACACACGCGAATGCACTTCAGTATCAAAACAAGCGAGCGGCCGCCTTTAATACAGTAAAGCGCAAAATCTCCCGGTCCAAATACAAAACGGACCTCAACGACAGACCGGGGCAGTGGATTGTCCATCACCGCTCTGTCCCATCGAGTCCACGATGCTCCCAGCTGCCCCCCCCTCTCTCTGTGCCACAAGTTGGAATGATGCGGGTGATGCGGGGGGGGGGGGGCATGCAACGTGGCATTGAGGGATGAGTGAGAGCAGCGATAGAGGGGGTTGCTTAGGGGATCACGAAAAGGGATCACGTGGGGAGGGAGGAAGGGGCGATGGAGAAGATGTTGATGTTGAGGCTTTAAGAGAGAACGGAAGGCGGTTAAGGAAGGGGGGGGGCTGCCTAATGTAGAATGGTAAGTTTACTCTTGCGTACAATTTCATCATTGTTGTAAAGCGCCTTGGAATAAGGTGCCACATGAACCTACATAAGGTAATAAAAACAAATACAAACGACAAAGTTTGAGAACAGTTTGAATAAAAACGCAATTCCATAAAAACAACCGAGACACGTTCCCCGCTTAGTGAAGTCCTCCCAGGAGCGCGTGGTGGCAGTCCCGGTTTAAATCACCCTTGCGATCGACCAATGACAAGGTGGTCAACCCTTCGCCGAGAAGACTCGACGATCCGATCCCCGCTAATCGCGAGCGAGGCGGCCGCTGCCCATTCCGCGGAACACCGGGAAACTCAAATCGCGGAGAGGCTCAGAGATTCATCTTCTTGGTTCTTTCGGTAAAGTCATGTGACTTTACCGAAAGAACCAAGAAGATGAATCCCTGCAGTCACGAAAGCTTTAAATCGAAATTTAGGCTCAGAGATCTGGCGAGCGCACACCAGTCCCGGCTCGCGGCGATCATCAGAGTGCCGGATGAGCCCGGTCCACGTGGAAAACCGGGTTCCAGAGCCCGCGACGAGTGAGGAGCGACCGACAGATTGAACCGGGACGGACGCGTACCACGTGCGGAACGGACGCGGGTTGTTAATCCGCGAGCCTGATAATAATCCGCCCCAAGGTTCAATCCGTGTTATCGGCACAGACACAATTGCAGGTATCCCTCGGTTCACGAAAGGGACGCGCGTCCGTCGAAAACCACGAGCAGCAGGAAATGTCGCAGAATGGCTTTTCCCGTGACTTCAATACAAGAACATTCGGAATGTGTTTCGGACAGTCATTCCAACTCAGACTCCAAACCTGAAAATATACACCACCTCTATCTATCACGTTTCGCAATCCAAAAATAGTAATAAAGAACGTTGACATTAAATCAATCGAATCACAATTTATAACAATTATAACGATTCGCCTTTTCAGGGAACTCGCCAAAAGATCTGCTGCACGTTGGAGTGACGCTGAGGCGACGCGGAGACGTCACGTTTGCACTGCAGGGACTCCGTGACGCTGTATCCGATGGATGACGACGCAGCCTCTGCGCGTTTGATGATCTCACGGTGCCCGGCGTGCCGTCGTTGAGAATTGGCCCGCGCGAGAATTCAATTTCGTTCATCAAAAGGCGTCCATAATGTCAACTGCTTTCATGCGGAAATTCGTAAACCTAACGTTCGTTAATCGAGGGATACCTTTAAAATAAAATTGCGGCCGAAACCACAGACCACAATTTTAAAAGTCAAATTTTTTTCTTCCCACGGATGTCGCTTCGGTTGAGCTCATGCCACGTCAGCTCCAGGCTAAGTGGAGCCGGGTTGCGTGGGCTTCCGAGCTGTTTTCATCGATTCTTTTCAAAAAAGGTGGTCTCTCAATCTGGTCTTGGCAGCTTTAATAAAAATTACAATATAAAAATCGGACGAGCTAAAACATTTTTTTGTAAACAACTCCCGCTCATCGACGGCGATTACTCGGAGATGCCCCATTAAAAATGGTGGCCGCCAAATAACCGCCACCCTCCAAAGGCGGGAAACCCCCCCCCCCTACGAGGTCAACGATGACATCACCCAGGACCGACCTGTCACCTCCCGTGCAGCGGCACCAGTGGTAACGGGGGAGGGGGGGGGGTTGATTCCACGAATTGCCGCGACTCTATAACCCTTTCTCTGAAAACACCAGCGGTCGACGCACACGAATCTGACTCCCCGATTCTTACGCAACGCCATCTTAGTAACAGTAGTAATAATAACGACCGAAGCATCATTACACCTCCAATACACACACGGCATCGTTACACGCGCGGAGAGAATTGTGGCCGTGACCCCCACGAAGGCTGTAAAAGTGGCAGCCGCAGTAACGTTTGTGGCATCTGCGCGTCGTGCAGACGCGTTAACTGAATATTGCAAAGCAATTGGTCCCGTGAATACGAGTGGACTAATCATCCTATATATTTATACTGTATATAATCGACTCGGCAGGTAATGATACATTCCTTCGTTAATAAATTAGCCTCCCGAGCCGCTAATTAACTCGCCTAACCGAGCTCACCACTCACCCACGTTAATTTGACCTACAATCACCGTGTCCTATGATACAGCGCCGCGCACAGCCTCGCTAGCGACACTCGGCCCGACGGCATCCGGAGGCGACGAGGCGGCAAGGCGTCTCTTCGTCTTCGTACAACTGTGCCCACGGCAGCGAGGAGCGGCAGGCGGCCGCATCTCGTCGCAAGTCCATCCCAGGCCGCGTCTTTGTCCCATCACCTCCCGCGCCACTTCCCGCGACATCCCCGAACCGATCATTCAACCGCCCGGGGCGATCCCGCGACGCGTCCG
Organism: Lethenteron camtschaticum; assembly: GCA_018977245.1. Lineage (NCBI taxonomy): Eukaryota > Metazoa > Chordata > Hyperoartia > Petromyzontiformes > Petromyzontidae > Lethenteron > Lethenteron camtschaticum. The sequence goes on from MU249630.1 coordinate 6,243,443, forward strand.
CTCGCGGGGTTCGTCCCAGAATGCACCGCGGCTCACAGGTTGCGCAGCCGTGCCAGCAGGGAGTCGGCGTTCCCGACCGGATCGCCCTTGCGATTGGACCCCGGATCGGCCTTGCGATTGTGACGAGCGGACGGATCCGCATTCGATGCCGGAGTCCGCGCGGCGCGATTCCGATCCTGGGTTTTCTGACCGCCCTTCGTCGCCGTCGTCGCTGAGGACACAAAAAAATGTTGGTGAAACGGGAGGGACGGCCGCGTGAAGACGCCATCACGAGTTCGACGGTTTCACAGAACAGGCTGCGGCAGTTAACCCACCTAAAGCCTCAATATATGTAAACAAAATAATTCTTTATTAAAATCAAGTTAAAATAACAGTTTAAACGGTGTAATTTTTTATACCAGGTGACCGCAATTTAAGTCGATTATTTTTGAGTAATTTTGGCTTCTTGAAATCGACGTGGATCAAAGAAGATTTTTGTTCCTGGGTACTAAGTGTTATCACACGCTTTTCATTAACTCACTGTCTGTTGTTGTCGTATCCTCAAATCTTGTAACTCAATTTGAACCCACTTTCCAATGTTGTATCGACTGCAAACTTGGTATAGTTATGTCACACTGATGACAATACTATATTCTATCATTAAAAATAAAATATATATTTTTAAACATCTTTTTATATGTTATGTTTCGGCTTGGGTCTAATTGTCCACGCTCAACTGAAGTTGGCTGTAATTGGCCACGGTCCCTTACGTTGTGGCAAGCTTCGGGGCCACTTACTGGAGTCGTGGAGTTCTGCCATTACTAGTACATTTCATTAAAGCGTGTTTATAAAAAAGTTTAAAAAATATTACTTATTTTGTAATTGCTTATGCCTCAAAAGTACAGAAGATGGCTGCTATTATTATTACTCCCCACAAACTTTGCTTCTGAGACAAGAGCGATGCTGAGAGCGCTAACGGGCAGATACCATTGGCTGTCGCTTTCTCCGTTGCCTGCTTCTTTGCACCAATCGGAGCGCAGTTCTCCTCTCCTGCAACGAGTCACGGAACATTAATTAATCACTCGTGAGCAAGCGAGAGCGAGAGAGAGAGGTGAGAGAGAGGTGAGAGTACGGCGGCCGCGGAGATGGAGTGACCAAATCGGCTCGGTGGGCCCTAACCTGGTAAAATAAAAAGTGTAATTTTTATTATTTTTGTTTAAATAAACAATAAAAACTCCCGTCGAACATTTCCATCATGAACGTCGTTAACAAAAGTAACATCGGCGGGCATCGTCGCCTTCATCGGCGATCGCCGAGCGTCCGCGCCCCCGTGCCCCCCCCCCCGTACTCCCCGTGCCCCCCTCATGCTCTCCCCGTTCGCTCCGTGCCCCCATGCCCCCTCCGTATCCGTATTCCCCGTGCCCAATGTGCCCCCCCGTGCGCTCCGTGCGTTTTGTGCCCCCCGTGCCCCTCCGTGCACCACCATGCCCCCATGTATCTCGTGCCCCCGTGCCCCCCGTGCCCCCGTACCACCGGTGCTCCAGCGCAGCGGTACCTGTCTGGGGGGGCTCCGTTTGCGCCGCTCACGGAAGGCAGCGCCGGACTGCAGCGCCTCCAGCAGCGTGTCCATAACTCCCGTCTCACCACCCTCTGAGACGCCGGGAGACACGGGGGGGGGGGGGGAGACACGGGGGGGGGACACACGGGGGGAGGGAGCACGGGGGTGGACACGGGAGGGACAGAAGGTAGACATGAGGGGGGGGCATGGGGGAAGCGGGGGGCACAGAGAGACACGGGGAGACACAGGGGACCCACGGAGACACGAAGACAGGGAAAGTGGGACATGGGTATGTGAGGACACGGAGACACGCAGATAAAGAGGAACGTGAGCACACGGTGACAAGGTGGTTCCAAGATGACAACCCCAACAACTCAGCGATGCCGGCTCAGTGTCTGCAAGGTGACCATCGTGAAACCCGTGGGTGAAGGCGAGACTCCAAGTCACGGTGGTGATCGGTGACGCACAACACGGCCATCGCAAACCTCCTGCGGTGCCCAGCGTGCCACATCCAGAAGCAGAATGTCACCGGCGCCGTTACCGTGACCCGCCACTATGAACTCCACGAGACTAAGATCCTCAGGATAGTCTTCGACAGACCGTTGGGGCAAGTGCTGCTATTTAATGAACCTCTGGTCGCATCTGCAATGTCCCCACGCGGATCGGCCGTCGGGCCCAGCTGGTGGCGCTTGCCCGACGGCCCAGTCCGGGGCCCTGGGCCGCTCCCACCGAGCGCCGCGACCCACCCACCGCCCACGCCGGCGCCGCGTACCGGGCCGCTCGATGTCCGCCAGGTGCTTGCGCCGCTGCCGCCGCTCCGAGCGCTCCTTCTCCGCCGCCTCCTTGGCGATGCGCGCACGCCCAATCTTCTCCTCCGTCTCGCGACGCTTGGCGTTGTCGCGGAGAGCGTCCTGCCCCCAAGCAGTGAGCGAGGCGCGAGGGACGGGGGGGAGGGGAGGCNGGGGGGGCGATGGAGTTGAGGAGACGTCGCAGCGACCGCGGAGGCGAAAATTGTGGTGCCGTTGGTGGTGGTGTTGATGGTGGTGGGGATGATGGTGGTGATAGTGTTGTTGGTGGTGATGGTGTTGGTGGTGTTGGTGGTGTTGATGGTGTGGTGGTGAAGGTGATAGTCATTGTTGTTGTTGGTAGTGTTGATGGTGGTTATGGTGTGGTAGTGAAGGTGATAGTGTTGTTGTTGGTAGTGTTGATGGTGGTTATGGTGTGGTAGTGAAGGTGATAGTATTGTTGTTGATGGTGGTGATGGTGTGGTGGTGGCGATGGTGTGGTGGTGGTGATGTTCATTGTGGTGGAGAGCGGCAGAGCAGTGGTTAGCCCCTGCGCTACAAACTCGGTGACCCGAGTTCGATTCCCACCACCGCTGTCGATGGTGATATTGACGGTGGCTATGGTGGCGACAATTTCAGCGACCCCACTTCCCACGCGACCCCACGACCCTCGTGACCCCACGACCCCGTGACCCTCGCTTCCCCCACAAAACCCGTGACCCTCACGACCCCGTACCTGGAAGGCGGAGCGGAACTCCTCGAGATCGGCGAAGAACTCCTCGGGGGGCACCTTGGCGATGTCGAAGGCGTAGAAGCGGCCCAGCTCGCGGTAGCGCCGGTCCATCCCGTCGCGCTGCTGCACCAGCTTGCCATGCGTCTCGAGCGCCGCGCGCAGGAAGCCGTGAGCCCCGCCGACAACGCCGCCACGGAGTCAAGGGGGGAACTCGCCGGGCCTTCTCTCCCGTGGTGTTAGCGCTCGGTGTCGGTGCTGACGCGTTGTGCGGCGTTGTTGTCTTGTGGTGCTATTGTGTGGTGTTGTTGTGGTGCGGTGTTGTTGTGGTGTGTTGTGGTGTGGTGGTGTTGTATGCTGTTGCGTTGTGTGGTGGTTGTTGTTTTGTGGTGTTATTGGTGTTGTTGTAGTGCGTTGTTGTTGTGGTGTTGTTGTGGTGGTGGTGTTGTTGTGGTGGTGGTGTTGTTGTGGTGGTGTTGTGTGCCGTTGCATTGTGTGGTGGTTGTTGTTTTGTGGTGTTATTGGTATTGTTGTGCAGTTGTGTTGTTATTGTGCGGTGTTGTTGTGGTGTGTTGTGTTGTGGTGTGTTGTTGTGGTGGTCTTGTTGTGCTGTTGTACGCCGTTGTGTTGTGGTGGTTGTTGTTGTTTTGGCGTCACAACAACAAAGACAACGACATCGTCGGCGCAAACACCGCCCCAAATTCTCAGCAAAAACGTTCCCCCCATTGTTGTTGCTAATGACCTGTACAGTCATTTCCTGCCTTGTTATTGACAACAACAGCAGCAGCGGCGGTAGTAGTGGTAGCGGCGGCAGCAACACTCGGTGGTGCACTTCCCTTCGTGTCATCTGCACGCGAGTCGACGGGATTCGACGCGGGCACTTTGCGCGCGATCCACTGCCGGTCGGGGACTCCCCCACCCCCCCCCCGGCCGTACTTCACCACGCTGGTCACCATGGGGGGCTGGCGAACGCCGAGGAACGTACGACGCAGGAGCATAGAAGTACGACAGCGCGACGATGGTTCTGCCGCACCGCCCTCTGTTAGTGGCCCATCCTAGCCCTGGCCGGGCTCAACTCCGCTTAACCTCCCACATCAGAGGGGATCGAATGCGTTCCGGCTGACTTGACGACCGCGGGCCCACAAATTGGTACTTGGTATTTTATCCAACCCGGAGTGGGGATGGTAATGACGACAGCGAGAGCCGAACCTGTCACCCCGTAACGGCGAGCGGAACGACAAGTAGTTAAAGCTCTTACATTACACGCCGTGATTTCACTCGTGTGTTAACTCGATCCCGGCCACGATAATTAAATAAAACATTTACATTTAAAGTTATTACCGAGCGCTGCTGAACGTCCATTAAGGAAACTGCGTTAAGACGGAGAACGACGATCTGTGTAGACTTACAGGCCGCTGGGGCAGGTGCTGTGGGCAGAGACAAAGGTGCCCCGCGTAGCCTCAACGGAGCGTCGGGGCAAGTGCCGTTAGCGAGCAGCACCGACGTAGGCCGGCGACGGCGCGTGGCGGGGTGGCGTGTGGCCAGCACCGCATACGCCCCCCCCCCGGCCACCTTTGTCTCCCCAGTGCCGACGAAGGAGCACGAGCCGGCACGACACGAGCCGGCGCAGGGGAAGGGGCCGGCGACGGGTTTTGGAGGTCGCTTCTGGCCAGCGACGCTCCGCTGGTCGAGAATTCCGAGCCACAAACAAACAAACAAACTCCTCGTCGTCGTCGTCGCGAGAGAGACGTGATAAGACGACGAAGCGGGAGGCGCCCTCGGGCTTCCATCAACCCGCCTCCTGAAGCTTCCAGGAGGCCACAAAAGCCGTGAACGGCATCATCCACGCTGCCGATACGGGACACGAGGTCGACAACAACGACGACGACGTTGATGCACACGTGGGAAATTAAAAATCTCTGCGGTCAGTGGACAGCGACCGTCGTCCCCACCCAGAACAGACGACTCGCGGGCCGATTGAGGGCTACGTACGTACGCACGTAGAACTTCTTTCGCGCCGTGCGTAGCCGACCGTGCCAATCGCAGGTGCGGGGGAAGGAGGAAGAAACGAAGCAGGAGGAGGAGGCGCCATCACGGCGGCGATGAGCCGCCACTCCGCGGCCACCTGGCTCATCGACCAAACTAAGAGCTCAACTGTTTCTATTTGACCAGGTAAGGTAGGCCCCCACTGAGCTGTATCACTGGCTATCACAAACTATAGCTCGTCCAAGTGGCTTGTTATCGTGTGCAAATTTATCGCGTGCATCGATTCTAAATATGGAGGGAAAACACTGCAGGACCCGGAGAAGAATCCACACGACCACGGGGAGACAGAGAGAGAGAGGGCCGGGCTCGAACCCACGACCTCCGCAGACCGGGCGAGGGAGTTAACATCTCACCACACGGCACCCAACAATCGGGGATGAGAGTTTGGGAGGCAGGAGGATAAGTTTGACCGGGCACACCGTTGCTTCTAGTTCTAGCGCAACTCCGCCATCTGCAAGTCGGCGAGCCCCGATTCTTATTCCGCGTTAAAATGGAACAACGCCAAGGTGGCGGAGGTGGCTAAAAAGTCCCATTCTGGCTCCGAATAAGTCGGCAGATTCCCTGTCCCCCGCCCCCCACCCCAGGGCCTACCTACAAGTAGGGATGGGGGGGGGCAACATCTGGCCGTGGTTGTGCGGTGGAGGTTTGCGAGCCGAGGGGAGCTCCGACCGAGCGTTTGCGCCCCCCCCCCCCACGCCCTTCCTCTCTGCGGACTCTCGCTCGGCCCGCGATGGACGGCGCAGGAAGGCGAGCGCCCGGATGGACCGCGGCAAAACACAATAGCACGGCCGCCCCCACCCCCAACCACCCACCCACTCAGATCGCCAGCACCCCCACGGGAGTCGAACAGAAACCCCCACCCCACCACCCAACCCCCCCCCCCAGACTCATTGTCAATCCACTGCTGGATGGATGGGGGGCCCTCCCCCCGCTCATGCGTGGGTCGTTGTTTGACCAAGGTCGGCATGCTCGGTCAAACCCCACGGCGACTCGTTTCTTTATAGAAGTGTTTTTGTGTTTAGTGTTGTTGTCCTTCCAACGCCGCACCTCCGGTTAGCACGGTTGGCTACGTACAGTGCGAAAGAAGTTCAATGTACACACACACACATACTGCACAGACTCAACACTGCCCATAGACTCAGCACTACCCATAGACTAACACTACCCATAGACTCAACACTGCCCATAGACTCAGCACTACCCATAGACTCAACACTACCCAGACTCAACACTGCCCATAGACTCAACACTACCCATAGACTCAACACTGCACCTCCGATTAGCACGGTTGGCTATGTACGGTGTGAAAAAAGTTCAACGCACATGCACCCGGGTCTGCCCCGTGACCTCCTGCCAGCAGCGAGCCTTCCACACTTCACGTGACCTCAACGTGCACCTAGCATGGCACAGACGTCTCGGTGACGTCACAGTCGCTTAGTAGCGAACGGGCGGCCGTTGTCGTCGACTAGATTTGATGATGCGAGAGTTCGTCGGGGCAGGGAGCGTAGAAGTACAGTACAACAATGGATTGTTGCTGCACTGCCTCCCACGTAGCACCACGTGACGAGCCGCTTGGGGCGTGGTGCTCGCCCATCCGAGCACCGTCCCGGCTTCCTGGGTCACACAGGAGGGGCCCCTGTTGGTACCATAAACCGTCGGCCATCGTCTAACCGCTGCTGGATGAAGGCCGCTCCGCTCGCGCGCACGAGCCGACCTCGTCGCCGCTCCATCTCCGCAGGGGGGTGGAGACCCCCTCGTGTAAGTGTGCACCACTCCCTGGATCAGACGGCAAAACAATTCACCCACCCCACCCCCGCTACCACCTCCGCCCCCCCCCCCCCACCGTGCCACCTCCAACGGCACCCCCCCCCTCCCAGCAACCGCACGACCCGTCGCGATTCTGTGGGGGCGGAATCGCGATGCCATTCACGGAACCGATCCCGTCGGCGCCGTCTCGTGTGGCCAACGGGTCTCCTTCGCCCTGTCGGCCTCAAAGTAAAACAATCGGCATCTCGTTCGATTGCACGAAACGTTTACCGATCCTCCGGGCAGGGGCCAGATGATCGGTCCATCGTCGTTACTTCGTCAGCGTGCCCAGCGCCGGGCTCTGCGCGATGACGACGACGACGACTTTAGGTCAGGCGATGCGGTCATCAAACGATCGCCCGACGCGCGACGACCGACACCACCGACCAACCACCCCCCCCACCGACCGCCCCCCAAAACGATGACGCCGCGAACCCGCGACCCCGTGACCCCGCGACCCCGCGGTAGCATCGCCGCTCGAGGCAGGAAGCTGGAGCGAGGAAGGAAGGAAGCAGCTTTCAAGGGAGGGCCTTAGGAAGGAGCCATTCCTTCTTCGTTCGACTTTCCTTAACGTTTAAAAAATATATATTCACGACTTTGTTTCTGTGCGGAAGTCGGGGCTTCCGCTTTTGCGATGGGTTCTCACAGAGCCTCGGCGGCGGAGAGCGAGAGACGAAGGAGGGGGGAACAGAACACGTCCACCACGGAGGCGGAGCGAGTTAATCCACGCGTGGCGCAGGAACCCGGTGGATCATCGCGTCGCGACGAGAGATGGCGATGGCTTGGGGAGGAATCCACGCGGCGGTGGACGGTGCACGGTTGATGATGATGATTGTGATTGATGATGATGGTGATTGATGATGATAGTGATTGATGATGATTGTGATTGATGATGATTGTGATTGATGATGATTGTGATTGATGATGATTGTGATGATGATGGTGATTGATGATTGTGATTGATGATGATGATTGTGATTGATGATGATTGTGATTGATGATGATGATGGTGATTGATGATGATGGTGATTGATGATGATTGTGATTGATGATGATGGTGATTGATGATGATTGTGATTGATGATGGTGATTGATGATGATTGTGATGATGATGATTGTGATTGATGATGATTGTGATTGATGATGATTGTGTTGATTGATGATGATTGTGATTGATGATGATGATTGTGATTGATGATGATTGTGATTGATGATGATGATGGTGATTGATGATCATTGTGATTGATGATGATGATTGTGATTGATGATGAGGTGATTGATGATGATTGTGATTGATGATGATGACCGAGTTTGACCGCGAGGTCACCCACACTCGTCGATCGTCCACTCGCGGCACCGGTTCCGTTAATCTGGCCAGAGCGCTGGCCGCCATCGCCACAGGCTCGTGCGGCAATCCGCCACCGCCACCGCCACCGGCGCGTCGGCACCGCGACGCCCTTCGCTGCCCGCCTCCCGTCTCCCGCGGCGTCGCCCTCCCGGGGCCGCTTTGATGTCCCCCTCCCAATGTCGCCCTCGCTCATTTTTCACCGCCGGTACTTTTACATTTTTTTTTACTATTCTTATTTTGAAAACGGGTCGTGGCGTGGGAACAACCGGGCGGGCGGCCGGCACCGTGTGGGAGGGGGCTGCTGTTTGTTGGGGGGGGTGGGGGGGGGTGGGGGGGGGTGGGGGGGGGTCTCGCTTTGAGGGCGGGGGACTTGGAGAAGCCGAAAGGGAGCTCGCTCGCGAGATGGAAACTGTCTGTTTAGTTTCAGGCCGGACACACTGCATGAGAACATATCCGGGCCGGGGTCCGATAGATCCGCGGTGGCCGGCAAAAGGCTCACGTACGTACGTGCGTGCGTGCACACGCCTATATCCACGTGCGCGTGTGTACGTGGATACGCACGCAACGGAACTCCCTCCTCCTCCACAAAAAATAATAACAACATCACGCAACGGGCCGTTTGTGTTTTGCTTTCGAAAAAATGCAACGCTGCGCCGTGCGTTTACCAGCGTGGTTAGCGTGCGAGCGTGCCAGCAAGTTGGTGGCTACGTCGTTAAGGTAATTAGTGTACGGGTAGGTACATTGGTGGGTAGGTACATTGGAGGGCAGCGACATTGGTGGGTAGGTACATTGGTATGTGGGGCCCGCGGCTGTTCTCAACGTTGGCCTACCGCTCCACTGTGCCGGGTAAGGTCGGCATATCAATTGGAACGCAGGTTGGCAGACAGCGAGGCAGAAGCAGCCATTCGCTCGTCACGCGTCGTCCAGCGAAGCAGCGTTGCGCCAAAACGCGTCACCTCTTGCGACGGCCTTCGCGTGAACCGCTCCGGGCTGATCACGTCGGGGGGGGGGCCGGGGGGGGGCCACGGGTGAGGGTGGCGCCGCTCCTTCGAGGGCCGCAGTCTCTCACTTCGAACGTCGACCCAAGTGAGCGCAATTCCCCTGCAGGAGTTTGCGCATCGAGGTGGGGGGGGGGGGCGACGCGCGTCCAAAAGTAGTGAGAGTTGCACGAGCCGACGCTGAACAGCGGACGGCAAGAAAGGCCTCTCTCTCTCGCTCTACATCCGGTTCCGGCAGTCACCGGGACGCCGGCGCGGGGCCCCCCCCCCCCCCCGCTTAGCGTCGCGTCCATCAGTGCAGCCGGAGAGAGCGATCGCACCGCCGCTAATCTGTAACTCTCGCGTGCCCACGCACACAAAGAGCCCCCCACCACCCACGCCCCCCCCCACCCCCGTTGGAGGCCCGCCCACTCGTTTGGGGCCAACATTCAATGGCAGGAAGTCGGCAGAATAAGAAAATTGTTAAAGTGAAGCGAGCGAGCGGGCGGGTTACAGGAGCCACGCCAACGGTTATCAGCCGCCCAGCCCCCTCCCTCCCAGCCAGAGTCAACACGCCACGTGGTGCCGTGTTATAACACGTCACGTGATGCCGTGTGTTATAACACGTCACGTGATGCCGTGTGTTATAACATGTCACGTGATGCCGTGCGTTATAACACGTCACGTGATGTGTTATAACGTCACGTGATGTGTTATAACGTCACGTGATGCCGTGTGTTATAACATGTCACGGGTTGGTAGTGTGGCTTTCCTGGATAAACAGGTAAATTGTTATTATTGAGTATTATACCCAGGACCCCCTCAATGGCCTCCGTGGCTCGCCACTGGGCGAGCGAAAAAAGATTTAGGAGTTCCCCCGGCCACCAACGAACAAAAATAACTTTTTATTTTACCGGGTTAAGGCCCGACTGAGCTATGCAGCTCTGTTGTTTAGATTCGACCCGGCCAACACAAAATGAGAGCTCCAAAAAAGTGGCTTATCATCATCATCATCAACACGTTGAAATTTATAGCAATTACTCTGAACGCACAATTATAAAAATGTGGAGGGGAAACACCGGAGGACCCGGAGGAAAATCCACACGGCCACGGGGAGAGAAACTCCAAATATACAGCAGGCACCTTCAGGGTCGGGATCGAACCCACGGCCTCCTGTAGACCAGGCGAGGTAGTCAACATCTCACCACGGAGAGAGACACGCAAACTCCAAATATACAGCAGGCATCTTCAGGGTCGGGATCGAACTCACGACCTCCTGTAGACCAGGCGAGGTAGTCAACATCTCACCACGGAGAGAGAGAGACACGCAAACTCCAAATATACAGCAGGCATCTTCAGGGTCGGGATCGAACCCATGACCTCCTGTAGACCAGGCGAGGTAGTCAACATCTCACCACGGAGAGAGACACGCAAACTCCAAATATACAGCAGGCATCTTCAGGGTCGGGATCGAACTCACGACCTCCTGTAGACCAGGCGAGGTAGTCAACATCTCACCACGGAGAGAGAGAGACACGCAAACTCCAAATATACAGCAGGCATCTTCAGGGTCGGGATCGAACCCATGACCTCCTGTAGACCAGGCGAGGTAGTCAACATCTCACCACGGAGAGAGAGAGACACGCAAACTCCAAATATACAGCAGGCATCTTCAGGGTCGGGATCGAACCCACGACCTCCTGTAGACCAGGCGAGGTAGTTAACATCTCACCACGGAGAGAGAGACACACAAACTACAAATATACAAAAGGCATCGTCAAGGTCTGGATCGAACCCACGACCTCCTGCATACCAGGCGAGGTAGTCAACATCTCCTAGCCACCGTGGCAGCCAGTCGGCGAACAACCCAGGCTGCGGGGGGGGGGGGGGCGTCTCTGTCCGATGACCTCACGCGAGAGAGCCTGCTGGCGATCTCATTAAACCCGCCCGTTGGGTGTGCACGTGCGCCCACGCCACCGGCTCCACGCGAACGTCAAACTCAATTTAGCAATCCAATCAAGCCGTCGCCGCCGCGGTTTTTAATTTTTTCCTCGCTCGGGGGGCCCCTTTACTTAGGAGCGCGTGTCGAGAGAAACGTTTGTTTCTCCCTCCCCCACCCCCCAGGGTCCGAGCGGGGGACATCTGCGTTGCGTCGCCGGACAAGCGGCGGGGGGAAGGAAGCTCCTGGTTGCCACCTCCGGGGGCGGCGCAACAAAGCGGGGAGGGAGCGAGCCTCGCCACACGGGGAGGGAGCGGGAGAGCTCCGTGCACACGACGCATCGTCGTCGTCGTGCGTGGCGCACGGCCGCGCGCAAACTCACAAAAGCCGGGCGAACTCTACGCGCACCTGGGGAGGGAGACTCGCGTATTGACGTCAGCTCCTCCAACGAGCGGACGTGGCCTGGGAGGACCTGGACAGGTGGCGACACGAGGGGAGGGGCGGACGCCTGCAAAACAGGCGGCGGCCTACGTCAGGCTTTGTGCAAATTTCCTCTCGCGGGGGACGGCGCTTATCGTCAACAACATCGTCCCAGTTCTATCCACTGCTGGATGAAGGCGTCCCCCCCCCTCCTCCTGCCAAGATAAAATCAGCAGCAAAGAGAAAGATCCCCCGTATAGCCGCCTTAACAGGCTTGTTGGGGCAAGTGCTGTCTGTTCGTGAGTAGCAGCACCTATGAAGGCCGGCACGGCACACGGGGGAGAGTGGGGGGCACCACGCCTAAGCAGCGCTGTTTTACACAGGTACTCGTTTGAGGCCGAGTCGACCTAGGGGAGGCCCAGTCCCAGTTCAGATAATAGTCGCCGGTGATGGCCGCGAGCGAGAATCAACTCGGGTTGCCCGGTTCGTGGCAAAGCGCTGACCGCGACACTACCGCTCCCCACCCCCCTCCACACACACACACAAACGAATACGCACGCACAGCTGCATATTAATAATCGGTATAAAACAATAACAATAATTGCCTTTCCGTTGTTCCTCGGCAGATTGCATCTCAATATTTTTATAATCTGTTGTTTGGGAAAAGTTAAACGTGTTCTTTGTTTGAATTGGATGACTTTGTTAGCACTGTTTACTGCAGGCAGTTACCCCCCCCCCCCATCATTAAGAATGAACAATAATGGAGGTGGTCGTGTTGGATATAACAAGCTGCCAAGGCCGAGGCTGCTGGGTTCAAACTCTGGGGCTGGGTGCGTCGCTCTCGCTCGCTTGCTCAATCAATCGATCGTTCGATCGATCGATCCATACAAGAGCACGGATTAGATCAAAGCTGGACTCCTTGTTGCGGTCACACCTGGGCCCAGGCCCCAACCTACCTAGCCGCAGCACCTGCTGGGAGCAGCCAGGGTGGACTGACGAACCGGCGCTCGCCAATTCATCTCACTCACCGGTGGCCAGTCACCTCCTCATCGCTCTTCTATCGCTACTACCACCGCGGGTTCCTGTTCCCGTGAGCTGCACTCGTTGAGTCCGACAGCCGCGTTGAGGACTCGGTCTGTACCAGACGCTCACCGCGTCGTCGTCCCATCATCCGCGCTGCGTTCAACCACCACCACACGTGCAGGTTCACGAAAAGTAACTCACCCAGCCACTCACTCACCCACTCCACTCCTCACTCGCCCACTCCCCACACACTCGCCCACCCACTCTCAACACACTCGCCCACTCACCCACACACTCGCCCACCCACTCTCAACACACTCGCCCACCCACTCTCAACTCACTCGCCCACCCACTCCCCACTCACTCTCAACACATTCGCCCACCCACTCCCCACACACTCACACACTCGCCCACCCACTCGCCCACTCACCCACTCACAGGGTTCACACCTTCCATATTCTCCCCCCCGCTCTGCCCCCGCCCTGGAATTCCCTCCCAAAGCTCGTGGACAATAAATAATTCCACCAACGCAGTCGCAGGGTCCGGGATCGAACCCGCGACCTCCTGCGTACCGGGCGAGGGGGGGGGTAACGGTCTTGTTGGGTGGCGCGCGCCGTTAAGAGCTCCAAGTCGATCGACGCCGATAGCAGCGCCATCGCGGGGACGTCGGGGGGCGAGGGGGGGGGGGCGGAAGGGCGCTAGATTTTGAAAATGTGACATAATGGAACAAACGAGAAAACACCGTGGTTGCATTATATTCCACTCGGCCGTTAATGCGGTCCACATACCGCCGATTTCCGTCGTAAGCAAATAAAAATATAAACAAAGATTTCCCACCCCTCTCCCTCCCCCAGTGTCGCCCTAAACAGGCTGTGGGGTCAAGTGCTGTTCGCGGAGTAGCACCAGGTACTCGTTTGAGGCCGAGTCGACCTAGGGGAGGCCTAGGACCGGTTCGGATAATAGTCCCGGTGTTGGCCGTGAGCGGGAACCGAACGCGGGTCGCCGGGTTCGTAACGCAGCTCGCTAACCGATGCACCACGCTCCCACATACACATACTCACACACACTCACAGAATCACACGCAACAACCGCCATTCGCCACTAAGTGGCGGTGACGTCACCACGACGCTTGTGCCAGGCCATGTGCACCTTGAGGCCAGACACACACACACACACACACATACACACAGACACACACACAGACACACACAGACACACACACGCACACACACAGACGACACACACACACACACGCGCGTGCGAGTGGACAAGCGCAGGCTGCGAGATAGAATTGTGCCCACGTCACCCCATGATAGTGTGGGAGAATAAACAGCTACAGATGTAAAACATCACATGAGAGAGACTTGAGAATCAGAAACATTCGCACTCACGCAACCACACACACCTCCCGTATAGCCTTAAGAGACTGTTGGGGCAAGTGCTGCGCGCGAGCGGCACCTCTGAAGGCCGACACGGCGCAATGATGTGGCCAGCACCATGCCCGGCCGCCTTCTCAATGTTGATTGTTGACAACAACAACCGCTATTTGCAATAAAGTGGCGGTGACGTCACCACGGGGCCTGTGCCAGGCCAGGTGCACTTTGAGGCCAAGTGAAAGTGTGGAAGCCTCGCTGGCAGGAGGAGGTCACGGGACAGACCCAGCAGGTGCCATGGGATGACCGACTTGAGATGACCGGCAGATGCACCACCAACCGTGCCCCCTGCCGTGCCAACTCACTGCGTTTTAGCGGCCCGGCAGGAGGACACGCACGCACGGACGCACGCACACGCGCACAATGGCGCACACATAAAGGGACGGACACACACACCCATTTCCTCTGCCTCCATTAAGTCTCGCGTTCAAATGGAACTATTCTGGTATCTGACGACATCCCGGCAAACGGAGAGCTTTCTGCTTGGGTCAATAAAGGGTGCAGCTTACTGGCACACACGCACGCATACACACGCACCTACACACACACGCAACACACGCACGCACGGGTACACACACACGCACGCACGCGCACACACACACGCACGCACACACGCGTATACACACACACCTACACACACACGCGTACACACACACGCACCTACACACACACGCGTACACACACACGCACCTACACACACACGTACACACACACGCACACACACACTCGCACACACACACGTACACACACACGTACACACACACACTCGCACACACACTCGCACGCAAAAACGTACACGCATGCACACACACGCACACGCATGCACACACACACACCTCCAACAATTGCCCAGCTCTGTGGCCCTCTATCAGGCTGCTTTGGTGCCATTTCTCAATTTGTTTTATTCATTTTGATTCTGCGTGGTAGGAGTGGCAGCCATATGGTTTTCATTTGATTGGCAGTGGCTGTATATGGGATTTGGTCCTCATATATAAAGGGCGCTTCAAAAAAACACTTATATGGGACTATCGTTTTTAATGGAAAAAGAATGTATAATGCCCTGTAACATGATAACAACTTGTACGTTACTAGCTTTTAAAAGTCAAAGTCTCCCACTTGTCCGCCATCGTTGTCAACGCGTGGCCTGGGATCTTCTCCAGGGGTCTCAGAGCCGCAGGAGGAGGAGGAGGCACATTTCTCGTGGTGTTGTTGCAAATTCTCAGAAGTGAACTTTTTTTTTACGCACCCTGTATATAATTAATGTACAGCGACATGGAATGCTGTTCGCATGAATGACGCCAAATCAAGTGAAAGTATGATTATTATTAAGGTCTGTGGGGGTCCTATGCCTGACCGGCACCAGTAAAAAGTGTGAACACTCCAACAATTATCCAAGCTCTGCGTTCCTATCTTGTTATGCTTGACCAACACCAGACCGTGACTGTCTACACCGTAGTACGCGGATACAAACCCCGCACGTGTGAAAAGGGGGGGGTCCGTTACCACTCAATCTCAACAACGACAATCGCCCAAGCTCTCGCGGTCCTACATCGGGATGTCCGACCCAACTCCATTAATGCGCGAGGGAACCGGAGCACCCGGAGACAAACCTCCCGGCCCGCCCGGCGCGCGAGGGGGGGTAGCGATCTCCCCCCCCCCGCCGCCCCCACCGTGACCCCACACGGCACCTCCGGAGGACGTCACGCGCGCCAGAGAGGATATCGTCATCTTGGCCACGAACTGGTCGTTGGGGTCGCCGCTCGCCGGGAAGGTCTTCAGCTCCTTGTCCAGCTGCTGGAGCTGCGTGCCCATGGCGGTGACGCTCTTCTGCACGTTCTCCGTCGACACTGGCGGGCGGGCGGGCACAGCGATGCCGGGCGGGTGAATGCCGGATTAAAACGACGGCGGTCCGGTGATAACGCGGCAATGCCGCTATTGAAACCAAAACTAAATATTTTTTTTATGTTACCCGGTAAAGGCCCCACTGAGCTATACGGCTCTTTTTCTCAAAAGAGACGTGTCCACGACAAATGACGGCTCAACGAAGGGGCTCTTCATCATCCTCTTAGTTCTTTCGGTAAAGTCACGTAGGTAAAAAATGAAATTAAAATTCATCAAAAATAAAAACAATAAAATCACGACGTTTCGGAGGCAACACAAGCTTCCATCTTCAGGTGAAACTGTCACAGCAAAATATCTGTATCAAGTGAAAGAACTAAGAGTATGAATCCTTGCAGTCACGAAAGCTTCATATCTAGAACTCATCATCATCGTCGTGTGCAAACGCGTAGATGCAAAATACCCTAAAACGTGCGACGTCGATTATAAATGTGGAAGGAAAAAACTAGAGCGCCCTGCGGAAAATCCACGCGACCACGGGCAGAGAGACACGCAAACTCCAAATATACAGACCTCCTGTATAGCAGGCGAGGTAGTGAACATCTCGCCCGGTCATACAAACTCCACACACTCACCGACTCGCTCAACAACAACCGCTATTCACTACTAAGTGGTGGTGACGTCACCACAGCGCTTGTGCCAGGCTTTGTGCACTTAAGGCCACGTGAAGTATCTTGCGCAGGAGGGCACGGAACAGACCCAATTGCCATGGGTTGACTGGCCGACGCACCATCTGTGCCAACTTGCTGCGTTTTATCCACCTGGCACTCTGCTCGTTGTTGTGAGCGTCGCTCCTCTGCCCTACGTTGTTGTTGGAGGGCGACTGCCTCCAACTGCCCAGTAGCATCCTTCACGAGCCTCCTCCACAGAGGCCGATCTTGACACCGCTGGTACCAGTCATCGGCAAGTCCACTCACTCACACACTCACTCACTCACACACTCGCATCCGTGAGCTGCAAGTGTTCCCACTACGCCGCTACAGCTCACGTGACCGCTGGCTTACGCCGGCGGCGTTCAGAACGGCCGCATCTTCACGGGAGAATTCACAATAGCGAAAAAATATAAATCGCAATATAAAAAAAGAAAAAAATTATAATCTAAGCCATTTGTCCACGTGGCTTTCTTACCACGCTCTATGCGGCCTCATTTGTTCATTAGAAAAAATTACGATGCTCAGTTCCAGACACACAGGCACAGTGTCACACACGTGTCCCTAATGTAATAAAGCGCCCTAATGCCGAGTCTAGACTGCTGCGCTTAATTAAACCCTCGCCTGCCCGAGACGGCCGGGTGGCTCTGGGGTGAGAGACGCCGACTCGGCACGGATCCTGGGTTCTTATCTGGGCCGTAGACTCACACAGAGACCCGTAGACTCACACAGAGACCCGTAGACTCACACAGAGACCCGTAGACTCACACAGAGACCCGTAGACTCACACAGAGACCCGTAGACGCACTCAGAGACCCGCAGACTCACACAGAAATCCATAGACTCACACAGAGAGATATAGACTCAGACATAGATCCCGTAGACTCACACAGAGACCCATAGACTCACACAGAGACCCGTAGACTCACTCAGAAACCTGTAGACTCACACAGAGACCCGTAGACCCATAGACTCACACAGAGACCCATAGACTCACCCATAGACTCACACAGAGACACACAGACTCACATAGAGCCCACAGACTCGCACAGAGACCCGTAGACTCAGAGACCCATAGAGTCACATAGAGACCCGTAGACTCACACAGTGACCCATAGACTCGCACAGAGACACACTGACACACAGACCCATAGACTCACACAGACGGGGGTTGCGATTGAACCGGGTTCTCAAGCCTAGCGAGTTGCCGGTCTGCTCAGAGAAAACCTTTTCCAGGGCTCCCTCTAGAGGGGCGGCCCTGCCTCCAGCAGGGACGTGGCCAGCGGTTGCGGGTCTGCACCTTCATCTCGACACCACCCACCCACAACAGGGGGCCCGCCCAGCCCACTGTGTAGAGGCGGCAGCCCCTGCGGATGCTCAATCCACTGCTGGATGAGGGCCTCCCCCGCGCCGTGGCCATGATGGGATTGTACTGGGGGGTGGGGAAGATGCATTTCTCAAGGAATATTGGCGCAATAAAATTGCAAGGTGGGGGGGGGGGCTGCACCGTCACCCGTTGCGTATTTTTCGTCTTCTCCGATTGGTCGAGCCGAATCGAACCCAACAGTCGTGGTGGGCGGAGAGAATCGACGGCTTCGACGAATCGGATCTCGCAGCTGCCCTGTCCACGTGTCCACCGCTCCTCCACCTCCCCCTCCCCCCCCTGCTCCACCGCAGCTGCTTCCTCCGAAATAAATAACCACCCCCCCTCTTCCCCCCCCTCTTCCTCCTCCTCCTCGCACAGCGGGAGACGAGAACAATCAACCGGAAGGCTCGCGGACGAGGCTCGCGGACGAGGCTCGCGGACGAGGCTCGCGGACGAGGCTCGCTCTTCCTAGGCCCCGGGCAGGCCCGCGGGCGACTCGGCAAAACGGGGGGGGGAGGCAACAACTCTACCCCCTCCCCCACATCCCCCCCAACCCCACCTTCCCGGCCCCCCCCCCCCCCCCGCAAGTGGAGGTTCCCTAGAGAACGGTGGGAAAGCCCTCCCAACGCCACGACGGCTTTGCTGCTGCTGCTGCTGCTGCTGCCCCTGTTTCCGGGGAGAGGCAACGACAACGACGGCCGCCTCCAGCGCTGGCGGCGCCTCTCGAGAGCCGTCGCCAGCGCTGGCCTGAGGGGCGATGCTCGGTGGGCATCGCCCCGCTGGTCCAGTGGAAACGAGTTTAGTTCCTAGCTTAGAGGCCTCCAACTGGCCACGCAAGTTCCCACGGAGTTCCCGCTGGTTCCGGTAGGTTCTCACCTTTGGCCGCCATCTCGACGCTGGCGATCTCGCTGGTGAACCTCGCGATGTCCGGTGCTTCTCCTCGCACAGCCGAGCCAGGAAGTGCAGCAGCGTCTGGGACTGGTCGTGTGACTTCGTGTCCTTCAGCTGCACGCACAACGACGACGACAACAACTGACAAAGATCCCCCGTACAGCCTTAACAGAACGTTGGGCAAGTGCTGTTAGCGAGCACCTATGAAGGCCGGCACGGCACACGAGGGGGTGGGTGGCCAGCACCACGCCCGGCCGCCTTTGTCTCCCCCAGTGGCGAAGTTTACACACCGCACCAGGTACTCATTTGAGGCCGAATCGGTTCAGATAACCGTCACCGTGTTGGCCGTGAGCGGGAATCTCGTCGTACCCCACGTCCCTTCGTGTCCCGCATCTCACGGCATTCTACACGCACCGCGTTGCACGTGGGCCCCTTACGTCGGGCGTGTCCAAGCTCGTCGCGTCCGTGTTTCAATGTCCCGTCGTATCTCCGTTCCGACGGGTCCACGACATCGTCCGCGCCGTCGCCCGCTCACCCGCTTCAGGAAGGAGAACTGGAAGCCGTGGGCGCCGGCGTTGCGCGAGCCGGCGTTCATCACGTTGCCCACGAGCAGCACCAGCTCCAGGAGACGCGCCAGCCCGGCGCTGCGCCGCACCTCGTCGCACGCGGCGCTCACCGCCACCATGGCCGGGCTCAGCACGCCGGCCTGCTCCGCCAGCTGCAGGCGCAGGAGGATGGCGGCGAGGCGCGGCCGCAGGCGCGGCACCGAGCCGATCTGAGCCGACCGACGGCGAGGGGGGGGGGTACGGACGGAGACGACGACGACGTGAACGTTACGAACGGTCGGCTGTCGTCATGATGTCCCGACGTTTCGCCACCTCTCCCCTTACCCACCCCGGGCATGCTGGCAGCTTCTTCAGGGACCGAGCAGCGTCCGTGTGCGTTGCGTGTTGGTTGCGTGTGCATTGCGTGTGCGTTGCGTGTGCGTTGCGTGTGCGTTGCGTGCCTGCCGTAGCGCTGGTGTTAGCGGTTAGCGCGACTGCGCTACGATCCCGGCGACCCGAGTTCGATTCCCGCTGGCGGCCGACACCGGTGACGATGATATGGACTAAACAAGTGCCCGGTGCCGCGTGTAAACATCGCCACTGGGAGACAAAGGTGGCCGGGCCTGGTGTTGTCCACCCACCCCCTCGTGTGCCACAGTGCCGGCCTTCACAGGTGCCACTCGCTAACGGCACTCGCCCAACAGTCTGTGAAGGCTACGTGGGGGATCTTTATCTTTGCCTGCCGCTAAGTCAGTAAGTGAGCGGTGGAGCGATGCTTCCCGGGCCCCGAGCCGCTATCCCTTTTCGCGACGGCCGATTTCACCGTCGTTTCCCCGAGGCTTAATCACAGCGGGGCTCGAACCCAGGTCACCGGCGTTCACCGGCCCGGCGCGCGTTCACCGGCGAGAGGCACCCACCACCACGGCGAACTGCTCCGGCTCGCACATCTCCTCGAAGTCATCGCGCATCTGCATGAGCGACGCCAGGTGGTCCGGTTCCGGCAGCTGCTTTATGAGGTTCTGGGGGGTGGGGGGTGGGGGTACCGAGTCACGGACACGGCCACTCGCCAGAGCGAGCGACGCGCCACACCGACGCGCCACACCGACGTGTCGTTGACAGGCCGTCACCGTGGCGACGCACACCGCAATCAGAATGTTGACTTGAGACTGCGGGAGGAACCTGATGAGCTGTGGAGCGCTTGGTCGCAGGCGTCCAGTCGGGGCACGGGGTCAGAACGTTTCAACAACCGACAATACAAAAACACAATAGGAGTTCCAAGTACGGGAAATGTAAACAAATCGCTGAACGAATATAGAAATTTAACTAAACTATTTTTATTTTACCAGTTGAAGCCGACCGAGCTATTTTGCTTCTCTTTCAGAAGCGACCTGGCCACAGATGACAGCTCTCATCATCACGTGGACATGTACAGCAGCCAAATAATCGAAATTAATGCCCGACAAAGCGTCTTGCTGGAGTAAAACTTCAGCGTGGCGGTCGTGTTCTGAGCAATCGAATTCCACATCATAGAGGCCTTCGAAGCCTGCCTGGACCTGAACCGGGGCAGGGAGGGGCGGGCACGGATGGCTGTGGTGGGTGGGGGGGTGTGCAGCTCTCACCTGCACCATGGACTCGTGAGATTCTCCTCGTCCACGGAGAGAATGGCGTTCTTGATGCCCACGTAGGACATCTTGAACGAGCCCAGGAAAATGGCTGCCGAGACAAATGCGCGCACGGTCACGGTGGAGATCCCCCTCCCGCCCCCGCTGAGCGGTCAGTGAGCGGCCCGTTAACCCCCTCCCGTTCCGAGGCGTCTGCGAGTCGCAGGGTGGGGCGGGCGGGCGTCCCGTTCACCGCCGGGCGGTTAGCGGTCAATTTAATTGAGAGAGGCGCGACTGCGGCGGCGTTGTTTTGAAAGACGTTGTCACTCAGGGAACCGCAGCGACACGTCTCTGCGATAGCCGGCGTCAACCTCTGCCGCACGCCCTCCCCCGCGTGGCCTTTGACTTCCGATTCCGTTCGGATGACGTACGTGTGTACCGTCCTCCCGTGTACGTCATCGGAATGGGAAAGTTGTTCGGGACGGGACGGAGGGCGCACGAGGGAGGTGGGTGGTCAGCACCGCGCCTGCCCGTCGATGACGCGCTGCGTCGGGTACTAATTTAAGGCTGAGTTGACCTAGGGGAGGCCCAGGACCGGTTCAGATAATCGTCACCGGTGTTGGCCGTGAAAGGGAATCAAACCCGGGTCGCCGGGTTCGTGGCGCAGCGTAGTGCTAACCGCTACACTACCGCTCCCCACAAATGCACACACACGCACGAACACACACACACACGCACACACACGCACGCACACACACGCACGCACGCACACACACACACACACGCGCAGAGTCGCTATCAGCACCGAGGGTTAATGGTTTTGCACTGTTCCAGAGTCTGGAGAAGCGGCGAGGCTTTGCTGTAGGAAATTAAATAAATAACTCCTCCACAAAAACGTAAAACTTATTTTAGTTTCTTACGCAACCCACAGGCCGCACGACCTCCTCCTGGGACGACATCTTATCAGCGGCATTGATTGCCGACAAGGAACACTCTGGGCCGGTTTCAACATTCAGTCTCTCATCAGCAGAGCCAGGCTACTCGCTTAAACAAACGCTTGTTTGTAATGAAACCAAGGATGCCGATAAGATTAACTCCCGAAAGGCCGTGCGGCCGACCGATTGCAAGAAATCTACTTACATTAACACGAGTAAATAATCCTTGATAGTAAATAAGCCTTTTATATATTTTTTTATGCCCATTGGCAAACATGGGAAGGCGTTATTTACTCTGTTATGATTATCATTAACCTCCTCCAACGGGCTTCATGATTATTCCGGGTCAAGTGGAGGTGATGTGAGCGTGTCAGGTCGCGCGGAGGTCAGAGCACTCAACCCGCGGACATCGGGTCACCAGTGGAATCCCGGCGACCTCCCTCCCTCCCTCCCTCACCCCCTCCCTCCCTCCCCTCACCCTCCCTCCCCTCACCCTCCCTCCCTCCCCTCCGCTCCCTCCCTCCCTCTCCACCGCTACCCCCTTCCTCCCCTCACCTCCCTCCCTCCCTCCCTCCCTCCCCTNCCCTCACCCTCCCTCCCCCCCCTCCCTCCCCTCACCCTCCCTCCCCCTAGGGTTTCGAATCTCTCCGAGCGCAGAGTGCACGGCTGGGCCGCTGTACCCCGCACCCAAACCCGCGTGCCTTCACTTCTCTCCTTCCCGCGACGGTGGCTGCTGTTGTTAGGGAACGATTCGCTCGACCCCTCCCCTCCCGTCCCACCGTTCGTCGCCTCGTCCCCGTTGCCCGCACGGGGCGTCCCCGTTTGTTCATTTTGTGTTGTTCTTTGCGCGTCAAGTTTGAACCCGCACCGCCTCCGACGTGTTCCGTCGCGTTATGCCGCCCGCGCGACGAACGCCGTCGCCGTCGTTCCGCGCCGACGGCACCACCGGTCCCTTCGCTTGCAAACCTAGCTGGGTAGCTGGCTACACGCGACGTTGCGGAATCGCGGCGAGGCTTACACAGGTTCTGCGCCGCCTTGGGGTCCAGGACCTTCAGCTCTTTGACCTTCTTCCTCTGCGTCAGCAGCTTATTGCCGTCCGCGTCATCGTCTTTCTTTCCTGCCGACGGCAAACGAGAACGCCGCGAGCCGTTAGCATTTGCACCTCCGTGGGCGGCATCATCGTCATCATTGTCATCATTGTCATCAGTCATCGTCATCATCGTCGTCGTCACCATCGTCATCATTGTCGCCATGTGGCCACGCCAAGGTGCCAATTACGATGTTCCCCATCGTTTCTCTCTTGCGGTCGGCAAAGAGCGGCGGAGTTGTACTGCACATCTATGCTGTGCCGCGTCTATGCTCCCGGCCTTCGCCAGCCCACGCGGCTGACCAGCGCGGTACGGTAAGGTCAAGCAACGAACCCCGTCGCGACCCACATGGGCGTGGGAGGCCCTCGTCCTAGTTCAGCAGTGCAGCCGTAACGAGGGCTGTTGGGCGACTTTGACGCCAGTGACGTGATAACGACCAGACAATACAAACGGGGTTGACAATACAAACTGTGGCACAAACTCCCGCCACAGCGAGCCAACCCTTTCCCGTTCCGATGACGTACGTCATCGTTTTTTCTTACGATTCCGTTCCCAATGATGTGCGGTGTTGTACGTCGTCAAAACGAAGAAAAAACAAAACTAAAGATCCTCATCGGGACCGAGGCTCGCCACAAAGCCTCCTCCCCCGTGTAGCCTTAACAGACTGTTGGGGCAAATGCTGTTAGCGAGTAGCAGCAGCAGCACCAGCAGCCACCATGAAGGCCGGCACTGTGGCACACGTGGGGGGCGGGTGGCCTGCACCACGCTCGGACCGCCTTTGTCTCCCCAGTGGCGATGTTTTCACATCGCACCAGGCACTCATTTGAGGCTGAGTCGACCTAGGGGAGGCCCAGGACCGGTTCAGGTAATCGTCACTGGTGGTGGCCGTGGGAGGGAATCGAACTCGAGTCACCGGGTTGGATAGTGCAACGCGCGCTAACCGCTATGACAGCGCGCTCATCGCAGGACACACACAGGACACACACACACGCACAAGCAGGACACACACACACGCACAAGCAGGACACACACACACACAGGACACACACACACTCACGCAGGACACACACAAAATCAGGAACCCTGAAAGCGCGTCACGAAACCGCATATTTCCGGAAGCGTCGAATCCGAAGCAACAAAAAAAACTCGGAGGCTGGAAATAACGAACGCAAACAAGAAAACAAAAACAAAGGCCAAAATAGGAAAGCCGCGGGCGGCGTCGAGTGCCTGCCGCGTATCCTGTTGTCGCTCGGAGCCTTCGCAGAAAAGTGCCGAGCGACAACACGGAGGGCTGACGCGAGACGCGGGGCGGGTCTCGGGAGACGGGGGGCGTGACAACGGCGTCGTCCGTTCCCCCGCTCGTCGTTGCGAGAGGTTCGCGGTTCGAATGCAGCGGCCGCCCCCGGAAAATACTGCCGTGCGCGTATTGACCGCCTTGCGGTGACGGTGATAATAATGCCACCGAGCGCCGTCCGTGTCGCTCGCGGTGAGCGTTGAAGATCCCCGTGACGTCGCTCGCAAGAGGCGGGCCGTCGGGGTGCCGCCATCCAAGTTTGAGAGGTTTCACCGCAGACTTCTCGACGGCGGAATCTGCGAAGCGATTCCAGGACCCTCCGGCGAAAAGAGTCACGAGACTCTGCGAGGCTTCCCCCCACACCCCCCACGCCGCGGGGGTAACGCAAACATGAAACAGGAGGTGTATTTTAAAATGTTAAGCACGATTAATAAATATAATCACGGGGCAGCTGAACCTCGCTGCGCCACGGGGCGCTGCGTGTGGCCTGGGACCGGCGACGGGCCGCTTCGCAGGCGCGAGACGGCGGCCGTGTGCGTTCTTCCGCCGGTAGCAGCAGCAGCAGCAGCAGCAGCAGCGTCGTCGTCGTGAGCAGCCGGTTACGAGGCGCGCGGGAATCTCGCGGCCGATCGAGTCGCGGCGAACCGGCGAACTTTGGCGGGAACGGTCGAATCCGAGACGGGGAAAAAAAGCCCGCGATGGGCAAGGTTTTGGCGAACTGCGAATGTTTCCGTTGTGCGGGAGACGAAGGGAAGGAACGAACCGGACGACGGAGGCGGAAAACCAAGACGGATGGGGCGCAACGGATGAGACGGTGCGAGAGAGACAAACGCTCGAAGCGCAGCTCGTGAAAGGCAACATCTCACAACCACGAGAGGCCCGCCACTCGCCACTCGGTGACGTCACCGCGGCGGTCGTGCCGGGCCAGGTGCACCCTCTTTGAGGCGCAAGACGGGACACCCCCGGCGACACGACAACGACGAACAACATGGAGGGAAACGTCGGACATGGCGCCCACCTCACGTGGACAACATCGCACAAACACAACAACGCAGGACAACGCAAACACCAGGGACCTCTCGCCAACACCACCAACTCGCAAAACACGACAACGCCGGGTCTCGACGCCGCAACAACAACAAGGCGGTGACGGCGGTCGTCGTAATCGCACGCGAGTGAGAGAGAGCGAGAGAGCGGGAGAGCGAGAGAGCGGGAGGGAGAGCGAGCGGGAGGGAGAGCGAACGGGAGAGAGAGCGAGCGGGAGGGAGAGCGGGAGGGAGAGCGAACGGGAGAGAGAGCGAGCGGGAGGGAGAGCGAGCGAGAGAGCGGGAGGGAGAGCGAGCGAGCGGGAGGGAGGGAGAGCGAGCGAGCGAGTGAGAGCGAACGGGAGAGAGAGAGCGAGCGGGAGAGCGAGCGAGCGAGAGAGCGGGAGGGAGAGCGAGCGAGCGGGAGGGAGAGTGGGAGGGAGAGCGAGCGAGCGGGAGGGAGAGCGAGCGAGCGAGAGAGTGAGAGCGAACGGGAGAGAGAGAGCGAGCGGGAGAGCGAGAGAGCGAGAGAGAGAGAGCGAGCGGGAGGGAGAGCGAGCGGGCAAGAGAGCGAGCGGGAGGGACAGCGAGCGAGCGGGAGGGAGAGCGAGCGGGAGGGAGGATGTGCGGGAGTCGTCACGAGCTCCGCGGGACCTCCGCTTCCCGCGCGTGCGTGCAGGATGTTTGCGACGCGCGCACGCGGACGCACGTGGCCGCGCGGGGACAATGAATACCACCACCACCGCCCCCCACACGCCCCCCACACGCCCCCCCCCACCGCCCCACGTGCGTTTGTCTTGACTCCGCTAATTGGCGGATGTCGCGATAGCGAGCCGCGCTCGTTAACCCGCCCGCCCGCCGCGTTGTTTTCCGAGGGAGATGCGACAGGTGGGCTGGGCATTGTTCACGCCGCTAAATGTGTTGTTGTTGTTGTTCTAACCGGCAGCCGAATAATCGCTCTTCCCGGGGAAATATTATTTCCGTCCGTGTGTGTCGTTCGCCGGACGGACGTCCACACCGCTCCTGTTGACACAAACACGCCGCGCTGCGCCGCAGCCAGTCGGCCACCGCTCGCTCGTGAAGCTGCTGCGATCAATCGCTGGCCACACGACAGTTCAATCTCTGGGTCTCTATTGAAGTCCAGTGGTCTATAAGTCTGCGGATCTTGATTCAAGTCTCTGGGTTTGTGGAGAAGTTTATGGGTGTCCATGTAAGTTTAGCGGTCTATATTTAAATCTGCGGGTCCCTTTGTGAATCTATGGCTCTATATTATATGTGGTTCTCCAAGTCTATTGATCTGTTTTTCAATCCATGAGCGTACATGTGAATCTCTGGCTCTATAAATAAATGTGGGTTTCTAAATCGACGGCACCACCCACAGCACCGACAGGACATAATATTGACGCGGTTCTGTTTTGTTGTCGATAGAACAAAAACACCACATTGGGGGGAACGCAGCCGGATACAAGCCCGGCCCCATCGTACGGAAACACGCACACACGCACACACACACACACGCCCACACACACACACGCACGCACGCACAACAACAACCGCCATTCGCCACTAAGTGGCGGTAACGTCACCACGACGCTTGTGCCAGGCTAGGTGCACCTTGAGGCCACGTGACGTGTCGAACGCCCGCTGGCAGGAGGTCACGGGGCAGTCCCAGGTGCCACGGGTCGACTGACTGAGATGACCGAGATGACTGGCTGATGCACCACCTGTGCCCCCTACTGTGCCAACTTGCTGTGCTTTAGCCACCCGGCGCTCCGCTCGTTGTTGTGAGCGTCGCTCCTCCGCCCTCCGTTGTTGTTGGAGGGCGACTGCCTCCAACTGCCCAATAGCGTCCTTCACAAGCCTCCTCCACAGAGGCCGATCTTGACACCGCTGGTACCAGTCATCGGCAAGTCCACTCAGCTCCACGTCCTGCACCACATCACTCCATCTCTTCTCTAGCCCGTGCCGCGCCCATTAGATCCGGCCAAACAAAAGCTGTTTAGGCATGCGGTGGCTGGGTATGTGGGCTACATGACCCAGCCAACGCAGCCTTGCCTGCCGGAGGAACTCACCGAAGGGACTTTGCCCAGATCTTCCAAGGATTTGTGAGCTCCTCACACAATCCAGCCTGGTTAAACCCAGGATGGATCGTAGGCAGGCCAGCCTAAATGTTTCTAACCGGCGAAGATGCTCCATTAGGGGGGTCCACGTTTCGCAAGCGTAGATAAGGGAGGGAATGACCGTGGCCGAGAAGACCTGAAGCTTCGTGCGGAGCGACAGACCGGTAGCTTCCACACAGCGTTACGCAACCGATGGAAAGATATTGACACTCAACTGATTCGGTCTGAGACCTCTGCTGCACACACATGCACACACGCGCACGCACGCGCACACAAAGATTAAGACAAAGATCCCCCATATAGCTTTAACAGACTGTAAGGGCAAGTGCTGTTAGCGAGCACCTATGAAGGCCGCAACGGTACACGAGGGGGTGGGTGGCCAGCACCACGCCCGCCGCCTTTGTCTCCCCCAGTGGCGATGTTTACTACACACCGCACCAGGTACTCATTTGAGGTCGAGTCGACATAGAGGAGGCCCAGGGACCGGCTCAGACATTTGTCACCGGCAATCGAACTCGGCTCGCCGGGTTCGTAGCGCAGCAGCGCGCTCACCGCTACAACTTTCGCTCCGCACACACACACACACATTTACACACACACAGTCGCACACACAGTCGCACACACTCGCACACGTGCGCTCAAGTGCACGCACGTGCGCTCAAGTGCACGCACGTGCGCTCACGCAAACTAACAACCGACTGATGGACGTGGGAAGCCTTTCCCGCCCGCCCCGTGTTTGTTCCTGTCCCGTGGTATTTTGCGTCAAAGCGACCTCGCTTTTAAGGGCCGCTCATCCTGTTGCGAACACGACAAGCGGATGTCCGCCACCCAGCAAGTGAAGTGACATTTTTTGTTTTTTTAAATAAATTCCGATCCAGATTATCTGTCGGTAGCGATGGGAGCGACTGGCTCACGGGAAATTCTCCGACGTGGAGACGACACACGGACCCCACGGACCCCACGGCCCAGTTGTCAGATCAACGCCACCAAAGAGCAATCGATCAAAAGCAATGGCAGCAGGGGGCAGATGGTGGGCGGCAGAAAGACGGACTGACGAGGAGGAGGAGGCGGTGGCACGAGAGTAGAGATGAATGACAGCGAAACGTCGGCAACAGATGGGACGCGGTGATGACGACGGCGACGACGGCGGCGACGTAAGGGGCCACACGGAGCGAGAGAGAGAGTGAGAGTGAGAGAGAGAGCGAGAGAGAGAAAGAGCGAATGCGCGAGTCTCCGCGTGTGCTGCCACTGTGGTCGCCTTGTGAGTAGACGGTGACGTGGGGCTTAGGAGCGAGGGTTCCGTATCGGCGGGGTCTGTGGGTATCGGATGGGATGAGGGTTCTGTGTTGGTCGCGCTTCGTACCCCCCCACACACCCCGCCGATGCCGCGGTGCCGCTTCCCGATATTTCCGCGGCTCACGGAGTTTCCGGTAAAATCTGTGCCGGCAGGAAAACAGCGGGGGGGGGAGGGCGGGGGGGGCTGCGCGTGGTTTACGAGGACGAGTGACACGTGCGGAGGACGCGGGGACGGACACGCGTGTCCGCTCCACGTGGCATTCTGTCACGGACGCAGGTGGGGGAGTCGAGATCCGGATTCCGGAGCATTTGGCACGCCGAGCGTTCCCGGCGTCCTCTCGGCGTGGGCGGGGGGGAGTGGAGTGGGGGACGGGAGTGGAGCGGGGGGGGGGGAGTGGAGCGGGGGGGGGAGCGGGGGGGGGGGAGCGGGAGACGGGAGTGGAGCGGGGGACGGCCGTCGCCACCGCCGTCAGCTACGCGGGGCGCAAATCGCGGTTCGCAGAATCCCGGCAAGGCGGCGTGACGACCGCGCGCCCACTGGCTTGCGGAGGAGGGCGGAGGTGGGGGAAGGAGAAACTGTGCGCACTCGTNGGGGGGGGGGGGGGGGGCGGTGGGGGGAGCCCCAAAGAATTTTGGGGGAATTTTGGTGAAGGCCCCAAAACTTCCCGCGCTGCAGAAGCAAACAGCAACAACAACCACAACACGCGCACACAAACGCCCACACACCCACATGCGCGCACACACACACACATGCACTCACACACGCTCACACACGCATGCACACACGCATGCACACAATGGGTCGATGTGAGTCGAAGAGTCGATCTGTATCGATCGGAATGATGAATCGACCAGAATCAACCGAATCGAATAATCAATGTGAATTGACGACTCGATCATAATCCATCTGAATCCAACAAATCCATATAAATCGAATAATCCATCTCACTTTACGAATCGATTAGAATTTAATCTGAATCGAATATAATCGATCTGATTTAAAAATTCGAAATAAACTGATGAATCTATCCAAATCGATCCGGATCGATGCCTACGTTTCATGAGAATCAGAATGTTTATCTGCACTGGAGGAATCCGATGATCCGCGAAGCTCTGCGTCCACAGATGTCCCAGTAGTTTTAAAACGGATGTGCAGTCGACATCCGCCCGATGAGCACGGACGGTTGTGTCTGTACGGTGGAGTGAAAGAAGCTCAACGCACGCACAGACGCACGTGTAGGCGGCTCTTGCCGGGCAGTGAGCTCACCAGAGTCCAGAACGTAAACAGCGGTAATGCCACAGCCCCGCCAAGCGTCTAAGCAGCGCTACTACACCAACGGATGGAGGAGAGGTCGTCGCAAAGGCCCGTGGTGTGTGTGTGTGCACGTTGCACGTGGTGTGTGTGTGTGCACGTTGAACGTGGTGTGTGTGTGTGTGCACGTTGAACGTGGTGTGTGTGTGTGCACGTTGAACG
Source organism: Lethenteron camtschaticum (assembly GCA_018977245.1). Lineage (NCBI taxonomy): Eukaryota > Metazoa > Chordata > Hyperoartia > Petromyzontiformes > Petromyzontidae > Lethenteron > Lethenteron camtschaticum. The sequence goes on from MU249630.1 coordinate 6,273,671, forward strand.
TGGTGTGTGTGTGTGCACGTTGAGCGTGGTGTGTGTGTGTGTGCACGTTGAGCGTGGTGTGTGTGTGTGCACGTTGATGGTGTGTGTGTGTGCACGTTGAACGTGGTGTGTGTGTGTGTGCACGTTGAACGTGGTGTGTGTGTGTGTGCACGTTGAGCGTGGTGTGTGTGTGTGTGTATGTTGAGCGTGGTGTGTGTGTGTGTGTGTACGTTGAGCGTGGTGTGTGTGTGTGTGTGCACGTTGAACGTGGTGTGTGTGTGTGCACGTTGAACGTGGTGTGTGTGTGTGCGCGTTGAACGTGGTGTGTGTGTGTGTGCACGTTGAACGTGGTGTGTGTGTGTGCACGTTGAACGTGGTGTGTGTGTGTGCACGTTGAACGTGGTGTGTGTGTGTGTGCACGTTGAACGTGGTGTGTGTGTGTGCACGTTGAACGTGGTGTGTGTGTGTGCACGTTGAACGTGGTGTGTGTGTGCACGTTGAGCGTGGTGTGTGTGTGTGTACGTTGAACGTGGTGTGTGTGTGTGTGCGCACGTTGAACGTGGTGTGTGTGTGTGCACGTTGAACGTGGTGTGTGTGTGCACGTTGAACGTGGTATGTGTGTGTGTGCACGTTGAACGTGGTGTGTGTGTGGGCACGTTGAGTGTGGTGTGTGTGTGTACGTTGAACGTGGTGTGTGTGTGTGTACGTTGAACGTGGTGTGTGTGTGTGTACGTTGAACGTGGTGTGTGTGTGTGCGCACGTTGAACGTGGTGTGTGTGTGTGTACGTTGAACGTGGTGTGTGTGTGTGCGCACGTTGAACGTGGTGTGTGTGTGTGTACGTTGAACGTGGTGTGTGTGTGTGCGCACGTTGAACGTGGTGTGTGTGTGTGTACGTTGAACGTGGTGTGTGTGGGGCACGTTGAACGTGGTGTGTGTGTGTGTGTGCACGTTGAACGTGGTGTGTGTGTGTGCACGTTGAACGTGGTGTGTGTGTGTGCACGTTGAACGTGGTGTGTGTGTGTGTGCACGTTGAACGTGGTGTGTGTGTGTGCACGTTGAACGTGGTGTGTGTGTGTGTACGTTGAACGTGGTGTGTGTGTGTGTGCACGTTGAACGTGGTGTGTGTGTGTGTGCACGTTGAACGTGGTGTGTGTGTGCACGTTGAACGTGGTGTGTGTGTGTGTGTGTGCACGTTGAACGTGGTGTGTGTGTGTGTGCACGTTGAACGTGGTGTGTGTGTGTGCACGTTGAACGTGGTGTGTGTGTGTGTGCACGTTGAACGTGGTGTGTGTGGGCACGTTGAACGTGGTGTGTGTGTGTGTGTGTGTGCACGTTGAACGTGGTGTGTGTGTGTGCACGTTGAACGTGGTGTGTGTGTGTGCACGTTGAACGTGGTGTGTGTGTGTGCACGTTGAACGTGGTGTGTGTGTGTGCACGTTGAACGTGNTGTGTGTGTGTGTGTGCACGTTGAACGTGGTGTGTGTGTGTGCACGTTGAACGTGNTGTGTGTGTGTGTGCACGTTGAACGTGNTGTGTGTGTGTGTGTGCACGTTGAACGTGGTGTGTGTGTGCACGTTGAACGTGGAGTGTGTGTGTGTGTGTGCACGTTGAACGTGGTGTGTGTGTGTGTGCACGTTGAACGTGGTGTGTGTGTGTGCACGTTGAACGTGNTGTGTGTGTGTGTGTGCACGTTGAACGTGGTGTGTGTGTGCACGTTGAACGTGNAGTGTGTGTGTGTGTGTGCACGTTGAACGTGGTGTGTGTGTGTGCACGTTGAACGTGGTGTGTGTGTGTGCACGTTGAACGTGGTGTGTGTGTGTGCACGTTGAACGTGGTGTGTGTGTGTGCGCACGTTGAACGCCTATCGCACCACGGCACGTAGCCGGCCGCGCTGCTAGTCGGAGGCGGCGGTTGGGGGAAGGACAACAAACTGAACACAAAAAGCAGTTCCATAAAGAAATGAGTGAGCGGGTGAGTGAGTGAGCGAGTGAGCGAGTGAATGACCGAGGGAGTGAGTGAGCGAGCGGGTGGGTGAGTGAGCAAGGGAGTGAGCGAGCGGGCGGGCGGAGTGAGTGAGCGGGTGAGTGAGTGACCGAGTGAGTGAGTGAACGTGGGAGTGAGCGGGTGAGGGAGTGACCGAGTGAGTGAGTGAACGAGGGAGTGAGCGAGCGGGTGAGCGAGCGAGCGGGTGAGGGAGTGACCGAGTGAGTGAGCCAGCGAGTGGGTGAGTAAGCGGGTGAGTGAATGACCGAGGGAGTGAGCGAGCGGGCAGGCGGGTGAGTGACCGAGGGAGTTAGCGAGAGAGATTCAGCGAGAGAGCGAGCGAGAGAGCGGGTGCATGAGTGAGCGGGTGAGTGAGTGACCGAGAGAGTGAGCGAGAGAGTCAGCGAGAGAGCGAGCGAGCTGGGGAGTGAGTGAGCGAGCGAGCGGGTGCGTGAGTGAGCGAGCCAGCGGATTCGTGCGAGGAGTGAGTGGCGGCACCTTTGCCCTGCGAGGAGAAGGTGAGGGCGAGCTGAGCCATGAGCTCGGGGCTCTCGAAGCGATCCTCGCTCGTCTGCAGCCAGAAGCAGTCCGACGGCATTTCCTGTGGTGCAATCTGACTCGCACACACACACAGAGACAAACATCTCACGTGTAGCGCTTGTGCCAGGCTAGGTGCACGTTGAGGCCGCGCGAAGCGTCGAACGCCCGCCGGCAGGAGGTCACGGGGCAGACCCAGGTGCCACGGGTCGACTGACTGAGATGACTGGCCGATGCACCTCCTCCATACACGCACAAACAAAGACCCCCCATATAGCCTTAACAGACTGTAGGGGCAAGTGCTGTTAGCGAGCACCTATGAAGGCCAAGATGAGTGGCCGATGCACCACGCACATACACACGCACGCACACACGCGCACACACACGCACACACACGCACGCTCACACACACACGCACGCACGCACACAATCCCCCCGGGCGGGCACCTTGCTCCAGTTGGCGCGCTTGAGCACCACGCTGGGCTTGTACTCCTTCTTGGGCTTCACGCCGGGGGGCAAGGCGTTGAAGGCCCCCGCCATCGGCGGCGCGCCCGGAGGCCCCCCGGAGGGGAGGGCGGCGGGGAGGGGGCGGTCCCCCGAGGCCGGGGGAGGGGGGGTGGCGGGGGCGGCGGGGGGGCGGCGGGGGTGGCGAGGTTGCCCCGGCGGTGCCCATGACGGCGCCGCCACCCGACACGATCTGCGGGAGGAGAGGGCGGCCGTTAGTCGTCGTCGCGCGCGGCGGGCGAGGGGTAAAGGTCCCCCGCGTAGTCTGCGCCGAGCTGTCGGGGCAAGTGCGGTCAAGCGAGCGGCGCCCGTGAAGGCCGGCGACGGGGGGGGGGGGGGTTGAAGGCCCTCGCCTTTTGTCTCACTGCGACGCGCACAGACAGGGGGGATGCACAAAGGAACAACAACCGCCAATCGCCACCAAGTGGCGGCAACGCCGCCATCATGCCTGTGCCAGGCTATGTGCACGTTGAGGCCACGTGAAGTGTCAAGCGTCTGCTGGCAGGAGGTCACGGGGCAGACCCAGGTGTCATGGGTGGACTGACTGAGATGATCGAGATGACTGGCTGATGCACCACCTGTGCCCCCTATTGTGCCAACTTGCTGTGCTTTAGACACCCGGCGCTCCGCTCGTTGTTGTGAGCGTCGCTCCTCCGCCCTCCGTTGTTGCTGGAGGGCGACTGCCTCCCAACTGCCCAGTAGCGTCCTTCACGAGCCTCCTCCACAGAGACCGATCTTGACACCGCTGGTACCAGTCATCGGCAAGTCCACTCAGCTCCACTTCCTCCTGTACCATAGCACTCTATCTCTTCTCCAGCCCGTACCGCGCCCATTTAGCCCCTCGATCCGGCCGAACAAAAGCTGTTTAGGCATGCGGTGGCTGGGCATGCGGGCTACATGACCCAGCCAACACAGCCTTGCCTGGCGGAGGAGATCACCGATGGGACTTTGTCCACATCTTTCAAGGATTTGTGAGCTCCTCACACAATCCAGCCTCGTTAAACCCAGGATTGAGCGTAGGCAGGCCAGACCGTGGCTGAGAAGACCCGAAGCTTCGTGTGGAGCGACAGTGTTTCTCCACAAGGCCCCACACACACACAGGGACGCATGGGGACACACAGGGACACACACAGGGACACACACACACACAGTGACACACACACAGTGACACACACACACAGTGACACACACACAGTGACACACACGCACAGCGACACACACGCACAGCGACACACACACACACAGGGACACACATACACAGTGATACACACTCACAGGACACACACAGTGACACACACACACAGTGACACGCACACACACACACACAGGGACACACACACAGTGACACACACAATGACACACACACACAGGGTGNCACACACACACACACACACACACACACACACNCACACACACACACAGNCACACACACACACACACACACACACACNNTGNCACACACACACACACAGACACACACACACAGTGNCACACACACACACNCACACACACACACACACACACAGANACACAGNCACACACACACACNNTTGTGGTGGTCATGATTGACACACACACACACAGTGACACACACACAGTGACACACACACACACAGTGACACACACAGTGACACACACAGTGACACACACACACACAGTGACACACACACACACAGTGACACACACACACAGTGACACACACACACAGTGNCACACACACACACAGTGACACACACACACAGTGACACACACACACAGTGACACACACACACAGTGACACACACACACACCACACCAGTGACACACACACAGTGACACACACACACACATGCACACACACACACACAGACACACACANTNACACACAGTGACACACACACACACNNTGACACACACAGTGACACACACAGTGACACACACGCCCAGGGACGGCTGGGCGCCCACTCGCCTGCTGCTGGATGCGCGCCACCTCGCCCTCGAGCTCGCGCTCCCGGTTCTCCTTCTGCTGCAGCGCGACCTGCATCTCCTGCCTCGCAGCCAGCTCCGCCTCCAGCTACACGCGCACACACACGCACACACACACATGCCCGTGCAGCCTTCGCACTGTGCGTAACCTACCGTGCTAATAGGAGGTGCGAGGGAAGGACAACAAACTAAACACAAAAAGCAGTTCAAAAAAATTAGTTTTCAATTTCGACGTAAGAGTGCACACAGCTGCAGTGGCTTCCTAGTATCGGAGGAGCGTTCCCGACGGCCACAGAAGCGCGTCCGAAAGCGCCGCGCGATGCGGCGACGCCTTTGTTCATGGCCAGCCAAAGCTGCTGCCGCCGCCGCCGCGAGGATGACCGGAGTTTGCGTGACGGTTGATGCTCCTTGATGAGAAAGTGCCGTGTCAGCAAGCGGCACTTGTGAAGTCCGGCACACGAGGGGGTTGTGTGGCCGCAGGCCACCTTCGTCTCCCCAGTGGCGATGTTTACACACCGCACCGGGTACTCATTTGAGGCTGAGTCGACCCGACCGCCAGAGTAAAAAAATTACATCGCGCGCCGGTTGCGGACGCATTGGACAGGGCGGGGTTCTCAAGATTTTTCCGTCACCTGCTTTGCGAGTTCCTCCACTTTCCGTTCGATCTCCGCCGATTTCTCCTTGTCCACCATCCCCTCTGCGGGCACACAAACACACCAAAAAAAGGCAAAGGTTCCCTGTGTAGCCTCCATCGTGCCGCGAGCGGTAAGTGGCACTAACGAAGGCGGCCGCGGTGCTCCACGGCGTGGTTTGGCCGCAATCCTAGCAGCGGGCACGACTACACGCAGCAGCGGTGGCGTGTTCGGCACTCGTTGCTGCAGAGAGCATCGCGCGTTCAAATTCGGCGGCCGCGCCCGGTTAAGACGCCATTGCGCCGGTCGCTTCGCTCACAGCGGACGACTTTAAAGATCCCGCGGCGTCGTTTGCTGGAGTTGTTGGGCCGTCGCGTGCCGGCGACGCGGTGCCAAATTAGCCAAATCAGAGGAATCTCACCGGAGGCGACTGGGCTGCGATCGCACAGCGACCGTCGGCCTCCAAATCGATCCTTCATTGCTCTCGATATCAATTTTTTTTCATTTCACCATCGGTTCATGGCAGCACCCCTCCTGAAAAAAATTCCCACGAGACTTTTAACTATGGTATTTTACCAGGGAAGGCCCACTGAGCTACGTGGCTCTTTTCAAGAAGCGCCCGGCTATCACAAATGACAGCTCAAGGAAGTGACTTATCAAATACAAATTTATAGCAGCCAAAAATACTCTAACGCATGATGTCGATTCTAAATGAGGACCCGGAGAAAAATCCACGCGCGACCAAGGGGAGAGAAGACACGCAAACTCCAAATATACAGCAGGCGACGTCAGGGTCGGGATCGAACCCACGACCTCCTGTATACCAGGCGAGGTAGTTAACATCTCACCACCGAGAGAGAGAAACACGCAAAGTCCAAATATACAGCAGCAGGCGTTGTCAGGGTCGGGGTCGAACCAATGACCTCCTGTAGACCAGGCGAGGTAGTTAACATCTCCTGGCCACCGTGGTGTCCCATTGAACCCAGGACTTGGCGAGGCTTCTCCCTCCACACCCCAATAGGGGAGGGGAGGGGGGTACCCCCTCCCTGCCTCCCCCTCACCGATGAGGTGCTCCACGTCCAGGCAGAATCGTTTGCCGTGCCGGAAGTCGGGATCGCAGCCGCCCCGGTGGAGCACGATCTGAGAGACGCACTCGTCCACCAGCCGGTAGTACTGAGGCCTGCGTGCACGCACACACACACACAAGGCAAAGGGCCCCGTGTAGCCTTCGCGGACTCGTGTGGGGCAAGTGTAGCAAGTCACCGGTGTTGGCCGTGAGCGGAAATCAACTCGGGTCGCTGGGTTCGTAGCGCGAACCACTACACCACCGCGCCACACACACACACACATCATATCGCCGCCGCCATATCGGTCGTTTCCCCCCAGAGATTTTGGGCCGAGCGGACCCGGGGGCGGGCGGGCGGTCTTACCGGGCGTAGAAGTCGTTGCGCACGAGCAGGAGGTGCTGCAGCAGGGAGAGGAGGAAGCCCTCTGCCGCAGTGTCCTTCACCACGTTCGCCACCACCGAGAAGACCTCCTGGACATCGGTGAGTGCCCGTCAAGGAGCGCCGTGTTGAGATGGGACGGGTGGCTCGGGCTCAGGGGTCAGGGGTTAGGGGCGCCGAGGGAGCCGCTGAGGTCCTGGGTTCTACTATTAACTATTTGTATTTTACCAGGTCAGGCCTACGGAGCTATATAACTCTTTTTCAGAAGCGACATCGCCTGGTGTACAGGAGGTCGTGGGTTCGATCCCGACCCTGACGCCTTATGTATATTTGGAGTTTGCGAGTCTCTCTCTCGTGGTGAAATGTTAACTACCTCGCCTGGTCTACAGGAAGTCGTGGTCGTGTGGATTTGTCTCCGGGTCCTCCGTTTTTTCCCTTCCACATTTAGAATCGACGTCGCGCGTTCAGAGTATTTGGCCGCTATAAATATCCCACGTGGCGATGACGACAAGCCACTTGGCCGAGCTATCGTTCGTGTTCGCCAGGTCGCCTCCGAAAAAGAGCCACGCTGCTCAGTGGGGCTCTAGCCTGGTAAAATAAAATGAAAATTGTATCTTTTGAATGTAAACGAATCTCCGTGCGTTCTCTCCGTCGCGACCAAAGGATATTCGATCTCCAAGCGAATGTCGTGGTAGCGGTGAGAGAGCTCCAGAGAATCTTCCTCGCGGTTTTCATCGAACACCTTCAGCTGGACCTCGAGCTCCTCGTTCTCCAGCTTCCTCAGCTCCTGCGGCCACGACGACGACGACGAGGAGGGGGGGGGGAGGAGGAGGGGGGGGATGGCACCGCGTCTACACGCCCCTCTCCAACGACGCACACGCGGGAAGCCGTCCTGTGAACGTGGTGGCCTGACGACACTCGCCCGACAGACGATGACTCGCCATCAACTCACCTGAACCTCACCACCACCACTCACCAACTCACCTGAACCTCACCACCACCACCACCACTCACCACTCACCAACTCACCCGAACCTCACCACAACCACTCACCAACTCACCCGAACCTCACCACCACCACTCACCACTCACCAACCCACCTGAACCTCACCACCACCACTCACCACTCACCAACTCACCTTAACCTCACCACCACCACTCACCGGCAGGAGGTCGACGAGGCCACAGCGCATGAACTCGCTGCGCAGGTGAAGCCGGAAGTCGAGCTCATCCACGGAGGTGACGAGAGCGTTGATCAGCTGCATGCACGCCACCTGTNGGGGGGGGGGCAGGGAGGGGGGGGCGGGAGAAGGGGAGCGGGGGAGAGTGCGGGGGGATGGAGGGAGTGGGGAGTGGGAGGGAGGTAAGGAGGGCAGGGCGATTGATGTTAAAGAGGCTCAGCTGGCGGCGAGGGTGAAGATGATGGTGATGATGGTGATGATGGGGATGGTGAGGATGATGATGGTGAGGATGGTGATGATGATGATGATGGTGAGGATGATGATGATGGTGATGGTGAGGATGATGAGGATGATGATGATGATGATGATGGTGATGATGGTGATGATGGTGATGATGGTGAGGATGATGATGGTGATGGTGAGGATGATGGTGATGATGGTGAGGATGATGGTGATGATGGTAAGGATGATGGTGAGGATGATGATGGTGATGATGGTGATGGTGATGATGGTGATGGTGATGATGGTGATGATGATGGTGATGATGGTGATGATGATGGTGATGATGGTGATGATGATGGTGATGATGATGGTGAGGATGATGATGATGGTGATGATGGTGATGGTGATGATGATGGCGAGGATGATGGTGATGATGGTGAGGTGGGTGTGATGGTGACGCCGGCGAGGTTGCTTCTGGCGACGGGACCGCACCTTGAGTGGGAAGCTCTGCTGCTGCTGCACCCCACGCACGATGCGGGAGAAGCGCTCCTCCTCCTTCTCCACCGCACTCGCCTCCACGTGCCGAGTCAGAGCCTCCAGGATCCTGCCGTGCCTGCACACGGGGAGGGGGGCGGGGTGGGGGTCAAGGGTGGGGGACAGGGACGACAAACACAACGATACGAATACGGTCACGTGATGACGACGACGGGAAATACCGCCACCGTCAAGGTGAGCGCTGATCTTTGACGGACCACGCCTCCGCCGGCCGTGTACGTTGGTCCTTCTCGGGATGCAAACTCTCACTTTGCCGCGCGGGCCGGCGGGCGGGAAGGAGGGGAGGGAGGGAGGGCAGGAGGGAGGGAGCGAGGGTGGGAGGGAGGATGGGAGGGAGGGAGGGAGGGAGGTCAGGCAGGTGCTATGGTGCTGGTAGCGCAGCAGCAGGGGATCTGGTGATGGGTTTTTGAGGGCGATTTGTTTTCTTGTTGGTGTCTATGAACACAGTAACACACAATGGGACTAATGTTACACGGGAAACCCGCGTTATATCTCTGATAAAAAAAGGGAGCACATAAGCAAACAAAAAAACTAAAACAAAAACGACATGATGAACAAAGTAAAATGCCGAAAGACCGAGCATCTTTCTCGTCTGATCGTTAAAAAAAAGGAGGGAGAGAGTGAGCGAGAGAGTGAGCGAGAGGTGGGGGTTTACATAAAGCAAAGTTATTATTTAAAAAAAAAATTACGAAATGATGAACGAAGAAAAGTTCCGACTACACCGAGCATCTTCTTGTTTCCACTGATCGTAAAAAAAGGAGGGTGAGAGGAAGGGCAGGAGGGAGGGAGGGCAGGAGGGAGGGAGGGAGGGCGGGAGGGAGGGTGGGAGGGAGGGCGAGAGGGAGGGAGGGTGGGAGGGAGGGCGAGAGGGAGGGAGGGGCCACACTCACATGCCGCCCTCATCCAGGATGCACAGCGCCGACAGCAGCTTCACAGCGTCGGCCATCATGGCGGGTAGGCCGGGTCGACGGCCCGGGACAGGAGGTAGACACCATTCTCCTCCGCGAGCATCGCATGATGCCGTACTACGGGTACACGAGACAAAGGTCCCCGCGTAGCCCTTAACAAACTGCCGGGGCAAGTGCTGTTAGCGTGTCGTGCCTGCGAAGGCCGGCACGGCGCGCACCGACGAGATGGTGGGTGGCCAGCACCACGCGGTAATGTTTACACACCGCACCGGGTACTCATTTGAGGCAGAGTCGACCTAGGAGAGGCCCAGGACCGGTTCACATAATCGCCACCGGTGTTGGCCGTGAGCGGGAATCGAACTTGGGTTGCCGGGTTCGAAACGCAGCACGTGAACAACTACGCTACTGCTCTCCCACACACAACAACAACAACAACCGCCATTCGCCACTAAGTGGCGGTGACGTCACCACGACGCTTGTGCCAGGCCAAGTGCATCTTGAGGCCAAGTGAAGTGTCGAACGCCCGCTGGCAGGAGGTCACGGGACAGACCCAGGTGCCACCGGTCGACTGACTGAGATGACTGGCTGATGCACCACCTGTGCCCCTACTGTGCCAACTTGCTGTGCTTTAACCACACACGCACGCACACACGCGCGCACACACACGCACGCACACGCGCGCAAGCACACAAAGACCCCTCGCGTAGCTCTTCACAGACTGCCGGGGCAAGCGCCGTTAGTGAGCGAGCATCGCCGATGAAGGCCGGCGCCACCGCCTCCGTCCGCGGGCGAGCGAGCGAGCGGGCGGGGCGTGGGAGCGTGGGAGCGTGGCAACGTGGGCGAGCGAGCGGGCGGGTGGGCGGGTAGCTCACCTTGTTGTTCATGAAGGCCTTGAGGCAGCGGATAATCTCGTGTTGGTTCTTCTTGCAGATCGCGTCGGAGCTACGGCCAGACGGGCAGGGTGGGGGAGGGGGGGGTCAGCGGCGTGGTCGCCCAGGGTGAATATTCGTCGTTGCAAACGCAGCGGACGCAGACTCGGGCCTGATGAGGCCGCGTGACCCAGAGGTCAGGGACACGGAGCCGGCACAGCTGAGAGCCTGGGTTCCAATCCGGGTCTCAGCCACAGACTCACACAGAGACCCATAGACTCACACAGAGACCCATAGACTCCACAGAGACCTAGACTCACACGGAGAGACCCATAGACTCACACAGAGACCCATAGACTCACACGAGACCCATAGACTCACACAGAGACCCATAGACTCACACAGAGACCCATAGACTCACACAGAGACCCATAGACTCACACAGAGACCCATAGACTCACACAGAGACCCATAGACTCACACAGAGACCCATAGACTCGCACAGAGACCCATAGACTCACACAGAGACCCATAGACTCACACAGAGACCCATAGACTCGCACAGACCAATAGACTCACAACAGAGACCCATGACTCACACAGAGACCCATAGCTCGCACAGAGACCCTAGACTCACACAGAGACCCATAGACTCGCACAGAGACCCATAGACTCACACAGAGACCCATAGACTCTATATAGACCGAGCGTCACATCGACCAAGTTGTAATGACCTCCAAGCTTGCCTCTTACCGGTTTGAGTCCTGCAGAGTTTCAGCGAGGTCAGGAGCAGCCCACAGCCCTCCTTGCCAAAATTCTCCACCCAGCTGCACACACACAAAGACAAAGATCCCCCGTGTAGCCTTAGCAGACTGTTGGGACAAGTGCTGTTCGCGAGTAGCACCTGTGAAGGCCGGCACGGCGCACGAGGGCGTGAGTGGCCAGCACCACGCCCGGCCACCTTTGTCTCCCCAGTGGTGATGTTTCCACACCACACAAAGCACTCATTAGAGGGGCTGAGTCGACCTAGGGGAGGCCCATGACCGGTTCAGAAAATCGTCGATGGCTGCGAGCGGGAACCCAACTCGGCTCGCCGGGTTTATGGCGCAGCGCGCCGACCGCTGCGCCACCGCTCCCCCACGCGCACGCACACACACACACACGCACACACACGCACAGCACACACACACGCACACGCGCACACACGCACGCACACACACACGCACACACGCACACACGCGCACACAGCACACACACACAGCACACGCACACACACGCACACACAGCACACACACAGCACCTGACGGGATTGCTGTTGAGCGAGACTCGCAGCGACTCCAGGCACGTGAGCAGCTTCTCGTCGTTGAGGCTCGTCTTGAGGCCGTAGACGTACTCCTGCGACGAGCACAGCGCGCTCTCCTCGCTCGAGCGCACGCCCTGCTCGCACACAAAGTAAAGACAAAGATCCCCCGCGTAGCCTGAACGGACTGTTGGGGCGAGTGCCGTGAGCGAGCGCCTATGAAGGCCGGCACGGCACGATGGGGTGGGTGACCAGCACCACGCCCGGCCGCCTTTGTCTCCCCAGTGGCGATGTTTACGCACCGCACCAGGTACTCGTTTGTGGCCGAGTCGACCTAGGGGAGGTCCGGGACCGGTTCAGATCATCGCCACCGGTGTTGGCCGTGAGCGGGAATCGTACCCGGATTGCCGGGTTTGCACAGCAGCGCGCTGACCACTACACACCACCGCTTACGCACGCACACACAGACAAAGATCCCCTGTGTAGCCTACACAGACCGCTTGGGGCAAGTGCTGCTCGAGAGCTGCTGTTTGTGTTCAGTTTGTTCGACTTNCCCCCCCCCGCACCTCCGATTAGCACGGCTGGCTACGTACGGTGCGAAAGAATTTCAACGTACACACCGACACGCTTTCTTTTAACTCGCTCTGTCTGTTGTTGTCGTTGTTGTTGTATCCTCAAATCTTGTCACTCAATTTTAACCCACTTCCCAATGTGGTATCGACTGCAAACTTGGTATAATTGTGTCATACTGATGACAATACTATATTCTATCATAAAAATATATATATTTATTAACATTCTTTTTATATGTTATGTTTCCACGGTGAACTGACGTTGGCTGTAATTGGCCACGGTCCCTTACGTTATGGCAAGCTTCGGGGCCACTTCCTGGAGTCGTGGAGTTCTTCCATTACTAGTACATTTCATAAAAGCGTGATTTAAAAAAGTTTTTTCAAATATTACTTTTTCAGAAGCGACCTGGCCATCGCAAATGATAGCTCAACGAAGTGGCTCATCATCATCACGTGCACATTTACAGCAGCCAAAATACTCTGAAAGCGCGACGTTGATTCTCAACGTGGAGGGAAAAACCGGAGGACCCGGAGAAAAATCCACGTGACCACGGGGAGAGAGAGAATACACAAACTCCAAATATACAGCAGCAGGCGTCAGGGTCGGGATTGAACCCACAACCTCCTGTAGACCATGCGAGGTAGTTAACATCTCACCACAGAGAGAGAGACATGCAAACTCCAAATATACAGCAGGCGTCGTCAGGGTCGGGATCGAACCCACGGCCTCCTGTAGACCAGGCGAGGTAGTCAACATCTCTGAGCCACCGTGGCGCCCCCATGGTGGCCCGGAGCCGTTGCGTCTCCGGGTTCTTTGCGACTTCAAAGGGCCTCGGAGACGCAAGTTCAACAAAGCCGTGGCGCCGCCCGGCCCCGCCCGCGGGCGTCAACAAGCGGCTGACGCGGACTGGGGCGGGGGAAAGTGCCGAGGCAGAGCGGATGTTTGACGATGGGCCGAGGGGGATCGGAGAAAGTTCCCAAACCGGTTGTCGCGTGAAGGTGGACGTGCGGCCTACTCACCAGCTGCGGGAGGAGAGCGCGAGGTGAGCGGGAGCACGCGGGGCGGCATCGGGCACGGCACAGACAAGGGGGGGGGGTGCAGAGATCGTTAAGAGTCACAGCGATGGGAAATTGGTCGAGGTGCACAAGCCGCCTGTCGTAGGGCCGGGTCGTCACGGGGGCACGACGACTTCGAGCGACCGTCAAACCGAGTCGTCGTGTCACGTGTGGGCAAACGCTGCCACTCACACACACACACACTGACCTACTCACACACTCGCACACACACACCCACTGACCTACTCACACACTCGCACACACCCACTCACCCAGTCACCCACTAACACACACACCGACTCACCCACTAACACACACACACAGACTCACTCGCTCACACACCGACTCACCCACTAACACACACACACAGACTCACTTGCTCACACACTGACTCACCCACTAACACACACACACAGACTCACTCGCTCACACACCGACTCACTCACTAACACACATACACACAGACTCACTTGCTCACACACAAACTCACCCACTAACACACACACACCGACTCAACTACCCACTCACCCAGTCACCCACTAACACACACACACCGACTCACCCACTAACACACACACAGACTCACTCGCTCACCCAACGACTCACTCGCTCACACACCGACTCACCCACTAACGCCATCCCCAGAAAGCACTCGCGCTCGTGGCGACTCACCGACTTGGACGAGTTGCCCACGTAGCGGACGACCATCTCACGCTTGGTGCACAGATCCTTCTCCCGCAGCGGCGCCTTCTTAGCCTCACTCAGGTTGAGGTCCTCCTGCGGCACACACCACCACCACCGTCACCACCACCACCGTCACCACCACCACCGTCACCACCACCACCGTCACCACNACCACCATCGTCACCACCACCGTCACCACCACCACCCACCGTCACCACCACCACCACCGTCACCACCACCACCACTGTCACCACCACCATCGTCACCACCACCACCGCCACCGTCACCACCACCACCGCCGTCACCACCACCACCGCCACCGTCACCACCACCACCACCGTCACCACCACCACCACCACCGTCACCACCACCGTCACCACCACCACCACCACCACCATCGTCACCACCACCACCATCGTCACCACCGTCACCACCACCACCACCACCACCGTCACCGTCACCACGACCACCGTCACCACGACCAACGTCACCACGACCAACGTCACCACTACCACCATCGTCACCACGACCACCACCACCGTCGTCACCACAACCACCACCACCATCGTCACCACCACCACCACCGTCACCGTCACCACGACCACCGTCACCACGACCACCGTCACCACGACCAACGTCACCACGACCAACGTCACCACTACCACGATCGTCACCACCATCATCACCACCATTACCATCACCACCATTACCATCATCACCACCATTACCGTCATCACCACCATTACCGTCACCACCACCATTACCGTCACCACCACCATTACCGTCACCACCGTCACCACCACCATTACCATCACCACCACCATTACCGTCACCACCACCACCACGACCACCGTCACCACGACCAACGTCACCACTACCACCATCGTCACCACCACCATCACCACCACCATCACCACCACCATTACCATCATCACCACCATTACCGTCACCACCACCGTCACCACCACCGATGAGCACAGTTGGCTACGTATGGTGCGAAAAAGTTCAACATACACACACCCTGCCGTGTCCCACCCTGCCGTGTCCCACCCTGCCGCGTCCCACCCTGCCGTGTCCCACCCTGCCGTGTCCCACCCTGCCGCGTCCCACCCTACCGCGTCCCACCCTGCCGCGTCCCACCCTACCGCGTCCCACCCTGCCGCGTCCCACCCTGCCGTGTCCCACCCTGCCGCGTCCCACCCTGCCGTGTCCCACCCTGCCGGTCCCACCTGCCGTGTCCCACCCTGCCGTGTCCACCCTGCCACCCCACCACCTGACCACCCAACTGGCCTGCATAGGCATTGCTCGCAAACAGCACTTGCCGCAACAGCCTGTTAAAGGCTACATGGGGGAGGGGGGGGACCTTTGCCTTTGTATGGTGGTGGAGCGCATGGCCCCTGGTGTAGGGTGCTTCACCCGGTAAAATAAAAATCGTCGATCAAATTTTTAGCAATTCGTTTCCCTTCCCTATAGTTTGTGACTGGGCTCGTGTCTGCGATTGTTGTTGCGACGTTGCTGTGACCCCCCCCTCCCCCCCGGACATCGGTGACACAAAAAGAGCTTCGTAGCTTTTCGGATTCCTCAAGCGGTCTAAACAAAGATCCCGATTGATGGTTGACGATCTCAGATTGATGAACAAAAACACGAACGCATGAAAAAACACGAGGAGGCTTCACCTTTCCTGCCAATAAAACGGGATGGTGTTAAGATGCGTAAACACCAAATAGAAACCTTTTTGCAAGGAATCAAATTACGGCATTAACCACACACAGTAACTGCGGTGAACATGTCAACAAGCACGTGGCTCTGATGATACACGATGCGTTACTTTATACATATGTGACTTTACCGAAAGAACCAAAGAGTTTGATGCGTTGTCTTTGAAACCGATTGGCCTAGACCAGAGCCAGCGGCCTTCTTCATGGCCTAGCGAAGACAGCGCCACGCGTATCACAGCACTTACAGCTGCACGGGGGGGGGGCCCGTCGCGACTGCGACACTGGCCCCCCGCGTCGCCCCGGCGGCCACGGGAAGCCGCGCCCATTCCACCCCCCCCCCCCGCCGTGTACCCGGCAGCGAGCGGCCAGCCGCCCCCCCCCCCCGGTTCACGGCACGCGCGCCGGCTTACCATCATCTTCTCGAAGAGCGGCTGGATCTCCTTCTCGGAGAGGTTGGAGGAGGCGAGGACGGCGGAGGGCGACGCCAGGACGGGCTCCGACATCTCGACGGGGCCGCCGCCGGCGCCGCCGCTGGCGTAGCGCACCGAGTTGGGGCGCTCGCGCCTGCCGCCCGGCCTCATGAAGTCCATCTGCACCACGACGCGACGTCATCCACAGGTGCCGTTACGACTACGATCGCCGTTTACCACGTCATCATCTCTCTACCGTTATGATGACCAAGATCACCAATGCTCACCACAAGCGCCCTCATCATCTCTCTACCGTTATGATGACGAAGATCAATGCTCACCACAAGCGCCCGGCTACCCGTACCCGGCCGGGTACGGGTATTGGGTACCCGATTGCGACCTCTGCTTCCATGGTATGGAAGGCGGAGCGCCCCGCAACGCCGTGGTGGGAGCGAAAATTCGAACCCCGTTGACTGCCCCGGCTGAAACTCGGCTTGGAATCGAGGCGTCTCAGGCGGTGCCTGCCGGGCTCCCGGCGTCTCTTTGACCTCCGACCCGAGCCGGGTCGCCTACGAGACAAAGGTCGGGATCAAACGGACCGCCGAATCGAGCGGCGCGACGGCGTGAGAACCCACGGCGGTTCGTGGGGCTGGCGGGAGGAGCGTGGAGGGCACGGCATCACGCGAGCGCTCGTTGTGCTCGTTGTGCCCGGAACAAAGAGGCAACGTGCGGCTGCCCGACACGTGGGGCGCGCCTCTGCACGTCCGGCGCGCTCTCTTGGGTGGGTTACCGCGTTGACGTCCGACGTTTCGCCCCCACGTGCCGGGGCCTTCTTCGGCAATCAAATCGGTTTGGGTGGGTGGGGGGGGGAGGTCTCTGGGCACAGAGGGACTGACCGACTGGTCTGCTCGCTTCTCTTGACAAGAACAAACCGATAGACCAGCCTCCGATTGGGCCACACAACAACAACAACATGGTTCCCGGAGAAGCTCCCAGCGCGCAGTAGCGAAACGTCGGACATCGTGCCAAACCACACGGGGCGTGACCTGAGAACACAACAGAGCGCTGCACAGCAACGCGGCAGCCCTTCACGACGTGCGTGTGTGTGCGCGTGTGCGTGTGTATGTGTGTGCATGTGTGCGTGTGTGCGTGTGTGCGTGTGTGTGCGCGTGGGCGTGTGTGCGCCTGCATGTGTGCATGTGTGCGCATGTGTGCGTGTGTGCCGTAGTGTGGTGGTCAGCGCGCTGCGCTCCGAACCCGGCGACCCAAGTTCGATTCCCGCTCACGGCCGTCACCGGTGACGATTATCTGAACCGGTCCTGGGCCTCCCCTAGGTCGACTCAGCCTCAAATGAGTACCCGGTGCGATGTAACATCGCCACTGGGGAGGCAAAGGCGGCCGGGCGTGGTGTTGGCCACCCACCCCCTCGTGTGCCGTGCCGGCCTTTATAGGTGCTACTCGCTAACAGCACTTGCCCCAACAGTCTATCAAGGCTACATGGGGCAACTTTGTTTCTACCTTGGCTCCGCGCGTGTCGATGTTATCGCGCTGCGTGCGAGCTCATCGCGGGACTGGAGCCTTCACCGGAGCAGAAACAAATCGCGGAGTGTGGGCGGACACGGGAACGGCTGGTTTCACTTCCGCCTTAAGGACTTCGGACTTGAGAGAGATCAAAACAAACGTGCAGCAAAATAGGAGCCCCCCTCCCCACCGCCATACCCGGTAAAAGGTTATAAAAAATGTTCAGACCTATGTCTCGGACACTTTGAAGAGGCGGGTAATCGTTAAAGTGACATCGTGCAGTGATTTAATTAATTGGACAAAAGGATAATACCCTTCAACCGATACGGTTTAGCTCAACTAGTAACTAAATGGCACGTTCTGTTTACGCGACAAACCGTACTAATCGGCTGCGTTGGGTGGTGGCGGGTTTAACGACACATTTAAATTCACGCCATCTAACCCAAATAACCGCGATTATGGATAATACAAAAGAATGTGACGATTAATATTGCGGATGTGGTTTAAATGACAATGATTACGATCATTGTTTGACAATGATAATAATTAGATGGTGATAATTAGAATGACGAACACGGAAATGACAACAATGACTGGATGATGCTGCTGCTGCTGATGATTATGATGATTATCGTGACAACGACCACAATGACTGTAGAACGATGATGATGATGATTCGACGCTTCTGATAATATTCTTTGGGTCTTTCGGTAAAGTCACGTTGATAGGTTCAAAGAAAATAACAAAAAACTACGACATTTCGATCGCAACACAAGCAGTCGTCATCAGGAAGATGACTCTATAACGATGGTGATGATGATTATTCGACCATTATGATGATCATAATGAACACAATGACTGGATGATGACGATGATGCTCATTCGACGCTTATAATAATGATAATTGTGATAATGACAATGATGATTATTCGATGATTGTGATAGTGACCACAATGACAGTATAACGAGAACGATGATTATTCGATGATCGTGATAACGACAACAATGACGGTATAACGATGATGACGACGATGATTATTCGATGATCGTGATAACGACAACAATGACTGATGATGACGAGATGAGTCGCTGACCAAGATCTAAACTCGTGGACTTGGACTCTGACTCAGCCGCACGCCACCACCACCACCACCGACGCCGCCACCACCACCGACACCACCACCACCGCCACCGCCACCGCCGTCGTCTCGCGAGCGCCAATCTGCCGTGCTGAGCGCAACGAGTGGGGCGGCCGGCGGTTACCACTGCCGATGCTCAAGTCGCATTCATTCACAACAACGCAACAACAACTTCATACGCATTCACATCCAGCGCATGTATAGAGCAGCGGTTCGTAACCTTTACTGCATGTTAGTAAATGGGCAGTGTTAGTCTATGTGCAGTGTTAGTCTATGGCAGTGTTAGTCTATGGGCAGTGTTAGTCTATGGCAGTGTTAGTCTATGGGCAGTGTTAGTCTATGGGCAGTGTTAGTCTATGGGCAGTGTTAGTCTATGGGTAGTGTTAGTCTATGGGCAGTGTTAGTCTATGGGCAGTGTTAGTCTATGGCAGTGTTAGTCTATGGGCAGTGTTAGTCTATGGGCAGTGTTAGTCTATGGCAGTGTTAGTCTATGGGCAGTGTTAGTCTATGGGCAGTGTTAGTCTATGGCAGTGTTAGTCTATGGCAGTGTTAGTCTATGGGCAGTGTTAGTCTATGGGCAGTGTTAGTCTATGGGCAGTGTTAGTCTATGGGCAGTGTTAGTCTATGGGCAGTGTTAGTCTATGGGCAGTGTTAGTCTATGGCAGTGTTAGTCTATGGGCAGTGTTAGTCTATGGGCAGTGTTAGTCTATGGGCAGTGTTAGTCTATGGGTAGTGTTAGTCTATGGGCAGTGTTAGTCTATGGGCAGTGTTAGTCTATGGGCAGTGTTAGTCTATGGGCAGTGTTAGTCTATGGGTAGTGTTAGTCTATGGGCAGTGTTAGTCTATGGGCAGTGTTAGTCTATGGGCAGTGTTAGTCTATGGGTAGTGTTAGTCTATGGGTAGTGTTAGTCTATGGGCAGTGTTAGTCTATGGGCAGTGTTAGTCTATGGGTAGTGTTAGTCTATGGGCAGTGTTAGTCTATGTGCAGTGTTAGTCTATGGGCTATGTTAGTCTATGGGCAGTGTTGTCTATGGGTAGTGTTAGTCTATGGGCAGTGTTAGTCTATGGGCTGTGTTAGTCTATGGGCAGTGTTAGTCTATGGGCAGTGTTAGTCTATGGGCAGTGTAGTCTATGGGTAGTGTTAGTCTATGGGCAGTGTTAGTCTATGGGCAGTGTTAGTCTATGGGTAGTGTTAGTCTATGGGCAGTGTTAGTCTATGGGCATGTTAGTCTATGGGCAGTGTTAGTCTATGGGTAGTGTTAGTCTATGGGTAGTGTTAGTCTATGGGCAGTGTTAGTCTATGGGCAGTGTTAGTCTATGGGTAGTGTTAGTCTATGGGCAGTGTTAGTCTATGTGCAGTGTTAGTCTATGGGCTATGTTAGTCTATGGGCAGTGTTGTCTATGGGTAGTGTTAGTCTATGGCAGTGTTAGTCTATGGGCTGTGTTAGTCTATGGGCAGTGTTAGTCTATGGGCAGTGTTAGTCTATGGGCAGTGTTAGTCTATGGGTAGTGTTAGTCTATGGGCAGTGTTAGTCTATGGGCAGTGTTAGTCTATGGGTAGTGTTAGTCTATGGGCAGTGTTAGTCTATGGGCAGTGTTAGTCTATGGGCAGTGTTAGTCTATGGGTAGTGTTAGTCTATGGGTAGTGTTAGTCTATGGGCAGTGTTAGTCTATGGGCAGTGTTAGTCTATGGGTAGTGTTAGTCTATGGGCAGTGTTAGTCTATGGGTAGTGTTAGTCTATGCAGTGTTAGACTATGGGCTATGTTAGTCTATGGGCAGTGTTGTCTATGGGTAGTGTTAGTCTATGGCAGTGTTAGTCTATGGGCTGTGTTAGTCTATGGGCAGTGTTAGTCTATGGGCAGTGTTAGTCTATGGGCAGTGTTAGTCTATGGGTAGTGTTAGTCTATGGGAGTGTTAGTCTATGGGCAGTGTTAGTCTATGGGTAGTGTTAGTCTATGGGCAGTGTTAGTCTATGGGTAGTGTTAGTCTATGGGCAGTGTTAGTCTATGGGCAGTGTTAGTCTATGGTAGTGTTAGTCTATGGGCAGTGTTAGTCTATGGGCAGTGTTAGTCTATGGGTAGTGTTAGTCTATGGGCAGTGTTAGTCTATGGTAGTGTTAGTCTATGGGCAGTGTTAGTCTATGGGTAGTGTTAGTCTATGGGCAGTGTTAGTCTATGGGTAGTGTTAGTCTATGGGCAGTGTTAGTCTATGGGCAGTGTTAGTCTATGGGCAGTGTTAGTCTATGGGTAGTGTTAGTCTATGGGCAGTGTTGAGTCTATGGGCAGTGTTAGTCTATGGGTAGTGTTAGTCTATGGGTAGTGTTAGTCTATGGGCAGTGTTAGTCTATGGGTAGTGTTAGTCTATGGGCAGTGTTAGTCTATGGGTAGTGTTAGTCTATGGGCAGTGTTAGTCTATAGGTAGTGGTAGTCTATGGCAGTGTTAGTCTATGTGCAGTGTTAGTCTATGGGTAGTGTTAGTCTATGGGTAGTGTTAGTCTATGGGTAGTGTTAGTCTATGGGCAGTGTTGAGTCTATAGGTAGTGGTAGTCTATGGACAGTGTTAGTCTATGTGCTGTGTTAGTCTATGGGTAGTGTTAGTCTATGGTAGTGTTAGTCTATGGGTAGTGTTAGTCTATGGGTAGTGTTAGTCTATGGGCTGTGTTAGTCTATGGGTAGTGTTAGTCTATGGGCAGTGTTGAGTCTATGGGTAGTGTTAGTCTATGGGCAGTGGTAGTCTATGGACAGTGTTAGTCTATGTGCAGTGTTAGTCTATGGGTAGTGTTAGTCTATGGGTAGTGTTAGTCTATGGGTAGTGTTAGTCTATGGGCAGTGTTAGTCTATGGGCAGTGTTGTCTATGGGCAGTGTTAGTCTATGGGCAGTGTTAGTCTATGGGCTATGTTAGTCTATGGGCAGTGTTGTCTATGGGCAGTGTTAGTCTATGGGCAGTGTTAGTCTATGGCATCTCGCATCCCAGGGGGTGCGTGCACCCCAGGCTAAGAAAAACCACTGATCGAGAGCCAGCTGGAGCTGACGGACGGAGATTCGTTGTAAAGGACAACGTTGCTCTAAGAAGGGTTAGGAAAAGCACACTTGGAACAAATCCAACTCGAAAAAAAATTATTCTGAATGGGGAGAAAGAGAACACAAATGTTTAACTTTTTTGGGGTATTTATGCAAAAAATATTTTGCATCCAAACGTTTTCGAGATCACTGGATCAAAACATGACACCTGATTTTTAAATCCGATAACCACATGGTTTGTAGGCATGTGGAATTTCCACATTCCTATCGCAAGATACGATGGGTGCCACCCCCACAAGGCGGGGGGGGGTCTTTTACCGGCGAGTGTTGCCGACGCCGTGAATCGCGCATCGGCCAAAGCGAGCTGCTGCTGCTGGTGTCACCGTCCTGTCCCCAAGGGACGGACGTCTCAGGAGCGAGCTGCTGCTGCTGGTGTCACCGTCCTGTCCCAAAAGGGACGGACGTGCCATCGCCGCAACCGCCGCCGCAACCGCCGCCGCCGGCGACGATGGCGGTAAAATCCGTGCCGCTTGGGAGCGCCCCCCTGCCAACGCCGTGGGCCGCGGCGTGCCGTTCGGGCGGGGGGGGGTCCACGTTACGCGAGCGGGGGAGAAACACCGGGTCGGGAAGCGCGACGCGGGAGGAGGAGTTTGACGCAGGCACGAGGGGAGAGAGACTCACGGCGGCAGGCGATGGCAGGCGCACTCCACGGAGCGGAGGATTTGAGCGGCGGGCGACGTTCGAAAAACTCCGTCACCGCCGGGCGTGCAGAGAGGTCGGAGCGCGCCAGGTGTGCTGCGCGTGTGGGTGGGAGCGCGCGCACCTGTGTGCGTGTTTGCGCGCGTTTACGACGCACCGGCCAATCGCGTGCCGTCGCCGCGCCCGTTTGAAAACAAAAAGGAGGTGACGGTGAGCTGAGCGGGCGACTTTGCACCGAAACGTTTTTTGCCGGCCAACGGAAAAGCGGGAAAATTAAAACAACAAACCGGAGCGGCTCGCGCGGCGGAGACGCTGCCGAGCCACCGAGCCGGCACCGCCGAGAAGCTGGGTTCGAGTCCAGGTGTCAGCCGCTGCCTGCGATTGTACAAACAGCAAGTATGTTGAACTTCTTTCGCACCGTACGTAGCCGACTGTGCGAGTCGGTTTTAAAGAAATTAGTTTTCAATCCAGATTTAAACCTGGTTCTCAAGTACAGTGACAAGTTGATTGTCTCGGCCGAGCTACCTACGACTGCAAAAAACAAATTATCACTGAATCCGCACTCAATGTGTTCACCTTGCAGCTTCAAGAATGTAAATATCGGTTCGGCCGTCATCCGACAAACATTGCGCTGTGGCAGAGCGGGTGCGCAAGTGCTGCCCCCTACTGTGGGGACCAGACGTCACTTGAAGGGACCTCAAGAGGTAGTTCTCTGATATCCGCTTCCGTGGGCCATGCTGCAAGGGCTTCTAAGGGTGCCTCGCGTAATATAAACCGGCCGACGGATACAAGAAGGCATTGCACTGATATGCGGAATTCACAAATGGAATCTTCGCGATCGGGATACATTGAGGGGGGGGGGGGGATGGCAAAATAGAACTTTAGGGAATGAAAGTCAATTTTTTAAAACGCAAGTCGGCCATCCAACAGAAGCGCAGCGGAGACGGATGATTTGTTTTACTCTGTTGACTGCGACGACTCTCCGGGGTTTGGGGTCTCGTGATAGCTTGTGGGAGCGATCCGTGGAGAATATCCATGCCACGGTTAAAAATGATAAACCGCTGCCACCACCACCACCGCCGCCACCACCACCACCGCCGCCGCCGCCGCCGCCGCCACCACCACCACGTGCTTTTGCACAGGAGGCGTGGGCAACTTATGTTCGCTCAGCATCACTCTTTCAGATGAACCAACATCCACACACACAGCGACACACACACCGACACACACCGACACACACACACTGACACACACACTGACACACACAGCGACACACGCACACTGACACACATACACAGATACACACAGCGACACACACACCGACACACACAGCGACACACACTCACTTATAGACTCCGACACACACACTCACACACACACTGACACACACACCGACACACACACACTGACACACACGAACCTCGACTTCCTACTGCCACTGCAACTGCTCTCTTACAGTCACACCAAGACTCACACTCCTCAAGAACGCCGTGGGGCCTCAAAAGGAAACATTTAATCGTAGGGCAACGTTTCGGGCAATGGCTCCGTGCCATGACAAAGGGCCTCTGCCCATAACGTTGGCTATCTTTATATATCTGTGTGTTTTAAGGCCACGCACGGTGTTGTGGAGGAATGTGTTCGCTTGATGTCCGAGCTGGCGCACCACCACGGCCAACGCAGCAGGAACAGAAGCGACTGGCACACTAACACACGTGCGATGCATACAGAAAATAAAATAATAATCATTAACATTTATTTGCAAGGCGCCTTGTAAGATAAGATTAAGGAAGGCCAAGAGAACAGGAGAGCTAAATAGAGTCAACAGACTTAAGAAAAATGTGTTTTTAGACGCGACTTTAAAGTATCCACATCACCGGTTGAACGAATTCCCAACGGTAGGCTGACACGCCACGAATTCACAGCCCCGTAGCCAATCCGCTGCTGGATGAAGGCCTGCCCGTGCGGTGACAGCCATGGCGGGTTGTACTTCACGCTGGTGAGCATGGCTTGAAGGGAGTACCCACCTGCAGTGTGCCACCCCTACAGCTACAGGGGTTGTTGTTTTGACCATACTTCACCGCACTGGTCAGTAAGAGTTGGTGAGGGGGGGGTAGAGGGAAGCCCACTAAAGTCATCCATGGCTGGGAATCGATCTCGCGTATCAGCGGGTTCACAGCGCAGCGCGCAAAACCGCTCCACCCCTACAACTCCTGGGGTTGTTCTTTTGACCATACTTCACCACATTGGTCAGTAAGACATACTCTTTGGTTCTTTCGGTAAAGTCAGGTGGGTAGAAAAATAACAGATCACGACGTTTCGATCGCAACACAAGCGATCGTCATCAGGTGGGACAACCACAGCAAGAACAAACTGCTGTGGTTGTCCGTTCGAAACGTCTTATGATGGATTCCTGCAGTCACGAAAGCTTCAAATCAAGATTGGTCAGTAAGAGTTGGTAAAGGGGTGCCCACTACAGTCCATCCTTGGCCGGGAATCGAACTCGGGTGGCCGGGGGTGCACAGCGCAGCAGAGCGCCGGTGGCGTCGCTGCTTCCACAGCTCCCCGACCGACAGACCGACCTCGTGACGATGAATGCGGAGAGGGCGGAGTGACGATTTAGGAATTCCATGAATTCAGCCTCCGCCCGAGGCCCTGCCCCAAAGACGCTGGCAGGGTGTCTGAAAATCACGGGATGCCAACCGGGAGGGAGGCAGGGGCAGGGGGAGTGGGGCTGGGGAGGGGGGTGCGGTTCCGAAACTAAAACAAGTTCAGTACTTCTTCTTGGTTCTTTCGGTAAAGTCACGTAGAATGGAAATAATAAATAATAAAAATAAAACATAATAAAATAATTCTCACGACGNTGTCTTTCTGACAGACCGCTTTCACGAGGACGGCTGCTTGCGTTGTGGCCGAAACGTCGTGAGAATTATTTTATTATGTTTATTTTTATTATTTTATTATTTCCCTTCTACGTCACTTTACCGAAAGAACCAAGAAGATGAATCCCTGCAGTCACGAAAGCTTTCATCGAAATTTAAGTTTAGTACTTCTCCGGACTTTGACGCGAGGGAGATGTAAAGGTGTCCACCCCGGCGCTCTAAAGAGGGGCTTCCCGCCAGCAGTGGCAAGCGTAGCGCTGCAGCAGCTGTAACCTGGAAATCGCGCCGATCACTAAATGTATTTTCACTTATTTACCAGGTAAAGCCCCACCGAGCGATTAGCTCGGCGTTTTGTCTCTGAAGAAGCGACCTGGCCGTCGCCAATGACGGCTCAACGGGCAAATACGAATATGAACGCGCGACGTCGATTCGAAAATGTGGAGGGGAAAGAAGAAAAACGAACGGAGGGCCCGGAGAAAAATCCACGCGACCACGGGGAGAGGGACACCGCAAACTCCAAATGTACAGCAGGCGTCCGGGTCAGGATCAAACCCACGACCTCCTGTATACCAGGCGAGGGAGTTAGCATCTCACCACTTAGAAGACACGCAAACTCCAAATGTACAGCAGGCGTCCGGGTCAGGATGGAACCCACGACCTCCTGTATACCAGGCGAGGGAGTTAACATCTCGCCACTTAGAGAGACACGCAAACTCCAAATGTACAGCAGGCGTCCGGGTCAGGATCGAACCCACGACCTCCTGTACACCAGGCGAGGGAGTTAGCACATCTCGCCACTTAGAGAGACACGCAAACTCCAAATGTGCAGCAGGCGTCCGGGTCAGGATCGAACCCACGACCTCCTGTAGACCAGGCGAGGGAGTTAACATCTCGCCACTTAGAGAGACACGCAAACTCCAAATGTGCAGCAGGCGTCCGGTCAGGATCGAACCCACGACCTCCTGTACACCAGGCGAGGGAGTTAACATCTCGCCACTCCGGCGCCCCAGATCACATATGTACGTATGTTGAACGTCTTTCGCAGCGCACGTAGCCAACCGTGCTAATTGGTCGTGCGGGGGAAAGACAACAAACTAAACACAACAAGCAGTTCTGAACAAATGAGATCAGATCTAGGAAGCGAAGTGGTGTTTTTAGCCTCGTCAGTACTTGGATGAGACACTGACTGGGAATCCAGTACCACCATAATAATAATGATGACGTGGCATTCGTCGCCGTTCTGATCGCACAAGGCGAAATCACAAAACGTGTTAATTTGTGGGTAATACATCTTTTGGGGGGAATTTGGGACGGCGAAACCGGTATCCACGGCCCGCTTTTCTGAACGTCACGGGATCGTTAACGTCCGCCGTGAAGCGGGCGATGTGAATCTACGCTCAACTCCCCCCCACCCCCCCCCCCACAGTGTTAAACCAGGACGGCCGCCGGGCTGAAGCCACGGGGGGGGGGGGGGGGGGGCAAAGGCACCGCCGCCCAGCTACGTCACCGCCCCCAACCCCCTTCGTGTAAGAATGGCCCGCGGAAGTAGACATCACAGAACAACCTCCCCGAAATGGCTTTTTAAAGCTAACTCTGGTTCACAACGCGGGGGGGGGGGAGCTGCGCTTTCCCGCCCGCCACGCCGCGTTTGACTTGGCGAATGCTTTTTGCGCGTTACTTTGGACGCGGTTAAGAGCACCAAGTGAATTGTTTTTTTTAATAACAAACTAAATAAATGGATGTGTCGATGTTCTACGAGTTGGACGTCAGCCCCACGTAGCAACAACGCCGCGGGAGAGCCTCCTCCCACGTACAAAGGCAACCTGCAGTACCGCCCGGCACGCCCCGACGCACTTCACAGCCGGAGTCGATGTGCACCACGATCTCCTGCCTCACACGGCCGGGGCCCCCACAGAGTACGCCCCCCCCCGTCGATGTTCGGAAGCAGCACGCCCCTCCGGCGGTCACGCCGGCTACGCCAACAGAGAGTAACACTCAGCGCGCAACGGTAGCTTTCATTACTTCTCGCAGCTGGGATTTATCAAAATTATAAAACGCAGAAATTCTATTTCATGGTTTTATTAGCGGTCGGGACTGGGCTGAGACCATCAAACTCACTGCCCCTGGCAACCCGGACTAAGCACGGGTGGCCGGCCTGCCTGGGTTTAAACCCCAACACTTGAGCGGTCGTCAGCCCAGCGCCCTGACCTCCGAACCATCTGGCCACTCCAACGACCGCCGACACTGCCAGACGATTGCGCGCCGAGTCAAACCCCCACCTCCTCGCCCCGACCGGGATTCGAACTCGGACAACCGCGGGTGACGTGCGGACCGCAGGGCGCGTCGCTCAAACAGCGCGGATAATGACATCGGACGGCGACGATGACGCCGCGGCATTTTAATCGAAGAGGTGGAGGCTCCGTACGACGCTGCGCGGAACTCGTCCGCCGGCTCGTTAACCAGGTGGCGGACGCGTAAGCCGGCGGACGGGCGCGCCCGCGGTTACCGCTTGGGAGTGAGGGCGCCGTGGCATTTCACGTCCCAATGAGTCATTACATTTTAGCACTTGTAGATAAAAGTTTTCAAATGCGTTTGTGCGCGTTCTCTCCGACCTGCGTCCGTCTGTTTTTGTCCGCTCATCCGTCCGTGCGATGCAATAGACACTTTGAGCGTGAGGTCACGTTGCTACTTAGGGACTTGACCTATTAGAAAACCGGCCACGTTGATCAAAGGGCAATTGCCCAAAGGTTGTAGGAACAAACCAGCGCTAAAAGGCGGGCCTTGGCACCCCGGCCCTCCCAGCAGAGCCCCGTGGTCTCACGGCCGAGGCACGCTATCCGAGCCCCGTGGTCTCACAGCGGCCTACGGAGGTGCGTACCCGGTCCGCTGCTGTGCAAATACTTCAAAGGGGTAAACGAATGGGTGCCACAGATGGTAACTCCCTCGCCCGGTACACGGAGGTCGTGGTTTCGATCCCACTCCGACGCCTACATATTTGGAGTTTGCGTGTGCTCCCGCTGGTGGCGTGGATTTTTCTCCGGGTCCTGTGCAGCTCTTTTTCAGAAGCGACCTGGCCACAAATGATAGCTCATCGTCATCATCACGTGGGAATGTAGAGCAGCAGCCAAAAAACTCTAAAATGCACGTTGATAAACGTGCACGGAGAAGAATCCATGCGACCACGGGGAGAACACGCAAACTCCAAATGTACAGGTGGCAGGGTCGGGATTGAACCCACAGCCTTCTGTATACCAGGCAGAGGTCGCAATCGGGTACCCGATACCCGTACCCTACCCGATACCCGGCTACCCGTACCCGGCCGGGTAGGGTACGGGTACCCGTTTGCGACCCTGGTGCGGCCGGGTACGGGTACGGGTAGGCCGTGAGTCACTGTGAGTAACCGTTTGTCACTCATTTCCCAACGTCTTGTCTCTTCTCACAATTCAAGATCCTAGAATCAACCCACCCGCGCCTGCAACATGGCTTTATCGGTTTACCAGGCGAGGGAGTTAGGTCACCCTTACCATGACTTATAACCAAGCATGACCTGCATGGGCACGTCATAATGACAACCGACAGCACTTTCAATCCACCGCTTGACCAAGCATCCCCTCTCGCCGTACCGGTCACGGGGTGGTTTTAGGCCATACTTCACCGCAATGCTCAGTACAAGTTGGTGAAGCGGAGAGGGCCAGAACCGGTTTTGGAAATCACTTGCAAACGACGTCATGCGCGACGAAGAATCGAACTCAGGTCCATCCGCAAGGTTCCCAAGCGCAGTGTGCTAACCGCTGCACCGCCGCTCCCTCCCCCATTCCCAGTAAAATAATAAGTGGAAACCACGCAGAAAATTGGCCGTGGCTGATAAGGAAATAAACCAAAGCCATCGCGCATGGGCTGAACTGTTGGGGGGGTGGTGTTTTTCTGGCTTGTGGTTAAACAGTCGAAAGGTTTGTGTCCAGCACAGGCGATTGGGGACGAGCCCGTTTAACCGTCTTTGTGTTTAGTTTCTTCTCCCTTCCCCCCGTACGGTGCGAAAGAAGTTCAACACACGAGCGTCATCACCGAACATCATCACCGAGCGGAATCAAGTGGACTACCGAGGTCCGAGTAGGGACTTTCAAATACATTTGGCGGGTGACCCACACTCACACTCACCCCCTCTGTTCGCTTCTGCCACTGCAATATGGACCCTAGCAGTGACAGCAGCAGTGGTTAACACACTCACATGTCATTCACACACACACACAACAGACTGTAGGGGCAAGTGCTGCTATAGCGAGCAGCACCGATGAAGGCCGGCACGGCGCACCACGCCCGGCCGCCTTTGTCTCCCCACCGCTGATGTGCTGTACACACACAATGCACCGGGTTCAACATTTATGGCTGAGCCAGCCTAGGAGAGGCCGGGCACATGTTCACATATTCGTCACCGATGTTGGCCGTGAGCGGGAACTGAACTCGGAATCGCCAGGTGCGAATGGGCAGTGGCCTCACCACTTGCGCCACCGCTCCCCACGCGCACACACACACAAGGTAAAGATCCCCCAGCCCAACCGCAGAGCTCTGAACAGACTTTAGGGGCAAGTGCTGTTAGCGAGCACAACAACAACAGCGGCGGTGAGGTCACCACGGCGCTTGTGCCAGGCTAGGTGCACTTACGAGGCGAGCACACACACACATGCATGTTTACAAGTACATGATGTTCAAATGTGTAGGTTTTATGAAACAGGCGCTGTCAAATATTAACCACTTCCTTACCAGCTGTCAAAACGTCATGCCTACCACGTGTGCGCGCACGTGTGTGTGTGTACACCACAAACATGTGTGTGTACGTGTGTGTACACGTGTGTGTGTGTGTGTGTGTACACGTGTGTGTGTACACGTGTGTGTGTCGTGTGTGTACACGTACACGTGTGTGTGCACGTGTGTGTGTGCACGTGTGTGTGCACGTGTGTGTGTGCACGTGTGTGTGTACACGTGTGTGTGTACACGTGTGTGTACACGCGTGTGTGTGTGTGCACGTGTGCGTGTGTGTGTGTACACGTGTGTGCACGTGTGTGTGCACGTGTGTGTGTGCACGTGTGTGTGTGTACACGTGTGTGTGTACACGTGTGTGTGTACACGTGTGTGTACGTGTGCACGTGTGTGTGAACGTGTGTGTGTACACGTGTGTGTGCACGTGTGTGTGTGTGTGTGTGTGTGTACGTGTGTNCACNTGTGTGTGTGTGCACNTGTGTGTGTGTACACGTGTGTGTGTGCACGTGTGTGTGTGCACATGTGTGTGTGCACGTGTGTGCAATCTGTGATGTGTGTGTGTGTACACTGTGTGTNTGTGCGTGTGTGTGTGCGTGTGTGTGTGACGTGTGTTGTGGTGANCTTGCGTGGNCTGTACANCGGTGCGACGAACCCGGTGAGTTGTTCCCGTACGGCCAACACGCCGGTGACGCTGAACGGTCGGGCCACCTAGGTACGACTCATGCCTAAATGAGTACGGTGCTGCGTGTCAGCCACCGGGGAGACAAAGGCGGCCGGGCGTGGTGCTGCCACCACCCCTCGTGTACCGTGCCGGCCTTCANCGGTGCGCTACCCTTGCCCCCAGTCCGTGAAGGCTCACGGGGGATTTTGTCTGTGCTGATTGTTTTGATAATCATGAAAATGTCGTGATCATGCCAGCGACATTTTCGTTCTTGTTATCATCACCACAGCCATCGTCATGGCAAGTCATTCTAAACAGCACAACATCGTCAGCATCACTATGGATTCATCATCGACATGATCATTATACATGTGACGTCACCATCGTCACAATGTGATCAATGACGCTGGATGAAGGCCGACCCAAATCACTGTACCATTGATCATTTCAGAGCCATTCATCAATCATCATTTTAGCAATCATCGCCGATTACGGCAGAATTCACAGTGATTGTGATCATTGTGACGGCGTCTTGTTGATGTTGTGATTTTAGGATGATGGTAATTGTTGTAACGATGATTCATGATGACGATGGCTGAGCATGAACGTGGTGGTGATGATGATGATGGTTGTGATACCAGTGGTGATGATGATGATGTTGATGGTGGTGGTGATGATGGTTGTGATACCATGATGGCTACAATGATGATGATGATGATTGTGATACCATGGTGACTACAATGTTGATGGTGGTGATGATGATGACTGTGATGATGTCTGTGATGATGATGTTGTGATGATGATGATCTTGTGATGATGTCTGTGATGATGATGTTGTTGCGATGTTGATGTTGTTTAGTTTCCATCAAAAAGTGGAAAGACAAACCAACTACAGCACACAGATGATGATGGTGAACATCATTCATTAGAATCCTGTGATGGTTGAATTATTTACGACTATTTAACACCAATGACGCTTTCACAATATTATTCATGACGATGCATTACGATGCTCACGAATGAGTCATTAATTATTGATGATTTTAACACCGATTATTGCTGATGTACAGTATCCTTGAATGTTATACTGATCGCGTATCATTGACGTCAATAACTCGACTGTTTATCGATCACGATGACAATACTGCCCTGGTGATCGTTTCGTCGCAATAATCATTAGCGATGACGGCGTCATGTATAAACATGCTCTCGAGAGAATACATCATAACGATGGCGATGGTGACGGTGATGATGGTGATAATGATAGTGATGATGGTGACGGTGATGATGATGTTGACGGTGACGATGATGGTGATGATGGTGGTGATGATGATGATGATGACGATGATGATGGTGGTGATGGTGATGATGATGGTGATGATGGTGATGATGATGGTGATGTTGATGATGGTGATGATGGTGGTGATGATGGTGACGATGATGATGATGATGACGATGATGATGGTGGTGATGGTGATGATGATGGTGATGTTGATGATGGTGATGATGATGGTGGTGATGACGATGATAATGATGACGGTGACTATGGCGAACACTCGAGAAATGATTGCCGGCCTTCATCCAGCAGTGGACCGACCGACGATCCCGAGGGAGCCGAGGCGAACTCACAAATTTCGACCTCCTCAGCTGGTCCGGGACCTCGTCCGAAGCCGCCGATGTTGTGGTGGTGGAGTTGGTGGTGGTGGAGTTGGTGGTGGTGGAGTTGGTGGTGGAGACGCCGAACTGGTCCCTGTGGGACGACGCCGACGACTCTCGCCGCACCGGCGCAGAGGCAGGAGGAGGAGAGCAGTCCGGACCCGCCGCCGCCTTCTCTCCCTCGCTCTCCATCACGGGCGCTGTTGTGGTTGATGTTGTTGTTGTTGCTGTTGTTGTGCTGCTGTTGTTGTCGACGGCGGTACAGCAAGCTAACAGCGAGGACTGTGCCGCAAAGCACGCATGTGTCACCACTGGTGTGTCTGTCTGCGTGCGTCTGTGTGTATCAGCGTGTGTCTGTGTGTGTGTGTCTGCGTGTGTGTCTGTGTATGTGTACTGTCTGTACTGTGTGTGTCTGTGTGTGTATCTGTGTGTGTCTGTGTCTGCGTGTGTATCTGTGTCTGTGTGTGTCTGCGTGTGTATCTGTATCTGCGTGTGTCTGTGTGTCCCCGCGTGTGGCACCGCTTGCTGCTGTAGCCCAGCGTGGCTGGGCACGTGGGGTGGGGCGCGGCGCTTTTACAAGCTGCACCCCAAAAACATATCACCACCACCCCCATCACCACCATCACCCCCCCGCCACCCCCCCGCCACCACCCCCCCCACCATTACCCCCCCCCCACCACCGCCACCCCCCACCACCACCACCGCCACCACCACCCCCCACCACACCCCCCACCAACACCCTCCACCACCCCCCACCACCACCACCCCCCACCACCACCACCCCAATCACCACCCACCAACCCCCACCAACGCCCCATCACCCCCACCAACACCCCCCACCCCCATCACCACCTACCCCCACCCCACCAACTCACGCCATTCGCCACCAAGTGATGGTGACGTCACCACGGCGCCCGTGCCAGGCTAGGTGCACTTTGAGGCCACGTGAAGTGTCGAAGCCTCGCTAGGTGCAGGAGGTCACGGGACAGACTCGGCAGGTGCCATGGGTTGGCTGACTGAGAAGCCTGGCAGATGCACCACTAGCTGTCCCCCCTACTGTGCCAGGCTAGGTGCAGGAGGTCACGGGACAGACCCGGCAGATGCCGTGGGTTGGCTGACTGAGAAGCCTGGCAGATGCACCACCAGCTGTCCCCCCTACTGTGCCAGGCTAGGTGCAGGAGGTCACGGGACAGACTCGGCAGGTGCCATGGGTTGGCTGACTGAGATGGTTGGCAGATGCACCACCAGTTGTACCCCCTACTGTGCCAGCTATCATTTTATCCGCCCGACGCTCCGCTCGTTGTTGTGAGCGTCGCTCCTCTGCCCTCCGTTGTTGTTGGAGGGCGACTGCCTCCAATTGCCCAGGATCAGCGTCCTTCACGAGCCTCCTCCATATGGACACAGATACATGCACGCACACACATGTACGATCAGTGGGGCGTTCACATTTTCTAAATATAGAATAATGAAGTCAAATTAAATGAATCCGCCCATGCCCAATGCACGGGCCCGAGTCGGCCGTACCCCGGTAAACATGGAACGTGTTGGTCCAAAGTTACAATTTTCCTGGGTATATAAACACATGGGACTCTATGTCAGTCTGGGATGCTACGTGAGTCTACGGGTTTTCATACAAGCCCACGATTTTCAATATAAGTCTATGGGGCCTCTGTGTACGTGTAATGAGTTTCTTTATAAGTCTATGGATTTTCTGTATAAGCCATCAGCTCTCTAACACACGAGTTTAATCACAGGCATTGGCTGGAATCCTGATTCGAACCGAGGCTCTCAGTGGTGCCATGCGCACCGTCTCTGACATCGAGGCCACCCAGATACCCATCACGAGGATTGGTGCATCCGTCATTAAGGGCGCCGGGAGAGTTGGCCACAGCCTTCATGCAGCAGTGGACAGGGTCATGGCAGGTGATAATTGATAACGAATGAGATGGGAATGTGGACCTAGCTGGCATCCTTGTGTAATAAGAGCCTATGTCGGATTCACGTGGTGATCGGCTTTGCCGGTCCCGCTTTACAGCCAATAGGGGGAGAGCCTGGGAGCATGGCCTCGGCGTGATCACGGGATGTCAGCTAGGTGATTGGTTTTGCTGGTCTTGGCCTCAGCCAATGGGAAGACAAGTCAGGGGCGTGGTCCCGGGAGTTGAGGGGGAATCTGGAACATTCGGCGCAGGCTATTGAGGATTGGCTGGAGTGTACCACGTGACCCAGGCGTTAAATAAGGGGAGAGAGGAGAGACACCGGGTCAGACACGGAACGAAGAGAGAGAGGGGCCACGCGCGAGTGGGGCTCCGGGTGCCACGTGGCGGTGTGTCTCTGGTGGCTGTCTGCCCGCTTCCCGTTGCCTGCCAGCAACGGGGAGTGTTTGTGAACTGCAAGAAGTGAAATAAAATGACTGATTCCACAAGCCGTCTCCAGTGTGTTATTACACTTGTTCAGACCCGGTAACCTCCATCATCTGGGTTAGGTCGCGTGCATATTGATGAGTCCGTTCCCCACCACCAACCCTACACAGCCAACTATTAAGCTTTGTCTCGTAAACAAAACGTGGCATTTAGTTACTCTCCAGCACACCAGTGTGCTGGAGAGTAAACCCACAACATTTACGAAGTTACAAATTGGCCGTGCCGGGTGCTGCCGGGTTAACGACAACATTTATATTTCCGCGATCTAACCAGCAAACACCTTTACGGATAATGTTGGTCGCGAAAGCCTCCTCCGGCACTTGTGTAATGACGGCTTGACACACTTCTCTTGAGATGTCACTTTATTGCAGACACTTCACTCGACATCAGGCGGAGACCTCCACTGCAACAGCCCCGAGTCTCCCGCGCATCTCCCCTTTTATACCGACCGAGGCCACGCCCCCTTCCCGATCATTCTCGCTGACTCTGGATGCTCGCTCCACCGGCAGACTCCACCGTCCTCTTCCGTCGCCTGACCGCGCTCCCTTCTCGATCATTCCCGTAGCCACCAGTCACGCCTCTCGACAAAAAGAACACGCGTCTTTGGGGATGGGTGTGTTGTTATATTTGCGTAGGGTTTTTGGGTGAATTTAGCCTAACAGAAGAGAGACCCCCCCCATAGACTCACACTGAGAACCATAGATTCCGTAGAGACCTACAGACTGACACAGAGACCCATAGACTCACACAGAGGGCCATATACGCTCATAGAGACCAACATACTCGCACAGAGACCCATAGACTCACACGGATACCCATAGATTCACATAGAGACCTACGGACTTGCACAGAGACCCATAGATTCACAAACAGACCCACAGATTTACAAATTGGAATCGGTTCCTCGCTCACTATCCAGAGTATGAATCGTGCTGGTATGATAATCCATCGATTCTCTTTCATTAAACACACGTTCGTCTTTTTTTCGCAACACAACATTAAAACATATCCGTACCGCTGTAATGAGTGGCGTCCGACACGGTCAGTGACCTGTAGGTTTAGTTCAAATAAAGCTTGTACAGCCACAGTCTCCGTCTCCTTCCTAGTTACGGGCGGCTACGCTGCCCCGCGCCAAGTGCCGCTCACCGCTCTCCGACACACACCGCTGGCTGACGGCGCGCCAGGGAGGCTGGAGGACGAGCCGTCACGTGGTCGATGGAGATGGAGGGGCGGCAGCGGCGGCGGGGTCCTCTTCAGTCTTCGGATACCGACGCCCCGCGTTGCTCGGGGTCCCGCTTATATCCCCCTCCCGGGCTAAGCCCCGCCTCTTGCCACGCCCTTCCTGGAACCTCCCCGAATGTTCCAGAGGCTTCCCTGGTGGACCCGCCTCTCACCTTCCCCCTGGATGTAAACCCTACTGTCGATAAGCCTGGGCTGTAAGGTGAATGTACGCCCCCCTGATAATCCAGGCGATGGCGCTCTCGTTACACCGCTATCAATTCGCACGCACGCGAATACAAGAAACACATTCCTGCGGAGGGAGCTGGTAGGAACGTTGGGTTGCACGGTCAATGGCCAGGGTCAACGGCGGCGTGGTGTATTCCGCAAATATGGCCTACTGTGAGGGCGGGCACAAGCCGGCGTGAGTAGGTTAAACGTTGAGTTTTATAAGGGCACCACGGGGTGATCAGCCCTCCCCACCCAGCCCCACCCTCCCTCCCCACCCCCCCCCCCCCTCCCTCCCCACCCAGCCCCTCCCTGCACGACGGACACAATAATCCCCTGTGGGCTGGTGTAACCAGGAGGTTCCTACCAGTATAAGGTACCGTGTCCCTATATTGAATGGATATAATTAATCGTTACAAGTTATTAATCGATAGAAGTTATTAATCACTACAATTTATTAATCGCTATAAGTTATTAATCGCTACAATTTATTAATCGCTATAAGTAGATTAATCGCTACAAGTTATGAATCGCTAAAAGTTATTAATCGCTACAGGTTATTAATCGCTACAGGTTATTAATCGCTACAGGTTATTAATCGCTACAGGTTATTAATCGCTACGAGTTTTATTTAACCGTGCACCGCCTGCGCTCGACGATTGCTAAAACTCCGATTACGCGCGCGCGGGTCCCGACCACGTGACCCCCCCCCGCCGCGCCCCCCCCCGCAAACTCACGCACCCGGAAGTGAGCGACTTCCTCCCCGCCCTTACCCAAGATGGCGGCGCCCAGCGACACGTGCGCTTTCATCTTGACCGTGGCGGGAGTGACCCTCTTCAAGTGCCTCCTCGTCCCTGCCTAGTGGGTCACGCTCGCAGCCGCCTCGCCTCGTCGCCGTCGCAGGCAAAGCGCGAGGGGAGCGGGTGGTGAGGGTAGTCTGGGAGCAGCGTGCTAGGATCTGTGTGGTCACAAGCCGCAGTAAACATTGCCACGTTGCACAGAGACCCATAGATCCGTACAGACTCGCACAGACACCCATATATTCACAGAGACCCATAGATCCGTACAGACTCGCACAGACACCCATAGATTCATAGAGACCCATAGATCCGTACAGACTCGCACAGACACCCATAGATTCATAGAGACCCATATATCCATACAGACTCGCACACACCCAAAGATTCGTAGAGACCCATAGATCCGTACAGACTCGCACAGACACCCATAGATTCATAGAGACCCATAGATTCATACAAACTCGCACAGACACCCATAGATTCATAGAGACCCATAGATCCGTACAGACTCGCACAGACACCCATAGATTCATAGAGACCCATAGATCCGTACAGACTCGCACAGACACCCATAGATTCATAGAGACCCATATATCCATACAGACTCGCACACACCCAAAGATTCGTAGAGACCCATAGATCCGTACAGACTCGCACAGACACCCATATATTCATACAGAGACCCATAGATCCGTACATACGCGCACAGACACCAATATATTCATACGGAGACCCATACATTCATAGACTCGCACAGACCCATACAAACTCGCATAGAGATCCACAGATTCATACAGATACCCATAGACTCACACAGAGACCCACAGACTCGCACAGAGACCCACAGACTCGCACAGTTACTGCAATGTTACTGGGACCATACGTCATCATCATCCCGATCCATGGGCAGATAGGCCGTAGGTGTCCACTGCACATTTCGCCATCTGTTTAAACTTTCCTCTGTAATATGTGCCACACGTGGGCAGGTGTCATAAGTTGCAAGGCTGCCTAGCAGTGTAGTGGGCAGCAGAGGGCAGTGCAGCGAAGCCACATTTATTTGTAAATTAATGTAAATGTGGCTTGGCTCTCCATCACACCGGTGTGCTGTACTGTTGACGAATTGGCACGTTCTGTGGGCATTCGTTTGTGTTCTCCTGTATTGTATTGTACTTGCATGCTCCCACGCCTTCGCCAAACCGCGCGATCAGCGTGGTGTGAAAGTAGTTTGGGAGTCGCGCCGATCTCTACGTGATCCACCAACCGTCGCTAAAGTCACCGCACCCGGCAGGGATTGCTTCCCATCCAGCAGTGGATTGAACATGCTAGCGAAGAGTGTCTGGCCTGTTGGGAAGCGGTGATGCAGCGGTTAGAGCGCTGCGCTACGAACCCGAGTTGGATTCCCGCTCACGGCCAACACCGGTGACGGTTTATCTGAACCGATCTTGGGCCTCCCCTAGGTCGACTCAGCCGCAAACGAGTACCTGGTGCGGTGTGTAAACATCGCCACTAGGGAGACAAAGACGGCCGGCGTGGTGCTGGCCCCACCCTCGTGTACCGTCCGGCCATCGTAGGTGCTGCTACTGCTAACAGCACTTCCCCAACAGCCTGTTAATACTCTTAGGTTTTTTCGGTAAAGTCACGTAGGTAAAAATAAATAATAATAAATGAATAATCAAAATATAATAATATAAATAAAATAATAAATCACGACGTTTCAGCGGCAACACAAGTCTCCGTCATCAGGTGGGACCGTTACAGCTGAATTTACTGTATTAAGTGAGGAAAGAAATCCAAGAGGTGAGCCCTTAAATACAAGTTAAGGGGGGAGGGGGGGGGCTTGTCTGAATGTGGTAGCCAGGGGTATGACCTGATGGTCTTGGGGAGCGGGGCTAAAAGAGAACAATGGTGCACATCGGCTCATGGTTGTGGCCGGTGTTAGCTGGTAATAAGCATAAAAGTAAGCAACACTGGTAAACGCTGGGGATGTCAACACTCATAAAGTAGAATAGCACCTGTCAGCCTGTTAAGGCTACACAGGGGATTTTTGTGTTGTGTGCTGTGTTGCCCGCGTGCGTTCTCTCTGTCTCGCGCGTGAAGTCGTTCCACGGATTTTGAGGTGCACCGCAATTGGCTGGCAATCACGCACAGCCTGCCCATCTCCAAATGGTACTACGAGGTGAGTCCGCCGCTTGTGTTTAACGCGTGCTGCGTTTCGCTCGCTCGCTCGCTCACCCAGTTGGTGGTGATCGGTCACCTTCGCTCCTTACAACTCACTTATTGGTACCCCGAGATCACCCCACGACCCCCCTTATCTCCATCTCGTAACCGCCATCACCGTTCCTGTTTCATCTTCATATTTCATTATATCACTCACCCCATTCATTCATTTCATTCAACATCTACTGTCAGAATAATAATAATTCTCATTATATGGCTATCACTCATTCACCCCAATCATCATCATCACCTACTGTCATCAATTTCTCTTTCACCAAATTCACGCATCACAGATTCGCCCCCATTGCTTCCCTCTCATCCATTTCATTCATCTCCACTATTATATTCACACACGCGTCGTCGTTATTGTACCATTCTTCATTTTCTGTAAAGCGCCTTCGCTAAGGCGCTGTGTAAATTACGTTAAGATAAGTGGCGACGCATCGCTCAGCGACTCTCACACGCAACCATCTGGCTCGTCAAAGCTCCGCCGATGTAAAATCATAGAAGTAGCTCTGGCCCAGCGTTCGTCATTCATCTTCAGAGGCGCGGCCACTTTGCGCCGATAAGACATCGTCGGTGCGAGGGCCGCCACACGTTTGAAACCATTGTGGGTTTGACAGCAGCACGACGATGGAGATGATGGGGTGGTGGTGTTTTCACTCTTTTTGTATTGTCGGGGGCTGCACTATAGGCCACCAGGGGGCCACCAGTGGCTCTCGGGGCCTGGCAGTGAAGAACACTGCTCTAACTAACAATAGCAGCAGCCACATATGCAGAGGACTCGATGACGCATCATTACGCCCGCGCACAATCGTCATGCTTTGTTTATTTAGCTGAGGAGCGGTGGCGCAGTGGTTATCGCGCTTCACTGCGAACTCGCGGCCGGAGTTTGATGAGCGAACACCGCACGCGTCGAGAAGGCTTTGTCAGCGTTGTTGTTGGTACGGTGCCGAGGCCTGGACATTGCTTCCAGCTGATGTGGATCGGCTTGCCAGTCCTTCCACGCGCGATGCCACGACAGCCCTTCTTGGCAACCCGATGGTTCGACTTCGTCAGGGACGTCACTGTTGGCGTCTGCGACCGAGAGCTTCAGTTCGAGGGGGACGGCCCTTGGCGTCACTTTGTGGACTGCGTCGCCCCCCCCACCCCCTTCTCGACGCGCGAACTCCTGCAGCGAATTGCGCACTTGGGTTAGCGGCTGTCGTTCGAAGCGACGATTCCGACCTTCAAAAGGAATGGCGTCGCCCCCCTGCCTCCCCGCCACGATCCGTGGATCACACAGATCACCCGAGACGCCGCTCTACGGTGGCCCAGATCAGTTTACACGAACGGCGTCGCGGAGGGCGTGCTCCACTGTTGGCGCGACAGTCCCTCGCTGGACTATGCGTGACGAACGAACGAACGAGAAGGCGCTTGCGTCTCTTGACCCGGATGCGCTGCCGCTTCGCCGGGCAGGACACGTCGGAGTGGACGCTGGACTACCCGCCGCTCTTCGCGTGGCTGGAGCTGGCGCTGTCGCACGCGGCCCGCTGGTTCGACCCGGCCATGCTGGCGGTGGGCAACGTGGGCTACGCGAGCCCGGCCACCGTGCTCTTCCAGCGCCTGTCCGTCACGGCCACCGACGCGCTGCTCGTCTACGCCGCGTGGGAGTGAGTGGCGGCGTCACCCGCGCAAGTGCGGTGGAGAGAGCCTGCTGGGGTCTCTAGACAATAGACTGAGAGACCAGTCTCTGATTGGGTCAATAGACAATAGACTGATGGACCAGTCTCTGGTGGGGTCTCTAGACAATATACTGAAAGACCAGTCTCTGATTGGGTCTCTAGACAATAGACTGATAGACGAGTCTCTGATGGGGTTTCTAGACAATAGACTGACAGACAATAGACTGATAGACGAGACTCTGGTGGGGTCTCTAGACAATAGACTGATAGACGAGTCTTTGGTGGTGTCAATATGATCAGCATGGCTTTGTCCATCCTAGTTTGGTCCTTTCATAAGAATGTGACATTCCCACCAAGACACCGTGACCCTAACTTGACTTGACTCAACGACTTTAATCAACTTGGCAGTGGACAATGTCATCGCTACCCCCTGCCCCACTCCCCCGCCTTGTGCCTGACCGTTGCCGCGTGCAGGTGCAGCCGGTGCGTGCGTGGCAAGGTCAAGGGTCGTCCGGGGGAGCTGACGCTGAGCCCCGGCTTGGGCTTCGCCGCTCTGATCGTCACCAACGTCGGGCTGCTGCTTGTCGACCGTATCCTGGCCGTCGCCCCTCGCGCTTGAGGCGATTTGTCGGACAAAGTCGATTAGTCGGCTAGAAAATGTATAATCGACTTCTTCTTGTGGTTGATTACTTAAAAAAAAGGGCAGCCGTCCTTCCCCCCCCACATCCTGCCTCCTGAATGTGGGAAACCCCCTACGAGCCACGCCCCTCTCTAGCCACGCCTCCTACAAGCCACACCTCCTACGAGCCACGCCCCTCCACAAGCCACTACGGGCCGACACTCCAGCTCTGAGAATTAAAAATATGGGATTGGCCATCGTGCAACGAGCACTCCCCTCGGTGGGGCAGCGGCATGGGCAAGTGCTGCCACGAGTCAATTGGAGGGATCTCGGCAGTAGTTCTGTGAGGGCTTCTTCCGCAGCCCATCCTATGGCATGGGGTACAGCACTGTTTCTCACGAGAGCTCTTGATTGGATATTTTTGTTTTAATGGCATGACACCAATAGCACAATTGGATAAAAATTCGGGATAATAAATGTTATTGATAATTCATAGTAAATAAGACAATTTGCCGCGTGTAAATAAAGAGTATGACTGCATCCGTAAAGAGCATGTTATAAAGCCAATGCCAAATCCATTTCTGTTTACCTTCTGTCTAAAGTCATTGTTTCTAAACCCCATCCTGTCAGATATCCATTTTCAATACAACGGTTTCCTCTCCGGCCTGATGCTGTTGTCCATTGCCCGCCTGTACCAGGTGATGCCCGTAAGCGTGTTTGTTGTGGTTGTTTTCTTGCACAGAGGCCAAATCTTCATTACATCACGAACAATAGCGGTTGTATATTCATATTCTTGGTTCTTTCGGTAAAGTCACTTTACCGAAAGAACCAAGAATATGAATCCCTGCAGTCACGAAAGCTTTAAACAAAAAAATAGCGGTTGTGTCGTTAACAATGGCTGCACAGTCAGGCTTTGGGAATGTGGCAACATCGGCATAGCGACGGTGTCGGAATGGTGCCACTCGCCGTGTGGCCGGGGGGGGGCTGGCGGTGGAGTGGGCGTGTCTACGTGAAAGTGGGCGGGGCCTCGGAGGGTGGGAGGGGCCTCCCAGACGTGTGGCAGCTGCTCTAAGTTACTTTGCGAGCTCTGCCAAGCCGATCAACCGGTTGGTGCTGGTGACGAATCTTTTTATGTCGTGGTGGTCGTAATGATAACACGAAGCCGCTCGTCAAAGAACCGCGCTTCGAGGACCGTGCCCCAGCGGCAGAGCGAGCTCCTCGCAGTCGGAAGGTCGCGAATTCAAATCCATCATCGTCATCCCTCCGGGGTAGATACAACGAGCAACAATTTGCGGGCAAGTCCACACATTTCTGCCATAGGAATGTGGAGTTTCTCATCACCGGCTCTGCAGGGCTGTTAACAGGAGGTGAGCCTCATTGCCTCGATGCTTGTTTGGGTTTCCACAGTGGCTAGGAGATGTTGACTACCTCGCCTGGTATACTGGAGGTCGTGGGTTCGATCCCGACTTTGACGATGCCTGCTGCTGTATATTTGGAGTTTGCGTGTCTCTCCGTGGTCGCGTGGATTTGTCTCCGGGTCCTCCGGTGTTTCCCCTCCACATTTCGAGGCAACAACGCTGCGTTCAGAGTCACTTGGCCGCCGTAAATTCCCACGCGATGATAAGCCACTTGGTCGAGCTATCACTCGTGACG
This sequence comes from Lethenteron camtschaticum, assembly GCA_018977245.1. Taxonomy (NCBI): domain Eukaryota; kingdom Metazoa; phylum Chordata; class Hyperoartia; order Petromyzontiformes; family Petromyzontidae; genus Lethenteron; species Lethenteron camtschaticum. Next base: position 6,317,346 of record MU249630.1, read on the forward strand.
GCCAGGTCGCTTCTGAAACGAGAGCCGTACAGCTCAGCGGGGCCTTCGCTAAAGTAAAACATTAAAACTGAAGTTTTTAGTTTGAGCAGCGGGAGGTCCTGTCGCGATCTCCTCCGAGTGGCTGGCGACGTGTCGCGTTTCCCCGCCCGCAGGGCAAGGTCTACACGGCCGCCTTCCTCTTCTCCCTGCTGCTCAACTTCAAGCACATCTACCTGTACCTGGCGCCGGCGTACGGCGTCCACATGCTGCGCACGTTCTGCTTCACGCGCAGTCGCCCCGGTGAGGCCCCCGTGTGCGTGTCCGTCCCCCGTGTGCGTGTGTCCATCTCCCTTGCGTGTTCTCCATTTGCGTGTCGACCCCCCGTGTGCGTGTTCATCTTCCATATGTGTGTTCACCATCTTCCACGTGCGTCATCATCTCCTGTGCGTGTCCATCTTCCACGTGCGTGTTCATCTTCCACGTGCGTGTTCACCATCTTCCACATGCGTCACCATCTCCCGTGTGTGCGTGCATGCGTCTAGACGGGGGTGTGCTCTGGAGAAGTCTGAGCGTGGCCCGCCTGTTGGGGCTGGCCGCGATCGTCCTCTCCGTGTTCGCCTGCTCCTTCGGCCCGTTCATCGCCATGGTGAGCAGCCCCTGCCCGCGTCTCAAAGGCCCCAGTTCAATCCCCGCAACGGGCGTCTACAACGGGAAGGCTTGTACCGAGAAACCGAGCCGGTTAGCTACGAAGCCCTGGGTTCAAGCCCTGGGTTCAAGCCCTGGGTTCACACCCTGGGTTCAAGCCCTGGGTTCAAGCCCTGGGTTCAAGCCCTGGGTTCAAGCCCTGGGTTCACACCCTGGGTTCACACCCTGGGACTGGCGGAGCCTTCTCCTGGCAGAGCCGGGCTACGGCTCTTCCTCGACGCCCACGGGAAGGGAGTTGCGCACACCATCTGTGTGTGATCCGCTAACCCTCTCCTGCTCAGTGCTGGGTCACGGGCAGCCACGCGCATACCGACGATGGTGACGATGACACTCGCGATGCCAAATCTGAGCCGCCGTTATTGTTGCTGACGGTTCGTTTGAAGGCAGCTCGTCGTCGTCATCATCTGTGCGCGATCCACCAACCCTCGCTGCCGCCTCCACAGTGCCGGATCGCCTGGCTGAGTAGGGCGGCCAGCGCGGCCCGGTCGTGAGAGGCTTGCGCTGGCGCTGGAACGGTGGCGCTCTGGCGTGTGCGTGCAGGGCCAGCTGCCGCAGGTGCTGTCGCGCCTCTTCCCGTTCCGGCGGGGCCTCTGCCACGCCTACTGGGCGCCCAACGCGTGGCGCTCTACAACGCCGCCGACAAGGCGCTCGCCATCGCCGGTGAGCCGCTGCCGCCACGGCGATGGCCTCCGCTCGGTGACCCCCGACCGGGGAATTGTTTGTGGAAACTTGCAGTGGAAATGGGGCCGGAACGACCGGGAACGCCGTGGTGGCGGTGGTGGGGAGCGGTGGTGTAGCGGTCAGCGCGCTGCGCTACGAACCTGGCGACCCGAGTTCCCGCTCGCGGCCAACCCCAATGACAATGATCTAGACCTGTCCTGGACCTCCCTAGGTCGACTCGGCCTCAAATTAGTACCTGGCGCGGCGTGGTGCTGGCCACCCACCCCTCGTGTGCCGTACCGGCCTTCATAGGTGCTGCTCGCTCACAGCACTCGCAGACAGCTGCACACGACAGCAGACTGCTGCTGCTGCTCTCTCTCCACGCAGCAGAGAGAGAGCAGCAGCAGCAGCCCCCCATGCCCCCCCCATACCCCCCATGCCCCCCCCCCGCGCTGTCTCCGCACCGTCTCCTCTGCGCCGCTGCAGGCATCCGTGCGGGGCTCTGGAACGGAAGCTCCGTGGCCACGGCGGCCATGACAGGAGGGCTGGTGCGCGAGGCCGAGCACGCCGTGCTGCCCTCCGTGCCGCCCGGCGCCACCGTCGCCTGCACGCTGCTCGCCACGCTGGTGAGACGGGCCAGCCGCACCGCCCACTCGCCTCCTACCCACTCGCCTACCAGCCTCACCCCTACCACCCACTCAGCTCCTACCCACTCGCCTACCAGCCTCACCCCTACCACCCACTCAACTAAACCCCTCACCTACCACCCCTCGCCTAACCCAACCCTGCACCCACCACGCCTCTCCAACACCCTCTCGCCTACCCCCACTCCCTACTGCCCATAAAGATGGCTGCGAGCTCAGGCTAGCAGTGGATTGACCATGGCCGACGACAATGGCGATTGGGTTGCACGTTGGTTTCCTCCGAGCCTTTGGGTAGTTGATGCCCCCACCTCAACCCCCCTCCTCACCCTCCCCCTCTCTCCCCCTCCCCTCCCACGGGTGACGCGTGAGGGCCGATGCAGCCGGCGCTGTGGGCCCTGTGGTCGCGCCCGTGCGGCCCGCGCCACTTTGTGCGCTGCGCTACGCTCTGCGCCCTGGCGGCGTTCCTCTTCGGGTGGCACGTCCACGAGAAGGCCATCCTCATCGCCATCCTCCCGCTCACGTACGTGCCGCACCATCGCCACCGGCGGCAACGCCACCAACGCCACCAACGCCACCACCGAACGTGCATGCCGCCGCTTAGTGTTAGAAGCCGCGCTCGGGTGCCACTCGATATTCATCGTCGATGATGACGATGACAACGACGATGACGATGACGACGATGACAACGACGACGATGACGACGATGACGACGATGATGATGACGACGACGATGCGTCATCATGTCTCCGATGCCTCGGAACAAAACGAGCATCGAACGGCGCTCCGACTCCTGCGCAAGTGCCGGAAGTTCCACGTTCCCGTGACGGCAAACGACCGAGCTCGGCGGGCGGGGAGCAGGCCGTGCCCCGAGACCTCTGACTGGCGACCTCTGACCGGCAACGACCTCTGACCGGCGACCTCTGACCGGCGGCGACCTCTGAGCAGCGCCGCTAACGACGCCGTTTCCTCGCAGGCTCCTGGCGGTGGAGAGCCGGGAGGACGCCGAGACGTTCCTGATCTTGGCCACGACGGGCCACCTCTCGCTGTTCCCGCTCATCTTCACCCTGCCTGGTGAGCGGCGGCCGAGACGCCTCCAGCCCCGCGCACAAAGACAAAGGTCCCCCTCTGTGTAGCCTGGACAGACTGTCTGGGCAAGTGCTGTTCTTGAGGCGACCTAGGGGAGGCCCGGACCTGGTTCAGATCTTCGTCACCGGTTGTCGGTCGCTGTGAGCGGGAATCGAACTCTGCCCGACGGGTTCGTAGCGCAGCGCGTTAACCGCTGCTCCACCGCTCCCAAAGACAAAGATCCCCATAGAGCCTCGACAGACTGTCGGGACAAGTGCTGTTAGTGACGAGCACCTATGAAGTTGCTGTATCATCGTATGGAAATCTGTAGCAGCCAAACACTTAAACGCGTGACGTTGATTCTAAATGTGGAAGGAAAAACCGGAGGACCTGGAGAAAAATCCACGCGACTACGGGAGAGAGAGAGAGACACGCAAACTCCAAATATGCAGCAGCAGGGATCGTCAGGGTCGGGATCGAACCCACGACCTCCTGTAGACCAGGCGAGGTCTCACGATCCACGCGTTTTGCACGATTTCACTTTTGACTCCTATCTCTCTCCACAGAGTTGCCCATCAAGATCGGCCTGATGCTGATGTACACCATCTTTAGCTTCTCCACCCTCAGGTCGCTCGTGTGGTGAGTCCCGATGACGTATGTGTGCTGGGTCACGTAGCCCGCATGCCCAGCCACCACGTGCCCAAGCAGCTTCTGTTTGGCCGCATAGAGGGGGCTAAACGGGCGCGGAGCGGGCTAGAGAAGAGATGCAGTGATGCGGTTCAGGAGGACGTGGAGCTGAGTGGACTTGCCGATGACTGGTACCAGCAGTGTCAAGATCGGCCTCTGTGAGGAGGCTAGTGAAGGATGCTACTGGGCAGTTGGAGGCAGTCGCCCTCCAGCAACAACGGAGGGCGGAGGAGCGACGCTCACAAGAAGGGGCCGAGCGGTTAATATGCAGCAAGTAGGCACAGCAGGGGGCACGGATGGTGCATCTCCCAGTCATATCAGTTGGCCAACCAATGGCACCTGGATCTGTCCCGAGACCTCCAGTCAGTGAGCCTTAGACACTTCATGTGGTTCAAAGTGCACCTGGCCTGGCACGGGCTCCGTGGTGACGTCACCGTCACTTGGTGGCGAATGGCGGGTGTTTCGCTGTACCTACGGGACCTTTTTTGCCAGGATCATAATTATGAAAGAATCCGAACAGGCGTTACCTTTCTGGCAGCAAGACAGGAGGTGTCACCAAATGTAGACATCTATTGGTGTCTGTGTTTAGGTCGTGGTGCGAGGTATCGATAGGGGTTTTATACATTTTATTTACGTGTCACCAGGGGCAGAACATAGCGGGGAACCCAGGGGAGACGGACGGCCGTGCGGGGTGAGAACACAAACTCCTGACAGAAAGGCGCCCGAAGCCAGCAGCTGCGAGGCGCGACATCGCCACAAACGCGCGTCGATTCTCACGGACGGCGCCGCCGGCGGTGTCTCCCCCGCCCCCCGCCCTTGCCCAGCGGCGCCAGGGAGCGCCTGCTGGGCCCGTGCGCCGCGGGCTACCTGGCCGGCCTGGCCGCGCTGGCGCTGCTCGTGGAGGTCGCCTTCCCGCTGTCGCCGTGGCGAAGCGCGCTGCCCTTCCTGCCGCTGCTCGCCACTTCCTGCTACTGCGCCGTGGGCGTCGCCCTCGCCTGGCTCCGCCTCCTGCGCTCGCTGGGCTCCGCCGCCGCCCCGCGGCCGAGACGACGACCGGCGGAAGGCGCAGTGACGGCCGGCGGCCATCGCGGTCGTTCAACATCTTTTGACGACCACGAGGAGGAGGAGGAATTTGCGTTTTACGGACCTCGACCGTTTCCGGTGCCATCCCCGCGATCTTGCCCTTGGGGAAGCGCCCCCCCCCCCAGGCAGCTGCCCCTGTGCAGCACAAGGCGTACGCAGCACCGGCCTGCAAGAGCGGATTAGGCTGCCAGTAGTGGTAATGTACGAGCAGGTTTAAAACTTGGGCCGTGAAGCCTTCTCCGTTCTAAACGAGGGCATTGGGGATCTCGAACGACCGCTGCACGCAGTCGGCGGCCTGACATTCATTCGTGTGCGCACCCACGCGCAGTATTGAACCAGGGTGGCCGCCACCGTCGAATCGCGAACCTCTGCAACGAGCGGGGTNGGGGGGGGGGCAGAAGGGCCACGTCGCTGGCCCGGGAGCGTTTCGGCGGATTCAGAGGAGCCGTCCTCCCGTGGCCTCGCCCACAATCATTTGTAAAAAAAAAATCACGGTTTCGTCCCAAGCTTGAATATTCTCTGGCCTCGTAGCTGAATTCGCAACAATCGGGGCGGAGGGCGGGGCTAGCTAGTAAAGGGGGCGGAGCCTGTGTCGGAAAGGTGCCGCTCAAAGTGTGGGCGGGGGGGGGCTGGTGGCGGAGTGGGCGTGTCTATGTAAACGTGGGCGGGGCCTCGGAGGGTGGGAGGGGCCTCCCAGACGTGTGGCAGCTGCTCTAAGTTACTTTGCGAGCTCTGCCAAGCCGATCAACCGGTTGGTGTTGGTGACGAATCTTTTTATGTCATGGTGGTCGTAATGATAAGTCGCACGAACGTAGTGCCGCTCGTCAAAGAACCGCGCTTCGAGGACCGTGCCCCAGCGGCAGAGCGAGCTCCTCGCAGTCGGAAGGTCGCGAGTTCAAATCCCGCTTGGGGGGGGGGGTCAACTCGCGAGTTTATTGTCAAAATAAAAAATGAGCATCGCTTTTGTGCAGAAGTCAATGGTAGTTGTCCTATGGGTGGATCTGCCCCGCCATACGAACGTGGAATTTCCATCGCTGGCCGTGCAGCGTGGCAGTAAACGGCAGAGGAGCCCGATGCCTCGACCCTATCCGAGTGGCGGGAGATCTCTGACCTGCAGACGCCGTCGTGGTGTCGTGAAGCTTCACTCGGCACTCCGCCGTCCACCACTCCGGCTCTTCTCGTTAGCCTCGCAGGCCCGCTGCGTTGGGCCCGCTGCGTTGGGCCCGCTGCTTCTTTCCACGTTCTTATTTCAGCTGTCGGCCTACTGTTGGACGTGCTGGATGATTCTCTGAAGCAAGGCGCATTGCAAATTCAATTTTTTTTTTATTGACTTTAAAACTGTGTTTGAAGTGGTGCTGTTGTTGGTACGTAGTTTGCGTCTTTAAACAACGTTACCACGACAGCACGTAACGGGGAGCGACCTCAAGTTTGAACTCGGTGCTCTATAGGGTTTTTATATTTTATAGTCGGGTTTTGTTTCACTTGATGGAGTTGTGACGCATATTTGTTAAACTTCTTTTGCACCGTACGTAGCCAACCGCGCTAATCCGAGGTGCGGGGGAGCAAAGAGCCGAGGTAAAGAAATTTGTTCTCAATCTTGATGATGTAACTTCCTAATATGGGCAGGAAGAGCGTTCCAGACGGCCGCAGAAGCGCATCAATGATGAGCCAAAAGCTGCTGCTGCGAGGATGACCGGAGTTTGCAAGATGGTTTAAAATGAAGTAATCATCATCGCCATCGTCCGCAGCGATCATCACTGCACGCGAGCATGTGATGCAAGGGTTGGTGGGTCACGGAGAGATCTGTGAGACTAAAAACCCACTGAGCTCGCAATTCCAGGAGGTGGCAGTACAGCAAGTGGGTTAATAATTAAACTGATTGTGATCCCCACTGTGAGTGTGTGCGTCATTGGCTCCTACTGGTGGTGCTCTGCTTTCTTCCCACATTCGAATGGAGTTGGTTAAACGTCCCAAAATGTGTCTCGAGACTCGGTGCGGATTTCCTGGATAAATAAAGAGAACACATTGATGGGGCTACCGATCTTCATCGCCACAATCATCACAACAACCGCTATCTTCAACGCCACAATCATCACAACAACCGCTATCTTCATCGCCACAATCATCACAACAACCGCTATCTTCATCGCCACAATCATCACAACAACCGCTATCTTCATCGCCACAATCATCACAACAACCGCTATCTTCATCGCCACAATCATCACAACAACCGCTATCTTCATCGCCACAATCATCACAACAACCGCTATCTTCATCGCCACAATCATCACAACAACCGCTATCTTCATCGCCACAATCATCACAACAACCGCTATCTTCATCGCCACAATCATCACAACAACCGCTATCTTCATCGCCACAATCATCACAACAACCGCTATCTTCATCGCCACAATCATCACAACAACCGCTATCTTCATCGCCACAATCATTACACCAACGACTCACAACAACTGGATTACCGTACACCACAATCGTCACAGCGGCAATTGTCCCCTGCTGGCCGCAAACTCGTGCCCAGGGACAGCTGCCACTGGGATGCCCCTCGAGCTTGACACAGGAGAAGCTATGGCGCATACTGACAGCAGGCTGACAGCAGGCTGACAGGTCAGATCATTCTTGTGGATTAGACTTCCATCCCCTGGTCTCTGAGTTGTCGGCTGCTTCAATGCAATTAGCTTGAACACGATCTCTTCGTTAAATCATTATAATGGCCAAACATCCCAATGTAGCAACACCTCCTGCGAAGAGTCTTTAGACTCGATGGGTGTTCCTGGCTAAAATATCCTGAGTGGCAAGTAACCTTCCCCGCCTGAGTGGGACATGACATTACAGAACTTAGAAACGTGGAATAATCTTGACAAAGTATGGTTATACAATCAAGGCTCCCAATCACATTGTGAGTTTAACTGATTGCATGTGTTTAAATAAAAACTTTTTGTTTGAACTGTTCAAATTCTTACGTTAGGATAACTAAACTTGTTGGAAGTATCTGTTACATCAGTGGCATCGGTTGGCAACGTGCGGTGCGAAAGAAGTTCAACAAGCAGGCGGACATCCAGCAGCGGATTTGACCCTGTCGGGGTTTTTTGTTCCGCCCCTTGGGTCTCACCGATTGTCTCCGTCTGCGCCCGATTCGTTTGAACCCTGCCGGCTCAATCACCGAGACCCAAGGGGGCGGAACAAAAAAACCCATTCCCGACTCCCGCGCGAGGAGTTGGTGTTTCCGCCCGGAACCCCAAGAGCGTTGGCGCCCCATTAGCAACGCGACTCCCGTCATCTTCCACGTTGCCGAGTTGACGATCGCGACTCGGCGACTCGGCAACTCGGAAACTCAGAAACTCGGCAACTCCTCGACTCGTCGCTCTTCACGAGCTCTCTCGCCCTGCCGCGGTCGTGGCAATGGCCACCCTGGTACGTAGCTCGAAGTCCCGACGATGCGGAGCGTCTTGTCTGTTTCACCCCCGTTTGGGTTAGAGAGTTGCGGCCTACACCATCGCCAGGCCTGTGCTGTGGGCTCGAGGCTTCGCTACTTCGTCGCGAATTAAACCCGCGGTGATGGTGGCGGTGATGGTGGTGATGGTGGTGGTGATGGTGGTGTGGTGGTGGTGATGGTGGTGGTGGTGATGGTGGGATGGTGGTGATGGTGGTGGTGGTGATGATGGTGGTGGTGGTGGGGGTGGGTGGTGGTGATGGTGGTGATGATGATGGTGGTGATGGTGGTGATGATGGTGGTGATGGTGGTGGTGATGGTGGTGGTGATGGTGGTGGTGATGGTGGTGGATGGTGGTGGCGGTGGTGGTGATGATNGTGGTGGGTGGTGGTGGTGGTGATGGTGATGATGGGGAGCGGTAGTGTAGCGGTCAGCGCGCGCGCTACGAACCGGCCACCCGAGTTCGATTCCCGCTCACGGCCAACACCGGTGACGATTATCTACCGGTCCCGGGCCTTCCCTAGGTCGACTCAACCTCAAATGAGTACCTGGTGCGATGTGTGTAAACATCGCCACTGGGGAGTCAAAGGCGGTCGGGCGGAGTGCTGGCCACCCACCCCTCGTGTGCCGTGCCGGCCTTCATAGGTGCTCGCTAACAGCACTTGCCCCTACAGTCTGAGGCTATAAGGGGATCTTTGTCTTTGTTTTTTTGGTGGTGGTGACACGTCGTTCTGCAGGACTTTAAGATGGTTGTCGACCAGGCGTGCCGCGCTGCCGAGGAGTTTGTGAGCATCTACTACGAGACCATCGACAAGCGGAGACACGTGCGTTCACACCACTCACCTCACCACCCACCCCACCACACCACTCACCTCACCACCACCCATCACACCACTCACCACCCACCGAACCACCCACCTCACCACTCACCACCCATCATACCACTCACCTCACCACCCGTACCACCCACCACTTACCACCCATCACACCACTCACCTCACCACTCACCGCACCACCTACCACCCACTCACCACCCCACCCACTCACCTCACACACCGCACCACCCACCGCCTCATACAGCACCACCCACCACACCACGCCACCTACCCACCACACCCCACCACCCACCACACCACTCACTGCCTCACACCGCACCACTCACCGCCTCACACACCACACCACCCATCACACCGTACCACCCATTGCCTCACACAGCACCACCAGTCAGAACGTCGTCAGTTCAAATCCCGGTCAGGTTTCAACCCGGATCACCAGCGCTATCATGCCATCATTAGTATCATCATTATTAGCTTATTGTCATCAACAACCAGAAGCAGATCTCGTCACTTAAACAACTTAATTTTTATTTTTCCAGGCAAGGTAGTCCCACTGAGCTGTCTCGCTCTCTTTCAGAAGCGACCTGCCCACAATGATAGCTCAACGAACTTGGCATATTACGTCAAAAATTTTAGTTCTTCGAAGATGCACAGTGGAGGGGGGGGTGGTGACGTTGGGTCCGAGCGATGGGACGTTGCCGTTTGTTGACGCTGCGTGGGGTGCCGCCGTTGTGTGCCGCAGGTGCTCACGAAGCTCTACCTGGAGACCGCCACCCTCGTCTGGAACGGCACGGCCGTCACGGGGCTGGAGGGGCTCGCAAAGTTCTTTGAGCAGCTGCCCTCCAGCGAGCACCAGGCGACCGTGCTCGACTGCCAGCCAGTTCCCGGTGAGCCCACACAGCAGCAGCAGCAGCGCGCCGTGCCGCACCGAATTTGAGACGGCGTGGGTGGGTGGGTGGTTGGGTGGTGGTTGGTTGTTTAGGTGGTTGGGTGGGTGGTTGGGTGGGTGGTTGGTTGGTTGGGTGGGTGGGTGGTTGGGTGGATGGTTGGTTGGGTGGGTGGTTGGGTGGTGGTTGGGTGGTTGGGTGGTGTTTGGTTGGGTGGTTGGGTGGTGGTTGGTTGGGTGGTTGGTTGGGTGGTTGGGTGGGTGGTTGGGTGGTGTTTGGTTGGTTGGGTGGTGGTTGGGTGGTTGGTTTGGGTGGTTGGTGGTGGTTGGGTGGTTGGGTGGTGTTTGGTTGGGTGGTTGGGTGGGTGGTTGGTTGGGTGGTTGGTTGGGTGGGTGGTTGGGTGGTGTTTGGTTGGTTGGGTGGTTGGTTGGGTGGTTGGGTGGGTGGTTGGGTGGGTGGGGCGAATTGCGTGAATGGTTGGTTGAGTTTATCGATTTCCCTGATTGGCTGACTTGATAATATCAAGGAGGGTGGGGGAATTCCACGCCCTGCACATCGACATTTAACAACTGCTAAGTGGACTAAATGTGTCACAAATTTAATTGACCAGACTTTAGAGAATCACCGCATGAAATATACAGACTTAAGACACAACTCAAACTCCACTGGGTGTCGTTAAATGGACCAATGCCGACACATGAATGAAAATCGCCGACGACGTTAAACTAAACTATTAAACTTTTTATTTTACCAGGTAAGCTATAGCGCTCTTTTTCAGGAGCGACCTGGCTATCACAAATGATAGCTCAGCGAAGTGGCTTATTACGTGGAAATTTATGTGGAGGGGGAAAACCGGAGGGACCCGAGAAAAATCCACGCGACCACGGGGAGAGAGAGAGAGACACGCAAACTCCAAATATACAGGCGTCAGGGTCGGGATCGAACCCACGACCTCCTGTAGACCAGGTGAGGTAGTTAACATCTCACCACGGAGAGAGACACGCAAACTCCAAATAGCAGGCGTCAGGGTCGGGATCGAACCCACGACCTCCTGTAGACCAGGCAGGTCGTTAACATCTCACCACGGAGAGATGCAAACTCCGAATATACAGGTGTCGGGGTCGAGATTGAACCCGCGACCCCTGCGTACGTTAACGCTGCTCTGCGTCGTGTCACTTTCTCTCGCGCGGCGATCGCTCCACAGAGGCCGCGTCGCAGGGCCGCACCACGGTGCTGGTGGTGACGAGCGGCACGGTGAAGTTCGACGGCAACCGGCAGCGCTACTTCAGCCAGAACTTCCTGCTCACGGCGCAAGGGACCGGCGCTGGCACCGTGTGGAAGGTGGCGAGCGACTGTTTCCGCTTCCAAGACTGAACGCCGCCCCCCCCCCCCCCGTGACTTTGGACCGAGTTTGAGGTTGGGGCAGCAGCAGCAACAGGAACAGCAGAAGCGTCAGCAAGAGGAACGGCAACAGCAGCAGAGGCAGCAATAGCAGTAGCAGCAGCAACAACAGCAGCAGCAACAGCAGCAGCAACAGCAGCAGCAGCAACAGCAGCAGCAACAACAGCAACAACAGCAGCAACAACAGCAGCAACAACAACAGCAGCAACAACAGCAGCAACAACAACAGCAACAGCAGCAGAAACAGCAGCAGCGGCAGATGAAGCAGCAACAACAGCAGCAGCAGCAGCAGCAGGCAGCAGCAGCAGCAGCAGTTCACTGATTGGCCGAGCTGCACCGCTGCCGTTTCCTGTATTGCGTGCTGGTGTCACCTGCTTGACCCGCTGCCCCGACTGGACACCATCTGTGAAAGAGCTTCATGGCTCATCGGATTCCTCCAGGATAAATGAAAGATTCTGATTCTAACATTGGAGGTGAAATATATTGCGTGATCCGAGCACAAACATTTTAGCATTGAGCGGAGTCAAATGTTAACGCATTCTAAAGCAACGGCAGCATCATCATCATCACAGCAGCAGCAAGTCTTAGCATCATGTGGTAGTGGGAGCGGCAACAGATGCAGTAGCAACAACGGTAACAGCTGCAGCTGATGTTCCTGTATTTCTTACATATTTTATTCAGGCGTTGTATTTGTTTAAATCTCAGTGGCAGTGGTTCTTTGCCGACAATGGTTTTTGTGTTTATCGCTTTAAAGCCACCGCAAGTATTTATTTTTGCCTCCAAATGTTAATTGTGTACAAGCGTTTAACATTTTAGCTTCGAACACTGTTTGCCATTGCCGTGGTTGTAGAAGCGGAAAAAAATATATTTTGTAATACCTTGAAATGAAAATAAACCGAGGTTTTCCCGAACGAGCGGTAAGCGTAATAGTTCTCCTTGTAGTAGAACGCATCGCGGGGCGCTGCTACAATGGGATGTTTGGTCAACGCCACGTTGATGACCAATTCGGCTTTGTCTGGGAGGAAGCCGGACGAAACTGGAGGAAACCTGAGAAAACCGGAAGAAACCGGAATAAACTGGAGAAGCCGGAGGAAACCCACCCCGCACACGAGGGGACAACACTCGCACCTCCTCAAAGATGGGTCGGGAAGCCACTTGCCCTCTCCTGGCCACCTCGCAGCCCAAGCAGGTTCATGGGTCCCACAGATTTGCACGAACCAGCATGAACATCGTGGTCAATTCACTGCTGGATGAGGTCCGACGATGCAAGTCAGCGCACGCAATCCCGTTTCAACGCTCCGAATTTGCTGCCGACATCCTTCTCGGCGTTGTTCTCTCCTCTGTTGTGAGTCTTGATCCCCCCACCCCGATCCATCCTAGCGGCGATGTGTTGCCAAAGCCGTCCAGTGTCCCAGTTCTTTAAAAAAAAAAAATCTTACCAACCACAATGTTGTCTCCGGCGTTACCTGGTCCGCCCGATCCACAACCACGAGGGAGACGTTGCGGCGATACTCTCCGCCAACTCCTCGCGCGCTCGTCTGGGCTTCACCACCCGAAGAATGTGAGATTATAAAGTCGTTGATCTGCGCCCACAGCGACGTCGGCAGCCTCACGCCTCCGTGCAATCCCGGCGGGCTCCGCTCCACCGCGCTGCTCCTCTGTGCGCGCTGTCCCTCTGTGTGCGCTGTCCACGTCATTTGCCCGCGTCTCTGCTGAGCGCATTAGCAGCGGCGGAGGGGGCGACTCAAAGAGTTTTTAAAATCAAACTTTTAATCACGAACACCAGCAGCGGGCGCTGCCACGCGTACAGACAATCAAAACGCGGTGCGCGGCGAGCGACCGTTCGCGCGTCTCTCTCGCCCTGTCGCGACGAAACTAAACGCGGGGGGGGGGGGAATGGTTAAAGTGGCGTATTGCACGTGGGATGACGTTGGTCGGCAATCTCCTGGCGGAATGTGTCGTCTGGTTCTGGAAAAACGGGCGAATTTGCGTGGCTTTGGGTGGGGTTGCGTAGCCCGCAGACTTTGCCGTGTTGTGAACGCGCTCCGCTCCGTGTTGGGGGGGGTTTCGTGCTCCAAGCCTCCACTCGTGGTTACTGCCACGTGGGCTGCGAGTTCGACATTGAGCGATCGTCCTGGGAACATTGACAACCCACATCACGAAGAGGCGGCGGATAAGTTTAAAAACGTCTCATTAAAAAAATTATACTTTTTTTGGACCGTTTACGTAATTTACTTCACGTGCCCCCAATGCCACGTGGCGACGCCATCGTGGGGGGGGGGGGGGCAGTGCCGACGTGACGAGCACGCGAACCGTTACCCGGGTCGGACGTTGCATTTCCTGCGACACCGCCGGTGCCCTTCGTGTTTGCCGCGAGTTTCAGAGGCTCGCGGAGCCAGACAAAGGCACCGTTCGCACGCTGGAGTCCAGTGCGTGGCGTCTGCTCCCTCCTTCGTTTCCGCACTCGCACCAGCTCGGCTATCATTTATTTTTTACCGAAAAACGATGGGAGATCGAAGCCGCATACGGCGACACTTTACTTTGTCATCCTTCCCCCCCCCCTCGCCGCACCTCCGATTAGCACGGTGGCTCGTGCGGTGCGGAAGAAGTTCAACGTAGGTACACAACGTAGGTACATAACATAGGTACACAACGTAGGTACACAACGTAGGTACACAACGTAGGTACATAAACTCAGCCGACATCATTGCACTCTGCGGTCGTTGAGCCGTGCGGTCGGACACGGGTTAGCCAGGATTTCCGGGTGAGCTGGAAGGCCATCAGAAATAAATACAACAAAACGAAAACATTTTAAATAACCACAACCACCCCGCAACACTGCTCTCTGCATGCGCGGGTTATCACAGCGCACACGCGGCTGAATGTATTCTATTTTTGCTCGGTGGGTACCCCCGTAAACCGGAAAGTCCTCCCAAGTAGCCGGGTCTCCGAGAGGTTCACTTCACGACTGGCAGCGTAGCACGGTACCAGGCATTGTGCACTTCCAACTCCGGAGACCGCTCGGGACAGCAGCGGCGCCACCGATATCCCATCGCTCCGGCGTCAAAACGAACACGACCGCACGGCAATAATCAACGTCTCCTCGTGGTCCACCATCTCGACACCATCTCGGCACGATCTCTGCACGGCAAAATGATTCATTAGCTGTGTAAACAAGTGATTGGATTTCTTTCTATGTGCTTATTCGCTTAGTAAATCCTTACAGGGTGGCAAAAACTGACGGGTTAAAACATGAATTGTATGATGTTGTGTGTGGCGCGTGCTTGTCTGCATGTGTGCGCATGTGTGTGTTGTTGGGAGCGGTGGCGCAGTGGTTAGCGCGATGCGCTGAGAACCCGCCGACCTAAGTTCGATTTGCGCTCAAAGCCAACTCCGGTGACAATTATCTGAATCGATCCTGGGCCTCCCCTAGGTCGAGTCAGCCTCAAATGAGTACCTGGTGCGGGATGTAAACAACGCTACTGGGGAGACAAAGGCGGTCGGGCGTGGTGCTGGCCACCCACCCCTCGTGTGCCGTGCCGACCTTCCTAGGTGCTACTCGCTAACAGCACTTTCCCTCAGCAGTCTACAACGCTACGTAGGGGACCTTTGTGTGTGTGTTGTTTGTGTTGTGTTCATATTTGTGTTGTTTGTGTGCTTATGTTTAAGCGTGTGCGTTTGTGCAGTCATTGGTGACTGGGCTAAGACCCGGTTTAATCACTACCCAGAGTATGTGTCTCGTGTGAGTTTATGGGTCTGTGTGAGTCTATGGGTCTGTGTGAGTCTACGGGTCTCTGTGTGAGTCTACGGGTCTCTGTGTGAGTCTATGGGTCTCTGTGTGAGTCTATGGGTCTCTATGTGAGTCTATGGGTCTCTGTGTGAGTCTACGGGTCTCTTGTGAGTCTATGGGTCTCTGTGTGAGTCTACGGGTCTGTGTGTGTCTATGGGTCTCTGTGTGAGTCTATGGGTCTCTGTGTGAGTCTATGGGTCTCTGTGTGAGTCTATGGGTCTGTGTGTGTCTATGGGTCTCTTGTGTGTCTATGGGTCTCTATGTGAGTCATTGGTGACCAGGCTGAGACCACCATCGACTCTCGCCCATCTTGAGAACCCAGCTTCATCGTGGGCGACCAGCTACTTCATGCTAAGTGCAATTTCTTAAACCGATTTTCAAACGGCAAGTTTCTGGCTTTTGAAACAAAAGCAATACTACCCCATCAAGAATAACAACAACAACAATACGAATGATAATGATACGAATCCAAGTCGTAGCTCTCTCTAGCGCTGTGTAAACTTAGCGGTGGCGACGCACTGACAGGGGGCGCGACGCCAAAACGCCGTGCCCCATCGCGCGCTCGGGGTGCCCGGCGCGACCGCAAATCTTCCGCGGCAAAGCGGTGGAACGTGGCAACCGCTCCAATGAGCGGCGTCGCCAACGGCCGACCGGCTCCCCGCCCGCCGGCAAGCCGGCGCAGTATTCGTGCATGCGCCGCGTAAACATCATTCGGGGCCATCGCGAGGCGTCGCAAACCCGACCCTCGTCACAGTGCAAGTCGCGTGCTCTCAATCCCCGCCCCTCGGTGCCGCGTCCGGCATTTTTTTCTTCCCCCGTAGGCGTTGGCTCACCGGACCCGTCTGCGTGTCCGACCGACCGACCGACGGTCGTCGGCTTCGAGCGGGACGCGCCGACGTCGTTAGGAAACGCGCGGCGGCGGTGGCGGCAATTCGAGATTTGGGATCGCAAGTCGAGGCCGCGACGCGCCGCGTCTCCGACTGCGGGGGACGAACGTTGAAACGGTGTGACGACGTGCACGGCGGAGCAACGGCAAGCGGCGCCCGTCGCCCCGTCGCTCGCGAGAGCCCTGGCTCAAGGGGCCGACGTGAGCAGCGGCGTTGGACCCTCCAAAGGACTCGCGGCGCGCCTTCGTGAATTATCGCGGTTAAAAGTTTACAAGTTCCATGTCGACGAGAGCGACCGTGAACTTTCCGCCGCGGGTGTTTTCAAATCGTCACTCGACCGGAGGAAATAATGGGATCCAGAGACGCCTGGAGAGGTGGGGGGGGAAGGGATAAATAAATAAATCCATAAATCTAGGGGGGGCGATTCGGAGATAATCCAAGGAGGAATGTGAAGAAAGCAGTCGGTGTAAATCCGGAGAAAATACCGCGGGAAAGCTGTGAGAAAGAACGTTGAGAGAAATGGGACGAATCGAGCTCCGGGAAATCGGGTGGACGAAGACAAACTTGGCCCTGGGGAGGGAACTTGTCCACGGCGTGGGGAGCGAACTTCTGGGGAGTGGGTCGGTCCGAGGCCTTGGCAAGAGGAAACCTGCCATTCAAAACTATTCAACTATTTAAACCTGGCCACCGCGAACGATTGCTCGACGAATCTGTGGAAATTGAGAGCAGGCAAAGACTGTAAAACGCAGGACGATTCGAAACGTGAAGGGAAAAAACAGGAGGATCCGGAGAGAAATCCACGCGACCACGGGGAGTGAACTCCAAACACACAGCGGTCGGGATCGCACCCACGACCTCCCGCATACCAGGCGAGGTAGTCGACATCTCCTGGCCACGGCAGCGCCCCAAGTGCCCCCGCCTCCCTCGCCCACTCCGACCTCCCGGCGGCTGCCCCCGCGTTGCCGTCGGCTACCCCCGGGGCTCCGCCGCAGTCCGACGTTCCGTCCCCCACGCGTACTGGGGGGGGGGGGGGGGGGCTGCTTCTGGGTTTTGAAAGGAACCTCCCAGGAGCCGAACTGCGAAGTGGCGTGTTACGTCACACCCAGTGCGTTACGAGANCCCCCCCCCCACTCTCTAGACGCCATGCTACATGTAAGCGCGACAGTGATCTCTCTATCCCTACGGTGCCCACGGGTGCAGGGGTGCGTGCGAGTGTGTAAACCATTGCCGCTCACAGCCAAGTGGGTAGACCCTGTAAGAACTTAAGAGGGTGACGATGACGACGATGACGACGACAATTGGTGAAGGGAAGCGAGCATGAAGCCCAGGGACCCAAGCAGCCCAAGCAAGGGTACCACCCAGATTCATGAGACAAATTGGGGTGAGCAGAACATCACCAGCTCGAGTTCAAGTCGTCGTCAACGCAATGCTCCGAGTGCATCGCTCACATCACCCTGTCTCTACATCACCATCACACATCACTCCGTCTCTACATCACCATCACATCACTCCGTCTCTGTCTCTACATCACCTCCATCCACCCTGCTCCACCCTGATCCACCCGCTCTACCCACCCGCTCCACCCGCTCCTGGCGGCGAGATGCAGGGAGGGGGCGAGCGGGGGCGAGTTCACGGGGCGAGCTTAGTCCAGGTTGTCGTCCGTCTCGACGGCGGCGGCGGCGGCGCTGGTGGTGGTGACGACGTTGGCGGCCGCGCCGGCGGTGGCGGCGGCTGCGGCCGAGTGGTCGCGTGGACGCTCCACCAGCTCCTTGAGCTCCGGACACAGCTCCAGCAGGAACATCTGCAGCAGCACCTGATGCACGGGGACCAGAGACAAAGATCCCCCGTGTAGCCTTAGCGCACTGTTGGGGCAAGTGCTTCACTCACCACTCATTGCCACCACTCAACACCACTCACCACCACTCAACACCACTCACCATCACTCACCACCACTCACCAACACTCAGCGTCACTCACCACCACTCACCACCACTCACCATCACTCACTCACTCACCACCACTCACCACCACTCACCATCACTCACCATCACTCACCAGCACTCACTATCACTACCCATCACCACCACTCACCATCACTCACACTACTCACCATCACCACCATCACCATCACTCACCACCCATCACCACCACTCACCATCACTCACCACCACTCACCACTCCACTCACGTAAATGAGGTGTTTGTTGGCGCGGTTCTCCTGCAGGCCAGCGAGCACCTTGAGGGTTCCGTGCCGGGCGTTCTCCGCTCCCACCAGGCCCTGCAGGAGGTCTGCACGCAGGGGCAGCATTCACGCGCACACGGACGCAAAGCGCGCACGATCACACGGCGCACTAACTCACACACACACACGGTGCGCGAACTCACACTCACACACGACACACTAACAACTCACACACGGCGCACTAACTCACAACTCACACACGGCGCACTAACTCACACACACACACGGTGCGCGAACACACACACACGACACACTAACTCACAACTCACACAAGGCGCACTAACTCACACACACACGGTGCACGAACTCACACTCACACACACACGGCACACTAACTCATAACTCACACGACGCACCAACTGACACACACACGGTGCGCTAACTCACACTCACACGGTGCACTAACAAAGACAAAGATCCCCCGTGCAGCCTCAACAGACTGTCGGGGAAAGTGCCATTAGCGTGGAGCGCCTACGAAGGCCACCACTGCACGCGCCCGGCCGCCTTTGTCTCCCCACTGCTGATATTTACACATCGCACCGGGAACTAATTTGAGGCCGAGTCTACCTTGGGGAGGCCCAGGACAGATTAAGATGACGGGAATCGAACCCGGGTCGAACCTACACACACGTATGCGTGGGCACACAACAACAACCACCACAACCATCGCCATTCGCCACTAAGTGGCGGTGACCTCACCACGGCGCCTGTGCCAGGCTAGGTGCACTTTAAGGCCGCGTGAAGTGTGGAACGCTCGCTGGCAGGAGGTCACGGGACAGACCCAGGTGCCATGGGTCGACTGATTGAGATGAATGACCGATACACCACCTGTGCCTCCTACTGTGCCAACTTGCTGTGCTTTAGCCAACCGGCGCTCCGCTCGTTGTTGTGAGCGTCGCCCTCCGTTATTGCTGGAGGGCGACTGCCTCCAGCTGCCCAGTAGCAGCAGTAGCGTCCTTCACGAGCCTCCTCCACCCACCCTCACTCACTGCCACTCACACTCACCACCACCCCCCACCATCCATCACCCCGCCACCCACACACCACCCCCACCATCCATCACCCCGCCACCACACCACCACCCCCACCATCCATCACCCCGCCACCCACACTCACCACCCCACCATCCATCACCCGCCACCCACACCACCACCCCCACCATCCATCACCCCGCCACCCACACTCACCACCCCACCATCCATCACCCCGCCACCCACACCACCACCACCCCACCATCCATCACCCGCCACCCACACTCACCACCCCACCATCCATCACCCCGCCACCCACACCACCACCCCCACCATCCATCACCCCGCCACCCACACTCACCACCCCACCATCCATCACCCCGCCACCCACACCACCACCACCCCACCATCCATCACCCCGCCACCCGTGTCGTAGCCACGGAGGGGGCCAGGGCCGCGTGTGGTGCCGCCCGCACACCTGGGATGTTCTCGAGGAGCCGCTGGCGTGCGGACGCCCGGGCCTCGCGGGCGTGCGTGGGCGTGCGCGCGGGCCCGGCCGCGGCGAGGCGCCCGTCGGCCAGTAGGCCTCGCGCAGCGCGTTCACGTACGACGCCACCATCGTCTCGCTGAACACAAACTCGATGCTCTCGCCGATCTGCCTGTGAGCGGTGGGGGAGGGGGGGGGCATGGGGAGATGGGGGAGATGGGGGAGATGTTTACACGCTTGATGTTGAGTGCTCATGTTCTGGCTAAGTCGACCTAGGGGAAGCCCAGGACGGCTGTGTGTACACATATATATCGCTCGTCACTGGGAATTCAAAGCTGGCCACCGGTTTTCATACCGCGACATGGGGCCAACGTCCGATCTTTTCTGCGGAGCGAACCAGCGTGCCACCGCTCCAACGATAAAGATCCCCCGTCTAGCCTCGGCGGACTGTTGGGGCAAGTGCTGTTAGCGAGGGGCACTCAAAGGGGTCAGCGGCCAGCACCACGCCCAGAATCAGAATATTTATACCGGACAAATCCTATGAGCCATAAAGCTCTTTCCACGCCCGACCGCCTTTGTCTCCTCAATGAGTGTTAACATCTGGGAGGAGATCAGAGCACCCCGAGAGATCTCCACGCATGCGAGGGGGAAACGCTCTATCCCGCCCTCTCCTGGCTCCTCACGGGAAGGCGTCTGTGCACGGCGATCGACCAACCCTCTCCCGCTGCTCCCTCTCCCGCGCTGGAGCAGCCACCAGCACCGCCGCAGCGGCTCAAGGGGGTCCCAAGACATTTCCGGGCGAGCGGACGAGCGCCAATCTGACCCTCACCTGTTGATGGTTCTCCCGAAAGTGATCTGCACGAAGCCCATGAGCGTCTTCCGAACCCACTTAAACACTGCACGCGCACACGCAGACACGCAGACACGCGCACGCACACACACGGAGACGGACGGAGACACGCACGCTGTTGGGGCTGCCGGAGAACGCCACTTACGGCCGCACGAATCCGCCACGGCAGAGGTCGCAACCGGGTACCCGATACCCGTACCCTACCCGATACCCGGCTACCCGGCCGGGTACGGGTACCCGTTTGCGACCCTGGTGCGGCCGGGTACGGGTAGGCCGTGAGTCACTGGTGAGTAACCGTTTGTCACTCATTTCCCAACGTCTTGGCTCTTCTCACAATTCAAGTTCCTAGAATCAACCCACCCGTGCCTGCAACATGGCTTCATCCAGAGGTCGCAATCGGGTACCCGATACCCTACCCGATACCCGGCCGGGTACGGGTAGCCGGGTATCGGGTAGGGTACGGGTACCCGTTAGTGATCCTGGTGCGGCCGGGTACGGGAATCAAAACCCGTTTGCGCCCGGGGCGAGATCGGAGCGATCCCGGGGCGTGCGCGTGACCGTGGCCGCACGGTCCTGAGTGCGTGCGGTCGGGTGGAGGACGAAACCCGGACGGTGCAACCTTCATTGTGTGAACCGGAGGCTTGAGATTCTAGTGACGTGATGCACGGTGTTTGATCCCGAGTGGTCTGGAACCCACGATGTGGAGGGAGCGATGGCCAATCTGTGATCTAGATAGCACCATCTGCAGCATGCGGTTCAGATCGTGTGGTCCGTGCCGTGCGATCCGCGCCGTGCGGTCCGTGCGGTCCTTACTTCCGCGCAGCTCGAAGATCTCCCCGAGGAGCAGGAAGCAGGGCTCGGCGATGGAGTCGCGCCGGCTCAGCAACCCGTCCACCTCGGAGTCGGAGAGGTCGCTGTCGCTCTCGTCCTCGTCCTTGCAGCGGGGACACCGTGCCACAAACAGGCAGGCGGGCAGACGGGCAGGCAGGCAGACACGCAGACAGGCAGACGGGCAGGCAGACAGACAGGCAGACAGGCAGACACGCAGACGGGCAGGCAGACAGGCAGACGGGCAGGCAGACAGACACGCAGACAAACACGCAGACAGGCAGACGGGCAGGCAGACAGACACGCAGACAGGCAGACGGGCAGGCAGACAAACATGCAGACGGGCAGGCAGACAGACAGGCAAACACGCAGATGGGCAGGCAGACAAACACACAGACAAACAGATAAATAAATATAGAAAAGACAGATAGACGGGCAGAGGGACCGCAGCTCGGTGGAATTCAGTTGCGCGGTGGGTCAGTGTGTGGGTGTGTGTGTGGGTGTGTGAGTGTGTGAGTGTATGTGTGGGTGCGTGTGTGTGTGTGAGTGTGCGCGCGTGTGTGCGTGTGTGTGAGTGTGTGTGAGTGTGAGTGCGTGCGTGTGTGTGGGTGTGTGAGTGTGTGTGTGTGAGTGGGTGTGTAGGTGTAGTGTGGGTGCGTGTGTGTGTGTGTGTGAGTGTGCGCGCGTGTGTGTGTGTGTGAGTGTGTGTGAGTGTGAGTGCGTGTGTGTGAGTGTGTGTGTGGGTGTGTGAGTGGGTGTGTGTGTATGTGTGGGTGCGTGTGTGTGAGTGTGCGTGTGTGCGTGTGTGTGTGAGTGTGTGTGAGTGCGTGTGTGAGTGTGCGTGTGGGTGTGTGTGGGTGTGTAGCGTATGTGTGGGTGCGTGTGTGTGAGTGTGTGTGTGTGAGTGTGCGTGTGTGAGCGCGTGTGCGTGTGAGTGAGTGCGTGTGAGTGTGTGAGTGGTTGAGCGTGGGTGTGGGTTGTGTGAGTGGGTGTGTGAGTGGGTGAGTGTGTGTGTGAGTGTGTGAGCGTGTGTGAGTGTGCGCGTGTGTGAGTGTGAGTGCGCGTGTGTGTGAGTCGCTGTGAGCGTGGGTACGACTTGACTGCGCGCCTACGTCCTTGTGGGTGAGCAGGTGTGTGAGCGTGGGTGATTGTGCGCGTCAGTCCTTGTGGGTGAGTGTGTGAGCGTGGGTACGCTTGTGCGCGCCTCAGTCCTTGTGTGGGTGTGTGAGCGTGGGTGACTTGNCGCGCGTGTGTGCGTGTGTGTGAGTGTGTGTGAGCGTGTGTGAGCGTGGGTACGACTTGACTGCGCGTGTGTGCGTGTGTGTGAGTGTGTGTGTGAGCGTGGGTACGACTTGACTGCGCGTGTTGCGTGTGTGTGAGTGTGTGTGAGGTGTGTGAGCGTGGGTACGACTTGACTGCGCGTGTGTGCGTGTGTGTGAGTGTGTGTGTGAGCGNGGGTACGACTTGAGCGCGTGTGTGCGTGTGTGTGAGTGTGTGTGTGAGCGTGGGTACGATTGACTGCGCGCCTCACGTCCTTGTGGGTGAGCAGGTCTCCCGGGAGGCGTCCAGGAGGTTGGCCAGCGAGAAGCCGGAGCTCTTCTTGCAGCTGCCCGTGTCTTGAGGTAGCGGGCGAGGGCGAGAGGAAGGCGTACAGCGCCTCGCTCTGACACAGCTTGTCGTCGAAGAGGAGCTTCTGAATGGGGGGGAGGACGTGGGGGGCGAGGAGGTGGAGGTCAAGGCTAGCTTGACGAGCGGGCGGCGAGCGAGATAGCAGGCGGGCGAGCGTATGAGTGAGCGAGCGAGTGAGAGATAGCGAGCGAGTGAGAGATAGCGAGCGAGTGAGAGAGATAGCGAGTGAGTGAGAGAATGAGTGAGCGGGCGAGTAAGCCTGTGAGTGAGAGAGAAAGTGAGTGAGAGACTGAGAGAGATAGCAAGCGAGAGAATGAGTGAGATAGCGAGTGAGTGTGTGAATGAGTGAGCGAGTGAGTGAGAGAGATACAATATGAGCGAGTGAGAGAATGAGTGAGAAAGATCGCGAGTGAGAGAGCAAGCGGGTGAATGAGTGAGCGAGTGAATGAGTGAGTGAATGAGTGAGAAAGATAGCGAGTGAATGAGTACGTGAATAAGTGAGTGAATGAGTGAGCGAGTGAATGAGTGAGAAAGATAGCGAGTGAGAGCAAGTGGGTGAGAATAAGTGAGCGAGTGAATGAGCGAGTGAGAAAGACAGCGAGCGAATGAGTAAGTGAATCAGTGAGTGAATTAGTGAGCGAGTGAATGAGTGAGAAAGACAGCAAGGGAATGAGTAAGCAAGCGAATGAGTGAGTGAGAATGGTACCATGTGAGTGAGCAAGCGAGTGAATGAGCGAGTGAGAAAGACAGCTAGGGAATGAGTGAGCGAGTGAACGGGAAGCCTTCACTCAGTAGTTGATATTTCGTGAAGATGGTAGCCGAGTAGAAAAGTGGTCACTTTGTCATTACCGGAGAACCATTGCGTTTCTAACGGAGCTCGGAATGAAACCAACGCCGCTGGTTAAAATGAGGCGATGGGTAACAAAGTAGTTGAGTTCTCTCTACGTGGAGGGACGGACACGGGAGGAGGCAGACTGTCTGGCAAGTCGATTCGTGTTGGAGAGCAGATCCACAACATTTACAATCCGAGTGTGGATTTGCTCTCCAACACCTCGGTTAGTGCTGTACTAGCGACGAATTGGCACGTTCTGTTTACGTGACAAACCTTACTTATTGGCTGTGTCGGGTGGTGGCGGGTTTAACGACACATTTTATTTTACGCGATCTAACCCAAAAAAATGTCTGTGATAGATGACACTGGTCGCGAAAGCCTCCGTGTTGAACTGATCACTGAAGGCCTAACGGAACAGAAGTGGCCTAGGACCGACAAGACCCTTAATCCGGCCCCGTCACGGTGTTGTTGTTTCGTGTCGCGGCTGGGTACCTCCAGGAAGAGGTTGAGCTGGTTCTTTGACTTCTCCAGGAACTTCTGGTCGATGGATTTGAAGGGGATCTTACTCAGGGTGGGCAGAGGCATTTTCTTCAGTGCAGGGCAGCACTGCACGCACGGAGTTACACAATCAAAACTAAATCCTCCCACCCACCTCCCCTGCCCGTGTAGCCTTTAAGAGACTTGTGGAGGCAGTTAACATCTCCCAGTCACCGTGGCATCACTGGTGTTGGGCGTGAGCGGGTCGCCCGGGGTTCGTAGCGCAGCGCGCTAACCACGACGCTACCGCTCCCCACCACAGGACCGGTTCAGATAATCGTCACTGGTGTTGGCCGTGAGCAGGAATCGAACTCGGGTCGCCGGCTTCATAGCGCTAACCACTACACTACCACTTCCATGCACACGCACGCAGACACACACAGACACACACACACACAGACACACACACACGCAGCGGTTAGCTCTGCGCTGCGCTACAAACTGAAGTTCGATGCCCGCTCGCGGCCAACACCAGCGACGATCATCGGAACCCCCTCCTTGGCCTTCCCCTAGGTCGACTCGGCCTAAAAACGAGCGCCCGCTGCCGCAGCGCGCATCATAAAACAACCCGCACCGGGGAGGCTCCGGCCACGCCGCCCGGTCGTCACGACGCGTCTTCGGCCTACGCCGGCGCTCGCCGCTTGCGGGGGCCGCACGGGGCGTGGGGTGGGGGGGTAGGGGGTGTGGGGGGGCGGGGGGGTGTGGGGGCGGGGGGGGGTTGCACCTCGCAGAGGCGGCGGTGCAGCCGGTGGAAGTCGGCGAGGGTGCGGGACACGACCCAGCCCATGGAGGAGGCCGAGGGGCGCTCGGCACGGCCCAGCTGCACCATGATCACGTAGCACGGCACCTGCTCGCCGCCCTCCTCCTCCGCCTGGGGAAGCCGTTCCCGCGCACACGGACGCAAAGCACGCACGGTCACACGGCACACTCAACACACACGGCGCACTAACACACACACCGCGAATACACTCAACGGACACTACTCACAACTACACACAGTGCGAATCACCTAACACGGCCGGAACTCTGGCACACGAGGGGGTGGGTGGCCAACACCACGCCAGGCCGCCTTTGTCTCCCCAGTGACGATGTTTACACACCGCATCATTTGACAAGACAAAGATGTTTGTTGTGTTGTGTGTGAGCGACATGCACACGTCTGTACGTAACGCAAAAACAGATACACAGATAGACACACAGACACAAAGACAGACAGACAGGACACAGATACACACACAGACACACACACAGACAGACAACAGACAGAGACACAGACACACACACAGACACACAGACAGACACAAGACAACACACACACAGACAGACACACAGACAGACACAGACACACACACAGACACAAAGACAGACAGACAGACAGAGACACACACACAGCCACACAGACACAGACACACAGAGACACACACAGACACACACAGACAAACACACACACAGACACACACACAGACACACACAGACAGAAACACACACAGACACACACACACACACACACACACACACAGACACATACACAGACACACACACAGACACACGCCACACGCGTGTCACCTCGCAGTGGGAGATGGTGGCCGTCCACTGGCCGATCTTCTCCCACCACGTGTCCGTGCGCTCGATGTGGAAGTCCAGCTCCTGGCACTCCTTCCTGAGCGCCGCGATGTCACTCTCCAGCTTGCCCACCATCTGGGGGCGGGGGGGGGGGACGCAGCGGCTCGTTTGTGCTCACTCGTTTGTATTGTTCTGTCTCGTTTGTATTGTTCTGTTTGTCTCGTTTGTATTGTTCCGTCTCGTTTGTATTGTTCTGTGTGCATTGTTCTGTATGTATTGTTCTGTGTGCATTGTTCTGTGTGCATTGGTCTGTCTCGTTTGTATTGTTCTGTGTGCATTGTTCTGTCTCGTTTTTTTGTTCTGTGTGCATTGTTCTGTGTGCATTGGTCTGTCTCGTTTGTATTGTTCTGTGTGCATTGTTCTGTATGTATTGTTCTGTTTCGTTTGTATTGTTCTGTGTGTATTGTTCTGTGTGTATTGTTCTGTCTCGTTTGTATTGTTCTGTGTGTATTGTTCTGTGTGTATTGTTCTGTGTGTATTGTTATGTCTGTGTGCATTGTTCTGTCTCGTTTGTATTGTTCTGTGTGCATTGTTCCGTCTCGTCTGTACAGTGTCTCATTTGTTCCATGTCATTTGTCCCGAGCGTTGTTGCCGTGAACGAACAAATGAACGAGCGCGGAGTCACCGCCACCGCCACCAGGGTCGGCATGACGACGGCCGCAGCACCTTGCGGTCCGGCTTGGGGCGGTGAGGATGGAGGCCAGCGCCTGCCGCTTGTACTCCAGCTTCTCGCTCAGCTGGTGCAGCTTCGAGACGGCGGCGTCCGTCTGCTCGCAGGGGGGGCTGCCCCGCCCCGCCCCGCCCCCGCGCCGCCCCTGCCAAGGCCACCGCGGCCGCCACCCCCTCGGCCTGCGTGGGGGGTGTGGTTGGGAGGGGGGGGTGACAGCAGGAATAGAAGCTCAAGTTTTATCGTCGTTGTCATCATCGGCAGAGGCACGGCATTATCTTTGTTTTTTTGGTAAAGTCACGTAGGCGAAAATAAAAAATAAAACAACTAAATTAAACCACGACGTTTCGGAAGCAACACAAGCATCGGTCATCAGGTGTGACTGCTCCAGCAAAATTAATACGCTACTTGCTGGAGCAGTCACACCTGATGACTGATGCTTGTGTCGCTTCCGAAACGTCGTGAGATTTAATTTAGTTGTTTTATTTTTTATTTTATTTAGTTTTCACCTACGTAACTTTACCGTAAAAACTAAAGAGTATGGATCCTTGCAGTCACGAAAACTTCAAATCTAGAATAAACACAGCATTCTCATCAAGAGCCTTATCACCATGAACAACAACAATCGTAGCATATTATCATTAGCAGCAGCAGAAGCAGCATTCCCATCGACAGCAGCAGCATTATCTTATCAGTAAGGAGGCCTTTGGATAAACACCATCTCCCCCACCCCCTACCGCACAAACTTGGCAGGACACTGCAAGTGCAAGAAGAATAGCAGCCGTCGTGACACCAGCAACAACAAAGCGTGGGGAGAGGCCTGGTGCGGGCAGTGGTGTCGAGTGCGATTGGCCTAAAACTCTGGCTCGGCGTTAAACGCGGCACGCGCGGCGTGCGGTTCCTGCTGTGGCGAGCATGCATGTGCAAGCATACGTGTGTGTGCGTGCGAGTGTGCGTGCGTGTGTGTGCGCGCGTGTGCGTGTGGAAGTGCGAGTGTGTGTGTGTGTGTGCGTGCGAGCGTGTGTGCGCGTGTGGAAGTGAATTTGCACGGTCAGCGCACACAGAGTTCCGCGCGTGTGCGGGAGCTGCTGCTGCTGCTGCACTGCTGGTAAGTGCCCCGTGGTGCCCGTGTGCTCGCGATCTCTCTCTATTCTTTCTCCACCGATGTCACGAATCACAAATTGGGTTTCTCTCAGGTCGGATCGTCGCGCAGTAGCATCGTGTCGATTTGTGCGACGCTAAATGCTAGCCACCACCGCCACCACCAGCCGACGGGGGCAGTCAAACAACGGGATGAGGCTTGAGCTGCTGTTACCATCTCATGATGATGACGACGATTTCTGGCTGCAATCTCCAGCAAAACGTCTTCAGAGGAAAATTGGCAAAAGTTGCTCGGGCTTTTCAACATCCCCCTCCGCCTCGGGTTTTGCCGAACAACTAAAATCAATCGGAACGTTTTCCCTGCGCGACGTGACAACTCCATTTCGCTCGCTCTCCCGCTGGGCCGGTGGAGGGGGTTACGGTTACATAAAAAGATACAAATTTTCACACGGCGATTCCGAGCCCAATAATAACCGATCGTGCTACTTGGGGAATGTTTTTCGGCAAGAGATTGACCCAAGTCTGCGATTGCCAAACGCGCACCTCCCCGTTCAAACGAGCAAACGGCCGCCATCAGGCTCGGGGCCAGTGGTGGAAATTCCACATTACCGTGGCGGGGGTTTAGTCTGCTACCGGATTAGCCGACATCGTTAGGGACTGTCGGCACGAATGCTGTTGGCGAGCGGGGGGTGTGGCGTGTGTGTGGCGGCGTGGACAGCACCACACGTGCCTGGGTGCCTTTTGTCTCGGCGGCGGTGAAGTTCGTTTTGAGGCTGAGTCGACCTAGGGGAGGCCCAGAACTGGTTCAGTTAATCATCGAACGATCGAACTCGGGTCGCTGGGTTCATAGCGCAGGGTGCTAACCGCAACAGTGCACGGACACACACAGAATTGCACACGAGGAAATGCGCACGCACCAACACAATTATGCCAAAGCCTCCCCCCTACTTCTGCCCTCCGCTGCTGCCCTCTGCTGCCGCCCAACACAACAGCGGCCGCACTCACGCGAGCGCCAGCGCCTCCATCTTCGTCTCCCTCCTCGCCGTCGTCTTCTTCCATCTCATCCTCCTCCTCCTCCTCCTCGTCCTCCTCCTCCTCCTCCACCACTTCCTCCTCCACCACCACCACATCTTCCTCTTCCTCCTCCTCCTCCTCGTCATCTTCCTCCTCCTCCCCTTCCTCCTCGTCGGCCGCCCCGGAGCCCCGCACGACGGCAGAGCGGCGCCCCTCGGGTCGGTCGGGGCGGGCGGTGTGCCGGCGCCCGCGTCGTCCTCCCGGGCGCTGCCCGCCAGCCACGCCTCGTAGGCCCGGCTCACGAGGAACGAGGGGTAGTACTTGTCCCGCAGGAGGAGGCCACGCCCGCCTGGATGCCGTGCAGCACCTCGGGGCCGCGCTCGCCCGAGATGCACTCCTGCACCGCGCGGTAGCTGGCGCGGTCGACCGCGATGGCGCGCCGGCTGTCCACGAAGAAGTCCTGGTAAATCTCGCCCACGATCTGAGCCGTGTCGGTCTGTGCGGGG
Source organism: Lethenteron camtschaticum (assembly GCA_018977245.1). NCBI lineage: Eukaryota > Metazoa > Chordata > Hyperoartia > Petromyzontiformes > Petromyzontidae > Lethenteron > Lethenteron camtschaticum. The sequence goes on from MU249630.1 coordinate 6,346,713, forward strand.
GGGGGGTGGGGCGTAGGGGTCGAAGGTCGGAAGGTCAGCGGTTTTAAGGAGCAGTGGCCAGTTGTGAAGAAGTAGAATTCCCAGAGCGAGGCTCTCCCATCGAGTGATTTGAATCGGAGCCGAGGGAGGACTGCCCTCCGGCTGTTTCACACAACTGGCGACAAGTTCGTTGCGATGAGTCGCCTGCTACTGTGAGGCCAGTCTGTCTGGGTCTGTCTATAGACCCCACCAGGACCAGTCTGTCTGTGTCTTGTGTAGAGACCCCACCAGTACCAGTCTGTCTGGGTCTGTCTATAGACCCTACCAGTACCAGTCTGTCTGTGTGTTGTGTAGAGACCCCACCAGTACCAGTCTGTCTGTGGTGTGTAGAGACCTTACCAGTACCAGTCTGTATGTGTGGTGTGTAGACACCCTACAAGGACCAATCAGTCTGTGTGGTGTGTAGAGACTCCACCAGGACCAGACTCTCTGTGTATTGTGTAGAGACCCACCAGTACCAGTCTGTCTGTGTGTTGTGTAGAGACCCACCAGTACCAATCTCTCTGTGTGTTGTGTAGAGACCCCACCAGTACCAGTCTGTCTGTGTGGTGTGTAGACACCCTACAAGGACCAGTCAGTCTGTCTGTGTGGTGTGTAGAGACCCACCAGTACCAGTCTGTCTGTGTGTTGTGTAGAGACCCACCAGGACCAGTCTGTCTGTGTGGCGTGTAGACACCCTACAAGGACCAGTCAGTCTGTGTGGTGTCTAGACACCGGTCCGTCACACTTAACAACCGGTTGGAGACATTTTGCTGGTAGTTAACAACCGGCATCATCGGGCTGCGGCCGGCGCCGTTGTAGTGTCGCCAGCGACCTTGGCGCTTGCTTGAGGTGCTCCACCGCCTCCCAGTAGTCCAGCAGCGTGCGCTTGTCCCAGCGCTCCAGGTAGCGGCCGAAGCACTGGCGCGCGGACGCGCTGGCGAGCACCTCCTCGAACCTCAGCAGCTGCGACGGGAATCGCACGCACGCACAAGGATGCCGATCCCCGTGCAGCCTTGACAGAACGTCGCGGCGAGTGCTGTCCGCCTGCACCTGTGAAGGCCGGCGCGGCGCGCGACGGGGTGGGCGGCCAGCACCGCGCCCGGCCGCCTTTGTCTCCCAAGTGGCGATGTTTACTACACACTGCGCCGGGGTACTCATTTGAGGCCGAGTCGACCATGGAGAGGCCCAGGACGGGTTCAGATAATCGTCACCGGTGTTGTTGGTGGCCGTGAGCAGGAATCGAACTCGGGCCGTCGGGTTCGTGGCGCGGCGCGCTGCACCACCGCTCCTGTACGCACACAGGTACGCACGCAAAGACTAAGATCCCCCGCGTAGCCCACGCAGGCTGTTGGGACGAGGGCGCCGAGCAAGGCCGGCACGGCGTGGGGTGGTCAAATCTCAAGGGGCTAAAACCGGGAATTGAACCCAGAATGCCGACGGCGCTGACGCGGCCATCGTGACTCACGCGGCGGTGCGGGGTGGTGGCGGTGGTGGGTGAGACTCACGCGGTGGTGCGGGGTGGTGGTGGAGGGAGACTCACGCGGCGGTGCGGGGTGGTGGCGGGCGGCCCCCCCTCTCCCCGTCGGGGACGGCTGTGCCCCCTCCCCGCGGGGGCCAGGCCCCCCCCCCAGCAGCGCGATGCGCTTGTCGCACTGCGCTCGCGCCACCGTCAGCTGGTTCAGGTAGCGCTTCACGTTCCGCGAGCGCAGCAGCTCCCCCTTGCCGGCCTCCCTGCTCACTGGCGGGTGGGGGGGCACGTGGGGTGGGGGGCACGTGGGGGTGGGGGGGCGCGTGGGTGGGGGTGGGGGGGGCGCGTGGGGGTGGGGGGGCACGTGTGGGTGGGGGTAGAGGGGCGGGGGTTGGAATTGGTCGACGCGTCGCACCTCGAATCGATTCTCCCGCGCGTTCGTCTCCGTCGTCGCGCGAGGAGGGAGGGGCGGGGAGCGTGGGGGGGAGGGAAGGGAAGTTGAGGGATGTGGAGGGGGGGGCTGAGGATGGGGAGGAGGGGCAGCAGGAGGGGGCGGTGGAGGGAGCCCTGGGCCAGTCGGTCCTCGTGGTTTAATTCGCACCGGCGCTGTAATCCGATTACCGGAGTCATCGAGGACTCCACCGATAATGATCGCTTCGGTTCCTCGACCACTCGTGCAGCACGAGAGGGCGGGGGACTGGTGACGCTCGCATCATCACCATCATGCGCCGCGTCGCGCTGGTCATTTACAAATCTTCGTCGATTAATCCGTTATCAATGGAGCCGGCGGCGTTGCACCACGAGCTCTGATCAACCCGTCTCGTTGCTATGGACACGCTCACGGAGCGGTAACCTGGTGATCCGTGCAAGTCAACATCAGTCCATCTCCGCGTGCTCACGTGCGCGCGCGCGTGTACGGCACGCACACGAGCGTGTGCGTCGATGTGCACTGAACTTCTTTCGCACCGTACGTAGCCAACCGTGCTAATCGGAGGTGCGGAGGCCGCACTGGTTAGCGCGCCGCGCTACGAGCCCGGCGACCCCGGGGTTCAATCGCCGCTCGCGAACAATAACGGAGTCAGAATATTCATTTATCCTGGAGGACATCCGACGAGCTAGGAAGCTCTTCCGCACGGACGTCCGATGGACGAACTGCTGCCGAGCCTCCGCTCGCTCGACTCGCTCCCTGTGAACGAGTGACAGCTCGCGCGGTGCGTCGCCAGACAAAGGCGGCAGGGCGTGCGTTGGTGCCGGCCCACCCCACCGCTCGCGAACAGCTCTTGCCCCGACAGCCCCTTGAAGGCTACGCGGGGCGGGGGGGACCTTTGCCTCGGTGCTCATAGGCCGCGGGTGAACGGAGGCTCCGCGGGTTTAGCGGGGGATACCGGGCTCCGAGCCCTCGGCGCCATCGGCCTCTCACCGTTCTTGACTTGCGGGAAGTGGCTGAGCGTGGTGGCCTGAATGATCTCCACCATGATCTGGTACCTGCACACACAGACGCGCGCACGGGCACAGGACGACGCATCAGCCGCTCGACTGTCGCCCTCCTCTCCTCTTGAGCGCAGGAGGCCCAGGAGAGGCCAGAAAAATTGTCAGAAGCGGCGCGTGGGTCGGAGTCGTGACGGAGGCAGACGCGTGGGGGGGTCGAAGGGGTCACCTGAGCTGCATGAGGAAGTCGATGTCGCTGCTGCCGTGGATGAGTTTGACGAAGTCCTCGTAGCTGGGCGCGTAGGCGTAGGAGCGGGGGTGCTTGCCCCCGCGCCGCCGCCGCCGCGACGCTCCAGCTCGGCGAGGAGCGAGCGGTTCACGAAGTCCGGGTCGCTCAGCAGCTCCACCAGCGGCTTCAGCACTGAGACCAGAGACAAGGATCACCCCCCACCCCTCCCCCACCTGTCGCGAGTAGCACGGCTAACGAGTGGGCGGGCAGTCAAACGCCACGTCCGGCCGCCTTTGCCTCCCCGGTGCCTCCCCGGATAAAATATTCGCCCGCTGTTATTGGTCGCAAGCGGGAATGGAACCCGGGTCGCCGAGTTCGCAGTGCAGGGCCCTAAACCGTGACCGTTCCCGCTCCCTGCTCGGGCACACACAAAAAACAGACTGTTGGGGAGCCGTCGTTTTAGACTGCCGCGCCGGGAGATAGAATCGGCGACTTCCGGCGCCGACCCGAACCAAGAACGCGGCCGAGGCGCAAAGGTGGGGGCGTGGGGGGATGTGGGGGACGTGGGAGGCATGGGGGGGATGTGGGGGCGCGGAGGGTACGTGGGGGCAGGAGGCCGTGTGGGCACCTCTCACGGCGAACACCTCCGTGAGGACGACGACGAGGCCCAGGGAGCGAGCGTCGCGCCGCGGCAGCAGCGCCAGCAGCAGCGCCCGCGTGCACGCGCGCACAAACTGCAGCTCCGCCTGCGAGCTGCGCAGGCAGGGTGCAGGGGAAGGGGAGGCGCTCCGCCTCCCACCTGCCAAACGAGCGCAAGTCACGCCCACGAGTGAATTGCTGGCTGTCGATCACGGAACAAGCCACATCTTGCCAAGGTGGCGAGATGTTAACTACCTCGCCTGGTCTGCAGGAGGTCGTGGGTTCGATCCCGACCCTGACGCCTGCTGCTGTATATTTGGAGTTAGCGTGTCTCTCTCTCCCCGTGGTCGCGTGGATTTTTCCCCGGGTTCTCCGGTTTTTCCCTCCACATTTAGCAACACGCGTTTACAGTATTTGGCTACTTCTATACATTTCCACGTAATGAGCCACTTCGCTGAGCTATCATTTGTGGCCAGGTCGCTTCTGAAAAAGAACTATACGGCTCAGCGGGCCTTTATTTTCATACAAGCACAGTGTGTCGGTGCTAAAAGACAAACCGCAACGGTGAAAGCTACAGCGGCACCGGCGCCCGCGAGTGCGGCTCACCTGTCGCTGGCGACGCGCAGCGCGGCAAAATGCGCGGTGAGGGCGCGCGCCAGGTCCCGGGCGACAAGCCGCGGCGCGTCCACGCGGCCCAGCCGCGAGCGGGCCTCCCGCACGGCCGCCCACAGGTCCTCGGTGAGCAGGGCCTGCAGCGTCGCCTGGTCCAGGCTCAGGGGCGCGTACCACGAGAGCACAAAGTCCCGCAGCACGTACTCCCACACTGCACGGCGGCGTGGAGGGACGCGGGGTGAGGTGGGAGGGGGCGGAGGGAGATGCGTGGAGACACGGGGAGACATAAACGAGTACCTGGTGCGGTGTGTAAACACTGACACGGAGACGGCTGGGCGTGGCGCCGGGCTTCATAGGTGCTCGCTAACAGCACTCGCCCCTAGAGTCTTTGTGGCTACTCAGGGGACCGACTGTTGTTTGTATGTGCGCACGTCTGTCAATGGGGACCCGAATTTGATAGCCGCTCACGGCCAACACCGGTGACGAATATCTGAACCGGTCTTGGGCCTCCCCTAGGTCGACTCGGCCTTAAATATACTTGGTGCGATGTGTAAGCATTGCCACTCGGGAGATAAAGACGTCCGCTTGTGTGCTGTGCCGGCCTTAATAGGCGCTCGCTAATGCCCTAACAGCATGTTAATGCTGCACGACGGCGGGGGGGGGGGGTCTTTGTAGGTGTGGTTATTGTTTATGGTTGTGTGGCTGTGTAGTGTGGTTGAGTGGTGTGGTTGTGTGATGTGGCTGTGTAGTGTGGGCATCTTTGTCTTTGTTTTTGTCTATCAGCTGTTCATCGCACCTTCCTTGAGCGCCTTGTCCATGGTGTGAGACAAGTGGATCCGTCTGTTCTGCGAGCACTGCGACGGGATCGCCATTATCGCCCTCTGCAACACGACACGGCACGGGGGGAGAGTGGGCGCACATCACAAGGGCGGCGTGGCAAAGACCCTCCTCCTCCCCCCTCCTCCTCCTCCCCCCCCCTCCTCCTCCCCCCTCCTCCTCCTCCCCCCTCCTCCTCCTCCCCCCTCCTCCTCCTCCCCCCTCCTCCTCCTCCCCCCTCCTCCTCCCCCCTCCTCCTCTTCCTCGTGATACATTTTTTCGCGGCTTTCCAACTCGGACCGAGAGCGCCATTGCCAAAACTCCGTCCGCCCGTCCGTAACGGAGGGAAGAGGGGGGGGGGGGCAGTTCACGGGAACTCTCGTGACGATGATCCAATCCGACTTAAAGTTTGCTATAAAGTTGTGTTGCCGTTTAGGCCCGTGGCCCAAAACTCGGGAGATTAACACCGGCGCCTTGCCGACCAGCGCGGGGCAAGCCGTGCCGCTGCCTCCTGACGACGTCACAATACTGCCTGCCTTTCTTTTCAAGGCCAACACGCTGGCAGTGTTGTCATTGACGTACGTACGCACGCGTTTTCAACCCCGCGGCGTCACACGCGGCCTGAAGCGTAACTTCATCATCGCCGATGCAATACTTCCGAGGGCAAACGCATGAAGGGAGGCGCCACAGACGTCTACTATTTCTTTAGAACCGCTCTTTGTTGTTGCGTTTAGTTTGCTGTCCTTCCCCCGCACCTACAATTAGCACGGTTGGCTACGTACGTGCATATGCACGATTATCCTTGACATTATTAAACGCCGGTTTGCGCCATCGACGTCGCATCACGGGATCAAGAATCCATCGAGAACTCTCACAGGGCAGGGCGACCCTCTCTGTGTTGTCAGAGCACGGCCCCCGTGGAAGTGGATATCACAGAGCTGCATGCGAGACCGCTTCGCGCGAGCCCTGGGCCACACAGGGGAGAGGGCAGGGCGCTTTCCCACGCGCGCAAGCGACAACGGCGAGTAATCCTCGCTCGTCGCAGCGTGGTTGAAACCGGGATCTCGTTTCCGAGTTGATGGTCTCAGCCTGGTCAGAACGACTGCACGAAAATTGAGCTTCGCTATTTACATTCATTAATTCTGNACTTCGTTTGGATAAATTCCAAGTTCGGAGACGGTTTCAAAGCGTCGGGCGGTGAGCGCAAACCCAGATTCAAACCCAGCACCTCAGCGGTACTGGCTGCAGTGCCCGAACATAGCCATTATGAACCCCCCTAAGAGAGACAGCGACATTCAGACCAGGAGACTACATCCGGAGCGAGGATTAGAACCCAGGATACTTGAGAAATGACAACCTTAGTGCTCACATACATCCTGAACTAAAACTTAACTATTTTTTTATTTTACCAGGTAAGGCCCCTTACTGAGCTGTGTAGCACCTTTTCAGAAGTGACCCGGCCACAAATGACAGCTCAGCGAAGTTGCTTATGACGTGGAGATTTATAGCAGCAGCCAAATGCCCTGAACACGTGACGTTGATTCTAAATGTGGAGGGAAAAACCGGAGGACCAGGAGACAAATCCACGCGACCACGGGGAAGAGGAGAGACACGCAAACCCCAAATATACAGCAGGCGTCATCAGGGTCGGGATCGAACCCACGACCTCCTGTCGATCAGGCGAGGTAGTTAACATCTCCCAGCCACCGTGGCTTCCCATCCTCAGTGGTACCAGGTCAGGGGTCAGCCTCCCCATGCCAGGCTTTTGCCCATCGCAAACCCCCCCACCCCCCCCCTTTGTCTTCCCAACGCACGACGCCTCGTCACTTTTCAGACCAACCCCAGATTTCTGCCGCCCATCCCAACCCCTCTTGGTTCAGCCGCCATAGAAACTACGCCACCACTCACGACAGCCCCAATCCTTCATTTCAAATCATTCTCACGCCACGTACAATCTTGCAATTCAACTCGAAAGCGCCTCGGCTAAAATGCGCCGTATGAATCTCGACAAGACGTTCGGACGCTAGCGCCAGCCTCCCTCCCCCCGCGAGCCGCCCGAGGCGGCCGCCTCACCGAGAGCTCCTCCAGGCGCTCCTGGGCCAGCGACCGCCGCTGGAGCCGCCGGCGCCTCCACAGTCGCCGCTGGCGGAAGCGCGGGCCGGGCTCGGCGGCGGCGGCGGCGCCAGGCCTCAGCGCGTCCACCACCCCGAGCGCGAAGCAGACGCCCCACAGCAGCGCCAGCAGCAGCGCCCGCAGCCCCGGCAGCAGCGCCGGCAGCAGCAGCGGCAGGGAGAGCCCCGCGGCCAGCAGCGCCCAGCCCGTGGCGAACACCAGGAGCGAGCGCGAGGGCGGCCCCGGGGAGGACGGAGCGGTGGCGCTCACCGGCGCGGTGGCGCTCACCGGCGCGGTGGCGCCCACTGCCGCGGTGGCGGCGCAACTGGGAGCTTGGCCCGCTTTGACACTCGTGCCAATGCGTAGGGTGACACTGCTGCTGCTGTTGTTGCTGCTGTTACTGCCGTCAGCACCGCCAGCGCCACCGCCGCCGCCGCCATCTTCTGCAGGCATGGCTGCGGTCGTGTCCATCATGTGAGGCGAGTCATTGCGCTGGCGCTAGTGTGTTTGGCTGGTGGCGGCAATGGTGGTGGTGGAGATGGTGGAGCCAGGAATGATTTTGTGATACAGAGCTTCCGCTGCTGCTGCTGCTGTGTGTGGCGATGCTATTGTTGATGTAACGCTGCTGTTGCGCGTGTGGTGATGCTGATGATTATTGCAACTGATGCTGCTGCTGTTGCCAATGGTGCTGCTGTTGCCAATGTCGATGCTGTTGCTGCTGATGCTGTCTTCAATTCCACTGCTGTTGCTGCGTCCGCTGCAATTGTCTTCACGTTGCCAGTGCTGCTGCTCAAAGTTGCTGTTGCTGCCGTTGTTGCTAAAAGAACAACAGACAAGGAGGACAAATCATGCAAGTAGCAATGGACCCGACAGTGCTCTCCACAATACACGTTTTGTCCTCGGCATGATTTAATCGGTGATAACAGCGCTACGTCGTAAGCGAGTTCTATCTGAGTTCACGGCTAACGACAGCGGCGAGTAACACCAGAACGGGTCCGGTGATATAGGAACCAATCAGCACTGCCCAGTGTGGTGAAGTATGCATGTCCCAGTTTCTGCTCCTCACCCCACGAGCCCCCTTCATCTCCCTCTCATAGCCACCACCACCGTTGCTGTTCCCTCTTCATATTTCAACTGCAATATTTTGCTGTCTTTTCTTGGATTTTCTGTTTGCACTTAGTCACATATTCATTTTAAGATGTTTTTTTGTTCATGTTTTTGTTTTTTGTTTGTTGCGGTTGCACCCGATTCAAGAGCCGAATGGCTCACAGGGCTATACCTAATACATGAACTTGAACTGACAGGCTATCCATTCACCCTGTTCATTCAACCCATGTGATGCAGGTTGTGGTGCTGGTGGTCGCTCTGTGTGGCTGTGTGATGCTGGTTGTGGTGCTGGTGGTCGCTCTGTGTGGCTGTGTGATGCTAATACAACCACTCACCACCATCACACCACACCACTACACAACCACACTACACATGCACTCCACACTACACATCCACTCACTACACAACCACTCACTACACCACTACACAACCACACACTACACCACTACACACTACCCACTACACACTATACCACCACACACTACACCACTACACACTACACATCCACTCACTACACCACACACAACACCACTACACCACTACACACTACACCACTACACAACCACACACTGCACCACTACACACCACTCACTACACACTACACAACCACACACTACACCACTACACACTACACACTACACAACCACTCACTACACCACTACACAACCACACACTACACCACTACACACTACACCACTACACACAACACCACTGCACCACTACACACCACTCACTACACACTACACAACCACTCACTACACCACTACACACAACCACACACTACACCACTACACATCCACTCACTACACCACTACACAACCACACACTACACCACTACACAACCACACACAACACCACTACACACTACACAACCACTCACTACACCACTACACACTACACCACTACACAACCACTCACTACACCACTACACAACCACTCACTACACCACTACACACTGCACTACTACACACTACACAACCACTCACACCATCACACTACACCACTCACAACCATCACACTACACCACTACACATAACACTACACACACACACTACACCACTACACACTCCACACTTACACACTACACCACCACACTACACAACCACACTACACAACCACACTACACCACTACATAACCACACACTACACCCTACACCACTACACACTACACCACTACACAACCACACTACAAAACCACCCACCACACACTACACCACTCAGAACCACACTACACATACACACCACACAGTGACACTACCAACCACTGTACACCACCACACTCTACAAAACCACACACACCACACTGCACAACCACATTACACCATACCAGACAACCATCACACACACCACCACGTGACACAACCACAACTACACCACTACCAACCAACTACACATCCAACAAGCACTACACAACCACAACACAACCACACTACCAACCAACAACACACTAACCACTACACAACCACAACTACACCACTACACATCACCAACCACTACACAACCAACTAACAACCACACTACACAACCACACACTACACCACTACACAACCACACTACACTACTACATACTCACCACTACACAACCACACACTACACACTACACACCACACTCACCACTCACCACGTGACACAACCCACCTCGCCACTACACAACCACACCTACGCACTACACAACCACATCACCAAACAGACAACCATCACGTGACCACCCACTCTACGCAACACAAACACAACAACAACACCACCACAACAACACAACCAACAACGACAGCAACAACAACGGCGGCCTCCTCGCGAACGACAGCCCTGGGGGTAGCGGGGTCAATGACCAAAGGGCCGCTGAGGGCTCCTCACCAGGGGGCTGAGGCCTCCTCACCAAAGGCTCCTCACCAGAGGGCTCCTCACCAGAGGACTCCTCACCAGAGGCCTCCTCACCAAAGGGCGCCTCACCAAAGGGCTGCTGAGGCCGCTACCCGCGTACTCTTGTGTGTGTGTGGTTGTGTGTCACTGTGTGTAGTTGTGTGTCACTGTGTGTGTGTGGTGTTGTCACTGTGTGTAGTTGTGGTCACTGTGTGTGTGGGTTGTGTGTCCTTGTGTGTGGGTTTGTCACTGTGGTGTGTGGGTGTGTCACGTGTGGTGTTGTCACTGTGTGTGTGTGGTGTTGTCACTGTGTGTAGTTGTGTGTCACTGTGTGTGTGTGGTTGTGTGTCACTGTGTGGTTGTGGTCACTGTGTGTGTGGGTTGTGTGTCCGGTAGTTGTGCACTGTGTGTGTGTGGTTGTGTGTCACTGTGTGTAGTTGTGTGTCACTGTGTGTGTGTGGTTGTGGTGTGTAGTTGTGTGTCACTGTGTGTGTGGTTGTGTGTGTCACTGTGTGTGTGGTTGTGTGTGTGTAGTTGTGTGTCACTGTGTGTGTGTGGTTGTTAGTGTAGTTGTGTGTCACTGTGTGTGTGGTTGTGTGTGTCACTGTGTGTGTGGTTGTGTGTGTGGTTGTGTGTGTGGTTGTGTGTCACTGTGTGTGTGTGTCACTGTGTGTGTGGTTGTGTGTGTCACTGTGTGTGTCACTGTGTGTGTGGTTTGTGTGTCACTGTGTGTGTGTGGTTGTGTGTGTGGTTGTGTGTGTCACTGTGTGTGTCACTGTGTGTGTGGTTGTGTGTCACTGTGTGTGTGTGGTTGTGTGTGTGTCACTGTGTGTGTCACTGTGTGTGTGGTTGTGTGTGTGGTTGTGTGTGTGGTTGTTGTGTGTCACTGTGTGTGTGGTTGTGTGTCACTGTGTGTGTGGTTGTGTGTGTGTCACTGTGTGTGTCACTGTGTGTCACTGTGTGTGTGGTTGTGTGTGTCACTGTGTGTGTCACTGTGTGTTTGTGTGTGTGGTTGTGTGTCACTGTGTGTGTGTGGTTGTGTGTGTGTCACTGTGTGTGTGGTTGTGTGTGTGGTTGTGTGTGTCACTGTGTGTGTCACTGTGTGTGTGGTTGTGTGTGTGGTTGTGTGTGTCACTGTGTGTGTGGTTGTGTGTGTGGTTGTGTGTGTGGTTGTGTGTGTCACTGTGTGTGTGGTTGTGTGTGTGGTTGTGTGTGTGTGTGTGTGTGTGTGGTTGTGTGTGTGGTTGTGTGTGTCACTGTGTGTGTGGTTGTGTGTGTGGTTGTGTGTGTCACTGTGTGTGTGGTTGTGTGTGTGGTTGTGTGTGTCACTGTGTGTGTTATTGTGTGGTTGTGGTTGTGTGTGGTTGTGGTTGTTGTGTGGTTGTGTGTTTGTGGTTGTGGTTGTTGTTGTGGTTGTGTTTTTAACTCCCCACGGCGATGCCCTAGACGCCCCCCGGCTCGCGGCGGCGGCGGCGAGCCGAGTAAATAAATAAACAATCACGGTGACGTAGCACGCGTGACGTCATCCCACTAAACACCGGCGTGACGTCACGACAAAAAACAGCGCGATGACATCATCGCGAGGGGCGCGTGATCGGCGTGACGACATGACGCACCCCTCCGTCGCCCGAGCCACCCAGGTCCCGCCCAAAGCGCGCGATGACGTCACCGCACGGGGGCGCGATTGGCATGACGTCATCACCCCCATCATCCCCCCGACCCCTCTCACCCCCTCCCCTCGGTAGTTGTTCATTGGCGGGTTAAATGAAAGTTTCCGGTGAGAAACAGTTAAGCATCAGGGGTCGGCAACCAAAATAACAAGAAGAGCCATTTCTTTCCAATTCGGTACAAAATTCAGTATTTCAAGAGCCGCAATGCATCTGAGTACATACGTACTCATCGTCAAGAAGCAGCCCGTAAAGAGCCGCATGCGGCTCCGGAGCCGTAGGTTGCCGATCCCTGAGTTAAGCAAACGAGGTTACTGGCACTTTAGGTTCCGGACGCTCGTTTTTCTTTTTTTATGCTTACACAGATAAAATCGGTTAAGATCGACCGATACCGTCATAAACGTTCCTTCTAAAGAAACAATTTAATACGCCTGCTGCTAAGCGAAGCAAAGTTGTTTTTGTAAAATAAAATTAAACACGTATGGCCCCCCCCCCGGAACGTTATTACGTTGTGGGGCGGGGCGGTAACAGCAACCGCGGCAGTGACGTCACGCCGTTGCCGAGGTAACGCGTGCGGAGTGGGGGTGATGAGGGGTGAGGGGTGGGGGTGATGGGGGGAGTGGGGATGAGGGGTGGGGGTGATGGGGGGTGGGGGGTGATGGGGGATGTGATGGGGGGGGGGGTGGGGGTGATGGGGGGTGTGGGGGGGTGAGGGGTGGGGGCTGATGGGGGGGGTGGGGGATGAGGGGTGGGGGTGGTGAGGGGTGGGGTGATGGGGGGTGAGGGGTGGGGGGGTGAGGGGTGGGGGGTGATGGGGGTGAGGGGTGGGGTGATGGGGGGTGATGGGGGGTGGGGTGATGGGGGGTGAGGGGTGGGGGTGATGGGGGGTGAGGGGTGGGGGTGATGGGGGGAGTGGGGGAGTGAGGGATGAGGGGTGGGGGTGATGGGGGGTGAGGGGTGGGGGTGATGGGGGGTGAGGGGTGGGGTGATGGGGGGGAGGGGGGGAGTGGGAGAGTGAGGGATGAGGGGTGGGGGTGATGGGGGGTGAGGGATGGGGGGGTGAGGGATGGGGGGGTGAGGGGTGGGGGTGATGGGGGGTGAGGGGTGGGGGGTGATGGGGGTGGGGGGTGATGGGGGGTGGGGGGTGATGGGGGGTGGGGGGGGAGTTTGAATCGCGGCGGTTTCCGAGTCGCGAGCGGGCGCCGGACGGCGACCGTTTGACCCCCTCCAGCCTCCCGCCCTCCTCCTCCTCCCCAAGTCGTCGTCTTCGTTGTTGTCGTTGTTGTTGTCGTCGTCGCCAACAGCCCCCCGAGTCGCCAACAACAAGCCCCGCGAGTCCCCGAGGCGCGATGGAGCAAGGCGCGGGTCTCGACTCCTTCTTCGACTCGGACGGCGCCCGCGAGTCGCCGTCTCCGCCCGCCAGGTTCGCCCTGCGCGGCCTTCCAGCGCCGCTCGCAGCAGCAACAACAACGACGACGACTACTAACGCTCACACGCGGCGGTTTGAAACTTAAAGAATAAATATCACGCACACAACACATACACACACCACACACACCACACGCACACCACACGCACACACACATGTCACACACACCACGCACACAACACACACTACACACACACCACACACACGCACCACACACATCACACCACACACATCACATCACACACATCACACACACCACTTACACCACACCCCACACACACCACACACAACACACACCACACACAACACACACCACACACAACACACACCACACACAACACACACCACACACAACACACACGTGTGGCGAGCCTACCTCGCCTAGTATAGCAGGGGTTCGATCCCGACCCTGACGACGCCTACTGCTGCTGTATATTTGGAGTTTGCGTGTCTCTCTCATCATCATCACGGTGGCCAGGAGATGTTGACTACCTCGCTTGGTATACAGGAGGTCGTGGGTTCCATCCCGACCCTGACGCCTGCTGCTGCTGTATATTTGGAGTTTGCGTGTCTCTCTCTCTGTGGTGAGATGTTAACTACCTCGCGTGGTCTACAGGAGGCCGTGAGTTCAATCCCGACCCTGACGAAGCATGCTGCTTTATATTTGAGGTTTGCGTGTCTCTCTCCGTGGTGAGATGTTGACTACCTCGCCTGTGACACAGGAGGTCGTGGGTTCCATCCCGACCCTGACATCTGCTGTATATTTGAGGTTTGCGTGTCTCTCTCTGTGGTGAGATGTTGACTACCTCGCCTGGTCTACAGGAGGCCGTGGGTTCGATCCCGACCCTGACATCTGCTGTATATTTGAGGTTTGCGTGTCTCTCCCCGTGGTCGCGTGGATTTGTTGTTTCGGGGCCGTCCCTTCCACATTGAGAGCCGCGCGCAGTTCTAGAGGACGAGGCCGATATAACAAATCTCCACACGGAGATAAGACACGAAGCTGGGGCCATCATTGTGGCCAGGTCGCTTCTGACAAAAGATCTATGAAGATAGCTCAAGGGGGTCCTTCCCTGCTCAAAATATTTATTTTTTAAAATCGTTTAATGACTTTCCATGCGAGCCACGAGGCCTTACATGACCATACTCCCCGCGCCGGTCATCGCCGTCAATCCCGTTGACAACCTCGGGGTTCCGCCCCAGCGAGAGCCGGCGACACTTCACGTGCCCCCCTCAGAGGTGTGCACCTAGCCTGGCACAAGCCACAATGGCGTGACGGCGCTTGTTGTTGATGGGTTCGTTGCGAACGCTGCGGCATGAACGAACGACCCCACAAGTACGAAGTGGGGGGGGGGGGCACATCACGCGATAGGGAATCAAGAGTTGCCTACACCGGAGGAATGAATCCGATGAGTACTCGTAGGTTTTTTCGGTAAAGTCACATAGGTAGAAATAAATAAAAACAAGTAAACCCGTAAAAACAAAGTTTTTCACTCAAAATCCTTTATATGCGTGGCGGCTAGAGTCCTCTCGTCCTCTGGCTTGAGATGGCTGCCACCTATGGGTCAGATGATTGTCTGCCAGTATTAAGCAATTGGTAATTAAATATTTAATTTGTTTTCCCTAAACAGTGTAAAATTTTGGAAAAAATTTTCACGAACATTAATTGTCTCGCACACCGAGTCTGTGTGCAAAATGTCAGCTCGATTGGATCACGGGAAGTGGGTTAAAAAACGACCGAAAGATTTGCACGGTCGTAAGCAAGCACGCAAGCAAGCAAGCAAACTTAATATAAAGGATTTAAAAATAAAAAATAATAGAAATAATAATAGAAATAAAATTATCCGAATCCGATAAGCTGTAAAGCTCTTTGTTGTTCTTCTTGGTTCTTTCGGTAAAGTCACGTAGAATGGAAATAATAAAAATAAAACATAATAAAATAATTCTCACGACGTTTCGGCCACAACGCAAGTAGCCGTCCTCAGGTGGAGAACAGGTCTGTCGAGGAGACGAGTCTGAATGACACAAGCCCCAGGCTTGGAGCGACTATTTAAGCTGGGATGGAGGGGCGAAGAGCGCCTTGACAAAAGAACGTCGTGAGAATTATTTTATTATGTTTTATTATTTTATTATTTCCATTCTACGTGACTTTACCGAAAGAACCACGAAGATGAATCCCTGCAGTCACGAAAGCTCTTTGTTGCTGTTGCTGTCCCACGCCTCCGCTGACGCTCTCGCCCCGTGCTCGACAACACGTGGATGTGTGAGCATTGTAATCGTCGTGGATCTGCATCTGAGTAGCGGCATCTAACCTCTCTGCACAATGCAGGACACACTCCGTGTTCTTGTGCCGGCCGTAACAAAACGGGAAACGACAAGAAAAACTGTCTTTGTGTTTCTCCCTTGTGATGATGGGACTTTGTAGGATGAACGTTGAGATGTATAAGGGGCACGGGGTAACCTATAAAGATCTGAAGTGGTCTGTGATGAAGTCGGACACTGGTAAGGGGTGGACAGGTTTGCGTGTCAGCCACACGCCTATACCAGCGTGGTGAAGTATGGTTCAAAGAAGAAGACAAACCCATTCGTGCAGATGCCTTTATCCATCTGTTGATTGAAAATGGCATTTGCTTACACAACCACACACTACACCACCACACACTGCACCACTACACACTACACCACTACCCAACCACACACTACACCACTACACACAACCACAAACTACACCACTACACACAACCACACACTACACCACTAGACACTACACCACTACACACAACCACACATTCCACAACCACACACTACACCACTACACACAACCACACACTACACTACTACACACAACCACACACTACACCACCACACACTACACCACTACACAACCACACACTACACCACTCCTCGACTTGTCCGAAGCGTTTTACACCAGTTCACTGCTATCGCGTTGGAAAGGCGAAAATGCCAAACACATTTCAGATTGCGAAATCAACTCCACGTGCAACTTCTCTCACCGATTTCCAGTCGTCTCCGTCAACATTAGGCCACCTGACAGAACCCCCATGGCTAAGGGAGTTCCCCAGGGCTCTGTGCCGGGCAACTATAAAGTTTGTTTTTCTGCACGCCAACAATCTGGACATCTGCAATGTGCGCTCTGACATTAGAAACTTTTTTGCCGATGGCACAGCCCCCTTGGACTCCGGGAATTCCATGCAGGACCTCGATAATGTTCAAGTTAAAACCGCAATTAGTGATGTTTTCGTCTTTGTTGTGTTGCTGCTGCGCTTACGCACCACTGATCGAGGGATCATCCGTGTAACAAGTGAAATCAACTTAATCTTTGACTTGATGCTGTACGTTTGAGGTGACGTTTGTGTACATAACGTCTTCTGTGCACAACACAGGCTCGAGATGCCAGCCAATTCGCTCGACAAGGGAGAGGGCAAGCGATCGCCTCCCACCCACAGCGACGACGACTGCAGCAGCAGCAGCAGCGGCAGCTTCAGCAGCAGCAGCAGCAGCTTCAACAGCTACGGCCGCTCGCCCGGGCTCGCTCCCCAGGCAGGAAGAGCGTCACCACTCCTCCTCTTCTCTCCGACGACTCCGACTCGGACCCGACGTCGTCTGCCGCCTGCCGGAAGGGCCGAACTGTCACGCGAAACTGGAAATGAAAATCCCGACGGGGACTCCGAGGGCCGGGGACGAGGAGTGCTACTCGGACGACTTCGACGACTGCCTGGAGGAGGCGCGCAAGCGGCTGCGCCGGCTGCGCGCCGAGTCGGTGGCGCACTGCGGAGAATGCCTCGGAAGCGCCGCGCCGGCTCGCGACGGCGCCTGCGGCAGCGAGTCGGGCGGCAGCGTGACCGACGTGACGCCGCTCTCGTCCGCCGGCAGCAGCCCCCGGGACGCGCGCCGGCGGCACGACCGGCGGCCACCGCCACGGCAGGAGAACCTGAACTTCCGTCTGCGCGGGCGCGAGCGTCCGCTGGCCGCTTCCAAGGATCCGGCGACGCCGGCGGGCGCCGGCAAACGGGAAGCTGACGGCGGCGACGACGAGGAGGAGTTTGACGACCTGCTGCGGTCGGTGTTGAGCGAGAGAAGGGGGCGCGCGCCGGGCGCCGTCGCGCCGGCGCCGGCGCCGGGAGCCGGCGGACGTCGGCGGGCAGACGGAATTTCTCGTTCAACAACGCCGAGTGCGAGCGCATCGAGCGAGAGAATCGGCGGCTGCTGCGCGAGCTCTGCCACAAGTCGACGGCGCCGGGGCCGTCGGGGGGAGGAGTACGGGGAGGGGGAGGAGTGGGAGAGGCGGCAGGGATTGCGCCAGGAGGCCCTGCCGCGAGGCAGCGCCGGCGCCGGTGCTGGGCGCTCGTGCCAGCCCCTCCGCCAAGAACCGGCAAAGAGAGCACATGCGCATCGAGAGAGCCAATTATGTGAGGATGCGCGCAGAGATGTTGTTGTTCGTATGTACGTTGAACTGCTTTCACACTGTACTTAGCCAACCGCGCGAATTGGAGGTGCGAATTTGATTGTTAAGTAGTCCAGTTGCGTACGTTTGTAATGTGGGTGTAGCGTTATGAAACTGCAAGCAGCCTGTTGAACCCGGTCCCATTCTGATAACTACGTGCACGTCATCGTACGATTCCGTTCCGATGGCGTAGACGGAAAACTAAAGTAACGTTATCCGTACCGAGACCTCCCGCACCTCCGATTAGCACGGTTGGCTGCGTACAGCGCAGAATAAGTTCAACGCGCACACGTACAAGGCCATGTGGGAGGGCGTGTGACACAGTTTGGCACCAGCTATCGTAGAGTTGCGGTCGTGTCGCTGCGGTTGTCTGCGGTGAGTAACGACGTCTTTAAAAACAACGGCGCCGCCACGACGCCTCTCAAAATGAAATGAACGGCGAGCCGCCTGCGGCGCTCTGAGATGCAGCGGTGAACGTGGACACCCGGCACACGTCTCGTTACTACACCTGCCAACGGGGTTGCCCTTTCAAATGTACCAATTTGAGATGTAAGTGCCTCATCGCAGCCTATCTAAAACAAATGATTTAGCGTTGATGTCCACGTTTCTGGTCGGCATGTCCACGCGGGCAGTACACACCGTCCACTGCAGCGTGCTGCGTGTGTGCGTGTGTGCGTGCTGCGTGTGTGTGTGCTGCGTGTGTGTGCGTGTGTGTGTGTGCTGCGTGTGTGCGCGCTGTGTGTGTGCGTGTGTGTGTGTGCTGCTTGTGCGTGCTGCGTGCTGCGTGTGTGTGTGCTGCGTGTGTGTGTGCTACATGTGTGTGTGCTGTGTGTGTGCACGCTGTGTGTGTGCGCACGCGCCGCTGTGCTGTGTGCCGCCAGGCCTTGCTGAAACGGCTCGAGGCGGCCAAGGTGTCCCCCGGGCTGCGGCGCGCCGAGCAGCTGCGTGACCACGCGCGTCTCACGGGGCAGCCCTGCCCCCGTTGTCATCCTCCCGGCCAGCCTCGCACAGGTCCAAGTCCCAGGGCCGAGCCATCGGTACGTCAGTCTTTGTTGTGTGTCCGTGTGTCTTTGTGTGTGCGAGTGTGTCGATGGATGTATTTGCGGGGGAGACAAAGGCGGTCGGTTGTGGCGTTGGCCACCCACCCCCTCGTGCGCCTTGCCGGCCTCCATAGGTGGTCGCTAACTTGCCTCAACAGTCTTCTAAGGCTATACGGGGGATCTTTGTCTTTCCGTAGGTGTATGTGCGTGCATTTATGTGCGTTATTGTGTGTGTCTATGGGTGGGGAGCGGTAGAGTAGCGCTTAGCGCCGCGTTGCAAAATCAGCGACCCGAGTTCGATTCCGCTCACGGCTAATACCGGTGACGTATCTCTGAACCGGTCCCGAGCCTTAAACGAGCACCTGGTGCGATGTGCATGAAGGTAGCCGGCCGCGGTGGCGGCCACACCACCTTAATCGGTGCCACTCCCCGACAGCACTTTGCCCCCACGGCCTGTGAAGGCTACATGGCGATCTTTGTCTTTGCTGCGTGTCCGTGCGTCGCAGAGGGGAGCCCCTGTGCGTCCAGCTCCTTTGGGTCCCGTGGGGATCGTGTCCACGGCCTCCAGCCGCGGTCGCTGCTGAGCGCCAGGCCGGCCTGGGACCCCCGCTGGTGATGGAATACGAGTGAACGTGCAGTACATACTCCCAGGGTGCTCCACATTATTTGTCAACACTTATATGGGACTGTCGTTTTTAATGGAAAAAATAACGGATTATAATTCACTGGGACAGATAACAAATGTGCATGTTAATCAAAGAGTTTCCACTTGTTTGCCATCCTTGTCAACACGTGGCCTGGAATCTTCTCCAGGTGGTCTCCAGAGCCCGGGGGCACATTTCTCGTGGTGTTGTTGCAAATTCTCAGAAGTGTGAAAACATTTTTGAAGCACCCTGAATGTACATACACACATGGCGAACGCAAAGGATTACAGTCGAACGTACCATGCATAGACACGCGCACATACACATTCCCTCTCGCATACTCTCAACGCGTAAGCGAAATGTGTACGAACGTTGGACTTCTTTCGCACCGTACGTAGCCAACCGTGATAGTCGGAGGTGCGGGGGAAGGACAAGAAACTAACACGCAACAAGCAGTTCCAACGACGCTCTTCACACACACGCGCGGCCTCACTCGGCATTGGGCATGCGAGGGCTGACCGGTCGCGATCGGTTTGTGCCGCGCGAGAATCGATTGCTCTCCCAACGCGCCTCTCGTGCCACTCGCAATCGAGTCACCTACACCCCGCAGCCATCGGAGGCGCCGTACGTTGCATCGCGGTCCGCCATCGCCACCACCGTCTTGTCAAAGCGCGGGGGGCGGTAAATTGTCACCCACTTAGCCGCCACGTGGCAAAAGCCTGCACTTGGTCGGTTACCTTCCCCACTGTTGGCAAGGGGGGATGCTCCTGCGGTGTCGTGGTTAGCGCCTCTGCACTTGCAGGCCGGTGCTTTTCCCTCGGTGACATCTCTCGGCAACGGGAGTTGTTTTAACAACGGCGGAGCACGTTTATTACATCTTCAATAAATCAATAAAACTTCTATTTCTTTGAAGTGGCCTTTCTAAAAGTTATGCCCCCTCCCTCCCCCCCCCGTACGTTAATTATTATTCTCCAATCAATCGTTAAAACCACGCAATAAAAAAAGTAACGGGGTTAGTCTACAACCGTGTACAAAGTAACATTTGCTCTCAAGATGTAATCTGCGAATGGCAGGCTGAACCAGGTACGTTTTAAGCGAATGTATTTTTCTTGTCCAACCCGCGTCAAACCTCTCGGCGACGCGTCTCTGTCCGCAGCGCTTGGTGACCACACGGGAGCTCGTCACCCGGGGAGCCGGTTGAATCGCGGGGGGCCGATGGGACCCGGATTCAAACCAAGGCCCCCCCCCCCGACGGTGCAGGCTCCGTGGCTCTTGACGTGACCGCCACTTCTCCCAAACCCCTTAATTTAAACGTTTGTGTTCGTGTGTCGACCATTAAAATAGGTGCATGGGCGTACCCTGTATAAAACCACGTGTGGCAATGCTTTCCTTTCGCGTATTTTCTATAACTTTGACCGCCTCTCAGAGTTACGGCGCGACACACGTGGGTACATCATCGCGTGTCGCCCATCGGCGGATCGCGACGTGCGGTGAGGTGAAGTGTGGGCGACGTCCACGTTTTTCCAAGACGACCGGCCGGCAATGGAAGAGTAGACCAAACACTGACCGGAGCTCCCTCCGGTGCAACCCGGAATCACGGTGAAGAGCTACGCAGCACAACCGCGGAAAGCCAGCCAGTAGCAAAACACAGTCGATCATCGATTATCCGGCAGCTTCCAACGTTATCCGGCGGTCCTGGGCCGATCCGGCGAATCCGGCAAAACCGTTTCAAAGGCGGTAACCAGTCCGGCGATCGGCACCGTGCTCGTGACGAAAAAAGTAGCTACGCTTGATTTCAATGTTAAATATTGTATACGGTACGGTACATTATACACTACATACAATTTAAACAATGACAATACTGCACGTGTATACAGCACCACAGGCAGAGTCTTTGAAATTGAAGATGTAAGTACGGTGCAGTAAATTCAGCAACTTTTTAAAGTCGGATATATATTTTGGTCTTTGTTTATTTATGCCAATCTCACGTGGTTAACGAATTTAAAACTCTAAAAAAACAACACCTAAAAACAACGTCATTCAAGAATGTGCAAAAATAAGCAATGTTAAATTATGGTGTGATTAGTAATTATCTGTCGCTTTTGAAAATCCGAAGCCACCGGATAATCTATTGTCTCGACTGTATTTGTGGAGATTGCCGCTCATGTTCTCGTAGGAGCCCACTCCTGCGAAAAGAAAAGTCTCGACACTCAACCGAGGCACTCCTGAGCGTCCGCTGACGGTCCGTGCGTGTCGCTGCTCAACACAGACGCGGGATGCCCCTCGTCTGCGCTTGGCAAACCTCGGAGCAAGTTTTGTGGAAAGTCCACGGTGCGAATTGGCTTTTCCGGAGTGGCTCTGACCCAAAGAAAACAGCTGTGCGCTGCGCACAGCGCGCCATCGAATATTACCGGGTGACCGTAACTTTTTCACCGTTCTTTTCTTTTCCGATCTTCCTGCCGCCCAACGTGGAAGCTCGCGACGAATCGCGATTCTGCTCGTCGTCAAAATGTCGCAACGCTGCCGACGATTTTATTTCTGTTGGGGTTCCTTCCGTCACTCCCTCTCGCTCGCGCGGAAACGGCGGCGCGGGATAAATAAAGTTGAATTTAATTTCACGAAAATGGCTCTCCGTGTCGCTGATTTCACGCGTGTTTCTGACAACCACAACCCATCAGCCAGCACGGCCTTGCATCGATTCATTACCCAAGTGCGTTGGACTTCTTTTGCGCCGTACGTAGCCAACCGTGCTCATCGGAGGCGCGGGGGGTGGGGGGGGCAAGGACAACACTAAACACAGATCTCGATTGAGTTCTAAAGAAATTATTTTCAGCACACAACTAATTTTCAATCCAGAGCACGAGCAAAACTCTGAACCGGTTTTGACATAGAGCGGCTCATCAGCAGGGCTCAGGCTTGCGTGTCGTTCGACTTGCGGGAGGGGGGGGCTGCCACGGTGGCTCGGAGGGAGAAGCGCGTGGCCTTTGTGTTGTGTGCGAAGGCGGCGGCTGCACCGTCGCTTGGGAAGAGTGGGGGGCTGTCGGCTCGGCGTGCCGGCGATGACCCGCCGGTGCGTGACTTGTCAGCTGAGCAGCGGCAGCAGCAGCAAGAGGGGGATTATGGTGACGGTGCTGCCAGCGTTACAGAAGATGATGATGATAATGTGTGTGTGGCGCGTTGTGTGCGATGCAGGCTGGGCAAGCTTTGTCGTTTTGTCCGGCGCGGCGGTGGCGACGGTGCCGAATTGGAGGTCGCGGGTTCGGTGGACGATGCAGCGGTGCAGTTGAAGTTTTGCGTCGTCCCTTTCCCGTCGCCCACCACGTCGCTGCGGCACCCCGTGACGACCTATTTGCGCGTGGCGGTCTGTTCGTCTGTTTGTGAGTGGTGACCTGTTCGTGCGTGGCGGTCTGTTCGTCTGTTAGTGTGTGGTGACCTGTTCGTCTGTTCGTGCGTGGTGACCTGTTCCTCTGTTCGTGTGTGACGACCTGTTCATCTGTTCGTGAGTGGTGACCTGTTCGTCTGTTAGTGTGTGGTGACCTGTTCGTCTGTTCGTGAGTGGTGACCTGTTCGTCTGTTCGTGAGTGGTGACCTGTTCGTGTGTGGTGACCTGTTCGTCTGTTCGTGCGTGGTGACCTGTTCGTGCGTGGTGACCTGTTCGTCTGTTCGTGAGTGGTGACCTGTTCGTGCGTGGTGACCTGTTCGTCTGTTCGTGCGTGGTGACCTGTTCGTCTGTTCGTGCGTGGTGACCTGTTCGTCTGTTCGTGCGTGGTGACCTGTTCGTGAGTGGTGACCTGTTCGTCTGTTGGTGGTGACCTGTTCGTCTGTTCGTGTGTGGCGGCCGCCCACCATCCAATGCTTCTGTCCGGGATGAACGCAGCTTTGGCGAGCGCCGAGATCGGGCGTGCGTTCGGAGTGGATTTTTTGGGGGTTTGTTACGCACGGGGCGTCTGCAGCTAATATAGCTGAGAACTTACACTCGTCCTTGACAAAGTCACGGGGGGGGGGGTGGCGGGGAGGCTCACTTGGGTTGGAGGGCGGGACTGGCTTGCCCAGTTTGCTGGTCTTGTGAGCTGCGTGTGACGGCGCTTTTGTACCACGCGGGGTGAGCGCGCGGTGGGTGGGTGAGTGGTGTGGGTGAGCACCGGGCGGGATTCCACGTGTCCACTGCAATGCGGCCCCGTGACCTCTGGGTTAGTGAGCCGATTGCTGCGTGACTGGAACAATGCGAACATATGACCAGAGTGAGAATCTAATGCATGGCCCCCCACCCACCCACCCAGCCCCCCACCCACCCCCACCTTTTAGTGGCGCCAGCATTCACGAACGAGTCGGCACATTTTTGATCTTATAGTCCTGAGTCTTCTCTGTGGCAGCAATGAGTGGTTAGCTACAGAGACTGTGATGGAGTTGAGTGGTTAGCTACAGAGGCTGTGATGGAGTTGAGTGGTTAGCTGTGAGTAAGGTCTGTGTCTGATTGAACACAACACTACAGCGCATTAACCAGGAATGTAACACGATGCAGAGGCCACCCAAAAAACTCGATGCCTTAATGGGAGGATTATGAGCCGCAAGCCGAGGCATTAGATAAGAGATCAGAGCTCTCTGCTGGGTTTTGTCCAACGCCTTCCCATCACACGGCTCCACTCTCAGATCCCCACGTGAGCTCCCGTTAAACTGCTGCTGCTGCTGCCAGCGAGTCGCTGGTGGGCACGGGCTCCCCCCCCCATCCTCATACATTCCGCCCGAGCCTCAGTGAGTGTATGGGTCTCTGAGTGAGTCTCTGGGTCTCTATGTATGGGTCTGTGTGTGAGTCTGTGGGTCTCTGTGTGAGTCTGTGGGTCTCTGTGTGAGTCTGTGGGTCTCTGAGTGATTCTGTAGGTCTCTGTGTATGGGTCTGTGTGTGAGTCTGTGGGTCTCTGTGTGAGTCTGTGGGTCTCTGTGTGAGTCTGTGGGTCTCTAAGTGAGTCCGTGGGTCTCTGAGTGAGTCTGTAGGTCTCTGTGTATGGGNCTCTGTGTGAGTCTATGCGTCTGAGTCTATGGGTCTCTGAGCGAGTCAGTGGGTCTCCAAGTGAGTCTGTGGGGCTCTATGTATGGGTCTCTGTGTGAGTCTATGTGTCTCTGAGTGTGATGCTATGGGTCTCTATGGTTTTCTGACTAAGTCTATGGTTCTCTGCGTGAGTCTGCGGGTCTCTATGAGAATATAGGTCTCTATGTGAGTCTATAGGTCTCTATGTGAGTCTATGGGTCTCTAAATTGTTCCACTCCAAGTGAGTGAGATTCTATTTTTGTTATTTCCCACTTGTATTTAACTTGCTCTGCTGTCTTGTTTATATTCGTTCAAATTTTTGACGCTTAATTTCTTCGGATCTCCGAAGCCTCACGAGTTGACACTTTCCACACACAAACTCATCATTGCCTCGCGAAACGATTCAAGATTTCGTTTAAAGAACCGCTTCAGGTCCCACCGATCCTGGGCCTCTCTTCGTGGATTCTTCACGAACATTTTTTACTGCACTATTTCAAATATATTAGGATTATCCAGACAACAATTGACTATTGTTATTGTCTGGATTTAGATCTTAGAATTAATGTATACGTATGCACAAGATTAAAATTTATAAATAAAATCGCTAAAACAAAAAAAAATCAATTTACATAGATTTATTTAAAACGTTTAACGAATCAAATTTTATTCATTCTGGGGTTTAAAGAATGTAGATGCAGTTTAACACGAAGGCTTTCGCGACCAATATCATCCGAAACAGAGGTGTTTTGGGTTAGATCGCGTAAATATATAAATGTGTCGTTAAACCCGCCACCACCCGACACAGCCAACTAGTGAGGGTTGTCACGTAAACAGAACGTGACAATTCGTGACTAGTACAGCACTAGTGTGTAGTGTAGTGTGTAGTGTAGTGTGTAGTGTAGTGTGTAGTGTAGTGTGTAGTATATAGTAGTATATAGTGTAGTGTGTAGTGTAGTGTATAGTAGTGTATAGTGTAGTGTGTAGTGTAGTGTGTAGTGTAGTGTATAGTGTAGTATATAGTAGTGTATAGTGTAGTGTGTAGTGTAGTGTATAGTAGTGTATAGTGTAGTGTGTAGTGTAGTGTATAGTGTAGTAGTGTATAGTGTAGTGTATAGTAGTTGTATAGTGTAGTGTATAGTGTAGTATATAGTAGTGTATAGTGTAGTGTGTAGTGTAGTGTATAGTGTAGTATATAGTAGTGTATAGTGTAGTGTATAGTGTAGTATATAGTAGTGTATAGTGTAGTGTATAGTGTAGTATCACATTTGATGTGCTCAATAAAAGTGTGCGGCTTGCATCAAGACACTTGAACACACGGGAAGGAAACCGCCCACTTGTATTGAGCACATCAGATGTGATGAATTCTGGGGTCAAAATAATGTATTTTATACTTTTGGTACGAATAAAAGCGTGTTGTGCATTTACCTTAACTTGTTTTCTATCTTACAATCTGTTATAGTCCACTCCGTCCTGGGGGAGGTTCAACAGAGTGTGGGTCACGTGTGCACCTTGGGTATGGTGACTGACTGGGCTCTGGCATGCGTGCATGTGACAGACATGTGACACACACAGACCACACATGACACCACACACACCACACATGGGACACACAGACCACACATGTGACACACACACCACACATGTGACACACACACAGACCACACATGTGACACACACACCACACATGTGACACACACACCACACATGTGCCACCATACACAGACCAATGGAATCCGCCTGCCTCTGTATCAGCCAAATGCGTCCCAGGCATCTGCCCGTGTAGACGCTGAAGCCCTGATACGTTCGGAAAACCCATGCGCGTGTTCCCGTGGCGAATGTTTTGAACCGACGCTGGGCCTCCCTCTAGGTCGACTCAGCCTCAAATGAGTACCTGGTGCGGCGTGCAATAAACATCGCCACTGGGGAGACTAAGGTGGCCGGGCGTGGTGCTGGTCACCCGATCTCCTCGTGTGCTGTGCCGGCCTTCCCAGGTGCGACTCGCCAACAGCACTTGCCCCAACAGTCTGTTAAGGCTACACGGGGGATCTTTGTCTTTATCTTTGTTCCAGTGGTGCGGTTAAGTGTGATTGTGTTCAAGTGTCGATGTGTGTCGGAGCGGTGGCGCAGTGGTTAGCGCACCGTGACAAAGACAAAGCTCCCCGTTACAGACCGCCTTGTTGTATAGCCTCCACAGACTGTAGGGGCAAGTGCTGTTAGCGAGCACCTGTTAAGGCCGGCACGGCACACGAGGGGGTGGGTGGCCAGCACCACGCCCGGCTGTCTTTGTCTCCCCAGTGACGATGTTTACTACGCACCAGGTACTAATTTGAGGCCGAGTCTACCTAGGGGAGGCCCAGGACCGGTTCAGATAATCGTCACCGGTGTTGGCCGTGAGCAAGCAATCGAAGCCGAGTCACCGCTCCCCACTTTCACACACACACAGACAAAGATCCCCGTATAGCCTCAACAGACCGGTGGGGCAAGTGGCGTTAGCGAGCACGCGAGGGAGTGGTGCTGCTGAGTCCACGGCTGTGTCGTCTGCAAGTCACACTGCTCCATGCCCCGTGATTCATTCTCTATCCCTACGTCATCCACTCATTCACATTGTCTCATTCGTTCACGTCTCACTCATTCACATGAAAGTCATTCACGGTTTCTCACTGCATTCACATTTATGCATTCACTATTCACATTCTCTCAACACTTACCCCATATTTCTACACTCTCCCCCCTCACCCTCTCTCACCCTCTCTCGGTCAGAGGAAACAAGAAGATGCTCGGTGTAGTCGGCACTTTGCTTCGTTCATCATTTCGCTTTTTTTTTTTTTTTTATGCTTTCCTTTATGTACCCCCTCTCACTCTCTCTCTACACTCTCCCCCTCTCTCTCAACATCTCTCTCTGCTCTCCCCCTCTCTCTGTTTTTTTAAGGAAGGTAGTGCATGTTTAGTGTACAATTGAGGAGCGGTGGCGCAGTGGTTAGCGCGCTGCGCTAAGAACCCGTTCATCCCCAGTTCGTTCCCAGCTCAAGGTCGACACCGCCGACGATTATCCGAAGCGGTCCCGGGCCTCCCCTATCTCGACTCAGCCCCTCTCTCTCACCATCTCTCTTTCCACTCTCCCCCATCTCTCCCATCTCTCTCTCCACTCCCCCCCCTCTCTCCCCCTCTGTCACATCTCTCTCTCTCCACTCTTCCCCTCTCTCACCATCTCTCTCTCCACTCTCCCCTCTCTTCCACCATCTCTCTCACCATCTCTCTCTCCACTCTCCCCCCGTCACATCACTCTCTCTCTCACCCTCTCTCTACTCTCCCCTCTCTCCCAACCATTCCCTCTCCACGCGCTCCCTCCCTCTCGACATCTCCCCTCCCAGGCGCTCCTCTCCCTCCACCCTCTCAACCCTCTCCTCTCATCCCTCTGCGCCGTCTCTCCCCCCTCCTCCACTCCCTCTCACCTCTCCTCTCTCCCTTCATCTCCCCCCTCCTCTCTCCTCCTCCAGTCCCAAGTTGTCATCATTCAATGCTCCAACTCCGACAAGGTGAGGCTACCCGCGCACATTGTACGAACGATATTAGTTTGAATCTTGATTAGGTATTTTATACTTTACCGAAAGAACCAAAGAGTTTAGCTGTCATCATTATCAGCATCACCACTGTCAGTGGGCATTGTCATTCAGGGTAGAGGGGGGGAGATTATATGGAATGTGTATTTATTTAAATCGGGATTATAAGACGCTGCCGATTTTAAGACGCACGCCCAAGAAAGACGAAGAAAGTTAAAAAATCTCGTCTCGCGCACACATCGTAACACGCGCCCACACGCCACAAGATCGTGTTGTTAAATATCAGTCGCGTTCAATTCACGTGATGTACGCCATGCGTTGTTGTGTTCGACTGCGTACATACTTTACGTTTGAGTTGTCGCGGTATTATATGTTTGATCATTAACAGCCGATTAACAAGTTAAATGATCCAACACGTGAATAAAATAAACGGCATTTAAATACGTTGTCAAATTATCAAACGTAGACGTAATATGTCGTCGATTAGAATGAAGGGCATGTTAAACAACAAACGCGTTACTTAAAACGCCGTCCATAACTTACAACATTTTTCTTTTAAAACGCATAAAATAAAACGTTGCTTAAAGATCAAAAAGCAGCGACAGATATCGTGTCACGGTCTGCCTCGACAACGCGGATTGGGGAACACACCCAGGGTGGAGGCATCGTCCCACTGATCTACATCCAGCAGTGGAGCCACCACGGTGGTGGTGACACTGAGAGAGAGAGAGTCTCTCATCCAGCAGTGGAGCCCACAGACTCATCATCCAGCGCAGTGACAACACCAACAGGCCACTAAATCACGGTGACGTCACCACGGCGCCCGTGCCAGGCTAGGTGCACTTTGAGGCCACGTGAAGTGCCGAAGCCTCGCTGGCAGGAGGAGGTCACGGGACAGACCCAGCAGGTGCCGTGGGTTGGCTGACTGAGATGACTGCCCGATGCACCACCAGCAGTACTCCCTATACTGTGCCAGGCTAGGTGCAGGAAGTCACGGGACAGACCCGGCAGGTGCCGTGGGCTGGCTGGCTGGCAAGATGCACGCCTGCTATGACAACAGTGACATTAACCACCGCTACAAACACCGTCGTCATCACACCACTGACATCTCTGTCACCACCGCGTTCGTAATTCCTGTGCCGAGTGCTTCCCCGCAGCAGTTTGGCCCAATTTGGTGCCGCGTGGCAAGCGAGAGAGAGAGCGAGCGAGCGAAAATCCCGTCTCCCCGCTGTGGCACCCTCCCGCATGATGCGATTACATCGGCCTAACTCATGCCCCCCCTCTCTCTCGCATCACACGTTTAGTTTGTGAACGCCTTGACCCAAATATGCGAGCCTCATTATTTTCTTCAGGCCTTTGTTGATTTTTTGTTGCATAATCGAGGCAATCAAAGCACCTCCGTCGTGATGGGTGGTGGGGCAAACGGCTTCCTTCGAAATTCAGGATTTCGCCTAACGCCTTTTAATTCATCATTATCATGATGCTGCATCGGCAATGACACTCGCTATGTCTGCTTGGGCTCGCACAGTCAACGTGTGACTTGAATTCCATCTTTAATCAAGTGTCTCTCTCTCTCACGACTCTCCCCGTGTCTCTCTCCCCGTGTCTCTCTCCACTCTCCCCGTGTCTCTNCCCCGTGTCTCTCCACTCTCCCCGTGTCTCTCCCCGTGTCTCTCTCCACTCTCCCCGTGTCTCTCTCCCTCCCCGTGTCTCTCTCCCCGTGTCTCTCTCACCACTCTCCCCGTGTCTCTCCCCGTGTCTCTCTCCACTCTCCCCGTGTCTCTCTCCCCGTGTCTCTCTCCCACTCTCCCCGTGTCTCTCTCCCGTGTCTCTCTCCCCGTGTCTCTCTCCCACCCTCCCCGTGTCTCTCTCTCACCACTTTCCCCGTGTCTCTCTCCCCGTGTCTCTCTCTCACCACTCTCCCCGTGTCTCTCCCCCGTGTCTCTCTCCCCGTGTCTCTCTCTCACCACTCTCCCCGTGTCTCTCTCCCCGTGTCTCTCTCCCGTGTCTCTCTCTCACCACTCTCCCCGTGTCTCTCTCCCCGTGTCTCTCTCTCACCACTCTCCCGTGTCTCTCTCCCCGTGTCTCTCTCACCACTCCCCGTTCTCTCCCCGTGTCTCTCTCCACTCTCCCCGTGTCTCTCTCCCGTGTCTCTCTCTCACCACTCTCCTCTGTCACGATGTTGAAGGTGACCGTTCGTAGTACGAATGGATTTGTCTATATTTTATACTTGTATATATTCTGTGTGTGTATTTGTATTCATCCGTATATTTACATCTTTTTTATTTCATACATTTTGTGTAAATTTCGATGTAAAGCTTTCGTGACTGCAGGGATTCATCTTCTTGGTTCTTTCGGTAAAGTCACGTAGAAGGGAAATAATAAAATAATAAAATACAATTCTCACGACGTTTCGGCCACAACGCAAGCAGCCGTCCTCAGGTGAAGAACAGGTCTTTCCGACATTATTATTTCCCTTCTACGTGACTTTACCGAAAGAACCAAGAAGACATTTTGTGTATTTTATATATTTAAATGTATGTTATATATTTAAATATTTAATCTATATATTTTTTCTATATCTATACAGTATATATATTTTGCTATGTATATGTATTTACAGTATATATACTATAGAGTTTAAATGTTTTGGTGAGTGGAGATTTGTCGGAAACTCGCTGCTTTACTCCACAACGGTCACGGGATGGAGAAGCGGCCAAGTGGGGGGGGGGGGGGGGGCACGGGGTGGGGGGGCATGGGGAAGGGGCATGGGGTGGGGGGGCATGGGGGGGGGCACGGGGTGGGGGGGCATGGGGTGGGGGGCATGGGGGAAGGGGACGGGGTGGGGGGCTTGGGGTGGGGGGGCATGGGGGAAGGGGATGGGTGGGGCATGGGGTGGGGGGCATGGGGGGGGGGCATGGGGGAAGGGGCATGGGGTGGGGGGGCACGGGGTGGGGGGGCATGGGGGAAGGGGATGGGGGAAGGGGCATGGGGTGGGGGCATGGGGTGGCATGGGGTGGGGGGGCATGGGGGAAGGGGCATGGGGTGGGGGGGCATGGGGGGGGGGCACGGGCATGGGGGAGGGGGCATGGGGGAAGGGGCATGGGTGGGGCATGGGGTGGGGGGCATGGGGGTGGGGGCATGGGGGAGGGGATGGGTGGGGCATGGGGGAGGGGGGGCATGGGGTGGGGGGCACGGGGGAGGGGCCATGGGGTGGTGGGCATGGGTGGGGGCCATGGGGTGGGGGGCATGGGTGGGGGCATGGGGGAGGGGGCATGGGTGGGGGGGCATGGGGGAGGGGGCATGGGTGGGGGCCATGGGGTGGGGGGCATGGGTGGGGGGGCATGGGGGAGGGGGGCATGGGGGAGGGGGCATGGGTGGGGCATGGGGGAGGGGGCATGGGGGGGGGAGGCATGGAATGGGGGAGGGGGCCACGTGACGAGACTTTTGGCAGCAGCAGCCCCAGCAGC
The DNA here is from genome assembly GCA_018977245.1 of Lethenteron camtschaticum. NCBI lineage: Eukaryota > Metazoa > Chordata > Hyperoartia > Petromyzontiformes > Petromyzontidae > Lethenteron > Lethenteron camtschaticum. The sequence continues at coordinate 6,378,303 of MU249630.1, forward strand.
TCGGACCGCTGTCCAGGAATGAGGGGGGTGAGGGGGGGCGGAGTGAGTGGGGGGGGGGGGTGAAAGGGGGGTGAGAGGGGGTGANGGGAGGGGGTGAGAGGGGGTGAGGGGAGGGGGTGAGAGGGGGGTGTGAGAGGGGGGTGAGGGGAGGGGGTAGAGGGGGGTGAGGGGAGGGGGTAGAGGGGGTGAGGGGAGGGGGTGAGGGGGGGTGAGAGGGGGTGAGGGGAGGGGGTGAGGGGGGGTGTGAGAGGGGGGTGAGGGGAGGGGGTGAGAGGGGGGTGAGGGGAGGGGGTGAGAGGGGGGTGTGAGAGGGGGGTGAGAGGGAGGGGGGGTGAGAGGGGGTGAGGGGAGGGGGTGAGAGGGGGTGAGGGGAGGGGGTGAGGGGAGGGGGTGAGAGGGGGTGAGGGGAGGGGGTGAGGGGAGGGGTGAGAGGGGGGGGGGTGCTTCAAAAACCACGTCAACACTTGTATGGGACGATCGTGTTTAATGGATAAAGAACGGATACTAACACTGCACTGTCACGTGGTAGCAAATGTGATGTTAGTAGCTTCAAAAAGTCAAACGGTCTCAACACGTGACCTGGGATCTTCTCCAGAGGGTCTCCAGAGCTCGGAGGAGGAGGCGCGTTTCTCGTGGTTGTCGTGGTTGTTGCAGCAGCCGCCGTGTTTACGCGTTTCTGAAGTGCCCTGCTGCTAGAGGATCCTTGTCCCTGCCTCTTGCTAAGCGCCCTCCCCGCTGTGTGTGTTCTCTTTGCCCTGGTTTTGTGTTGCAGGAAATTGGCCCTGGACCCAAAGTTACAATTTTATCCCCAAAAAAATTGCCACGTTCCAAGCAACGTTGTACTCGCCCAGGCCTTGGACGTTAACAACGCGAGAGACAATTTACATCGAAGAGCTGAGACGCGCGTCTGAATCAGGCCCCTTGTGAAAGACAAATCTTGTTGATCTCAAAAGAAACAACGAAACTTGCTTTTTAATTTTCTTCCTTCCAAAGCGCTCCACACATCAAGACATTCGACTGCGCGCACTTGAGCTAAGAACAAAACCACATTTTTTTGTTAATTTAAATAAAATTGTCATCATTCACCGCAGACAAATTACAATTTATCCCCCCCCCCCACAAACAAAGAGAGAGAGACAATTTGACCAACGCCGGGCTTCGTAAAGAGTCGAGCCCGCGGGAACGCGACAAAGGCAGTCGGACAGATCCTACGAGGAGATCCCCCGGACACAATGTTCTTGGACCCGGAGTCGCCGCAGTGCGAGGCGGGCGGCCATAACAACGCGGCCGAGGTTGGACACGGGCAGTGGCGATGGCGATGGGCCTCACGAGCCCCAAGCGACGGGAGAGGCGCTGGGCCAGGAGCCCCGAAAGGGCCCCGCGTCTCGTCACCACCGCAGGACCGCTCCTGATGAGCGCCAGGTGAGGGGGACCACGTTGACTGTACTCACTCGGAGACACGCAGAGACTCGCTCAGAGACTCACTCACTCACTCAGACACTCACTCAGACTTACTCACTCACTCACTCAGAGACTCACTCACTCACTCACTCACTCACTCACTCAGACACTCACTCACTCACACACTCACTCACCACTCNGTCACTCAGAGACTCNCCACTTATCACTCACTCACTTAGACACTCAGTGGCTCACTCNGACNCTCACTCATCACTCACTCACTCNGTCACTCACNCTCCACACTCACTTACCACTCNTCACTCNCAGATTCACTCGCTCACTCNCTCACTCACTCACTCACTCACTCACTCACTACTCACTCNGAACTCACTCACTCACTCAGACTCACTCAGAGACTTTATGATGAAAACGTCTCTGTGATGTCCAGCAGCTCCCACGTCACGGCAGGGGGGCGGGGGGGGGCTGCGGGGCCCGGGGCAACCTCCCTCCTCCCCCTTCCCTCCGATGCCTTCGAACTAAAGTGGAGGCATTAGTGCTGGTCGCCTCGCAAGTCACGACATCACCCACCCCCCAAAGCGCGGGGCCCGGGGCGGTCACCACCACCGCACCCTCCCGGCCACCCCGATGCAGCGTTACCCCCACAGAGCTCGCCTCGAGCCCGTGACGAGTCGCTGTGCTGCAAACAGCGCGGCCATCTCAGCCCCTTCGCCCCGTCAGGTGTGAGCAGGGCGGCCGATTTGGCGACGTGGCGGTGGAGAGGTGGCGGTGGGAGAGGTGACGGAGAACACGCCGCTGCTCGCAGCGCCCAGGTGACACGCAGCCTTGCTCGTAACGTCACTGCTGTTGGTTGTTGTTGTGGTTGTTGTGGTGGTGGTGGTGCTGTCTCGTCACTCCGTGTGTCTGCTGGTGGTGATGGTTGTTGTTGTGGTGGTGGTGGTGCTATCCCATCACTCAGTGTGTCTGCTGCTGGTAGTGATGGTTGTTGTTGTGGTGGTGGTGGTGATGATGGTTGTTGTTGTTGTGGTGCTCCTCGCTAATGGCACTTACCCCAACAGTCTGTTGAGGCGACAGGGTCAAAGACAAACACTCAAACATGGCTCTCCTCCTCCATCTTATTCTTCTTTGAAAGGTTACCGACCCCTCTGCTGTAAACTAAACTATACAACTATGTTTTATTTGACCAGCTAAGGCCCACCGAGTTATATTTTCAGATGCAACCTGGCCACAACTGATAGCTTAACGAAGTGGCTGAACGCACGACGTTGATTCTAAATGTGAAGGGAAAAACCGGAGGACCTGGAGAAAAATCCACGCGACCACGAGGAGAGAGACACGCAAACTCCAAATATACAGCAGGCGTCAAGGTTGGGATTGAACCCACGACCTCCTGTAGACCAGGCGAGGTAGTTAACATCTCACCACGGAGAGAGAGAGACACGCAAACTCCACATATACAGCAGGCATCAGGGTTGGGATTGAACCCACGACCTCCTGTAGACCAGGCGAGGTAGTTAACATCTCACCACGGAGAGAGACACGCAAACTCCAAATGCACAGCAGGCGTTAGGGTCGGGATTGAACCCACGACCTCCTGTAGACCAGGCGGGGGAGTTAACATCTCACCACGGAGAGAGACACACAAACTCCAAATGCACAGCAGGCGTCAGGGTTGGAATTGAACCCACGACCTCCTGTAGACCAGGCGAGGGAGTTAACAGCTCGCCACGGAGAGAGACACACAAACTCCAAATGCACAGCAGGCGTCAGGGTTGGAATTGAACCCACGACCTCCTGTAGACCAGGCGAGGTAGTTAACATCTCGCCATGGAGAGAGACACACAAACTCCAAATGCACAGCAGGCGTCAGGGTTGGGATTGAACCCACGACCTCCTGTAGACCAGGCGAGGTAGTTAACATCTCACCACCGCGGCGCCCTATCCTAGGTGGCTGGCCCTGCCCCAGCCGCTGCGGCCGGGGCTACCGGACGACCAGGGCTTCTGGGAGGACAGCTTCAGCCGGGAGGGCAGCGGCGTGCAGAGCCGGTGCCGGCTGGGCAGCGAGGTGGCGGGCCTGTCCCTCTCGCCATCCTCCTCCTCGTCGTCACCCCTCTCGTTCTCCTCCTGCTCCTCCTCCTCGCCACCTTCGCTGGGCCCCGCCGACAAAGCCGAGGGGCTGCACGCCCGGCTCGCGTCCTCGCAGCGCCTGCGGTGAGCGGGGGTCAAAGGTCCTCCAGACTTGGTGGCAAGTGCAAAGAGGTAGCAAGAGTAGCAAACTTAAAAAAATATTTATATCTAATTGGTTCTTTCGGTAAAGTCACGTAGAAGGGAAATAATTAAATAAAACATAAAATAAACAGGTCTGTCGGAAAGACCTGTTTTTCACCTGAGGACGGCTGCTTGTGTTGTGGCCGAAACGTCGTGAGAATTATTTATTATGTTTTATTTTATTATTTTATTATTTCCATTCTACGTGACTTTACCGAAAGAACCAATAAGATGAATCCCTGCAGTCACGAAAGCTTTAAATCGAAATTTAAAATATTTGTATATTATATATAACTAAAACTATTTTTATCTTACCATGTAAGGCCCGCTGAGATGTATAGCTGGCTTTTTAAAATTTATTTTTTCTATTTACGTGACTTTACCGAAAGAACCGAGAATGTGTTTAGCTGTTTAGTTTCACAAGCGACCTCCCTACCACAAATGATAGCCCCGACGGAGTAAGTGGCTTATCATCATCATCATCACGTGGACATCTATAGCGGCAAATACTCTAAGGGCGTGACGCTGATTCTAAATGTGGAGGGACAAAACCAGAGGGCCCGGAGAGAAATCCACGCGACCACAGGGAGAGACGCAAACTCTAAATATACAGCAGCAGCAGGCATTGTCAGGGTCGAGATCTAACCCACGACCTCCTGTATACCAGGCGAGGTAGTTCACATCTCCTAGCCACCGTGATGATGATGAGAGAGAGAGACGCAAACTCCAAATATAGAGCAGCAGGCGTCGTCAGGGTCGAGATCGAACCCACGATCTCCTGTGTACCAGGTGAGGTAGTTAACATCTCCTAGCCACCGTGGCGCCTGTGAAGGCTGGTAAGACGTGTGGGGTTGGTTTGGTCAGTCAGCACCCGCGCCCGGCCGCCATTGTCTCTCCCCATTGTTGATGTTTTACACGCTTCACTAAGTACCACATTTGAGGCCCAGTTAACCTACCAGACGCCCAGCAACTGGTTCATATATTCGCGCAACGATGTTAGCCGTGAGCAAACAAGGACAAAGGCCCCCCGTATAGCCTTTAACAGGTTGTTGGGACAAGTGCTGTGAGCGAGTAATCAACCTATTCAGGCCCGCATGGCTTAACGAGAAAGCGTGTGGCCAAGCACCCGCGCCCGTTCAATTGATCAAATACTTTACATTCGTCGCATGATGTCCATTGACAAAACAAACTTGCTAAAGAATGAAGGCGGTGTAAATGTGTGGCACAATAATGGTGTGGCAGACCGGGCAACCAATCGATATTTGTTGGTGTTGTTACATTTAAGATTTCCCTTGCCGCGCTGGTGGCTGTCGTTTTTCAGATCCGTGCTCTGCAACCTGAAGATTTACGGCCTCTTCGTGTTCGTGGTCATCTGCTCTGTGAGTATCCGCTATCGGTGACGATGGTTGTACTGCGTTGTGGATTTGCTGTGTGCGACAATTGGGAATTGTTTGGGGAGGGTTCATTGTTTGGGGGAGGGTTCCTTAGGGAGAGACGTAACACAGCAGGTGGGACGGTCGCTTTACCACACTTTTAAAGATTATACTTTCATGCACACTTATAGGCAGAACCCCACGAGTACTGTCTGCCTTGTGTGATCTCTATGTGACTTACTTAAGTAAAAGGAACCCGCTTGGACACGCGACGCAACCGAACGACTCCGTCGCCGTTATGCAGCTACAGGACTCACGGTCCTGCGTGTCCCCCAGTTCTCAATAGTCAGCCTGGAGCAATGTGCAGAGCTCTAGCGCCTTCTTTAGTGCCGTGTCTTCCTTGGGGTGACGTCTCCACTCTAGAGCGGCGGGTAGAGCAGGTGACCCTCTTGGGGTGACGTCTCCACTCTACAGCGGTGGGTAGAGCAGGTGACCCCTTGGGGTGACGTCTCCACTCTAGAGCGGTGGGTAGAGTAGGTGACCCCTTGGGGTGACGTCTCCACACTACAGCAGCAGGTAGAGCAGGTGACCCCTTGGGGTGACGTCTCCACTCTAGAGCGGTGGGTAGAGCAGGTGAACCCTTGGGGTGACGTCTCCACTCTAGAGCGGCGGGTAGAGCAGGTGACCCCCTTGGGGTGACGTCTCCACTCTAGAGCGGTGGGTAGAGCAGGTGACCCCTTGGGGTGACGTCTCCACTCTAGAGCGGCGGGTAGAGTAGGTGACCCCTTGGGGTGACGTCTCCACTCTAGAGCGGCAGGTAGAGCAGGTGACCCCCTTGGGGTGACGTCTCCACTCTAGAGCGGTGGGTAGAGCAGGTGACCCCTTGGGGTGACGTCTCCACTCTAGAGCGGTGGGTAGAGCAGGTGACCCCTTGGGGTGACGTCTCCACTCTAGAGCGGCGGGTAGAGCAGGTGACCCCCTTGGGGTGACGTCTCCACAATAGAGCGGCGGGTAGAGTAGGTGACCCCCTTGGGTGACGTCTCCACTCTAGAGCGGTGGCCCCGATGGAGGTTAAGGGTTGCTTTAAGTATGACAGTTTCGATTGAAAGCTTTCGTGACTGCAGGGATTAATCGTATTGGTTCTTTTGGTAAAGTCACGTAGAAGGGAAATAATAAAATAATAAAAATAAAACATAATAAAATAAAATTCTCACGACGTTTCGGCCACAACACAAGCAGCCGTCCTCAGGTGAAAAACAGGGCTGTCGGAAAGACAGCGTCCGAATGAACACCGCTTAGCTTGGCAGCGTATATTTAAGCTGGGGTTAGAGGAGGAGAGCGCCTTGACAAAGGAATTTACATATCAACAGAGTAATTTAGCATATTTATGGAAATGCTGATATGGGAGTAGTCGCTACTTGTGCAATGTGTAGGTGGTGGGAGGTCTCAAAGTCATATTATGCTCGTGTATTATGTAGGATTAGCAGTATATTTGGAGTTTGCGTGTCTCTCTCTCTCATCATCATCACGGTGGCTAGGAGATGTTAACTACCTCACCTGGTATGCAGGAGGCCGTGGGTTCGATCTAGACTCTGACGACGCCTGCTGCTGTATATTTGGAGTCTGCGTGTCTCTCTCTCTCCCCGTGGTCGTGTGGAGTTTTCCCCGAGTCCTCCGGATTTTCCCTCCACATTTGAAATCGACGTCACTACGCGTTCTGAGCCATTTGGCCGCTCAACATCTCCACACGACGATACGGCCACTTCGTACAGCCATCATTCGTGATGTCCAGGTCGCTTCTCAAAGCAATCTACACACTTGGAATTTCTCTCACTTGATACAGCTATTGTGCTGTGACTGTTCCACCTGGGAAGCTTGTGTTGCCTCCGAAACGTCGTGATTTTAAATTTTTATTTAACTTTTATTAATTGTAAAAAAATTTGACCTACGTGACTTTACCGAAAAAACCCTAAGAATATGAATAACAATCTACACACCTCAGTGGGCACCTTACCTGGTCAAATAAATACAAATAGTGAACGGGCGATAGCAGCACTTGCCCCAACAGCCCGCTGAGGCTATACGGGGTGGGGTGGTGACTTTTGTCTTTGTGTGTGCTACGCGGAGCGCGCAGGTGGTGTTCAGCATGTACCCCGACCGGGAGCTCTCGTGGCAGATGTTTGCCGTGTCCGCGGAGCAAGAACACCGTATCCCTTGATCGGATAGCGAACACTACACACTGCTCTACACTACACTATACACTACACTATACACTACACTATACACTACACACTGCTATACACTACACTATACACTACATTATACACTACACTATACACTACCACTACACTATACACTACACTATACACTACACTAACACTACACTACTACACACTACACACTAACATACACACTGCTACACACTGCTATACACTACACACTACACACTGCTATACACTACACTATACACTACACTACTACACACTACACACTGCTACACTATACACTACACTATACACTACACTACTACACACTACACACTGCTATACACTACACTATACACTACACTATACACTACACTTCTATACACTACACTATACACTACACTATACACTACACTACTACACACTACACACTGCTATACACTACACTACTATACACTACACCACTATACACTACACACTACCATACACTACACTACTATACACTACTACACACTACACACTGCTATACACTACACTATACACTACTGTACACTCCACTACAATACACTACACTACTACACACTACTATACACTACACTCTACACTACAGATTGGGCTCTATGGATGCCCGTCGTGTCTGTAATCGTGATTCGTCGCTGCGTTCGAGTGCGGCCGCCCGTGACCCCTTGACCCTCGCGGCTCACGGCGCCCGCCGCAGTCATGAACCTGACGGACGCTCGCAGCAGCGCCCTGCTGCGCCTCACTCTCACGGGACCCTTCTCCTGGGGGGGCCCCGCCGGCCCCGTGGGGGGGCCGCCACGGGCGACTTCCTGCTGGTGGAGGTCCACCAGCAGGAGGTCGAGCAGCGAGGACGAGCGGGCGGGAGGCCTCCTCGCAGGGTGAGCGACGCGCGGTGGCCAGGAGATGTTGACTGCCTCGCCCGGTACGTGGGAGGTCGTGGGTTTGATCCCGACCCGAGCGCGCCTGTTGTTGTATATTTGGAGTTTGTTCCCTTCTCCGCGCTCCCGCGTGGTGCCGCGCCGCGCCGCAGATGCTCTTCAACTGGACCATCCCGCTGGAGTCGAGGAACATGGAGCAGACGCTGATGACGCGCGACATCGACACCATCTCGAGGTCAGCGGGCCGCCGCTCCCCGCCCCGCACGCGCCGCGTCGTCACGCGTCTGCACACGCGACAGCCGACGGACGATTCGCGTTCGCCGTCATCATCATCCCCCCCCCTCCTCCTCCTCCGTCGCCGTTGTGCCCGCAGCGACGAGGTGAGCGTGCGGGTGCGAGCCTTCGTGTCGCGGGGCCGCGTCGTGCCGCTGGCCGCGTCGCACCGCTACCAGTACGCGTCCGCCGAGCTGCAGGCCACGGCGGCCGCCCTCATCCTCACCGCGGTCTACGCCTTCATCGTCTTCGAGGTATCGCCGCCCAACAGTCTATTAATGCTACACGGGGATCTTTGTCTTTGTGACGTCCATGACGCGATGGCTTGTGGACGCGCTGTCGGTCCGCTGTAGGTCGTGCATAGGGCACTGGCCGCGATGCTGGGCTCCCTGGCGGCGCTGGCGGTCTTGGCGGCTATCGGCAACGTACGTAAGCGGCCTGTGCGTGTGTGTGAGTGAGTGCGTGCGTGTGTGAGTGCGTGTGTAAGTGCGTGAGTGTGTGAGTGTGTGTGTGAGTGCGCGCACACGTGACTACGCTCATAGGTATCGATAAAATTTAATCGGGATGCCGGTAAGAGCCAATAATATTACTAATAACAGTTACGCCAACTTTGATCTATGGGAAAATTTTAGAGACTCCTGTACTTACGAACATTTGACTCACGAACTTTTAGTGATACGTACGTGAGCCAATCGATTTGCATGAATACATTAAGCCCCGCCCCTCCCCTCGGTCCCCACACCTGATTGGCTCACAAGTGACGACATCAACTCTGGCTACCGCCTGATGAGGCTGGCTGTTGTTGTTGTTCTAATTACCGGCGAAACGTCACGGATACTGGAATTGTAAACGTCGTGGTGTTTACTCTCCCGACACACAACCGGTGTGCGTGCCGAACTCGCCACTAACCGGCACGTTTTGTTTACGCGACACAAACCTCACCGATTGGACGTGGTGGGGTTGGTGGCGGCCATGTTTAAACGACACATTTCTATTTACGCGACGATATAACCCCAAAAAAAAGACCTACGCCACTGTGGGTACCGTCCTCTCAAGGGCTTCCTCTCTAGGGTGCACCCCTCCCCCCACCAGCGGAGGCTCCTTCAGCCAGCAGTGGAGCAAGAAAGCGAGCGGTTAGCCGGGGCTGCCAAACCTAACCACGTGGAGACTTGGGCCTGCCGCCGTGCGGTGTGTAAGCGTTCGCGCGAGCCAAATCGGCGATTTCGTTACGAGCATTCCAATGGAATAGGGGGATTGGACACTCATTTGAGGCTGAGTCGACCTAAGGGAGGCCCAGGACCTGTGATTTCGTTTTGATGATGATGATAACCTGAGACCTGGATTTGAACTCACATGCTCAAGATCGGGAACTGTGATCCCATCCTCTGATAATGCACCAGCCTCGTGAACGCTGTCATCATTATCGATTGTATTTCTGTTCACAGAGGCCAGCCCTCACCACTGTGGTGGCATGGATCGATTACGGGACCTTGGCACTGCTCTTTGGCATGGTAAGGGTGGCAGATAGACGCACGTGCAGACAAAGACAAAGATCCCCCGTTTAGCCTTAACAAGCCGTTGGGGCAAGTGCTGTTCACGAGTGGCACCTACGAAGGCCGGCACGGCACACGAAGGGCGATGTTTACTACACACCGCACCAGGTACTCATTTGAGGCTGAGCTGACCTAGGGGAGGCCCAAGACCGGTTCAGATAATCGTCACCGGTGTTGGCCGTGAGCGGGAATCGAACTCGTGTCGCCGGGTTTGTAGCACAGCACTGAACGATGCGCCGTCGATTGTTTTGCTACGATTGCCGCTTTGCTGAGCTCTCATGCGGCCAGGTCGCTTCTGAAAAAGAAGCCGATAGTTCAATGAGCTTTACCTGGTAAGATAAAAAATTGTTTAGTTAAATGTTTGTAGATATTTTAGTTGATTTGTTGACCTTCCCTATACTTTGTACTGCTGTCGTGTTTGTGTAATTGTGTTTGCTGTTGTAGCGTTCTGACCCCGTGCCCCTTACTGGACATTTGTGAAGAAATAGCTTCATAGCTCATCAGATTCCTCCTCCAGTATAAAATAAACATTCTGAATGAGTCCCCTCCATCCCTCCTACACCACCGTTGCGTCCGCATCTCAACGGCGCGTCAGCGGCGTGTTCGCGAGTGACCGTCCGCGCGTCTCGCCCGACAGATGATCCTCGTTGCGGTGTTTTCCGAGACGGGATTTTTCGACTGGTGCGCCGTCATGGTGAGCAGGGGAGCGCAGCGCTTTCGTACGCGCGGCCGCTGGTGTGGGGATATCACGTGGCCGCTCTCCCTCTACCTTACATGACCACTTTGGGGGCGCATTTTAATATTATAACGATCATATTATAATTTAATAGTGTAATCCGGCATGTGGCCATGCCCCTCTGCCCCCCCCGCCCCCCCCCGAGTTAAACCACCAGAAGATGGTTCTGCAGAGCAACACGTGGCCAGCCAGAGGATTAAAGACTCCAGCAGCCAGTTAGAACCAACTTCCAGGAGACGGTTCCATCTTCCAGGAGATGGTCCTCCAGAGCAACACGTGGCCAACTTCCTTAAGACATCTCTCCCCGTGATAAAGCGCAGCGCGTTCATAACGATCTTGTGGAAGATGGCTCTCCACACCAATCCCGGATTCTCTCAATTTGCAAGACGCAAAATTCGAAATATACAGCAGCAGGCATTGTCGGGGTCGAGATCGAACCTACGGCCTCCTGTACACCAGGCGAGGTAGTTAACATCTCCTGGCTACCGTGATGATGAGAGAGATAGATGCAAACTCGAAATATGAGGCAGGCATTGTCAGGGTCGGGATCGAACCCACGTCCTCCTGCACACCAGGCGAGGTAGTCAACATCTCCTAGCCACCATGATGATAATGATGAGAGAGATAGACGCAAACTCAAAATATGAGGCAGGCATTGTCAGGGTCAGAATCGAACCTACGACCTCCTGTACACCAGGCGAGGTCATTAACATCTCCTAGCCACCATGATGATGATGAGAGAGATAGACGCAAACTCCAAATATGAGGCAGGCATTGTCAGGGTCGGGATCGAACCACGGCCTCCTGCACACCAGGCGGGGTAGTCAACATCTCCTGGCCACAGTGGCGCCCTCCGGAGAGCGCCTTGGATTCCTCCGAGGACCCCGGGTAACGGCCGCCCTCCACCGCCTCCTCCTGTCTCGGGCCTCAGGCCTACAAGGTGTCCAGGGCCGCGTGTGGCCCATGATGTTCGTCCTCTGCTTCTTGGCCGCCATCTTGTCGGCCTTCCTGGACAACGTCACCACGATGCTCCTCTTCACGCCGGTCACGATCCGGTGACGCGCACCAGGCCCCCCCCCCCTACCACCTCGTCCCACCCCGTCCCCCCCACTCACTCACTCACCCACCTACTCATTAACCCACCCACTCACCCACCTACCCACCCACCCACACACTCACCCACTCACCTACCCACCCACTCACTCACCTACCCACCCACTCACCCACCCACTCACTCACCCACCCACCTACCCACTCACACACCCACCCCCACCCACTAACCCACTCACCCACCTACCCACTCACTCACCCACCCACCCACCTACCCACCCACCTACCCACCCACCCACTCACCCACTCACCCACCTACCCATCCACCCACCCACCCACTCACCCACCCACCCACTCACCCGCCCACTCACCCACCTACCCACCTACCCACTCACCCACCCACCCACCCACCCACCTACCCACCCACCTACCCACCCACCCACTCACCCACTCACCCACCTACCCACCCACCCACTCACCCACCTACCCACTCACCTACCACTCACCCACCCACCCACCCACCTACCCACCCACCTACCCACCCACCCACTCACCCACTCACCCACCTACCCACCCACCCACTCACCCACCTACCCACTCACCTACCCACTCACTCACCCACCCACCCACACGCAGGCTGTGCGAGGTGGTGAACCTGGACCCCCGCTACGTCCTCATCGCCGAAGTTCTCTTCACCAACATCGCGGCGCCGCCACGGCCGTGGGGGACCCCCCCAACGTCATCATCGTCTCCAACCCGCGGCTGCAGGCCCTGGTGAGCGCGCCCTCTCTCATCGTCGTCATCGCGGTGGCCAGGAGATGTTGACTACCTCGCCTGGTATGCGGGAGGTCGTGGGTTCGACCCGACCCTGCCTGCTGTATATTTGGAGTTTGCGTCTCTCTCCCCGTGGTGAGATGTTAACTACCTCGCCTGGTATACAGGAGGTCGTGGGTTCGACCACGACCCTGGCAATGCCTGCTGCTGTATATTTGGAGTTAACGTGTCTCTCTCTCATCATCATCACGGTAGCCAGGGGATGTTAACTACCTCGCCTGGTATGCGGGAGGTCGTGGGTTCGATCCCGACCCTGACGATGCCTGCTGTATATTTGGAGTTTGCATCTATCTCTCTCATCGTCATCACGGTAGCCAGGAGATGTTAACTACCTCGCCTGGTGTACAGGAGGTCGTGGGTTCGATTCCGACCCTGACAATGCCTGCTGCTGTATATTTAGAATGTGTGTGCCAATCTCCTCGTGGTCGCGTGGATTTGTCTCCGGGTCCTCATGTCTTTTACAGCTGTTTGTCTGCTGCTATAAATTTCCACGTGACGATGATGATGATGCTATAAGCCACTTCGTTGAGCTGTCATTTGTGGCCAAGTCGCTCCTGAAAAGAGCTACACAGCTCAGCGGGCTTTACCTGCACACCATTTAGTATCTTCTTTGACCACCCAGTTGGAGGAGATTTTGCTTGGGTGCAGGTAAGCGGGTGAGCGAGCGGGCGAGCGGGTGAGTGGGCGGGCAGCGAGCGGGTGCGGGTGAGGGCGAGCGAGCGGGCGATCGAAACATGGGAGCGTGAGAGCGGATGAGTGAGCGAGCGGAATGAGCGGGTGAGCAGATGAGTGGCGAGCGTGAGAGCGGGTGAGCNGGAGTGNGCGAGCGTGAGAGCGGATGGCGGGTGAGCGGATGAGTGAGTGAGCGGACGAGCGGGTGAGCGGATGAGTGAGCGAGCGTGAGGCGGGTGAGCGGCTTGGCTGGGTGGCACAGGGCATGAGTTCGCGTCGTCGCTGCACATGCGCCCGGGGTTGGTGAGCGCCGTCTCCTTCCCCTCCTGCGGCTGTCTGGGCAAACTCTACAACCGCGAGCCGGCGGACATCATGGGTGGGTGAGCGCCTGTGGGTGGGTGAGCGCCGTGGGTGGGTGAGCGCCGTGGGTGGGTGAGCGCCGTTGGTGGGTGAGCGCATTGGTTGGGTGAGCGCCGTGGGTGGGTGAGCGCCGTGGGTGGGTGAGCGCCGTGGGTGGGTGGGCGCCGTGGGTGGGTGAGCGCCGTTGGTGGGTGAGCGCATTGGTTGGGTGAGCGCCGTGGGTGGTGAGCGCGTGGGTGGGTGAGCGCCGTGGGTGGGTGAGCGCCGTGGGTGGGTGGGCGCCGTGGGTGGGTGAGCGCCGTTGGTGGGTGAGCGCATTGGTTGGGTGAGCGCCGTGGGTGGGTGAGCGCCGTGGGTGGGTGAGCGCCGTGGTGGGTGAGCGCCGTGGGTGGGTGAGCACCGTTGGTGGGTGAGCGCCGTGGGTGGGTGAGCGCCGTGGGTGGGTGAGCGCCGTGGGTGGGTGAGCGCCGTGGGTGGGTGAGCGCCGCGGGTGGGTGAGCGCCGTGGGTGGGTGGGCGCCGTGGGTGGGTGAGCACCGTGGGTGGGTGAGCGCCGTGGGTGGGTGAGCACCTGTTGGTGGGTGAGCGCCGTGGGTGGTGAGCGCCGTGGGTGGGTGAGCGCCGTGGGTGGGTGAGCGCCTGTGGGTGGGTGAGCGCCGTGGGTGGTGAGCGCTGGGTGGGTGAGCACCTGTTGGTGGGTGAGCGCCGTGGGTGGGTGAGCGCCGTGGGTGGGTGAGCCGTGGGTGGGTGAGCGCCGTGGGTGGGTGAGCGCGACTGTAGGTGGGTGAGCGCCTGTGGGTGGGTGAGCGCCGTGGGTGGGTGAGCGCTGTAGGTGGGTGAGCGCCTGTGGGTGGGTGAGCGCCTTGGTTGGGTGAGTGGGTGAGCGCCGTGGGTGGGTGAGCGCCGCTCACCGAGTTGTTGTTGTTGTTGTCGTCGTGGGTGTCCGAGCAGAGCTGCAGCACGAGGTGCTCGTGTGGAAGCTGGCGGCGCAGAGGATCACTCCGGCGAGCCGCGAGGAGACGACCGTCAAGTGCCTGCTCATGCACAAGGTGCTCAGCCTGGAGGAGCTCCTGCGCAAGAAGATGAACACCTTCCGCAGGTGACGGGTGGGGGGCACGCGGCTCTCACACCCCACCACCCCACCACCGCCACCTCCACCCCCCACCCCCGCCACCACCACCCCCCCCCCACCACCACCACCACCACCCCCACCCCACCACCACCACCACCCCCACCACCACCACCCCACCACCACCACCACCCCTCCACCTCCCCCCCACCACCACCACCACCCCACCACCCCACCACCACCACCACCACACCACCACCACCACCACCACCACACCACCACCACCACCCCCCCCCACCACCACCACCACCCCACCACCACCACCACCACCCCCACCACCACCACCACCACCACCCCCACCACCATCACCACCACCACCACCACCCCCACCACCACCTCCCCACCACCACCCCCACCACCCACCACCACCACCACCCCCACCACCACCCCTCCACCCCCCCACCACCCCCCCACCACAACCCCTCCACCTCCCCACCCCCCCCCACCACCACCACCACCACACCACCACACCACCACCACCACCACCACCACCACACCACCACCACCACCCCCCCCCCACCACCACCACCACCCCACCACCACCACCACCACCCCACCACCACCACCACCACCACCCCACCACCATCACCCCACCACCACCACCACCACCACCACCACACCACCACCACCACCATCCCCCCCCCACCACCACCACCACCACCACCCCACCACCACCACCACCACCCCACCACCACCACCACCACCACCCCCACCACCATCACCCCACCACCACCACCACCACCACCCCCACCACCACCTCCCCACCACCACCCCCACCACCATCACCCCACCACCACCACCACCACCACCCCCACCACCACCTCCCCACCACCACCCCCACCACCCACCACCACCACCACCCCCACCACCACCCCTCCACCCCCCCACCACCCCCCCACCACAACCCCTCCACCTCCCCACCCCCCCACCACCACCACCACCACACCACCACACCACCACACCACCACCACCACCACCACCCCCACCACCACCTCCCCACCACCACCCCCACCACCCACCACCACCACCACCCCCACCACCACCNTTCCACCTCCTCCACCACCACCACCCCAACCACACAACTCTCCCCACGATGATGATGACGACGATAATCACGATGATGATGATCACGATGATGGTCACGATGATGATCACGATGACGATGATCACGATGATGATGATCACGACGATGATCACGATGATGATGATCACGATGATGATGATCACGACGATGATCACGATGATGATGATCACGATGATGATCACCTTGGTGATCACTGTGACGGGCAGGGTGCTGACAAAGAGCTCCATGCAGCTCTTCTTGGCAGATAAAGATGGAGTGTGTTATGAGATTTTAGTGGTGCTGTCCACGTGGCAGATAAAGAGTGGATGTGTTAGAGAGATTTTGTCGTGCCCTGTTCACCGTGGCAGATAAAGATGAGTGTGTTGAGAGATTTTAGTGGTGCTGTCCACGTGGCAGATAAAGATGATGTGTTAGAGAGATTTTAGTGGTGCCCTGTTCACCTTGGCAGATAAAGATGATGTGTTGAGAGATTTTAGTTGCCCTTTCACCGTGGCGAGTAGGGTGGAGTGTGTTAGAGAGTTTTAGTGGTGCCCTTTTTGGCAGAGTAAAGAGTGGAGTGTGTTAGAGAGATTTTTGTCGTGCCCTGATGTCCCCTGGCCTCCGCACCATTTAAAGTCTTCTCTGACCACGTGGTTAGCTAAGCTCTATCCAGCAGCTCGTTGGGCCTGGCCTGGTACAATACACAAAGTCGCCTTCCAGGCGATCGCTCTCAACCTGCGCCTTGCCCATCGGCCCTTGGCGGTGGACAACTGCTGCAAAATTTCTGAATAACGTTCATTTACACCCCTCCCACCCCCCCCACCCCCCACCCCCCACCCCCCATCCCCCATCCTCCCATCCACCCATCCCATCGTGGTGGCGGTGGCGGCGGTGTCGCAGGCAAATCTCGGAGGAAGACGAGAACTGGGAGGAGAACATCCAGGAGCTGCAAAAGAAGGTGACGAGTCTAAGGGGCCTCCTCTGGAGGGAGGAGTGGGGGGAGGGGGGAGGGGGGTCCCGCGGGGTATTTTTTGGCTCCCCCCCCCTCCCCCAAATTTCTGTCTTTTTTTTTATTCCGTGGGTCAAGGCTCCATAGGGACACAGACCGATGGACACTCGGCACAATAGGATCTCTCGACTGTGTCTGTCTGTCATTGTCTAGAGACACAGAGACTCAGAGACTCAGAGACACAGAGACACAGAGACCACTCTCTCTGTCATTGTCTAGAGACACAGAGACACAGAGACACAGAGACACAGAGACCACTCTCTCTGTCATTGTCTAGAGACACAGAGACTCAGAGACACAGAGACACAGAGACCACTCTCTCTGTCATTGTCTAGAGACACAGAGACTCAGAGACACAGAGACACAGAGACCACTCTCTCTGTCATTGTCTAGAGACACAAAGACTCAGAGACACAGAGACACAGAGAGCGCTCTCTCTCTCTCTGTGTCTCGAGACAAAACAACGAGCGGAGCGCCGGGCGACGAAAACGCTGAGACTTGGCACAGCAGAGGGCATGGGCGGTGCGTCTGTCGGTCATCTCAGTCGGTCAACCCATGGCACCTGGGTCTGTCCCGTGACCTCTTGCCAGCGAGCCTTCGACACTTCACGTGATGGCCTCAGTGCACCTGGCCTGGCACGGGAGCCGCAGTGAAGTCACCGTCAGTTGTTGTCGTACACGAAGTGAACCCTGTGCGGTGTGGAAACACCAACACTGGGCAGACAAAGGCGGCCGGGCGCGGTGCTGGCCACCCGCCCATCCGTGCGCCGTGCAGACCTCCGTAGCACTTGCCCCGACCGCCTGTCGAGGCTACACGGGTGACCTTTGTCTTTGCGTTGGCAGCACCACATCACGGACACGGCGCTGCTCTGCAAGTGCGTCGCCGTCACGAGCGCCGTGCTCGCCACCTTCTTCGTCAGCTCCCTCGTCCCCGGCATACACCTCGACCTCGGTAAGGTCACCGCGACCTCGGTGACGTCACGGTGACCTCGTGAGGTCACGGCTATCCCGGTGACGTCACGGCAGCCTCGTCAGATCACGGCTACCTCGGTGAGGTCACCACATCGTGAGGTCACGGCTATATCGTGAGGTCACGGCTACCTCACTGACGTCACGACTACCTCGGTGAGGTCACCACGACATCGTGAGGTCACGGCTATCTCGTGAGGTCACGGCTACCTCACTGACGTCACAGCTACCTCGGTGAGGTCACCGTGACCTCGGTGACGTCACAGTGACCTCGTGAGGTGACGGCTACCTCACTGACGTCACGGCTACCTTGGTGAGGTCACGGCAGCCTCGTGAGGTCACCGCTAGCTTGGCTTCATGTCGGGTCAAAGCTCCGCTTCAGTGTTCATCGCTGAGGCTCAGAGAGCCAGGCTAAGGCTTCATGCCATGTCACTGCTGGTGCTGGCTGACGCATTGTGTGACGCTGATGATGCTGATAATGATGTTGATGATGCTGACGATGTTGATGCTGATGATGCTGACGATGCTGATGATGTTGATGCTGATTTTGATGAGGCTGATAATGATGTTGATGATGCTGGTGATGATGCTGGCGATGAAGCTGATGATGTTGATGATGCTGATGATGTTGATGCTGATGATGCATTTGCTGATGATGCATTTGCTGATGATGCTGGTGATGAAGCTGATGATGTTGACGATGCTGACGATGCTGATGTTGATGATGTTGATGATGCTGATGATGTTGACGATGCTGATGATGTTGATGATGATGATGATGCTGATGATGCTGACGATGTTGATGCTGACGATGTTGATGATGCTGACGATGTTGATGCTGATGATGTTGATGATGTTGATGATGCTGATGATGCTGATGATGCTGACGATGTTGATGCTGATGATGCTGATGATGTTGATGATGTTGATGATGCTGATGATGCTGACGATGTTGATGCTGATGATGCTGACGATGTTGATGCTGATGATGATGTTGACGATGCTGATGATGTTGACGATGCTGACGATGCTGATGATGCTGACGATGTTGATGCTGATGATGTTGACGATGCTGATGATGCTGATGATGCTGATGATGCTGATGATGTTGACGATGCTGATGATGTTGACGATGCTGATGATGCTGATGGCCGTGTGCAGGCTGGATCGCCATGCTGGGCGCCATGTGGCTCCTGGTGCTGGCCGACGTGCAGGACTTCGACGTCATCCTGCACCGCGTCGAGTGGGCCACGCTGCTCTTCTTCTCTGCACTCTTCATCCTCATGGAGGTGCCGACTCCAGACAGAGACAACGATCCCCCCCCCCCCACCCGGCGTAGCCGCTACTGGGCCTTTGTCTCCCGGTGACGATGTTTACACACCACACCAGGTATTTATTTGAGGCTGAGTCGATCTAGGCGAGGCCCAGGACCAGTTCAGATGATCGTCACCGGTGTTAGCCACGAGCGGGAATAGAACTCGGGTCGCCAGGTTCGTAGCATAGCGCGCTGACCGCTACACTACCGCTACCCACACACAGACACACACAGACACACACACAGGTACACACACACACACCGAATCACACACAGACACACACAAGTACACACACACACCATAAAAAACACACACACACACACACACCGAATCACACACAGACACACACACAGACATACACACAGGTACACACACACACACCGAATCACACACAGACACACAGGTACACACACACACCGAATCACACACAGACACACACACACAGGTACACACACACACCGAATCACACACAGACACACACACAAAGATACAACAAAGATCATTCTCGCCATCATCATCGTTGCTTTACATTTTTTGTATCGCGGTCGATGTTTATCATCATCATTGTCATCAATGACGTCATAATTATCATCAAAATCATCATCAATGTCATGACCACGGTTATTGTGATCGTCGTCATCGCCATGATCCATTTCCGTTGCCTCTCCGACCTCGTGACCTCGCGACCTCGTGACCTCACGACTTCGCGACCCCGTGACCTCTTGACCTCACGACCTCGTGACTACATGACCTCGTAACTCCGCGACCTCGCGACCCTATGAACCCGTGATCTCACGACCTCACGACCTCGCGACCTCACAACTTTGTGACCTCGTGACCTTGTGACCTCACCTAACGACCTCACGACCTCGTGACCTCGTGACCTCCCGATCCCATCGAGGCGCTGTCCGGCTCACCACTCGTCAGCTGTGTCTCTGTTTCTATTGTCACCACACGTCAGCTGTGTCTCTGTTTCTATTGTCACCACGCGCCAGCTGTGTCATTGTTTCTATTGTCACCACACGTCAGCTGTGTCTCTGTTTCTATTGTCACCATGCGTCAGCTGTGTCTCTGTTTCTATTGTCACCACTCGTCAGCTGTGTCTCTGTTTCTATTGTCACCACACGTCAGCTGTGTCTCTGTTTCTATTGTCACCACACGTCAGCTGTGTCTCTGTTTCTATTGTCACCACTCGTCAGCTGTGTCTCTGTTTCTATTGTCACCACTCGTCAGCTGTGTCTCTGTTTCTATTGTCACCACTCGTCAGCTGTGTCTCTGTTTCTATTGTCACCACGCGTCAGCTGTGTCATTGTTTCTATTGTCACCACGCGTCAGTTGTGTCTCTGTTTCTATTGTCACCACTCGTCAGCTGTGTCTCTGTTTCTATTGTCACCATGCGTCAGCTGTGTCTCTGTTTCTATTGTCACCACACGTCAGCTGTGTCATTGTTTCTATTGTCACCACGCGTCAGCTGTGTCTCTGTTTCTATTGTCACCATGCGTCAGCTGTGTCTCTGTTTCTATTGTCACCACGCGTCAGCTGTGTCATTGTTTCTATTGTCACCACACGTCAGCTGTGTCTCTGTTTCTATTGTCACCACACGTCAGCTGTGTCTCTGTTTCTATTGTCACCACGCGTCAGCTGTGTCATTGTTTCTATTGTCACCACACGTCAGCTGTGTCTCTCTTTCTATTGTCACCACGCGTCAGCTGTGTCTCTGTTTCTATTGTCACCACTCGTCAGCTATGTCATTGTTTCTATTGTCACCACTCGTCAGCTGTGTTTGTTTTCGTTGTCGCGCTCGCAGGCGTTGGCTCACCTGCGGCTCATCGACTACATTGGACGGCAGACGTCGAGTCTCATCAAGGTGGACACGTGGCCCCGCACGCACAGACACGGCACGCCGGGAGACTCCTCGGGGGGGGAGACGCAGGGGGACACTGAGAGACACTGGGAGACACTGGGAGACACAGGGAGACACAGAGACACAGGGAGACACTGGAGACACAGGAGACACTGGGAGGCACAGAGACACAGGGATACCCTGGGAGACACTGGGAGACACGGGAGACACAGAGACACAGGGAGACCCTGGGAGACACTGGGAGACACGGGGAGACACGACACAGGGAGACACAGAGAGACACTGGGAGACACTGGGAGACACTGGGAGACACGGGGAGACACAGGGAGACACTGGGAGACACTGGGGAGACCCTGGGAGACACTGGGAGACACTGGGAGACACAGGGAAACACAGGAGACACGGGGAGACAGGGAGGCACAGGAAGACACAGAGAGACACTGGGAGACACAGAGAGACACAGGGGGATAGGGGACAACACGAGTAGTGTGACGACGACGTTGTTGTTGTGGTGGCTGTGGTTGTGTTGATGTTGTTGTGGTGGTGGCTGTGGTTGTGTTGTTGTTGTGGTGGCTGTGGCTGTGTTGTTGATGTTGTTGACGTATCCCCGCAGGCCGTGCCGGCAGAGAGCCGCCTGGTGGTGGCGTGTGTCGTCATCCTGTGGGTGGCCGCCCTCGCCTCGTCCCTCATCGACAACATCCCCTTCACGGCCACCATGGTGACACACAACAACAACAACAACCACAACAACAACAACAACCACAACCACCACAACTACCACAACACCACCACAACTACCACCACTACCACCACAACTACCAATTACAACCACATCATCAGTCGACAGCCAGATTTGTGGCTAAATCCTCCCGAGTCGTTCCTTGACGTCGCTTGCGAGCCCTTCACGTGCGAAGGGGGAGGGGGTTAGTGAATGCATCTAAATGACAATGGGCATCGATTGGGTTATCAATGTGGTAATCAGCGTACATTACACACGCACATTGATCTTGCACCTGCTGTCCATTGTGTGCACTACAGTAGCAAGACCTGTTGTTGGCTGCGGCGTGCAGGTAATCGCTGTTGACGCGTGGGGACCTGTAGAGGAATGCATTTGAACATCGCATTGTTTGATGATTCGCTTGCAAGCAGCGCTAATCCTGTAGCTATCCGACCGGTTAAATTCAGATTTATTTATCTCAATTGCGATAGATTCTCTACTTAGTCTTGGCCAGTAGTAGCTAGTTTTGCACAGCTATTCAACATTATTAAAATTGTGTCCTTGTTGGCACGCGTGTCCTGCTACTGCTGACAGTTGTATCTGCCAGTGTTCCATATTCCTTTGGTGTCCTCTTCGTCTCGTGCTGATCGTCCTGTCTGCCCAGCGTAGCGTTTGCCGCAAGAGCACTTCACCCGGTACACACCTCGTGTTCATAGCTGCGGTAACACATCTCTTGTGCCAGATGTGAATTTCTGTGTTTTATGCACCGTGCCAAATCTGACTCGGGTGTTTTATCTTTCCCAAAATCTGACTAGTTTATCAGTTACTCCCGCAATGTTTAATAGTTTAAATTACTTGGTCAGTCTCAACTCTCGTGTTATTTAATTTGGTTTTGGCATTCAGGGCCCTGTTGATTTGTGCATCATTGTCACCGTTCAATTGCAGCGCTTCTTCTTTAACATTTCACTTCTCACACCATCACCACCTGACACTTTCTTAGCCCGATGTATGAGCGTCTTGATGAGAGGGGATTTCTGTGCGGGGTGATCGTGTGCCACAGTGCACACTTGCCCCAACAGCCTGTGTGGGCTACACGGGGATCTTTGCCTCTGTGTGTGCGTGTCACAGATTCCGGTGTTGCTAAACCTGAGCCAGGACCCGGATGTGAACCTCCCGATCAAGCCGCTGATCTACTCGCTGGCATTTGGAGCCTGCCTGGGAGGTGATGGAGGAGATGCCCTCTGATCCATCACCATACCCAGTGACTTACACCCGTTGATTCAATACCCACTGATCCACCGCGTCTGTAATTCCGCACAATCAGCAGCGAGTAAGGTAGCCGGGTGGCGATGGTGGTGGTGATGGTGATGACAGAGAGTGATGATGATTATGATGATGTTGATGTTGTTGGAAATGAAGCACTGAGTGATGATGATGTTGGTGGTGATGGTGATGGACCCCTGATGATAATGATGTTGATGATGATGTTGGTGACGATGGTGATGATGATGTTGGTTGTGTGCGTAGGGAATGGAACTGATGATGATGATGTTGACGATGATGATGGGCGTATGGAATGAACATTCATGATGATGATGATGTTGATGATGACGATGTTGTTGATGTTGACGATGTCGATGATCGTGTGCGCAGGGAACGGAACGCTGATCGGAGCGTCGTCCAACGTGGTCTGCGCTGGCATCGCGGAGCAGCACGGATACGGCTTCTCATTCATGCAGTTCTTCAAGTGAGAGGCGCCGCTACACACGCACAAAGACAAAGGCGCCCCGTATAGCCTCATCCACCTTTGACGCAAGCGCTGTTAGCGAGCAGCACCTATGAAGGCTGGCGCCACCACACGAGGGGTGGGTGGCCAGCACCACGCCCGGCCGCCTTTGTCTCCCCAGTGGCGATGTTTACTAAACACCGTGGCGGGCTACTAGTTTGAGGCTGAGGTGACCTCGGTGAAGTCCGGAACGGTGCAGATCATCGTCACCGATGTTGGGGATCGAATTCGGGTCGTCGGATTTGGAGTGCACCGCGTTTATCTGAACCGGTCCTGAGCCTCCCTAGGTCGACTTAGCCTCAAACGATTACCTGGTGTGTAGTAAACATCGCCACCGGGGAGACAAAGGCGGCCGGGCGCGGTGTTGGCCACCCACCCCCTTGTGCACCGATCCGGCCATCATAGGCGCTGCTCGCTGACAGCACTTGCCCCTACAGTCTGCTAAGGCTACACGGGGGATCTTTGTCTTTGTCCAGGCTGGGATTCCCCATGATGCTGCTGTCCACCACGGTGGCCACGGCCTACCTCCTCGTGTGCCACGGGGTGCTGGAGTGGAACTCGTAGGGGACCCGGGACCCGGGGACTCCGTCGGCCTCTCGCGCCGTGAACCCTGCCGGAGTTGGGCGTCTTCGCTGTCGCTGCGGCGACCGCTACGGATCGGCTGTGCGTTGTATCCTAGTGGTAGTGCCTTACGCCAGCCGCTCAGGCAGCGTTCCGGGAAGAGTGAGCGGGCGAATGTCGTCCCTGCGTCTTGATGGGGTTCGCTTCATCCCGTGGTCAAATAAAGGATCGGACGACACGATGTGTGTGTGTTTGGGGTGTGTGTGTTAGGGATGTGTGTGTGTTAGGGATGTGTGTGTTAGGGATGTGTGTGTTAGGGATGCGTGTGTGTGTGTGTGTGTTCGGGATGTGTGTGTGTGTTAGGGATGTGTGAGACACACACACCCAGAAGTGACACACACCCAGCAGAGACACGCACAATTTCGCCATAACTGCAATGTATTTGATGCACCACATTCATGTACACGCCTGCAGACGCCTCTCTTTCTCGACGTCTCCGCAACAGGGTGGAGAGGGAGGGGGCACGACACGCCACGAGTGGAGATGGAGCGCCACAAGTGATTCGTTTTCGTTCACAAAGTGCTCGGCTTTGACACCACAGTTACAGGACAACGTCGCATATCCCACCCCCGCAATGTCACCCAATGCAGTGAAACCGGAGTCATCATCAGTCGTAGTAGTAGTGGTGGTTATTATTATGATTGTATCGCCTGTCAATGACTCGGCCGAACGAGTCAACATTCCCTGCTGCTCGAGAGCGGCTCGAGGCGACTCGAAGCGGCGGATTTGTGTCGCTCGCTCGCTCACCGTGGGTGAGTTTGACGGCAAATACTCCGCTCCGCTCACCGCTCACTCACCCTCCCACCCGCTCACTCACCCTCCCACCCACCGATCTACTCACTCACTCTCCCACCCATCCACTCACTCACCCTCCCACCCACTCACCTACCCACCCACCCATCCACTCACTCACCCTCCCATCCACCCACTCACCTACCCACCCACACCCACTCATCTACCCACCCACCCATTCACTCACCCACCCACCCACCACTCACTCACCCACCCACTCACTCACCCACCCACCCACTCACCCACTCACCCACCCACTCACTAACTCACCTACCCACCTACCCACCCACCACCCACCCACTCGCTCACTCACTCACCCACCCACTCACTCACCTACCCAC
Source organism: Lethenteron camtschaticum (assembly GCA_018977245.1). Lineage (NCBI taxonomy): Eukaryota > Metazoa > Chordata > Hyperoartia > Petromyzontiformes > Petromyzontidae > Lethenteron > Lethenteron camtschaticum. Next base: position 6,403,550 of record MU249630.1, read on the forward strand.
CCACTCGTGGGGAAGGAGCCACAACGCCTCGAATCTCACAGCCGTCAACCCCTGATCAGTGCCCCACCTCGTCACGGACCAACTCGGACCTCATTGGTCACCCCGTGCCTCTCCCTTATACATCTCAACGTCCATGCCACAAAGTCCCATCGCAAGGGAGAAACACAAACAAAGAGACTAAAGACATTGTGTAGCCCGTCCCCGTACAATAATGTGTGGTGAGCCGTGTGGCTTGACAGCTGTGGGATATCGTGTCCCCCCCCCCCGCGGCCACGTGGCAGGCCGCCTGCCACGTGGTGACCGCCTCGGCCATCGTCAACCCCGCGGCTCGCACGCGCCCGCCACCGCCTGGATCCTCGCCGGAACGCAAATCGGCGGTCCGGGCGGCGGGCGGGCGCCGTGGAGATGGAGCGCCGTGCCCAGCGTGAGAACGGACGTCATCAGGTCGCCACGTAAGAACGGGGCAATAACACGGGAGGTGTCAGGATGTGCAAACACCAAACAGAAACCCGTTCGCGAGGAATCCTCTCACTGCATCAGCCACGCTCGCTGCTTGTGGCGAACAGAGAACGAGCAGCACGCCCCGGTCGTCTATGACGTCGGTGGTGACGATGCGTTGCCTTTGACGCTGATTGGTCCACACCAGAAACAGCTTCCTCTAGACTAGAGCCCGGTCTCACAGCGTCAGAGCAGAGGGCAATGCCACCACGTGACCATCACAGGGCAATGCCACCACGTGACCATCACAGGGGCAATGCCACCACGTGACCAGCACAGGGCAATGCCACCATGTGACCATCACAGGGGCAATGCCACTACGTGACCATCACAGGGGCAATGCCACTACGTGACCATCACAGGGGCAATGCCACCACGTGACCAGCACAGGGCAATGCCACCATGTGACCATCACAGGGGCAATGCCACAACGTGACCATCACAGGGGCAATGCCACCACGTGACCAGCACAGGGCAATGCTACGAGGCGACCATCATAGGGGCAATGCCACCACGTGACCATCACAGGGGCAATGCCACCACGTGACCAGCACAGGGGCAATGCCGCTGTAGGGGCATGCAGAGCTCGGTGTCACAGCTACAAAGCTCCCAGAACATGAGATCGGTAACAAACCGAATCATCATCCCTAAGCACTCCCTCCGGATATATTTGTCTCTGCCGTAACAATAAAACTACTACGACATTAATTATCGTTAGTCGTGGTCGTAATTTGTAAAATCAGGGCCTTCAAATTGTCAAGCAGCCGTCAAAGTTTGCCACTTCTTTGACGGCGGATTGGCACGGATGTTTGGCACGGATGTCTGGCACGGATGTTTGGCACGGATGTTTGGCACTCACAATCTGACACGGAATTCTCGGTGACCCTTTGGCTTGGAGTGTGACCGCGACTCTGCGCACAAAATCCACGACTCCCCCCCCAGGCTAGTGGCGACCCCCACGCCACCCCCACGTGGTCTGCCGCAGACCGCCGGGGCGAAGTGGCGCTCGTAGCGAGCACACGAGGGGGTGGGTGGCCAGCAACCACGCCCGACCACCTTTGTCTCCCCGATACTTTTTTTTAACCCTGCGCCAGGTACTCATTTAAGGCTGAGTCGACCTAAGGGTGGGTGGGTGTGGAGANGGGGGGGGAGGCCCAGGAAAGAGGTTCTGATTTCTGATATTCGCCTCCGTTATCGATCGCTGGACGTGGAGTCGAACTCGGCGGGCTGGGGTTTGTAGCAGGGGCGGGGTGGGGACGTCGGGGGCGGGGTGGAGGGGAGGAGGAGCGGGCGAGGACATACAGGAGGGGGGGGGGCTCGGTGGGGGCTAGGGGGGGGCTGGGGGGGGATTCTGTGGGGGAGGAGATCGTGAGAGAGGGCCGTGGGCTCGGGGTGGATCAGGGCCAGACCCCCCCCCCCCCACCTCGTGTCGGCAACAGCGACTTGGAGGTCGGCAGCAGCGGGAGGAGGAGGAGGTAGTGATGGGTGGGACGAGTGGTGCGCAGGGTGGAGGAGGAGGAGAGGCGCCCAGAGGCCCGTGACCAGGGGGAAGAGAAGCCCTGAAGCCAGATGGGGGTGGTGATGGTGGTGGTGGTGATGGTGGTGGTGGTGATGGTGGTGATGGTGATGGTGGTGATGGTGATGATGGTTGTGGTGGTGATGGTGGTGATGATGGTGGTGATGGGACTGCGAGGGTGGTGGGGCCTGGGGCCACGTGTCGACCGTGCGACGCGCTGTGGGACCTGGCAGAGGGAAGGGAGCGATGGCGACGTACGGCGCCACCCACAACACCTGGTCATGACCTCGTGACCTTTCTTTCAACAAGACTGAATGATTGTCATAACGTGATGGTGATCACGACAGTGATGGTGATGATGGTGATGATGATGGTGACAACGTATGTACATTGAACTTATTTCGCACCGTATGATGAAAGTGATGATGACGATGATAGCGATGCTGACAGCGGGTCCTACTAACCCACGGAATGCACACGCGCCGCTGATGATGATGATGATATAAATTGTTATTTCCCCAAGGTTGAATCGTGTACATCTCTGTTCCCACGCGTTTCTTCAATAATTCTGGTGAAATATACATCACGGATATTGTCAGAGTACACAGATTGGGCTGTGACGTGGACAAGCAACGTGCTGGTTGTATAAACGCAGGGAAGAACAAGAAGATGCAAGTGCCAAGCTGCTCCACATTCCCATATCGCGGCTCGCTATCTTGGCTGCAGGAGGAATACTGAAACTAAAGCCAGAAACTTTTATTTTATTTTACCGGGTAAGGCCCCCCTGAGCCACCAACGATAGCTGAGCCTAGTGGCTTATCAGCATCACCATCACCACCACCACGTGGAAATGTAGAGCAGCAAAAATACTCTGAACGCTGTGACGTCCATTCTAAATGTGGAGGGAAAACCCGGAGCGAGAGAAAGAGAGAGAGACGCAAACTCCAAATCTACAGCAGCAGCAGCCGCCGCGGGGTCAGGGCTGGGATCGAACCCACGACCTCCTGTACAGCCGGCGAGGGAGTCAACACCTCCTGGCCACGTGACCATCTACTGGCCACCTCCTGGTCACGTGACCATTTCCTGGCCACGTGACCATCTCCTGACCACGTGGACACCTCCTGGTCACGTGACCATCTCCTGACCACGTGGGCACCTCCTGACCACGTGACCACCTCCTGACCACGTGGACACCTCCTGGTCACGTGAACATCTCCCGGTCATGTGAACATCTCCTGGCCTCGAGTGGCTATGGGAGCCACGTGACCCCCTAGAGAAATGCCCTTTCTTGCGAGCGGTGTTCATCAATGCATCAACACCCCCCTCCCCCCGCCTGTATTCTAGAAACACGGAATTTCCACATTCCTATGACAGGGGCAGTCCATCCTCAAACATCACAATGACAGCAACAAAGATCACCCGTATAGCATCAACAGACTGTTGGGGCAAGTGCTGTTCGTAGCACCCATGAATCACCATCCCACAATCGCCATTCATCATCACCGTGGGGTGGGTAAATCATGAATACCGCGTTGTGGGGCAGTCGAGTGTGCTCTTCCTTACTCTCGTGGTGACTGGTCCTCGTCCTAGGAATGTGGAATTTCGGAGCGAGGTGTGTCTTGTTCCCTACAAACACAATGACTGTGTGTGTATACACACGCAGTCATAGTAGTGTATAGTGTAGTTTATAGTAGTGTATAATGTAGTGTATAGTGTAGTGTATAGTAGTGTATAGTGTAGTGATAGTAGTGTAGTGTATAGTAGTGTATAGTGTCGTGTATAGTAGTGTAGTGTATAGTAGTGTAGTGCCTCCATAGAGCCCAATATGTTTGCTTACTGACCATTCCCCTGTTAACGACTCGCTGTTGTTGGTACAGTAAATATAAATTAATGCATTGATTAACCGTGTTTATTTTAATATTACGTGTAAATATATTGTTAGTATCTTTCTGTATTAATATCCATTTTAAATGTTACAAAGTAAATGTTTGTGGGTGAAAGAGGGTAACTTTCGATGCTCCTTTAACCGTGCATTCCCTCTACTCGCTCAATGACCAAATCACCGAACGACCGGTTTCATGGAACCAATGCCCATCGTCAGGAGGGGTTCTACCGCGTTTACATACAGAGCCGACTGAGACAGGGGCGGCAACAGCTTTTGGCCAGGAGGTCTTCATCCAGCAGTGGATTGGTCATAGCCGACGACGGCGACGACGATGATGCGGGTTTAACAAATCAAAGAAATAACCACGATGCAGGGAGTTCGTATTGCGTGGGACTTTGGAATAATTAGTGGTCATCAGTGAGCCATGCCAACGACAGGGCCGCTACGAATGCCAATCGTATCATCAGTTTAACACGGAGGCTTTCACGACCAATGTTATCCACAGTAGAGGAGTTTGGGGTTAGATCGCGTGAATAAATAAATGCGTCGTTAAACCCCCCACCACCCGGCATGGCCCATCAGTGAGGGTTGTCGCGTAAACAGAACGTGCCAAATCGTTACCAGTACGGCACCACCGGTCGTGTGTGGGACAGTAAACCCGCTACGACGTTTGCAATCCGAGTACGACGTTTCGCTAGCAATTGCAACCAGCATCTTCAAGCGACAGCCAGACTCGTGGAGACATCCTCCAGCTTCGTTCTTGAACGAATTTCTCCACAATTCTGGCTGTCGCCTGATGATGCTGGTCGCAACTTCTGGCGAAACTGTCCAACACAAAAACCGTTTAGTGCTCAACTAGTAACTCGTTGGCACGTTGTGTTCACGTGACAAACCTCGCTAAGTGGCCGTGCCGGGCGGTGGCGGTGTGTTTAACGGCCCACGGCTCGCACGAGGAGCGGCGCCGTTGCCGGAGCGCAAAGCCACGCTTCAGTCCGAAGGAAAGGGGGAGCAAGTAAAAGGAGAAACCTTATAGACCCTGTGACGTCAACCGCGGTTTGCATCCGAGCGCGGGCGAGCGCTTGCGCGCGACGTGAGACTGTTAGGAACGGCGCGTGCGACGGCGAGCGTCTCACGCCGGGATGGCCGGGGTCACCGGGGTCACCACCGTCCGGGACGCCACCGAATGCCACCGTGGGATTCACCGCCGTTGTCGTTTTTCCGTTGTGCTTTTTGTTGTTGTTGTTGCTGCCAAGTACAAAAGAAGATTCGCTCCGAAGTTTCTCAACAGCAGTTCGCTTCCCCCACGGGAAACCCCGTGCCTGGAGTCTTGCCACTGGGCCGTGCGTCACCGCAATCAGTCGGAGGAGTGATCCAGCGAGTGAGAGGGTGCGACATCGGTCGCGTATCCACCGCACGGGCAGCGGGGTCTGGCACACTTTCATCTTACGACTCTTAGTTTATTATTTTAGTTTGAGCCAACGCTTTCTATCGTGGTACTTTTATTTGCTTCCGTAAGTTGGTTTTCATTGTGTCGGAGGAATGAAAATATATTTAATTTTTTAATTGCGAATGCGGATTAGTCCACTCAGCTACCCCAAGACGACCACGCTACCCTGGTGTAACGTCAGCTACCCCAACACGACCACGCTACCCTGGTGTAACGGGCGGATTAGTCCACTCAGCTACCCCAAGACGACCACGCTACCCTGGTGTAACGGGCGGATTAGTCAACTCAGCTACCCCAACACGACCACGCTACCCTGGTGTAACGAGTGGACTAGTCAACTCAGCTACCCCAACACGACCACGCTACCCTGGTGTAACGGGCGGATTAGTCCACTCAGCTACCCCAAGACGACCACGCTACCCTGGTGTAACGGGCGGATTAGTCAACTCAGCTACCCCAACACGACCACGCTACCCTGGTGTAACGAGTGGACTAGTCAACTCAGCTACCCCAACACGACCACGCTACCCTGGCGTAACGGGCGGATTAGTCCACTCGGCTACCCCAACACGGCCACCGATTTGGAGGAGAAATGTCACGAAGAGAGGAACGCTTATCGGGCCGTGACGACGGACGGCACGACCGGCGGTGATGGCGCATCGTGGTGCCACGGCGACCCCAGTCCCGTGGTCTCGTGACACCCGTGTGTGTGTGTGTTCGTATGTACGTACGCGACACGTTTAACATCACCGTAAGCTATCGGGAGTGTTTACCCTCGTTATAATAGTGTCGATCCGCACAACTCTGTGTTCCACAATTCCGAAACGCGTGCGCGCACAATCACACGCACAAAAGACAAAGATCTCCCGTGTAGCCCTAACAGACCGTTGGGGCGAGTGCTGTTAGCGAGCACCTATGAAGGCCGGCACAGCACACGAGGGGTGGGTGGCCAGCACCACGCCCAGCTGCCTTTTATTCCCCAGTGGCGGTGTTTATACACCGCACCGGGTACTCATTTGAGGCTTAGTTGACCTACGGTAGGCCCAGATATTCGTCACCGATGTTGGCCGTGAGCAGGAATCGAACTTGGGTTACCTGGTTTGTAGAACAGCGCGCTAACCGCTACATTACCGTTCCCCACACATTTGCACACACACACAGTGATACACACATACACACACCGCCGCCTCCACCACCACCTCTACCATCACCACCACCACTCTCGCCCCGCGGTTGTGACGATCGGTGAAGCGCCGTGCGCGTGCAGGAGAGTCAACGGCGGTCGCCCAGAGCCGGCCTCGCGGCCACAGAAATGTGGAATTTCCATTCGCCGCACCGGCTCGGGCGGCGACGGTCGCTCGCGCGCAAGGTACCGGCGGGGCGGCCCCGGGACGGGGGCGGGGGGTGACTGTGTCGCGACCGGCACTCGCCGCAACCTCCCCCCCGCCACCCCGTCACGTTACGGTCGGCGACCCCCCCCCACAGACCCCCCGGGTGGGTTCTGCTATCCCCACCGCCGCCCACTCCGCCACAATATACAACATTCCCCCCAAGTTGCCCCCACGCCGCCCACCGCCCTCACCGCCCCACCGCACCCAACGCAATCGCTCGCGCACGACGTGCCGGCCGGAGGAGCGGTCACAGGTACAGGTAGGTCACCCAGTAGACGAGGTTGAAGAGGGCGAACGAGGTGGGGAAGAAGATACGAGCGTAGGAGTCGAGCTGCACGATGTGGATGTGGGCCCTGCCCTGGCGCCACGCACCGCTCCGGCACTCGTCCACGCAGCAGAAGAACCCCGAGCAGTCCTTTCCCTCGAGGCAGTCGGCGGCGACGCCGGCGGGGGGCACCCCGACCGCAGTGGGGGGGCGTCGGAGGGGAGGGGGAGGGGCGAGGAGGCGCGAAGGAGCCAGGGCGTTGTTGAGACGCTCGGAGCGCATGCGCACCTTGAGCAGCCCGTGGTAGTGGCTCTGTGTGGGGGGGTGGGGGAGGGGGTGGTCGTGGTGGTGGTGGGAGGAGGAGAAGGGGAGGAGGAGGGAGGGGCAGGAGGGGAGGGAGAAGAGGAGTAGGAGGAGGAGAGACATTGCAAGAGTGATTGAGGATGAAGTGGTGACCAAGACGATCTGAGAAGTCGAGGCTCAGCGTCTCTCACTCGGCCGTCACAAACCTCCCCGTGGGTGTCTATCCACCCCCCCCCGTCCCCATCACTTACCTGTGGGGCCGTGGCGGGGGCTTCTCCTTGGGCTTCTTGCCGGCGTTCTGCTTCTGCTGCATGACGAAGAAGGTGAGCGTGGCGTACTCGATCATGGCGGCGAAGACAAAGAAGAAGCACACCGTGACGAAGAGGTCCATGGCCGTGGCGTACGACACCTTAGGCAGTGTCTTGCGCGAGATGGTGCTCAGTGTGGTCATCGTGAGCACTGTCGTGATGCCTGCACGGGGCGGGGGGGGAGGAGGAAGGAGCGGGAGAGAGGAGGAGGTGAGAGAGGTAGAGAAGAGAAAGAAGGAGGAGGAGAGGGAGTGGGGGAGGAGGAGTGGGGGAGGAGAGGGAGTGGGGGAGGAGAGGGAGTGGGGGAGGAGAGGGAGTGGAGAAGAGACAGTGAGGGAACCGTGAGAGTGACAGTCACTGATTGGGGTTCTGTGCAGGTGTCATCCCAGGTGTGACCCCAGGTGTGACCCCAGGTGTCATCCCAGGTGTCATCCCAGGTGTCACCCCAGGTGTCATCCCAGGTGTGACCCCAGGTATCACCCCAGGTGTCAACACCAGGTGTCACCCCAGGTATCACCCCAGGTGTCAACCCCAGGTGTCACCCCAGGTGTCACTCCAGGTGTGACCCCAGGTATCACCCCAGGTGTCAACCCCAGGTGTCATCCCAGGTGTGACCCCAGGTGTCACCCCAGGAGTGACCCCAGGTATCACCCCAGGTGTCAACCCCAGGTGTCATCCCAGGTGTCACCCCAGGTGTCACTCCAGGTGTGACCCCAGGTGTCACCCCAGGTGTCACCCCAGGTGTCATCCCAGGTGTGACCCCAGGTGTCATCCCAGGTGTGACCCCAGGTGTCACCCCTAGGTGTCATCCCAGGTGTCACCCCAGGTGTCACCCCAGGAGTGACCCCAGGTATCACCCCAGGTGTCAACCCCAGGTGTCATCCCAGGTGTCACCCCAGGTGTCACTCCAGGTGTGACCCCAGGTGTCACCCCAGGTGTCACCCCAGGTGTCATCCCAGGTGTGACCCCAGGTGTCATCCCAGGTGTGACCCCAGGTGTCACCCCCAGGTGTCATCCCAGGTGTCACCCCAGGTGTCACCCCAGGAGTGACCCCAGGTATCACCCCAGGTGTCACCCCAGGTGTCACCCCAGGTGTCACCCCAGGTGTGACCCCAGGTGTCATCCCAGGTGTCACCCCAGGTGTCACCCCAGGTGTGACCCCAGGTGTCATCCCAGGTGTCACCCCAAGTGTCACCCCAGGTGTGACCCCAGGTGTCAACCCCAGGTGTCATCCCAGGTGTCACCCCAGGTGTCACCCCAGGAGTGACCCCAGGTATCACCCCAGGTGTCAACCCCAGGTGTCATCCCAGGTGTCACCCCAGGTGTCACTCCAGGTGTGACCCCAGGTGTCACCCCAGGTGTCACCCCAGGTGTCATCCCAGGTGTGACCCCAGGTGTCATCCCAGGTGTGACCCCAGGTGTCACCCCCAGGTGTCATCCCAGGTGTCACCCCAGGTGTCACCCCAGGAGTGACCCCAGGTATCACCCCAGGTGTCACCCCAGGTGTCACCCCAGGTGTCACCCCAGGTGTGACCCCAGGTGTCATCCCAGGTGTCACCCCAGGTGTCACCCCAGGTGTGACCCCAGGTGTCATCCCAGGTGTCACCCCAGGTGTCACCCCAGGTGTGACCCCAGGTGTCATCCCAGGTGTCACCCCAGGTGTCACCCGAGGTGTGACCCCAGGTGTCATCCCAGGTGTCACCCCAGGTGTCACCCCAGGTGTCATCCCAGGTGTCACCCCAGGTGTCACCCCAGGAGTGACCCCAGGTATCACCCAGGTGTCAACCCCAGGTGTCATCCCAGGTGTCACCCCAGGTGTCACTCCAGGTGTGACCCCAGGTGTCACCCCAGGTGTCACCCAGGTGTCACCCCAGGTGTCACCCAGGTGTGACCCCAGGTGTCATCCCAGGTATCACCCAGGTGTCATCCCAGGTGTGACCCCAGGTGTCACCCCCAGGTGTCATCCCAGGTGTCACCCCAGGTGTCACCCCAGGTGTCACCCCAGGAGTGACCCCAGGTATCACCCCAGGTGTCAACCCCAGGTGTCATCCCAGGTGTCACCCCAGGTGTCACTCCAGGTGTGACCCCAGGTATCACCCCAGGTGTCATCCAGGTGTGACCCCAGGTGTGACCCCAGGTGTCACCCCAGATGTCACCCCAGGTGTGACCCCAGGTGTCACCCAGGTGTGACCCCAGGTGTGACCCCAGGTGTCACCCAGGTGAGACGCCAGGTGTGCCACAATCACGGGGCCGCTGGAATGCGGTGGCCGCCGTGCGTGGATTTGCGTGCCCACCCAGGGCAGTGCGTGCCGGCGTCGCGTCTCTGTTGATCCAGAAGGAGACCCAGGAGAGCACGACGATGAGGATGCAGGGGATGTACGTCTGGATGGTGAAGTAGCCCATCCTCCGCACCAGCTCAAAGTACACGGCCATCACGACGTAGTCGCCTGCCACGGAGACACGGATTGAGATCATGGTTGTGGCTGTGGCTGTGGATTGAGATCGTGGTTGTGGCTGTGGTTGTGGCTGTAGATGGTGGTGGTGGTGGTGGCGGGCGGTACCGGAGGGAGTCTTGAGAATGTTGGTGATGTTGCGCAGGCCGACGAACGAGAACTGGTAGAGCTTCCAGTTCTGTTGGTTGGCGAGCTCCACGGAGCTGCTGCTCCAGCGGTAGATGATCTCGTCCTTCGGGTAGCCGTCTGGCACAACAACAACAACAATCAAACAACATCGTCAACAACAACAAGATCGTCAGTTTAACGAATTGCCCGATGATGCTGGATGTAATTCCAAGCGAAACGTCGCACTCAAAATTGTAAATGATGTTGATTTACTCTTCAACACACGGGTGGGCTAAAGTAGTGAACTATTTTGTCTTTTGTAAACGTGACACTTTTTTTGCTAATTGGCCGTGTCGGGTGGTGGAGGGTTACGACACATTTATACATAACGAGATCTGACCGAAAAACCTTTATTATGAACAACATCGTCATCGTCATCGAAGCGTGCGTGGGTATCCGTGTGTGTGTGGGTATTCGTGTGCGTGTGTGTGTGGGTATCCGTGTGTGTGTGCGTGGGTATCTGTGTGTGTGTGTGGGTATCTGTGTGTGTGTATGTGGGTATCTGTGTGTGTGTGTGGGTGTGTGTGTGCGTGGGTGTCTGTGTGTGTGTGCGTGGGTATCCGTGTGTGTGTGCGTGGGTATCTGTGTGTGTGTGTGTGGGTATCTGTGTGTATGTGCGTGGGTATCCGTGTGTGTGCGTGGGTGGGTGCGTGGGTATCCGTGTGTGTGTGCGTGGGTGTCTGTGTGTGTGTGCGTGGGTATCGTGTGTGTGTGTGTGTGTCCGTGTGTGTTGTGGGTGTCCGTGTGTGTGGGTATCCGTGTGTGTGTGCGTGGGTATCTGTGTGTGTGGGTATCCGTGTGTGTGCGTGTGGGTGTGTGTGTGGGTGTCCGTGTGTGTGTGTGTGGGTATCCGTGTGCATGTGCGTGGGTATCCGTGTGTGTGTGTGTGTGGGTGGGTATCTGTGTGTGTGGGTATCCGTGTGTGTGTGTGGGGGTGTCCGTGTGTGTGTGTGTGGGTGTCCGTGTGTGTGTGTGTGGGTGTCCGTGTGTGTGTGTGTGTGGGTGTCCGTGTGTGCGTGTGTTTCCGTGTGTGTGGGTGTCCGTGTGTGTGTGGGTGTCCGTGTGTGTGTGCGTGGGTGTCCGTGTGTGTGTGCGTGGGAGTCCGTGTGTGTGTGGGTGTCCGTGTGTGTGTGTGTGGGTGTCCGTGTGTGTGTGTGTGGGTGTCCGTGTGTGCGTGTGTGTCCGTGTGTGTGGGTGTCCGTGTGTGTGGGTGTCCGTGTGTGTGTGTGTGGGTGTCCGTGTGTGTGTGCGGGGGTGTCCGTGTGTGTGTGCGTGGGTGTCCGTGTGTGTGTGTGGGTGTCCGTGTGTGTGTGCGTGGGTATCTGTGTGTGTGTGCGTGGGTGTCCGTGTGTGTGTGCGTGGGTGTCCGTGTGTGTGTGCGTGGGTGTCCGTGTGTGTGTGTGGGTGTCCGTGTATGTTTGTGGGTGTCCGTGTGTGTGTGGGTGTGTGTGTGTGGGTGTGTGTGTGTGCGTGGGTGTCTGTGTGTGTGTGCGTGTCTGTGTGTGTGTGTGCGTGTGTGTGTGGGTGTCAGTGTGTGTGTGTGTGGGTGTCCGTGTGTGCGTGGTGACCCGAGTTCGATTTAGCTCACGGCCACCAACACCGGTGAGGATTATCTGAACCGGTCCTGGGCCTCCCCTAGGTCGACTCGGCCTCAAACGAGTACCCGCTAAGTGTGTAGTAAACATCGCCACTGGGGAGACAAAGGCGGTCGGGCGTGGTGTTGACTACCCACCGACTCGTGTGCCGTGCCGGCCTTCACAGGTGCTGCTCGCTAACAGCACTTGCCCCTACAGTCTGTTAAGGCTACACGGGGATCTTTGTTCTTTGTTTTGTGTGAGCGTGCCTGCATGTGCGTGCGTGTGCGCATGCATGCGTGAGTGTGCATGCATGCGTGTGCGTGCGTGCGCGTGTGTGTGCGTGCATGCGTGTGCGTGCGTGCGTGCATGCATGCGTGAGTGTGTGTGCGTGTGCGTGCGTGTGGAGGGAGGGAGGGGGGGCTGCTCACAGCTGGAGAACTCGAGGGGGCACGCGTGCTCGTCCATGGGGAAGTTGTGGAGCGCCAGCTGACACTCGGCGTGAATCGTCAGCCTGCGGCGCAGCGCGCAAACACACGAGACACACGAGACGGCGGGGCGGACAGACAGACGACTTGGTGAACAGTCAGACCGGTGAATTTCTGGTTTCGGCCGAAACCCAAACCAGGCAGAAAGTAAAAAATTGACTTTCGACCGAAACCGAAGCCGAAACCGAAAGTTTAACTTCACTTTCGACCAAGACCGAAACAGAAAAGTATATGACCGAAGTGACCGAACACAAGATTTATGAAAGACTGTACTCGCTTTACTACCCGGCTTCGCCCGGGACTTGGATTCACCACGGCCGGCCGCCTTTGTCTCCCCAGTGGCGATGCTGACATACCACTCCACTTACTCGTTTGAGGCCGAGTCACCGGAGTGTGTAGAGCACGTGACCCCCCCCCACTCTCACCAGGTGAGTGTAGACCACGTGACCCCCACTCTCACCGGAGTGTGCAGACCACGTGACCCCCCCACTCTCACTAGGAGTGTGTAGAGCACGTGACCCCCCCCCCACTCTCACCAGGTGAGTGTAGACCACGTGACCCCCCCCACTCTCACCAGGTGAGTGTGTAGAGCACGTGACCCCCCCCCCCCCCCACTCTCACCAGGAGAGTGTAGACCACGTGACCCCCCCACTCTCACTAGGAGTGTGTAGACCACGTGACCCCCCCACTCTCACCAGGTGAGTGTGTAGACCACGTGANCCCCCCCCCCACTCTCACCAGGTGAGTGTAGACCACGTGANCCCCCCCCCCCACTCTCACCGGAGTGTGTAGAGCACGTGACCCCCCCCCCCCACTCTCACCAGGTGAGTGTAGACCACGTGANCCCCCCCCCACTCTCACCAGGAGTGTGTAGACCACGTGACCCCCCCCCACTCTCACCAGGTGAGTGTAGACCACGTGACCCCCCCCCCCACTCTCACCAGGTGAGTGTAGACCACGTGACCCCCCCCCACTCTCACCGGAGTGTGTAGACCACGTGACCCCCCCCCACTCTCACCAGATGAGTGTGTAGAGCACGTGACCCACCCCACTCTCACCAGGTGAGTGTAGACCACGTGACCCTCCCCCCACTCTCACCAGGTGAGTGTAGACCACGTGACCCCCCCCTCACCGGAGTGTGTAGAGCACGTGACCCCCCACCCTCACCGGAGTGTGTAGACCACGTGACCCCCCCCACTCTCACCGGAGTGTGTAGACCACGTGACCCCCCCCCACTCTCACCGGAGTGTGTAGACCACGTGACCCCCCCCACTCTCACCGGAGTGTGTAGACCACGTGACCCCCCCACTCTCACCGGAGTGTGTAGACCATGTGACCCCCCCCACCCTCACCGGAGTGTGTAGACCACGTGACCCCCCCCACTCTCACCGGAGTGTGTAGACCACGTGACCCCCCCCACCCTCACCGGAGTGTGTAGACCACGTGACCCCCCCCACTCTCACCGGAGTGTGTAGACCACGTGACCCCCCCACCCTCACCGGAGTGTGTAGACCACGTGACCCCCCCCACTCTCACCGGAGTGTGTAGACCACGTGACCCCCCCCACTCTCACCGGAGTGTGTAGAGAACGCGTCCCGTGTTCCAGATCCTCAGCAGCTGATTGGGCGTCGTGATCCAGTGCGTGTCGGCCATCTTGGAGTTGCGGAAGAACGTGTCGGGGATCCAGATCTTGCCCACCATGTTGCTGTTGAGGCGCAGCACCTGCATGGTGTGGTTGAAGCGCAGGCGGCTGTCGTGCCACGTCTGGGCGAAGAACAGGTCGATGGTGTACTCCTGCCACGCGGGACACACGCGCGGGACACACACACACATGGGACACACACACGCGTGACACACACACGGGACACACACACACGGGACACACACACACACGCGTGACACACACACACACGGGACACACACACCTGACACACACACGCGTGACACACACATGCGTGACACACACACGACACACACACACGGGACACACACACGGGNCACACACACACACGTGACACACACACACATGGGACACACACACGTGACACACACACACACGTGACACACACACACACGGGACACACACAACACGACACACACACATGGCACACACACACACACACGGGACACACACACACGGGACACACACACACACGGGACACACACACGGCACAATCACACACACACACAATCACATAATCACACACACAATCACACACGCACACACAATCACACACACACACAATCACACACACACACAATCACACACACACAATCACGCACGCACAATCACACACACACACACAATCACACACACATCACACACACAGACACACACACACAGACACACACACAATCACACACACACAATCACACACACAGACACACACACAGACAGACACACACACACAATCACACACAATCACACACGCACACACAATCACACACAATCACACACAGACACACACACACACGCACACAATCACACACACACAATCACACACAATCACACACACAATCACACACACAATCACACAATCACACACACACAATCACACACACACAATCACACACTAACACTCAATCACAGCCACACACGATCACCCACCCTACACAGGCAGTGAGTGATTGTTTAGATTTTGTAGGAACCCCACTTGCACCACTTGACGGTCGCTAACGGTGGCCGTTTGGTGCAGTGCAGCATGGAGAGAGAGAGGGGAGGGGTGAGAGGGAGAGCGAGGAGAGTGGGGGGTAGAGAGAGAGGAGAGGGGAGAGAGGGGAGAGCGAGGAGAGGGGGGGTAGAGAGAGAGGAGAGGGGAGAGAGGGGAGAGCGAGGAGAGTGGGGGGTAGAGAGAGAGGAGAGGGGAGAGAGGGAGAGCGAGGAGANTGGGGGGGGGGGTAGAGAGAGAGGGGAGGGGAGAGAGGGGAGAGCGAGGAGAGGGGGGGGGTAGAGAGAGAGGGGAGGGGAGAGAGGGGAGAGCGAGGAGAGGGGGGGGGTAGAGAGAGAGGGGAGGGGTGAGGAGGAGGAGAGAAGAGCGTGACATCTTTTGTGAAATCTTTCATTTAAAAAGGGGGGTGGGGGCACATCAAGCAAAGCATTGAAAAAAAACCGAAATGATGAACGAAGCAAAGTGCCGGCTACACCGAGCATCTTCTTGTTTCCTCTGAAAAAAGGAGCGAGGAGAGAGCGAGGAAAGAGAGGAGAGAGAGCAGGGGAGAGTATTTTTAGACGCCGTGAATCACGCTCGATGCTCTGCGCATGTGCGTGTTTGTGTACGTGTGTGTGCGTGTGTGCGTGTGTGTGTGCGCGTGTGTGTATGTGTGTGTGTGCGTGTATGTGTGTGTGTGTATGTGTGCGTGTGTGCATGTGTATGTGTGTGCGTGTGTGCGTGTGTGCGTGTGCGTGTGTATGTGTGTGTGTGTATGTGTGTGCGTGTGTGTGTGTGCGTGTGTATGTGTGTGTGTGTGCGTGTGTATGTGTGTGTGCGTGTGCGTGTGTGCGCTCTTCGAGTCCCATTCCCACGTCCACTCCCCGAACGCACGCGCGGCAGCTCGGCACGCGCTGCCTCGTCCCGTCCACCTCGTCACGACGACGACGACTCTCGACTCACGCTCCCTCCCTCCCTCCCCCTCCCACTCCGATCAGAACCAGCGCGCACGAGAGAGACTGCTCAGTTGTTCGGCGATTTGTCTCGTTCATCATGCCGGGGTCTCTTTTGGCTGCTTTCTAGTTTGCTCTCACCGCCTTTTAAGTGCGGGAGGTGCAACACGTTTACACAGAGCAACCACAACCAGGAAACACCTAGGAAACCCTCTCTCCATCTCTCCACCGCACTCTCCCTCGTGTTTCTAACAACACGGCATCACTTCTGGTCGTCTCGTGGCTTCCTATGAAAGCTCAGAGAGCTCCATCTGCGGCTCTCCACCTCCACCACGGAGCACGCGGCCTCCTCCGTCGAAGGCCGCCACGGCCGCGGGTGGCGGAGCTCCGGCCACACCGAGGCGCCCACCGGAGCACGGAAGATGCCCGGGCTGCCGGGCGGACGGTTCCCCTCCGTGGCCGCCTTCCTGGGCCTGTCGGTGGCCAGCTGAGCGTGGCCCACGAGTCAATCGACGAGGCCAACCCCAGGTCCCGATCCGTCACGGTTCCGTGGCCCGAAGACGAAGATCGTCGGGGTGAAGTGGACGCTGAACTCGAGCGGCGGAGGTCCCCGATGCGCTTGTCCCTCGGCCCAGAGTAAAGCCGCCTTCGGAGAGAGATGCGGGCCGGGGACCTTTCTCCACACGGCCACCAAGCTGTGGCATCCAGGAGCCCCTCCCCCTGTAGCTCCCTCTTGGGCCCCATGCCCCCAAGCCGCCTCCCCACGAACGATCCGGCGTGCCGAGTGCGTGTCCCGGCCAAGCGCCGCTGCGGGAGGTGCAGGCACCGAATCTTTCCTTTGTCGGTGACCGGCCCGCACACGTCCGGTGGGCGGGCGGGTGGTGACCTTGCCGGCCTCGACAGTCGCCGCGAGCACCCTGCCCTTCGCCACTTCAGTCTCGGGGATGAGCTCGGGAGTCGAGGGTCGCGACTCCACAGGAGGTGCCGTCAAGGTGGCTGTGGAAGGGTTCCCGTCGCCACGCCGTCCTCCGCAGACGCCCTCATCCTCAAACGCGAGGCGGCGTCTCCCCGATGAAAACAGCGAGGCGGCGTGCCTCCTCGCAAGGGACCTTGGGGACAACCTCCGCACCGCCTCCGTGCACCCACGCAAGCTCAAGGGGCCGCTGAACGTGGGTTTGGCGCACGGTGCTTGTTCTTGACAGGACGTGCTACAGGACGCGCTACAGGGCAGGGCTTCTGCACCGCAGCCGCAGGGCCCAGCTCGGTCACGCGCTCCAACACGGCCTTGTCGGGGATGTGGGGCGGCACGTTGGAGATGACGTAGCCAGCGGTTCCGGTGGGACGTCAAGGCCGTCGATGGCCGTCCCCTTCTCGACGGCGGTGTGGGCCGCCCTCTCCGTCATCGGGAAGAAATCGGATTTTCCGTTCACCTTTCTACGTGCACGTGCGCGATGGAGGCTGGTGGGACGACGGTCGCCGGGGCCTCGACGGTGGTGGTGGTGCTCGAGGCGAAGCAACGGATGCCACGCTCGCACGACGGAAGCAGCAGAAGTCGCTGCTGCTGCTGCTGCTGCCCACTGCGGGGGCTGGGCTAGGAGCAGGGGCCTGAGTGGAGGGTCCCATGACTCCAGCAAGATTGGCAGCTGCAGCCTGGCTGTGTGTAGGAAGCCACGTGGCTCTTCCTACCCCCAACTACGACCTGGTCGAGGTGGCAAAACATTTGGTGCAAGACGGTCTATCACGTGGTGTGTCTATCACGTGGCTTGTCTGTCACGTGGTGCGTATGTCACGTGACGCGTCTATCACGTGGTGTGTCTATCGTGATGCGTCTATCACGTGGTGTGTTTTGACGACGTCTTAAAACTGTGCGACTGTCACACAGAGCTCCCTAGGAGAGACATTAAGAATAATAGTTAATCACCTTCAGTGGCATAGCAAACAAAACAAGCCGCGTGACACAAACTACAGGGTGTTGAGAACGATCGACCTCGCACGCGAATGGGAGGGCCCAGAGAGCGCGACGTGTGACGGTGACTCGCGGCAAGGGAAGTAGCAGAAACATCGGAGAGGGAGCGACAACACACGACATGATGAACATTGTGAACACGCTCACAAACTTAGCAAGAGGGGTCCAAAGGGGATGGAGTCGGGGGTGCACTGCATCCCCTGCACTCACAGCGACTCGTGTGTGTGGTACTGCACCGGCGGCGTGTCCACGTGGAACACACCGAAACGAAAGAAACAAAATGGAATATCACAAACTCCAATAGTTTTAGGAAAACTCCAAATTAAATGGGAAAAAAGGGCGTTGTGACTGTGAAATGATCTCGGTGATTGTGCAGAGAACAGAGACGCCGCCAGTGGACTGCAGAGAGCGCAGCCCCCACGCCCGAAGCAGTGAAACACAGTAAAGAACAAAGAGACAAACAAAAAGAATGATACAAATGCGTGTAAAGAAGAACACTCACTGGTGAAAACATTGTGACGAAATAAAAGTGTTTAGAGGTAACGGCCTGAAGCTCTCTATCTCTCTCCCTCTCTCCGCAAAGCGAGCGCTGATTTACCAAACCGTGTCCCGTGCACGAATTGTGGAGACGTTAACGACCTCGCCCGGTGTACGGGAGGTCACCGGCTGGATCCCGACCCTGACGCACGCCGGGCACCTCCGCCACGTAAACAGCGCGACCGGGGAGACAAAGGCGGACGAGTGAATAGCTGCTGCTGCTAACGGCACTTGCCCGAGCAGGCTACGCGGGGAGCTTTGCCTTGGCTTCTTACCATGTTGATGGCGGACACGGGCCAATGCTGTTGACGAAGATGTCCACTTCCACCTTGGTGGGTCGCACTGCGGGACAGGAGCGGGGTCAGCTGGACGTGGTGGTGGTGGTGGTAGTGGTGGTGGTAGTGGTGGTGGTGGTGATAGTGGTGGTGATAGTGGTGGTGGTGGTAGTGGTGGTTGTGGTGGTGGTGGTGATAGTGGTGGTGATAGTGGTGGTGGTGATAGTGGTGATAGTGGTGGTGGACGTGGTGCTGGTAGTGGTGATAGTGGTGGTGATGGTGGTGGTGGTGGACGTGGTGGTGGTGGTAGTGGTGGTGGTGGTGATAGTGGTGGTGGTGNTGTTGATGGTGGTGGTGAAGTTAATGACGTTGGTGATGTTGATGATGGTGATGTTGATGATGGTAATGTTGATGATGGTGATGTTGATGATGATGATAATGTTGATGATGGTGATGTTGATGATGGTGTTGATGGTGATGATGTTGATGATGATGATGATGTTGATGGTGGTGATGTTGATGATGGTAATGTTGATGATGGTGATGGTGGTGATGTTGATGATGGTGATGTTGATGATGGTGGTGATGTTGATGATGGTAATGTTGATGATGGTGATGTTGATGATGATAATGTTGATGATGGTGATGAAGTTGATGATGGTGGTGATGTTGATGATGGTGGTGGTGATGTTGATGATGGTAATGTTGATGATGGTGATGATGGTGTTGATGATGGTGGCGGTGATGTTGATGATGGTGATGATGTTGATGTGGTAATGTTGATGATGGTGGTGATGATGGTGGCGGTGATGTTGATGATGGTGATGGTGGTGAAGTTGATGGTGGCGGTGATGTTGATGATGTTGACTCACTTCCGATGCCGGGGCGCAGCTTGTTGTCGTACCCCTCCAGCATGCGGTTGAGGATCTGCGTGACGTCACTCTCGTAGACTTTCGGGGCCAGGACCCACGTCTTGTTGAGCGTCAGGTCCTCGTAGTCGTCGCTCTCGATCTTCCCATTGCTGGCACGACACACACCACACACCACACACATCACACACATCACACACGACACACACACGACACACACACGCAGCAGCAGCGGGGGTGAGTGGGCGCGTGAGTTGGTGAGTTCATGGGTCGGTGGGTAAGTGTGGTTGAGTGGGTGGGTGGCTGAGTGGGTAGGTGGCTGAGTGGGTGAGTGGCTGAGTGGGTGGGTGGCTGAGTGGGTGGATGGGTGGCTGAGTTGGTGGCTGAGTGGGTGGGTGGCTGAGTGGGTGGATGAGTTGGTGGCTGAGTGGGTGGCTGGCTGAGGCTGAGTGAGTGGGTGGCTGAGTGAGTGGCTGAGTGGATGGCTGGATGAGTGGGTGGCTGAGTGGTGGCTGAGTGGGTGGCTGAGTGGGTGGGTGGCTGAGTGGGTGGCTGAGGGTGAGTGGGTGGGTGGCTGAGTGGGTGGGTGGCTGGGTGGGTGGCTGAGTGGGTGGCTGAGTGAGTGGCTGAGTGGGTGGGTGGCTGAGTGGGTGAGTGGCCGAGTGGGTGGCTGAGTGAGTGGCTGAGTGGGTGGGTGGGTGGCTGAGTGGGTGAGTGGCTGAGTGGGTGGGTGGCTAAGTGTGTGGGTGGCTGAGTGGGTGGGTGGCTGAGTGGGTGGGTGGTTGAGTGGGTGGGTGGTTGAGTGGGTGGGTGGCTGAGTGGGTGGGTGGCTGGGTGGGTGGCTGAGTGAGTGGGTGGGTGGTTGAGTGGGTGGGTGGTTGAGTGGGTGGGTGGCTGAGTGGGTGGGTGGCTGAGTGGGTGGCTGAGCGAGTGGCTGAGTGGGTGGGTGGCTGAGTGGGTGGCTGAGTTGGTGGCTGAGTGGGTGGGTGGCTGAGTGGGTGGCTGAGTGGGTGGCTGAGTTGGTGGCTGAGTGGGTGGGTGGCTGAGTGGGTGCTGAGTGGGTGAGTGGCCGAGTGGGTGGCTGAGTGAGTGGCTGAGTGGGTGGGTGGCTGGGTGGGTGGGTGGCTGAGTGGGTGGCTGAGTGGGTGGGTGGCTGAGTGGGTGGCTGAGTGGGTGGCTGAGTGGGTGGCTGAGTGGGTGGGTGGCTGGGTNGGTGGGTGGCTGAGTGGGTGGCTGAGTGGGTGGGTGGCTGAGTGAGTGGGTGGCTGAGTGAGTGGCTGAGTGGGTGGCTGAGCGTTTCCGCTACTCTGCCTCCCCACCCGTGCGTCTTTGCGCACTTGTATAGCTCCTAAGTTTGTTTGTTTTTGTTGTTTTAATTCACAGCNGGGTTTTGACGCGTCCGGACGTCTGGCTGCCAAACTCGCTGCGTTTTATCGGCCCCGGGGCTCGCGCTCGTTGTTGTGAGCCTCGTCTCTCCTCTATCCCCCGCCCGTTGCTGCTGCTGCTGCTGGGAGGGCGACCGCCTCCAGCAGCCGCGTCTCACACGAGCCTCCCACACACACTCACGCACACACGNACACACGCACACACGCTCATACACGCACACACGCACACACTCACACACGCTCACACTCACACACGCACACACACACACGCACACACTCACACACGCTCACACACTCGCACACTCACACACGCTCACACACACACACACACTCGCACACTCACACACACTCACACACGCTCATACTCACACGCACACACTCACACACGCTCACACTCACACACTCACACTCACACACTCACACACTCACANGCACACACGCACACACGCACACACACACACGCTCACACTCACACACTCCACACGCTCACACTCACACACACACACTCACACACGCTCACACTCACACACTCACACACGCTCACACACGCACACATTCACACACACGCACTCACACACACGCACACACGCTCACACTCACACACGCTCACTCACTCGCACACGCACACACTCACACGCTCACTCGCACACACTCACACACGCACACTCACACACGCTCACTCGCACACACTCACACGCTCACTCGCACACCCTCACACACGCACACACACACACGCACACACTCGCACACACTCGCACACACTCACTCGCAAATACGCACGCACACTCACACACACTCACACGCTCACACACACACACGCTCACACGCACACACTCACACGCTCACACGCACACACGCACACTAATACCCGCCATTCGCCACTAAGTGACAGTGACGGTGACGTCACCACAGCGCCCGTGCCAGGCTAGGTGCACTTTGAGGCCACGTGAAGTGTCGAAGCCTCGCTGGGAGTAGGAGGTCACGGGACAGACTCGGCAGGTGCCGTGGGTTGGCTGACTGAGATGAATGGCAGATGCACCACCAGCTGTACCCCCTACTGTGCCAGGCTAGGTGCAGGAGGTCACGGGACAGACCCGGCAGGTGCCGTGGGTTGGCTGACTGAGATGAATGGCAGATGCACCACCAGCTGTACCCCCTACTGTGCCAACTTGTTTTATTTTATCCACCCGGTGCTCCGCTCGTTGTTGTGAGCGTCGCTCCTCTCTTTGCCTTTCGTTCACGTGCAGATATCAGAGTTGGAGGAGGGGGGTGTTATTGATTTAATTGATCAGTAATCAGTTCATTGTTATGATTCCCCTATAAGGAGTTGTGTATTATCTAATAACTGAACCCAATCGCGATACCTAATCAGGTGCAGAGATCAGAGGAGGGGAGAGGGGTTATTGTAATTACAGACTACGTGAGTAATCAGTTAATTAGTATGTGTTTCCCCCTATAAGGAATTGTAATTGTAAGATGTATTATTTAATAATACGCTTCCAGGCCGCACGAAGCCTGTCTCTGTCACAGCGATTGAAATTAATTGCATTTTTCGCAATTTCAATGGATTCTATAATTGGTGTTGGCCAGTAATCATGATTTGAATCGGTCCTGTCAGCCTCCTACCGACTCAACCACCCACCAACTCGCTCCTTCACCAACTCACCCAACTCCTCACATCACAACGAATCTCAATGATATTCACAATTATATTCACAACGCTACATGTACACATACACACCACGTACACACACATACACACCACGTACACAAACACCACGTACACACACACCACGCACACACACACCACCTACACACACACACTACGTACACACACACACACCACACACACACACTACACACACACCACCTACACACACACACNCACACACACACCACCTACACACACACACCACGTNCACACACCACGTACACACACACCACGTACACACACACACACCACCTACACACACCACGTACACACACCACGCACACACGCACACCACCTACACACACCACGTACACACACGCCACACCACACCACATTATTGACACACCACGTACACACACACCACGTACACACACACCACGTACACACACACACCACCTACACACACACCACGTACACACACACACCACGCACACACGCACACCACCTACACACACCACGTACACACACGCCACACCACACCACATTATTGACACACCACGTAGACACACACACCACGTACACACACACCACGTACACACACACACGTACACACACACACACCACGCACACACGCACACCACCTACACACACACCACGTACACACACACCACGCACACACGCACACCACCTACACACACACACACGTACACACACACGTACACACACACGTACACACACACCACGCACACACGCACACCACCTACACACACACACACAAGCACACACACACACACGCACACACACACACACACATGTACACACACACACGTATACACACACACACAGTACACACACGTACACACACGTACACACACACGTACACACACACAGTACACACGTACACACACACACACGTACACACACACACACGTNCACACACACACACACACGTNCACACACACACGTACACACACACACNTACACACACACACACATACACACATACACACACACACACACGTCACACAAGCACACACACACACGTACACACATACACGTACACACACACGTACACACACAAGCACACATACACACACACGTACACACAGTACACACACACACGTACACACGTACACGCCACTGGCTATTCACGATGAAGGCGAACCCACAGCCAGACCACACAGCAATGCATCACCATCGATTAGGGGCTGTCATTGATGGTTCTTAACCAATCCTTAGCCAACAAAGACAAAGATCCCCCGTGTAGCCTGCTGGGGCAAGTGCTGTCAGCGAGCACCTACGAAGGCCGGCACGGCACACGAGGGGTGGGTTGGTCACCACCACGCCCGGCCGCCTTTGTCGCAGCACTCGAGGATAATTGGAGAATCGTCACCGGTGTTGGCCGTGACCGGGAATCGAACTCGGGTCGCCGGGTTCGTAGCGCAGCGCTAACCGCTGCCCCACCGCTCCCCATGTCAGACACACACAGACACAGAGACGCAGACACACAGACACACACAGACACACACACAGATACACACACACCGAGACATAGAGAGACACACACACAGACACACACAGACACAACATCATGGGCTCACCATTCCTTATGGACACACACACACACTCCCTCTAACACACACACACACTCCCTCTAACACACACACACACTCCCTATAACACACACACTCCCTATGACACACACACTCCCTATGACACACACACACCCTATAACACACACACACCTATAACACACACACACTCTATAACACACACACCCTATAACACACACACACACTCTCTATAACACACACACACTCCATATAACACACACACACACTCCCTATAACACACACACAAACTCCATATAACACACACACACTCCCTATGACACACACACACACACCTTATAACACACACACACACTCCATATCATACACACACACTCCATATAACACACTCACCCTATAACACACACACACTCACCCTATAACACACACACACTCCCTATAACACACACACTTTTTATAACACACACTCACCCTATAACACACGCACGCAGAGACAAAAATCGTCAACTCGATGATTTCGGCGAATAATTTCCTCCCCTAAATTTTGTAAAATTTCACGACAGCGAGATTCTGTCTGCAACACGCGAACACAGACACACGAACAACACACACACAACACACACACTGACACACACACAGACCACACACGACACAGACACACACACTGACACACACACTGACACACACACAGACCCACACCGACACGCACAGACACACAGACCCACACACGACACTGACACACACACAGACACACACACGAACACCACACACTGACACACACAGACCCACACCGACACGCACAGACACACAGACCCACACACGAACACCACACACTGACACACACACACTGACACACACACTGACACATACACAACACAGACCGACACGCACAGACACACAGATCCACACACGACACAGACACACACTGACACACACACAGACCCACACACGACACAGACACATACACTGACACAGACACACTGACACACACACGACACAGACACACTGACACACACACAGACCCACACACGACACAGACACACACACTGACACAAACACACTGACACACACACGAACAACGCACACACACACAGACCCACACACGACACAGACACACTGACACACACACTGACACACACACATTGACACACACAACACACACCGACACGCACTCACACACAGACCCACACACGACACAGACGCACACTGACACACACACTGACACACACACAGACCCACACACGACACAGACACACACACTGACACAGACACACTGACACACACACGAACAACACACACACTGACACACACACAATACACACCGACACGCACAGACACACGCACGACACAGACACACACACAGACCCACACACGACAGACACACACAGACCCACACACGACACAGACACACACACAGACCCACACACGACACAGACACACACACTGACACACACACTGACACACACACGACACAGACACACACACAGACCCACACACGACACAGACACACACACAGACCACACACGACACAGACACACACACTGACACACACACTGACACACACACGACACAGACACACACACTGACACACACACGACACAGACACACAGACCCACACACGACACAGACACACACACAGACCCACACACGACACAGACACACACACAGACCCACACACGACACTGACACACACACAGACACACACACGACACAGACACACACACAGACCCACACTGACACACACACAGACCCACACACGACACGGACAATCCGTTCTTACCAGACACGATGTAGATTCATGACGAACAGGAGAAGGAGTAGAATGAGCATCTTCTCGTGAAACTCGACACGGCTGGCTACTGCAGTCGTCATAGACCCATCACTCTCACCTCCCTCTCTCTGTGTCTCTCTCTGTCTGTCTGTGTCTCNCTATGTCTGTCTGTGTCTCTCTCTGTCTGTCCGTCTCACATTATCACCAAGCTCCTCGTCCGCACCCACAGTCCTCTGTCCGCTATCGCAGCGACGTGAAGAGCGCGCTGGTGACCAGCTCGAGCAGATGTCAACTCGGTGCTGCTGACGTCCGCGGACGTTATGGACGCACGACGATGATGATGACGACTATTCCTACAACTATTACTGCTGCTGCGTCGCTCTAGCAGACAACCACAGCACCACCACCACCACCACCGCCGCAGGCTCCTTGTTAGTGGTGATGTTGTTAGTGGTGATGTTGTTGTTGTTCGTGGTGATGTTGTTCGTGGTGATTGCTCCTCCTGCTGCTGTTGTTGTTTATTCGGATGTCAACAACAATTCTGGTTTCCAGTGAGCCCCCCCCCCCTACTCTCTTGCTCCTTCACCCTCCACCACCTCCTCCTCCACCTCCTTCCTCAATCCCCTTGCCCCCCCCCCCCCGACGAGACGACACCACAGTAGTAGCAGCAGTAGCAGCAGCAACAGGGCGGAGAAAGCGACGCGATCCGCTGCGGGCTGCTGGCAAGAGGCCGCGCGGAGCTTGAAGACGCGCGGAGCTGCGTCTCGGCTCACTCGCCACAAACATCCACACACACAACTCCTCGCGCTGCTGCTGGTGGCGGTGGTGGCGGTGGTGGTGGTGACGGCGGTGACGGTGGTGTCGGTGGTGGTGATGACTTTGAAGGTTGTAGCGGCTTCTGCTGCTGCCAAGGGCTGTCGGGTTATATCGGCAATGGCTGCTGCTGGCACTCCACTCTGAATACCAATGAGGTTGACATCCTTTGTGTTGTGTGTGAGAGAGAAGAGCCTGCCGTGTCTGTGTGTGTGTCTGTGTGTGTGTGTCTGTGTGTANGGTGTGTCTGTGTGTGTGTCTGTGTGTATGTGTGTGTCTGTATCTGTGTGTGTATCTGCGTGTGTGTCTGTGTG
Organism: Lethenteron camtschaticum; assembly: GCA_018977245.1. Classification (NCBI taxonomy): domain Eukaryota; kingdom Metazoa; phylum Chordata; class Hyperoartia; order Petromyzontiformes; family Petromyzontidae; genus Lethenteron; species Lethenteron camtschaticum. The sequence continues at coordinate 6,430,599 of MU249630.1, forward strand.
TGTCTGTGTGTGTGTCTGTATCTGTGTGTATCTGTGTGTGTCTGTGTGTCATGTCATGATTTGACATCATAGCAACAGTCTGGGCCACTGGACAGGTTCCGCAGGATTGGAAGGATGCACTGGTGGTCCCCCTCATTAAGAAGGGGGACCGCACAGACTGTAACAACTACAGGGGCATCTCACTCTTCAGTGTGCCGGGAAAGGTCCTGGCAAGGATTATTCAACGTCGCCTTGCTAGGCACGCTGAGGAGAGGCTTGCGGAGCCCCAATGCGGTTTCAGGAAAGGGCGGTCCTGCACAGATGTCATATTTTCTGTCCGTCTGCTACAGCAGAGGTGTAGGGAATTCCAACAAGACCTACATCTCTGCTTTATTGACCTGGTCAAGGCCTATGATACCATCAGTAGGCCTGGGCTCTGGGTTGTTCTTCGTGCTTTCGGAGTCCTTGACCCTCTGCTCACGATCATTAAGGACCTTTATGATGGTGAGCGGGCCCGGGTAAAACTACGTGGCCGGGAGTCAGAGCCATTCCCTGTACACCTTGGGGTGCGACAGGGATGTCCTCTGGCTCCCACATTATTTAACATTTATTTTGACCACGTAGTTCGTGAAGTCTTCAGTAGCTGTTCCGGAGGGATTTCCATCTGGTACAGATACAATGGGAGGCTGATCGATGCCCGGGTGAGTCAAAGGATGGCTCCCTATTGGTCAACCACGTTATGTATGCAGACGACCTGGTAATTGCAGCTCACTCAGAGGAGGAGTTGGAGGCGCTGCTGCTGAAACTGGAGCATTCCACTAAGAGGTGGGGCCTTACCATCAGCCCCACCAAAACGACGCACCTGCCTGGGTATTTTGTACCATCGGGCACTCCACCCCCAGAACTGCCAACCGGTGATGGGGTAGTTGTGGAGAGAGTGGAGAGTTTCCCATACCTGGGCAGTGTGCTCATGACCGGCTCCGTTTTAACAGCAGAGGTCGCACTCCGAATCAGTTGAGCGGAATTATATTTTAATTAGTTGCGTAACGCTGTGTTGAGGCTGCCTGGTCTGTCGCTCCGCACGAAGCTTCGGGTCTTCTCGGCCACAGTCATTCCCTCCCTTCTCTACGCTTGCGAAACGTGGACCCCCTAATGGAGCATCTTCGCCGGTTAGAAACATTTAGGCTGGTCTGCCTACGATCCATCCTGGGTTTAACCAGGCTGGATTGTGTGAGGAGCTCACAAATCCTTGAAAGATCTGGACAAAGTCCCATTGGTGAGCTCCTCCGGCAGGCAAGGCTGCGTTGGCTGGTCATGTAGCCCGCATGCCCAGCCACAGCTTTTGTTCGACCGGATCGAGGAGACTAAACGGGCGCGGCACGGGCTAGAGAAGAGAGTGATGTGGTACAGGAGTACGTGGAGCTGAGTGGACTTGCCGATGACTGGTACCAGTGGTGTCAAGATCAGGTGTAAAATCCACAGCAAGAACATTTTCTTGCTATGGATTTCAAGAAAATTTTCTTGCTGTGGATTTCACACCTGATGATGGTTGCTTGTGTTGCAGTCGAAACGTCGTGAGAATAGTTTGACATTTTTATTATTTTATTATTTCCCTTCTACGTGACTTTATCGAAAAAACCAAGAAGATTAATCCCTGCAGTCACGAAAGCTTTAAATCAAAACATGATTCTCATCGTCACCACACGTCACGGCGAGGCTCGCTGGTGGCGATGAACGTGAGATGGACAATCTCGATCTGAAGCTTTCGTGACTGCGGGAATCCATACTCTGTGCTTCTTTCGGTAAAGTCACGTGGGTAGAAAAAAAATCACGACGTTTCGATCGCAACACGAGCGGTCGTCCTCAGGCGGAAAAAATCATCCAGCAGTGGAAACTGCTGGACCAGCCGCTGGTTCAGCAGTTCCACTGATGGATGTTTTTTTCCAGATGCTCGTCAAGATGCTCTTCGCCGAGTCGCAGTTTGGTGGCAGTGTCGGCATGCAGCTTCACCGATGGGAACAGCAACAGACTCCCATTGATAACATTGACACGGAGCACGACGCATGGATTCTCCTTTGAAATTAACATTTAGGGGAAGTTTTTTTTTAAAACAATTGCAGCTAGGTGTAATCTTTGAACAGTCATCAACAATTAAATATTTTCGTTGCCTCAATGTCATTCAGTTGGTTCTGTCGAATTTGTTTTTAGTAAACGTTGACGTGAGCCCCACACGAGGAATAATTAAATAAATAACCCCACAGATACTAACGATGATACAATATTCACTTAAAATCATCAACAATTTAAATGGTTTTCATGCAAAGGGGTAAAATCAATCGTATCACCCTGAGCCGAAGCAGGTGGATCTCTTCACAACTTCTGGCAAAACCTCCCGGTGCTGCTGCTGCTGGACGTCTCCCGGTATTCAAGTCGTGAATGTCTGAGCGGGTTCCCACTCCAGCACACACACACAGGCACACACACAGACACAGACACACAGACACACACACAGGCACACACACACAGGCAGCACACACAGACACATACACACACAGACACACACAGACACACACACAACCGCCACCCACTAAGTGGCGGTGATCACCACACGCTTGTGCCAGGCCATGTGCACCTTGAGGCCACGTGAAGTGTCGAACAGGAGGTCACGGGGCAGACCCAGGTGCCACCGAGGACCGAGATGACTGGCTGATGCACCACGCTACTGTACCAACTTGCTGTGCTTTAGCCACCCGGCGCTCCGCTCGTTGTTGTGAGTCGGCGTTGTGGCGACAGACACACACACACCNGGCACNCACACAGGCACACACACAAGGCACAGTCCACACAGGNACACACACACACACACAGGCNCACACCAGGACAGGCACACATAACAGTCACACACACAGACNCACCACACAGACACACACACACAGGCAGCNCACACACACAGGCAGCACACACACCGCCACACNTACCACACNCAGACACACAGACACACACAGACACACACACAGGCANCACACACACACAGGCAACACACACACACACAGACACCCACACAGACACACACACACACACACAGCACACACACACACACAGGCGGTGTGTGTGTGTGCTGCACCAGTGACTCATTGCCACGTTTTGTTTCGGCGACAAACCTATGTCGGGTGGTGGGGGTTCACGACACATTTCTATTTACGCAATCTCACCCCCAAAAGTCTTCTTTATGATTGAATAGCCCCGCGCCCTGACTTTAGGTCCACCCTGTGTAAAGAAGAGAGATACTAGCATCTTCATTTAGACTGGGAAGCGAGTCTGATGTCACAAAAATAAATAAGAATTTCATCGGCTCATCAGATTCCTTTCCCAGTCTGAATAAAGGAGCAGCCCTGCAAGTGCACACCTGGATAGGTGAAGTGGAACGTGCTATGAGATTGTTTAGTTTTTACTGGTAGGAACCTCCTGGTTACACCAGCCCACAAGGGGATTATTGTGTGCGTCCGTCGTGCAGGGAGGGGCTGGGTGGGGAGGGAGGGGCTGGTTGGGGAGGGGAGGGTGGGGCTGGGTGGGAGGGTGGGGCTGGGTGGGGAGTGGGAGGGGTGGGGCTGGGTGAGGAGTGGCTGGTCACCCCGTGGTGCCCTTATAAAACTCAACGTTTAACCTACTCACGCCGGCTTGTGCCCGCCCTCACAGTCGGGCATATTTGCGGAATACACCACGCCGCCGTTGACCCTGGCCATTGACCGAGCAACCCAACGTTCCTACCAGCTCCCTCCGCAGGAATGTGTTGTTTTATTTCTCCACCAACGCAAATTAAAGGGAGAGAGAGACAGCTGCCATGATTCCTCTCCTCGACTCTCACAACCCTCCTGCCAACTCGGAGCAGTGGCCAACCTCTGCTTTTGTGTGTGATAATACATAAATAAACAACGGCAAGTTCCGGTGTCGTGTTTCGGATGTTGTATATTCGCTCGGATTGAACGCAACTTTCTGTCGAAGTAATTCAACTATTATGAATAAGCGTCGACATTGGAGAAAATGGGTTTGAGCGATTTTAAACGAGCACTGCCAGTCTTCAGCTCCGGTTAGCACGGTTGGCTACGCGATGTGCGAAGAAAGTTCAACAGACACATACTTCATCCCCCAATGCCCATTCGTCGGTGTTACTGTCTGTTATTAAACGTCTTCTGAACTTCTTCCGACGTTTCAATTCCACTCAAATTTTTTTTACTCGGAAAATCCCGTGGAGCCAGTTACTCAACGAGCGTCTGTGGCGAGGGTCCACACGCTCGGACTAAGCGAGGTTCTCCCATGGGATACCTTTTTGCAAGTATCAAAGTATGAGAAATAAGAATAGGTTTTACCCTTTCTGGCAATAAAACCGGTGTTCAGGTGTTCAAACACCAAATAGACATATTTTGGCAAGAAACCACACGTATTTGTTCTGAACATGCAAACAAAGAAAAACTTTGCCATATTCCTATTTTTCACACAGGCAAAAGCTACCCCCTGATATAGCTGCTCGCCCCGAGCTAGAAGTGCTCCGATGCGTGTGGCATTGTCTCTGTGCTCTTCGCCGTTTGCCGTTGTTCTCTGACCTGACACTGGTGGTGAGACTGGGTCATGAAGAAGGCTGCTGTTGTAGCTGGTGTAGGGTGGGGAGGGTGGGGCTGGGTGGGGGGTGGGAGGTTTGGGGCTGGGTGGGGAGGGGCTGGTCACCCCGTGGTGCCCTTATAAAACTCAACGTTTAACCTACTCACGCCGGCTTGTGCCCGTCCTCACAGTCGGGAATATTTGCGGAATACACCACGCCGCCGTTGACCCTGGCCAGTGACCGAGCAACCCAACGTTCCTACCAGCTCCCTGTGTTGCAGTACCTGATTCCTTGCAGAGGGTCAAACATATTCTTGTTGTTTCATAAACGGAGTTATCGTTGGGGTGGAAAGGAGCCCAGCCAGCATCCAGCCAGGAAACTCGAGGCGTACGTAATTTTTTTTTAATAGCAGTATGATAAATTACTTTTATATATGGAAAAGTTTAAATGTCAAAGACTGTTGTTAACATCGGTAGCATATCAGCAAACGAAAAACGTGGTGGGTAACATCGCGTGTGAAACATCGAACAAGCCGATTATGTACAGCGTAGAGAACTTTGCACACGAAGTCTAGACTTGGCACACGTGTGGCACACACGGAGTTAACACACAAACTCACACGCACGCCGATGCGACCTTAATCATAATAATGATTTCGCGGAGTTGTGAAAATTGTATGGACAGGTCAGATTGATTAACTTGTTGAATGTCAAAATCTGCACGTGTATATTGTTTCAATATATAGGTTTTGGCAGCCAATGTTACGATTGATATATTTTTTTGCGGGGGGGGGGGTGGGGGTGGTTTGCGTGACGTAACGATCCGGCCTCGCGTGCGTTGTGAACGAGCCCTCCACCACCCGACAGGGCCAAACGACACGCCGGTGATCGCATCACTCACAGCTTCGCTCGCCGTGGTCGAGTCGACGGGCGATTTCGAGGTTTGTTCCTCGTGGACTCGCCGGTGAGATCCCCCCGAGATCTTCGTTGTCTTCCGCGCACTCCCGATGGCTTTCTCGCCAGCGCAGATCCCAAACTTTAGGAACGCTCTTGCCGAGAGAGAGATAATCGGAGTCGTGAAATGTATCAAAGTCCCTTCTTGAAACTCTCCTCTGTAAACTGGCCCTGAGCTCTGCACGAGTCCTGGCCGCGTACCCTGCTGGTTCTGTTCATCTCCTCGCTTGCCATACACGCTGGTGGTGCATTGGTGCGGATCTACGGATGAAATGCGCCACCGTACAAATATAAACCATTGTTGATCATGTAAACTATCATTATCATTATTATTGTTAGAAACTGGCGCGTCATTAAACGCCGTCTTCTCAGCACTCCGAGGTCAAGGGCTGTCTCTTGCTGCGGGGCCGATCGGACTTGTGGCAGTACGAGCTCCCAAGACTTTGGAACAACGCGTTGTGCCTTTGCTAACAAGACGATCGGAGCCGTTCGCTAGTCACTAAAGTGCCGTCTCGAAAACTTACTTCTGTAAAACTGCCTTTTACCCACCACCGAATCTTGGCCGTGTACCCTGTGGGTTCTAGTCATCTCCTCGCTTGCCATACACGCTGGCGGTGCATTGGAAGGGGTCTACGGATGAAATGCGTCGTGAAACGCTTGTGCACCACGTGACTATTTAATTTGTTTGGCTGTGTCGAGCGCCACGGTGGTTAGGAGATGTTAACTCCCTCGCTCGTATACAAGAGGTCGTGGGTTCGATCCCGACCCTGACGCCTGCTGTATATTTGGAGTTTGCGTGTTTCTCTCTCTCCGTGGCGAGATGTTAACTACCTCGCTCGTTTACAGGAGGTCGTGGGTTCGATCTCGACTCTGACGCCTGTATATTTGGAGTTTGCGTGTCTCTCTCCGTAGTCTCGTGTATTTTTATCCGGGTCCTCCGGTTTTTCCTCCACATTTAGAAACACGCGTTTAGAGTATTTGGCTGCTATACATTTGCACGTGATAAGCCACTTCGTTGAGCTCTCATTTGTGGCGAGGTCGCTTGTGAGAAAAAGCTGTGCAGCTCAGTGGGCCTTACCTGGTAAAATACAAATATGTTCGTTGGTGGAGGGTCTTACGACACAAATGTGTCCATATCGTTACATGGCTTAACCCAAATCTAAATGATACATCGTGTGTGTGCGATGTTAACCTACAGTGCCAGGATCGTAAAACCTAATCTGAACGCAACAGCGAGAAAAACGCACCTTTTACCAAGTTTCAAATGTCTTTGTTAAAAAATAAACACTACTGGGTTCTTTCGCATACCACCCAATGGGCTCGTCAACTTCATGGTTGACGTTTGTTGTTGTACAAATGCTTCCGCTTTTGACTTTTAAACTTCGTGTCTACCAAAAAACGACGACGATAACAAAACAACAAAACGACGACAGGGATACACGATTACAAAGGAGCACGAGAAAACATCTGAGATGTCACACGTCCAACCACCCTCCACTGACAACCACAAATCGTGAACACAGTCACCAGCTCTTGTAGATCCCTTCCCTGGGCAGTGCCCTCCACGGGGTCTCAAGGTTTCGCTCGTGAGCTCTGGCCGCTAAGCCGAGAGTCTCTGACGAACCCGCGTTCCAATCCAGGCAGCCGCCTGCGTCTAAACCGAGCGTGGTGCCGAGTTGACTGGCCTCGGCTCCAGATCGGTAACCAATCTCCACAATTAAATTTGGTTCTGCGATTAATTCGGTTGAAATTGCAGGTACGAAACTTTAATAATATTCGGTCCGACTGTTTGTGCGACGAAATCTCACTCTCACGTGGCAGAGTGGGGGGGGGGGGGGTGATCTCTGTGTGTGGACCAGAGATCACTTTAAAGGATGGGGAATATCAGAGCTAGTTCTGTGATATCCGCATCAGTGGGCCGTTCTCTCTAACACGAAGCCTTTGCACTGCTCCGCCAGTTCGGAGTGGATTGTTCCCTTCGTGACCTGAACACGACACGACCGGGAGATGAGAGCCGATGGTCTCTTGGGAAAGCGTTCTCCTTGAAACATTAACAATGCAACGATACTCATAATGTCCTACTTTAATAATAATAAACGGGGCGATCCATCTATAGATACCCCGGCTACAATACCAGGAGGTGTAACATTTGCGGTGGGAAAGAATACAGCCGCTGTGATTGCAAAGCCTCAACGCGTCTCTCCCGCCGATGGCGAGGCGACGCATTGCACCACGATCGCTCCCTCCCCTTGCGAGGCACCGAGTCTCCGCTTCCACAGCACTGCCCAATCAGCCGCCCAGAGGAAAGTCAAGAAGAGTATTTAAAACGAGTGCGGAATATCCATCCACAGTAGAGGCTCCTGTTTGGGCGAGATCGCGTAAATGTATGAATGTGTCGTTAAACCCGCCACCACCCGACACGACCAACTAGTCGGGGTTAGTGTCACGTCAACAGAACCTGCCAACTCGTCACTAGTACAGCACTAACCGGCGAGCTTGCACAATGCGCACGCACAATGTACGTTGATTACCATTTACATAACCCACACGGCAGTGGTTACTACGCATTCATTGATGACCCTTTCGCCCCACAGCGCACAATAAGCGCACACAAGTGACGTCATCACACCCACGCCTCTCTTCAAGGAACGACTCGGGAGGATTTCTCCACGAGTCTGGCTGTCGCCTGATGAAGCTGGTTGTAATTACTGGCGAGACGTCGCGGTACTCGGATTGTCAATGTTGTGGCCTTGCTCTCTGACACACAACCGGTTAGTGCTGTACTAGTGACGAATTGGCACGACACATTTATATATTTACGCGATATAACCCAAAAAACCTCTGCTATGGATGTGTTAAACTGGTACATCCATAATTAAATCTCCACGTATTGTAGCCTGCCCTGAAGCTGGGACACACACACCTGAGCAATCAGTTGCACAACCAAACCGCTCTCGGAATCTTGCAACTCAATCGTCGCCCTGACTGCTTTGTCCACGTCTGAGCAATCGGTTGCGCGACGAGGAAATCAAACACCGTGTCCGGGATCGTGACGACCGTTCACAGCTCGCAAAGATGAAAAACGTCACCCCAAATATCCGAGCAGGTCGCCTGCCAGTCGACTCTGCTGTCTCCACCGTGGTAAGCGGTAGGCGGCTGCAGAGATGCCCACGTGCACGGGATGTAGTTGCGCGCGACCAAGTTGCGCAACCGATTGCTCGGGTGACGACTTGGCTTCAAGTGCCGTGCAGTCACGCACTCAGCCCCGGTCAGTGGGATCACGTCAGCCTGTCACAAACCAGCAGCTCTGACACGGACGCGTTTACCTCTCCACCGTTGACCGTAGGCCATCTCCGAAAACGGGAGGTTATATTCAAAAGACGTGGCTTCAATCGGTGCCCTTTCAAACATTTGTTTTTTATACACATCAACAACGACGAACACCGACATGGCTGATCAGTAAGCACAGTGAAACATTACCACGTGTGATATATGGCTGCTGCTGTTGTTCCTGCCTCTCTCAAGCGACACGACAATTTGAAACGCACGGGGGGGGGGGGGGCGGCGGGCAAAAACCCTCCTCTGTCTCGTTTCGAATTCTCAGCGCTCGTGGACGGCTCCGCGGGTGGAACCGCCTCGCCCCGCCCCGCACGTCGACGTACAGGTCGAGTGACTTTGCCTCGGAGGGCCGCGGCACGAATCCCAACGACGAATTTCCTTTTTTGCCGTCGAAAGCGCCACCGGGGACAAGTCCGGCTGCGTCGGGGTCCCGGTGGGCCGGGTGGACGTGCGCCACCGCGACCCGGCACGCCGCTCCGTGCCGGTCGGGGCGCAGAGAGAACGCATCCCGGCTCGCCTCTCGCCCCGCGCACGAGCCCGCGTTACGGGTGCCCCGGTCCACCTCGGCGCGGCACCAAAGCTTCGTGGCCGCCCTCGCCAGCCCGTGCCACGGGGGGCGACGGCCTCGCGAATCTCGCGCCCCTCTCTCTCTCCGAGCGTCTCGGCCAAGCCGGCACGGCTCCTGCCGAGGTCTGGCGGCGGGACGGCCCGCGAAGTGGTCGTCTCGTGGCTTAGTCATCCGGGGGGGGGGGGGGCACGGGGACGGTGCGATGGCTTGTCGAGGAGTGAGTCGTTCCTCAGGTCTCCGATGTGTTCACATTGGTTTTTTTGTTCTCAAAGGAGAGCAGACGACTTTTTCGTAACGCGCTACGGCGCACGAGTTTTCTCGTACGTTTATATTTTCTTTGTTTTGGAAGTCCGCGCGGCGTTCTAGCGATCCGTCGACAACCGTGAGGATAACCCAGCGTCGCCTCCGCGTGCGCACGGCGAACGCCGGAGTGCTGATCACATGCAGCAATGTACACGAGCGTGATATGTGTGGCTCACAGGTATCGGCGGCTGCAATTAAATGAGAGGCGATTCTGACAAAGCCCTGCGCACTGTCGCATGCACAAAGTTTTCCGACCCGCAGGTCGGAATCCGGATACGTCTGGCGATTTCGCTCTTGCCCCAACCGCGTCCTTCCGTAGTGCCCTCGATTCGTCACGCACGACCCCACACTCTTCACTTTCCTCTTCGACGTTCTTCTGACCGTACGAGGCGCGGACGGCCGGCGGCTTGAACCCACGAGGGTGTGTGAGTGAAATGCGGCGATATCAAAAAAACGAATGTGCTCACTCGCGCCACGCCAACACACACACACACGCACGTGCACACACGTATCACACACACAAACAGATCACACACACGCGCGCGTGCTTCCCAGAGACGGGATCGTTGGTGGCGGGCAGGTCTTCATGCGCGCAGCGTAAACGACACACGCACAAAGGTAAACGCTGTGTCCCCAAAACCCAACCGGCCGATTGCATGCGCGTTACGGGCACGTCGGTAGTGGTGGTGATAGTGGTGTACCGCGTCAGGAGATTCTTTACGATTCTGTCGGACAATGTTCCTTTCTGTCCGATTTTTTTTGCCAAAAACTTGGCAACGTCGCCGCGAGCCGCCCACGACACGGCAAACCGAGGAGGGGCGGTTTCACATCGGCTCCGTCACGACGTGAAACCCGGCCGCTAGCCAATGTAACTTTCCTTTTCACGTTTCGCGACCCTCTTCTTCACGGCGACCCCTTTCGCGCCGCCACCGCAGCGGCGCGCGAGACCACCTCCCAAAGCCGCCCGCTCCACCCGCCTCCACCGCCTCCCAACGCCGCCCGCTCCACCCGCCTCCACGCACGTGTCCCACGGCCCACGCGCGGCCCTCCTCCGTCAGTTCAGGTGGACGGCGCCCTTGTTCCTGGGCGTCTTCTTGAGGTAGGTGGCCCAGTAGACGAGGTTGAAGATTCCGAAGAGCACGGGGAAGACGATGCGCGACAGCTTGTCCACGCGGCTCACGCTGTTGTACGTCTTCTTGTTCTCGGCCGCGGCGGCCGGCGCCGGCTTGTCGCCCGCCCGGCCCGCCTGACCGCGGGCCCCGACTCCCGCCGGGCCGCCGGCCGAGGAGGAGGACGCCGCCGCCGCCGTCGCGCCGCCGCCGCCGGAAGGCTGGCGGCCCGGCCCCGTGACGCCGACGCTCCGCGACACGGTGGGGAGGCCGCCGCCGACGCCGCCGCCGCCGCGCCTGGTGGTGCCGACCGGGCCGCCCGCGTAGCCCGAGGCGCCGACGCTGTAAGTGCTCCTCTTCTTGCGAGCGACGGCGCGCTTCGATTTCTTCTGAGGGCGCAGACACGGCAAACGAGAACGACGGCGACGGGAAACTCGGACAAGCGGCGCCCGTCGGTTCGACGCCCAATTAGAGGCCGGCGCGTCGGGTGGAGGCACTTGCCAATGAGAGGCGTCGTGCGTGCAACGCTCGTCGGCGGGGGTTGGCCAATCATTGCACAGTAGGAACGCAGAACTCGGGCGATTGTTGGCGCCGGTTCTGGCCGCACTTCCCATTCGTATGAATGCACCTCCCGCGTGTTGAATTTCTTTCGCGCCGTACGTAGCCAACTGTGCAAACCGGAGGTGTGAGACCCGGTTTGTGGCTTCCTGGGTACATAATGACGATCGTCGTCATCTGGTCCCCCGAACCTGATTGGCTCACAAGTGACGACATCGCATTTATCCCTCGTGTAATTAAGACCGAAACAGAAAGGATTTCTCCACAACTGTGGCTCGTGGTTGTTATTGTAATTACCGGCGAAACGTCACGGCTACTCGAATTGCAAACGTCGTGGCGTTTACTCTCCAGACATACGACCGGTATGCGTGCCGAACTCGCCGCTAATCGGCACGTTTAGTTTACGCGACACAAACATCACCGGCTGGCGGCCATGTTTAACGACACATTCATATCTACGCGACGATCTAACTCAAAAGAAAACCCCCCCGCCTCTATTACGGCTCGTCATTGATTACCATTAACATCATAATCATCAAGCCACCCTATTCTGCAGGGGATAATATTCTTAGGGGCCCCCTCCCGGAGGTGGCGGGGGGGCAGGCTCACCTCCTTGTTCACCACGGCCTTGCCGTCCCAGGCCCAGGCCCGCTTGGTGAAGTAGTTGACGGTGGCGAACTCGATGAGCGCCGAGAAGACGAAGGCGTTGCACACGGCGATGAACCAGTCCATGGCGGTGGCGTAGGCCACCTTGGGCAGCGAGTTGCGGGCGCTGATGCTGAGCGTCGTCATGGTAAGCACCGTGGTGACGCCTGGCAGGGGGGGGCAGAGGGGGGGGGCAGAGGGGGGGGGGGGCAGAGGGGGGGGCAGAGGGGGGGGCGGAAGGGAGAAACGTCGCCGTCGTCGCCGGCGGCAACATCGGCAAAGTCGTCGTCGTTATTGAACGAGCGCACGGGGGGGGGGGGGGGGGGACGTACACACGTCGAGACGCACGTGGCGGCGAGGGTGAACCTTGCCAGGGGAACCTTGCCAGGGTGAACCAGGAGGGTGAACCTTGCCAGGGTGAACCAGGAGGGTGAACCTTGAGGGTGAACCTTGAGGGTGAACCAGGAGGGTGAACCTTGCCAGGGTGAACCAGGAGGGTGAACCTTGCGAGGGTTTTTCCGCTACCAAATTAGGAACAAGGTTTTTTTTTCTTCACCAAAAGCATTTCAGTTCAGCGAATGCAGCTCGAACGTAGCGATACGTGAATACAGCGCAACGCGTTACGAGGCTAAGTTCGTGAAGGCAAATTGTGCGTGCCATTCTAAATACAATATACGCATAACTTTTATGTTTTTGCACCTTTTCTCCTATTTCATTCACCTTATGTCTTCGTCTCACGTGTTGGAGAACGGCCCGCTGAAGGTGATATTACAGAACTACTTGCGAGTTACATTCAAACGACTTCTTACGTAACTATATCTACGTATAACGAGTAGCCCTTAGAAAAGGACAGTGACCAGATGCGGGGTGGTCGTGGTTGTCCCAACACTCTGAGACATCCACAACATTTCGGAGATACCGCCGGCGATTCTTTGACCACTCTGCACGCAGCTGTCGAGCTCAGCCCCGGAGGCCCAAGACGCCGAGCGGCCGTACGCACGCGGCTCTGCTGACACCGACAAAAACACATTTAGCCTGTGAGCCAGGGGTCCCCAAGCCCCGGGCAGGGGACCGGTACCGGTCCGTGGCCTGTAAGTAACCGGGCCGCACAGCAGAAGGAGGTGAGAGCGGTGAGTCCGTGTGTGCCCCCCACCCCCATTGTTTAATTATTCACCACTTCCATCCGCACTGCGCACTCGTCTCAGCCACGGTTTTGGTAAGCCCACACGCTCTAACTCCTAGTAGCCAACATGAGTAAAAAACAAACGTCGCTGGAGAGCTTCTTTGAAAAGGGGAAAAGACCCAATGATGACCCCCCCCCACCCCCGGTCCGTGAAAAAATTGTCTTCCACGAAACCGGTCCCTGGCGCCAGAAAGGTTGGAGACCGCCGCTGTAAACCAGCACGTGCACACTGAGAGTGCACGTGACCAACCACATCGGCCCCGTCTCCTGCCGGCACTTGGCAGGACTCTCCTGAAAACAAAATTCATCTTGACGCTATACTGGCTGGTAGCAGTAGCAGCAATAATAATAACAACAGGTTATTTTGCTGCCATCAATGTCCACGTGATAAGCCACTTCGTGGAGCTATCATTTGTGGCCAGGTCGCTTCTGAAAAATAGTTTTAGTGGGCTTTGCCTGGTAGCATGGAGATGGTTTAGTTTTATTTGCATGTTTTTGTTTACTTTTCTCGCACGACCTTCATGTGTTTGTATTGTCAGTTTAACACGTAGACTTTCACGACCAATATTACGCATAATATGTATTTTTGGGTTATATCGCGTAAATTAAATGTGTCGTTAAACTCGCCACAGCCAATTCGTTACTAGTTCAGCTCTCATCTGCTGATGCCGGTTATAATTACCGGCGAGACGTCACGTTACTCGCATTGTAAATGTAAATGTCGTGGGTTTACTCTCCAATGCACGAGTGCGTGCTGAACTAGCAACGATTTGGCACGTGCTGTTTACGTAACAAACCTCACTAATTGGCTGCAGCGGGTGGTGGCGGTGTTTAGCGACGCATTTATATATCTCCGCGATCTAACCGTAAAAAAAAAAACACTAATGTGGATGATGATGATGATGACGCAGAGGATGACAGAATGAATGGCAACAATGCCGGGCTATTCCTGCGTCTGCGCTCTGGTGCACACGAGTGCGCAAGTGGGTCAGCGCGTTACGCAAGCGGCCCCTATTTCTCGACTATGTCTAATCCTGACCAGGTGCAGTGCCCACTTGAGCAAGGGACCCGCCATCACGAATGATCGCTCAACGAAGTGGCTTGTCATCATCATCGCGTGGAAATTGAAAGCAGCCAAATACTTGAAATGCGCACGCCGATTATAAACGTGGAGGGAAAACCCGGAGGGACCCGGAGAAAATGCACGCGACCACGGGAAGAGTGGAGACGCGGAAGGGCGCATTGACAAAGTAATTTGCATATTGATATGCAATTTACTTTGTCGAGGTGTTCATTCTTTCTTTCCGACAGACCTGTTCTTCACCTGAGGACGGCTGCTTGCGTTGTGGCCGAAACGTCGGAGAATTGTATTTATTGTTTTATTTTTATTATTTTATTATTTCCCTTCTACGTGACTTTACCGAAAGAACCAAGAAGATGAATCCCTGCAGTCACGAAAGCTTTAAATCTAAAATTCTACCTTTTACACTCAACTATAAACTAAATTATTTTGTATTTTATCGAGTAAGGCCCACTGAGTCATACAGATCTTTTCCAGAAGCGACCCGGCTGTTACAAATGATATCCCAACGAAGTGGCTCATCACGTGGACATGTCTTGCAGCTAAATACTCTAAACGCGTGATGTCGATTCTACAGTATACGTGGAGGAAGATTCAGAGGGATCCGGAGTAAAATCCATGCAACCACCGGGGGAGAGAGACACGCAAGCTGCAAATATACATCAGCAGCAGGCGTCAGGGTCGGGATCGAACCAACGACCTCATGCATACCAGGCGAGGTAGTTAACATTTCCTAGCCACCGTGATAATGATGAGAGAGACACGCAAACTCCAAATATACAGCAGCAGGCGTCAGGGTCGGGATCGAACCCACGACCTCATATAGACCATGCGAGGTAGTTAGCATCTCCTAGCCACCGTGATGATGAGAGAGAGACACGCAAACTCCAAATATACAGCAGGCGTCAGGGTCGGGATCCAGCCCACGACCTCCTGTAGACCATGCGAGGTAGTTAACATCTCACCATGGAGAGAGAGACACGCAAACTCCAAATACACAGCAGGCGTCAGGGTCGGGATCGAACCCACGACCTCCTGTAGACCATGCGAGGTAGTCAACATCTCCTAGCCACCGTGATGAGAGAGAGAGAGACACGCAAACTCCAAATACAGCAGGCGTCAGGGTCGGGATCGAAACCACGACCTCCTGTATACCAGGCGAGGTAGTTAACATCTCACCATGGAGAGAGACACGCAAACTCCAAATACACAGCAGGCGTCAGGGTCGGGATCGAACCCACGACCTCCTGTAGACCAGGCGAGGTAGTCAACATCTCCTAGCCACCGTGGCGCTGCACAGCCTGATGTTTGTGTTTGGTTTATCCCCCCCCCACCACACCTCAGATGAGCACAGTTGGCCACGTGACGTGGGAGGTGAGGACACCAGTGAACGACTCGCTCAGCCGAGCACATCTACACCGCCGGCTGGATCGAGACGGTGAGGTCGGAGGGGGTTTCAGAAACTTGTCCCCCACTCGTGCCATCTGCCGTGCCGGGAGAGAGAATCGCAGCGGCGTGCCGGCAACGGCAACAACGTGGCAGTGGGCTTCTTCACTGTCGTGTTTGTTGTTGTATCTTTTCCCCAATTTGATTCCAATTACGTCTTCATCTCACGCGATGTGGCGTCTATTTGGATCTCTCACAGGGCACTGCATAACCCCCCCCCACCGTGTTCGAGAACGGCCCGCTCAAGGTGATATGGCAGACTTACTTCAGTTACATCCAAAGTGACTTCTCATTACATCCACGAGGGGCAGCACTTTCATACGTAACGTCACATCGAAGTCCACCACGTGGCGGTCAAGCCATCATCATCATTATTGCCATTTTAAATTACACAGAAGCAATTTTTTGCCACATTAAGTGTAACATGTAATTGGACGCGTTGGGGTTTTTTCACACTCATTGATTGTAGGACTCTCAGATCGTCAAACTCGCTTGGGAAACCGGTCTGCTCACAGATTGGAATGTAGGGGGGGTGTCTGGTGCCAGGTCCCCGATTCCCAGCCCATCGGGGCCACCTCTACTAAGAGAGACCCTCATGGATGAGGATACAGTCGTTCAATTACTTATCATGATTCTGGACCACGATTTATGTAGGGGAGTGCGAGGGAGTGGGGAGGGATTTAAGAAACTTGCACCGTTGTTTAACTACCGCGCTGGGAGACCAAATCAAACCCAGCGACCTCTGGATTCCGAGTCTAACATGCTGACCATTACACACCACTGTGACAGCATCCCTCAGTATAGATATATATTTTTTTGATTCATATCAATTTGTTTTTGACCGCCGTGCCGAGAGATTGAGTTGAACCGGCGACCTCTGGACCGCGAGGCGTGGCAGCGGCTATCTCCGCGTTTTTGTAAAACTGATGTGAAATTGACTCGGGAGGTGAGGCCGTTTGTCTCCTGCCTTGGCAGCCAGCCGTGAGCTCTGAGGAGCGATCGATGGCGGAAAGTCAGGGGCTTCAACATTTTCCAGCGATGAAGAGGTCAGGGAGGTTATTGTATGACCCCCCCCCCCTCCGGATATCGCCTGCATCTCTGGTGTCAGACCGACAGCGCTGACCCTCATCGATTTGAGAGTTTTGACACCAAGCGCGTCTTCGCTGTCACAATTGAGCCATGCGTGGTGGCGCCTGCGGTGGCGTTATTCCATTTTTGGGGCGTCGAGGTAGTGGCCTCATAAAGCCCTTTGTTATAACATCATATCTATCTTTAAAACGGACTTCCTGCCGGATTGTTATACGTTCCTTAACCACAATCATCCACTGCCGCAGTGCACCATGAGATATTTTTATGCCTAAATCCCACGCGTGAACCACCACCAACCAATTCTAACGAAGCATGATCGAGTTAAAAGCCCGAGATGCCGTGCCTCGCAGCTATTAACAAAAATCTTACAAAGTCCTCTTCCAGCATGCGTTGGCATGATGAATTTTTTAAACGGATAAAGTGCCGAGCGCACGGTAGACTTGCAGCCGTACGCTTCTCCGGGCTGCGATTATTTAAAAAAAGATCTCCCTTCCCGCTGCCTGGGGGCGAGACCGTTCAGGTGCCGCTTGAGTTGCCTGCACGCGCGGCGATTCCCGTGCTGAAGCACCGGAAAATGTCATCCCGTCAGCCGTTCTCGGGATTTTCAGAATAATCGGCGTGTGCAAAACACATTCATCCACGCTGCGAGTAGGACAAAAATAAACGTGGTCGTCATCTCCCGTTGCTTGAATGAGCATTTCTGCGTTCGCGCTCTTCCTATTTATAGCCACGCTGCAAGAGTCAGTGGTGGCAATTCCACGTTCCTATGGCGGGTGGTGGTGGGGGAAAGTCTCTCCATAGGGCAAAGCACCGTTGCTTTCACGCACAAAGTTTGCATGTTGAAAATATGCCGCTCGCCCAGTCGTTCTTAACCTCTGCTGCAGCCTTGCACCTCTTGCGTTCTCAATCGTAAAAACATTGTAGAATGTTAATGAATACAGAGGCTTTGATGAAACAAATTAGTTGTTACTTACGTGCCGGTGTTTGCATTTTCGATGATTTACCTTCTAAATAAAGATGTCCATGTCTCACACCCCCGGGGTGCGTGATGCACCCCAGGTTAAGGACCCATGTGCGAGACAATATTGGTTCTGGAGAGCCAGCGGGCTGACGGGATGAAGCAGATTTGTTTTTATTTATTTATGAGCCAGAATGGAGTTCTGTTGACAAGTATTATCACGCACAGTGCTCCCTGCGTCTGCAATCCACGCCACTGATGCACATGGTTCACTTTAACGCAAGCCGTGTGGGGAATTGCATAATAAAAGAGAGAGAGAGAGAGATGCACGGTCTTTGCTAATTTATCTCCAAATATATAAAGGCAAAGTTGTGAATGTGTGTGTCTGTTCAAATTGTTCAGCGTACTTCCGACATGCAATACTGGAAATTTGCCATGTGGGTACTTTCCAGACTGTACACCATGCAACATTAAAAATACACTTTTGTTATTTTTTTGGGGGGGGGAGCTCAGTAAGCATGTATTTTTTGCACGGCAAGTGAGCTGTGACGTCAATCTGTCACGTGACCCGCGCATGTGGAAGCGACACGCAGTGTAGTGTAGTGGTTAGCGCGCTGCGCTACGAACCCGGCGACCCGAGTTCGATTCCCGCTCACGGCCACCACCGGTGACGATTATTGAACCGGTCCTGGGCCTCCCCTAGGTCGACTCAGCCTCAAACAATTAACTGGTGTGGTGTGTGAACATCGCCACTGGGGAGACAAGGGCGGCCAGTGAATCCAAGTCCCGGGCGAAGCCGGGTAATAAAGCTAGTACTTATAACAAATGATCACTGTAACTAGGCGGCGTCTTCAATCATGTCACTCTCATGACAGCCTCGTCCACGGGTACGCATGATCACAACTCACTGGGTGTGTTGTGTAATCACAATGTCAATTCAACCGTTAATGATCAATACGAGTGTTCACTAAATTAACGATTTGTGGTAACTTCCGTATTTTTTCTAGATTTGAAGCTTCGTGCTGCAAGGATTATACTCTTGTTCTTTCGGTAAAGTCACGTAGGTAAAAAATGAAATTAAAATTTAAATAAAATAAAAATCCGCGTTGGAGGCAACACGTCTCCGTCATCAGGGGGACCGTCACAGCCAGATTTACTGCATCAAGCACAATGCAGCAACCCCTTACCAGTGCCCTACCTTATTACAGACCAACTCAGACTTTATTGGTCACCCCGTCCCCTTATACATCTCAATGGTCATCCAAGGGAGAAACACAAATAGACAAAAAATGTCGCCCGTATAGAAACGGCTGTCGACCGTATGGACCTGAACAAGAACACGGGGTAAACCGTGTGGATTGACAGCTGTGCCTCTTTCCATGGACACAATCGAGGCCATGTGGAGAAGAGACTGAACAGAAAGCTTCGTAGTTAATAGCATCCCTCCTGCCGTCTAAATAAAGACTGCGACTCTGATATGCGACATCCTGATCTATGCAATTCCCGATGAGACGTAGGTGGTAAGTGCAAGACCAGATGAACTCGCTCACATGACATCATTCTAAGGCGAGATATTCGTTCGAGTGTAATCCCTAGAAGTGTGAGATTGCCCCATGGTTTTGTAGGGATGTGCCGGCCACGGCGACGGAAACGGCCACCTTCATACGTCGTGACTTCTGACAACGTTACGAGTCGCGAGACTTTTAGGGGTTGAGTCGTAGGTCGTGGTGAACCCATCCATCGTTCGAGTAACTTTTAATAGTGCTGCTTGTTGCTGGCTGTGTGCAGTTTTGGGGCCTTTTGGGCCCGCACCCCGCAATCGTGGTAATGAGAACACACCGGTGAAGTTTGGTCATCAAGCGTCCACTCACCAAACACGGTCCGAGCTGGGACGGACTCTCTGTTGAGCCAGAAGGAGACCTGCGAGAGGATGACGGTCATGATGCAGGGCAGGTACGTCTGGATGACAAAGTATCCGATCTTCCGCTTCAGGTGGAATTCCGTCACCAACACGACGTACTCCCCTGCAAGTGCACACATGTGTAGTGAGTTCAACTGAGTCGCAGGCAACACATTTATTGATACCAACACAAAGGGCAACTGCCCTTCACCAGATACCAACCGATGGTGGTGGACCACCAGGCTAACTACACACTTAGTGATGGACCACCAGGCTAACTACACACTATAGTGGTGGACCACCAGGCTAGCTACACACTGTGGTGGTGGTGGACCACCAGGCTAGCTACACTAATGACACTGGGAGTAGCTACAACGGACAGGACCCCAACTTGGGTCCAGGTCCACGTGTGGGTGACGCTTCTGGGGCGTGGAACGTAGATTCTTCAGGGTAACCACAGCAGCCGGTGCCTCTCGGGACCCGGCTTGTATCCTCCGTGGTGTGGCTGGCTCCGCCCTTAGCCACGCCCACCTTCTAGAACCCTCGAGCAGGATCTCGGCCCTGACACGTGACCACCCTAGCCCCCACCTGGGGGCCCTGTGCAGACTTTACCGGTCACGTGTCCTTCGGGGTCAGCCAGAGTGCCAAGGCCCTTAGTAACCCCATTCCAATGGCCGGCACTCTCGCGCCCTATCCTGTAGGGGTCGGCACTGCATGCAGAGCGTGGTGCCACTCAGCGCTGCCAGTCAGCGCTCACCGAGCCCCTCTATGGCCGGTACTGCACCCACATCTCTCTAGTGCCGGCATTACACAGTGACATCCGCGATGTCGCTACGCATACACAAAGCCTCAACACACCGTCGCGGGCACGTGCTGTTAGCGAACACGTACGAAGGCCGGTATGGCAGATGCGGGGATGAGCGGCCCAGCACCATGCCTAGCCGCCGATGTTTATACACCACGCAAGCTACTCGTTTCAGTCCGAGTCGATCTAGGGGAGACCCAGGACCGGCTTTAGACATTAAACCCGGCCGGCCTGCCTGCCGGGTTGGTAGCGCGGCACGTTGAGCGACGCGCGGCCATTCGCACAGAACAACGGTGGCCAGGCCAGGGGCACTTTGACGACACGTGACATGGGCCACGGGACAAGACACGGACGCGATTGGTTAACGGTACGACCCAGCGGACGCATCACCTGCACTGTGCCACCCGTCTGTCCCTGAGGCCACGCCGCACGTGACAAACGCCACGTGCTCATGACTTGGCGAATGTGCTCCGTGCCAGGCTAGGTGCACCGTTGATGCCACGTGTGGCAATGGGAGAGACCCCAGGTGTTACGAGTTCACAGACTCGGAGTAATTTGCTGACAAGGTGCCTCACCTATACCCCCCCCCCCACTGCGCGCACACTCTCAATGACACGCACTCACTCTCGTCCCAGTGTCTTTTTTCAATGACCTGGCCGCTGCGCGCTGGCTGCGTGTATGGAGAGTCATCCACTCCGTCGCCATGACGAGTGGCCGCTATTGTGAGCACTGCCCGGAGTGTGGCTCACAACGACTGCAAAAGCACGCGATGTCCTCTTCGGTTTACCTCCCTGTGTATATTTTGTTCGGCCAGTTTCGTCCCCACTGGGCTATCGGTGTCACAAATTGACCGCTTGGAACTCCTTTAAAACCACGTCAATGTAATAATAGCGAGCGAGCGAGCGATGTTTTTTCGGTCATCATTTGGCGACGTCGTTGCGTGGGCAGCGGTGCAAGGGCACTAATGGCTACGGGGTCGCTGGAAACACGCTCGTCAATAAACACTGTGCGGCCTGATAAATAAATGTTTCATTTCGGGGCAATGGGCCGTTCTTCACAGCACTCCACTATGGCTTCTCGACGTGCTGGTATTAACCAAAACATCACAATGCTAGAAAAATAATAAAGAAATCACCTTAAATTGACTCAATTTGGATCGCACACACAGCGTCAACGTCGCCCCACCGCTACTGAAAAGCACTGGGACCGTCCAAAAAACACACAGACTCGCTCCTGTCCAGTTCAGAGGGAAGGCTTTTCCGCGTAAAACAAGAGTCAATGAAAACAAACCAAACTACGGAGAGTGGCAGCGGAACGCAGGCGGCGCGAACCTGTGCTGGACTTGATGTTGGAGGTGCTCGCCGTGTAATGCATCAGCTGGTACTGGTTGGTGCGCGAGCCGTCCTCGGCCACTTCCACCGAAGAGTTGGCGCCGTTCTTCCACCTGTAGATCACCTCCTTGTTGGTGTAGGCGTCTGCTGAGCGTGCATCAGTCACAGCCACCGCAACCCCCACGGTTGTCATTCACCGCGGTTGTCATTCACCACGGTTGTCATTCACCGCGGTTGCCATTCACCGCGGTTGCCATTCACCGCGGTTGTCATTCACCACGGTTGTCATTCACCGCGGTTGTCATTCACCGCGGTTGTCATTCACCGCGGTTGTCATTCACCGTGATTGTCATTCACCGCGGTTGCCATTCACCGCGGTTGCCATTCACCGCGGTTGTCATTCACCGCGGTTGTCATTCACCGCGTTTGTCATTCACCGCGGTTGTCATTCACCGCGGTTGTCATTCACCGCGGTTGTCATTCACCGCGGTTGTCATTCACCGCGGTTGTCATTCACCGCGGTTGCCATTCACCGCGGTTGTCATTCACCGCGGTTGTCATTCACCGCGGTTGTCATTCACCGCGGTTGTCATTCACCGCGGTTGTCATTCACCGCGTTTGTCATTCACCGCGGTTGTCATTGACCGCGGTTGTCATTCACCGCGGTTGTCATTCACCGCGGTTGTCATTCACCGCGGTTGTCATTCACCGCGGTTGTCATTCACCGCGTTTGTCATTCACCGCGGTTGTCATTCACCACGGTTGTCATTCACCGCGGTTGTCATTCACCGCGGTGATGCCGGCCGGCCGATCACAAACCCCATGGCGTAGGGCGGTGACGGAAGTACAATGGCACCTTTCTTTGCCAGTATCGACGAATGAATAATAAGAAGAGGCTTTAACCCTTTCTGGCAATAAAACAGGAGGTGATCATTGGTTTTTGACCCTTTTATCTGGCAACAAAACTGACACCTTTTTTACGAGGAGACATATTTGCATAGACCACAATACCTGCAGTCATAATGCAAACAAAAAACATATCTCTGATAATGTATGCACTGTCCTTGAAGTTGATTTGTCCACACCCGAGACAGCTTTCCTTAGAGCCTAGTCTCACATGCAGGTATTGTGGTCTATGCAAACATGACTCCTCGTAAAAAAGTGTCAGTTTTGTTGCCAGATAAAAGGGTAAAAAAACAGTTATATTTTTTACTGGCAAATGAGGTTCCAATGGTGTAAAAACAAAAGGTGTTAAGACGTTGCGACACCCAAATAGACGCCTTTGTGCCAGGAATCAAGAACTGCATTAAGCACGCACAGGACTTGCGGTGAACATACATACAGACACGCTGTGATAATCATCTATGCACTGATCTTGTAAATTGATTGGCCTACACCAGAGACAGCCTTCTCGTCTCACCAGTGTCAGAGCAGAGAACGCCAACAGGCGAACAACACCAAGTCAATGCACGTGTCAGAGCACTGAGAGCTCGGGTTGAGCTCTCAGCGGCAGTGAGTTGGCCGTTTTATTGCAAAGGTTCGCAGTTCGAATAACGCGGGCCGCCCCGGTTAACGCCGTGGCGCGCATTAACCGCGGTGAATACATTCCACTTGCCGCCTGCCTCGCATTGAACGTTAAAAAGATCGCACGACGCCATTTGAAACGAGCGGGCCATTCGTGCGGTCCCGTGTCACGGTGCGACTTTGCTCAATTCAAATGACCTGCAAATCAGTCAAATTGGGATTACGCACTGTCGATTCGCAGGCCCTGCGCCGAGTACCATCTCAGGCTGCACGGGTACAGCTGCCTCTGTGGCCTGGCCCCTTACGGAGGCGTCGAGACGAGAGGAAACGCGAAGCCGCGCGTTTAAAGCACTCCCAGACGCCCCGGGCGTAAAAGATCGGCGGTCTCTATTGCTGAGCACGTTCTCGTAGTTGTCACGACTACCGCGCTCGTAACGACTCGCTGACACGCTCGGCAAGAACACCGCGGACCTGAAGCAGAAATAGGCGACGCTTTTAGGTGTAATCTTCCTTCTTCACAGGGCGAGAGGATTGCGTGACAAACACCCACGGTGATGGGTCACCCCGTGCAGCGTGTCAAGTAGCTTCGAACGAATCTTTCGCACGGGGCGTTCTACACCGGGTTCTCCACGATTCCTCCAGTACGATGTAAAACGCCAACTGTTTAAACGGACACGATGAGCTTTCCCCTGGATACATGAGCATGAGATGTTTTCGTAACGTTTGCATTGCGAGTCAAGTGTTGTAACCAGGGCACCACTCAACTGGATTAGCGTTTAATGATGATAACATCGAGGGTGCGAGTATATATTTAGCTCGCCTTACTTAGATTGTATATTTAGCCGTCCTGTTTCATAACCTCGCCAGAGTCACTCTCGCATATTATTCTCTGGATTATACGACGCACCCTTTTCTCTCTGGGTTATTTTTTTTATGACGATGCACCTAAACATATCTATACATTTGGGGTGCATCTTATCGTCTGGTGTGTGTGTGCGTTGCCTTGCAACCCGGTGGGGAGCGGTTCGCGCGCTGCGCTATGAGCACGGCCATCCGGGTTCGATTCCTGCTCACAGTCAATACCAATGACGATTATCGGATCCCGTCTTGGGCCTCCCCTAGGTCGACTCAGCCTCAAACGAGTACCTGGTGCGGTGTGTAGTAAACATCGCCACTGGGGAGACAAAGGCGGCCGGGCGTGGTGCTGGCCACCATCCCCCTCGTGTGCCGTGCCAGCCTTCACAGGTGCTCGCTAACAGCACTTGCCCCGAAAGGACTGTTGAGGCTACACGGGGGATCTTTGTCTTCGTGCAACCCCGTGTCACGGCAGCGTGTTTGGCACCGTGTCTACATCTGTTTTCACATCATAAATAATTGACAGCATCGGTCACGCGCCCAGCAAGTGAACATGAAACAGAATACTCACAGCTGCCAAACTTCAGCGGGCAGGCGTGGGTGTCCATCGGGAAGTCTTCGAGGATCATGGGACACTCCGCCTTCACCGTTAACCTGTTGAACGTAGACGGGGGAAGAGAGGGCAAGTCAAGGCGCAGCCCTGCAAGCGCTCACGCCGGAGCCGGTGAAAGGGGCCTCGGTAGAGAGAGAGAGGGGAGAGTCTCGAGAGGGTCGCTGTAGAATGTCACACGCTGGACGGACGTCTTGGGAGATGTGGGAGTTCCCCACTTGACCCCACCACACACGAGCGGCCAGTCGTCGGCTAAGATGTCGTGGACCCGTCCACGTGTCTGCTGAACTGAGGCAGTGGGGGCGGCGGGGGGGCGGGGGATTTGAGAAACTTGCTCCGTCAAACCGAACCAGCGACCTCTGGGTTGCCAGTCCCGGTGCGCGCTCACCGAATACACCACGGAGAGAGAGAGAGAGATGAACGCACTGCTGGTGCCGAAGAAGAAACAACGCAAAGTTGGGCGTTAAATTCGTACCAATACACGATTGTCGTGATCCACGGTGAACACACGATTATCGTGACCCGCGGTTGAAGCGCTGCTTAAGAGTGCGTCGGTGGTCAAAATAAAAAAGTGGCGGGNTTTTTTTCACCGTTCGTAGCCCGAAGCGAATCGCACCTCCGATCAGCACGGTTGGCTCTCCGTGCGGTGCGAGAGAAGCTCAACGCGAGCGTACGAAGCAGAAAGATTGGCACCAATTCTGACAACACTTGGTGAGGTCGTTTTTTTTTTATACCACAGACGACGACCTCAGAGAACGGTGACTACGATCCGATCGAAAATCACGACGTCCGTGCGCACGCGCGTGTAAGCGCCAAGACGGCAAGTTGTTGCCACTCGCCAGGTCTGCACGAGAGACTTCAAGGGAAAAACGTGGTTTTTATTCAGGCCCCTTTCACCAGCTCTTTCATAAAAGAGATTCGTCGGCTCAGCGGATTCCTCCGGGTCAAATAAAGATTGCGAGGCTTTTGCCGACGGCCACTCAGTGGCCGCCCTGCCCACCGTCACACCTCCCCATCTCCAGCCCATAAGCCTGGCCGATTCCAACTTTCCGCGCGGACGCAATGCACGCGGGGTAGGTCAGACTTCCCAGGCTTTCCACCCCGACGGAGGATACCTAGAGCTTTTGTCTGACGGAGGATACCCCCCCCCCCAAAAAAAAACTTTAAGAATTGTGACCTTAGCATACAATGGGAAAAATCATGACCATCGTTGTTGTGTATAAGACTAACCCTCGGGCCGACATCAGAGATTTGTTCATGAAGCCATCCAGATATACAAACACAGACAAAACTTTAACCGAGAAGATGGATTCAGATTGAGCAATCATTGGAAGGATGTGATAAACCGCGTCAAGTTTTAACTGCTGTGATTTTCACTCACCCACCCGTGTGTCTTGTTGTCTGATTACTAATTCAAGTCCATTAACTTGCTAATTTCTCCAGCCCCACCCGTCCCTGCACGCCACAAACCCTCCCCCCTGTGAACTCCCACAGCCAAACTCCCCCCCCTCCCGTGCCAATATGAAGCCACAACAGCAGATCATGTTTCTCACCTGAAGACGGACGCTTGTGTTGCGACCGAGACGTCGTGTTTTATTTTAGTATTTATTCTATCTCCGTGACTTTACCGAAAGAACCAGAGAGTAAGACTCGAGTCGCAAAATCAGTAAGCAGACGATCGCCATCGGGATCTGTATCTATCCTGGAGAAATCCGATGAGCAATGAAGCTCTTTGTTTTCTCAGACGTCATGTTCGGAGGCCGTTCAAATCACCTCCTTCACAAATCTGTCCCTCTACATAAAACAATACAATTTATTTTTAACACACATCAGCCTTTTGGGAGTGCATAATTTCCGAATTTTGCAGTCGAGATAATAAGTACAGAAAAGCAAAGCGCATTCAAATCTGCACCGCCTGCATCATGCCCGCATCGCCCATCTCCCATGGGGGTCCCTTTACCCAAGATTAATCTGAAAGCTTTTAGTGGCAATAAATCCCCAAAAATGTAAAAAAAAGGTAAAAACTAAAAGTCTGGCAAACTGCATAATTCATCGGCTTTGCATAATCAAAGTATTTTAGGCGTGGACAGGACTGGGTTCCTAATCGGGGCTATGGCTCGGCCTCTAAAACTCAAATCTTGACTTAAAAGCTTTCGTGACTGCAGGAATTCATATTTCTCTGGGTCTTTCGGTAAAGTCACGTAGATAGGTTCAAAAAATATTAAACAAAAAAAAACTACGCGGTTTCGATCGCAACAGAAGCGACCGTCATCATGGTGGAAACACGAACGGTCTCTAACACTCAGGTTAGGCCCAGGCTGGAACCGCTCGGCTGCTTTGAAGACGCACGAACGGCTCAACCACGGATCGGTTCAGGCTCAGCTCATGGGAATCGTGAGCACGGCTGGGTCCATGCTCAGTGCCGCCTCAAGTTCAGCTTTGAGCCGGGTCACTTTCAGCAAGAGGGAATGTGGCAGTCTGCGTGAATGTGTGTGAAGGAGTGCAGGTGTGTAGGACTTATTTTTACCTACGTGACTTTACCGAAAAAACCTACGAGTATGAATCCTTGCAGTCACGAAAGCTTCAAATCTAGAATCAAATCTAGAATGTGTAGGACTGTTTGGCCGGATAGACGGGGCTAAATGGGCACGACACGGGCTGGACAGGAGATGGACTGATGTGGTACGGGAGAATGCGGAGCTGAGAGCCCAAGCCTGGTACCAGTGATGTCAAAATCGGCCTCTATGGACGCAGTTGCCCTCCAACTGACCAGTCGCCTTCCAACAACAACGGAGGGCAGAAGAGCGACTTTCACAACAACGAGTGGAGAGCCGGGGGGCTAATATGCAGTAAGTTGGCACAGTAAGGAGTACAGCTGGTGGTGCATTTGCCAGTCATCTCAGTCAGCCAACCCACGGCACTTGCCGGGTCTGTCCCGTGACCTCCTCCTGCACCTAGCCTGGCACAGTAGGGGGTACTGCTGGTGGTGAATTTGCCAGTCATCTCAGTCAGCCAACCCACGGCACCTGCCGGGTCTGTCCCGTGACTTCCTGCCAGCGAGCATGAATGTTTCTCTAAGATGTTTCTTGTTCAGGTTTTTGTTTGTTGCAGTTGCACCCGATTCAAGAGCCGAATGGCTCACAGGGGGACACCTAATACATGAAGCCTTCGACACTTCACGTGGCGTCAAAGTGCACCTGGCCTGGCACGGGCGCTGTGGTGATGTCACAGTCACTTAGTGGCGAATGGCGTGAGTTGGTATTGGTGTGTAGAACTTAGCACACTGCACTACAAAATCGACCACCCGAGTTCAATTCTCGCTCATCGCCAACATCAGTGATATCTGATCGGGTCCTGGAACTCCCCTAGGTCGACTCAGCCTCAAATGAGTATTTGGTGTCGTGGGTAAACATCACCACTGGGGAGACAAAGGCCGCCGGGCATGGTGCTGGCCACCCAACCCATCGTGTGCCGGCCTTCATCAGGTACTCGCTAACAGCACTGGCCCCAACAGTCTGTTAAGGCTACACGGGGATCTTAGTCTCGCGCGTGTCAGTGAACATGGGCTGCAGGACAAATACGTTTCACGTCGGGACTTCCACATTGACATCAACCACCGA
Source organism: Lethenteron camtschaticum (assembly GCA_018977245.1). Taxonomy (NCBI): domain Eukaryota; kingdom Metazoa; phylum Chordata; class Hyperoartia; order Petromyzontiformes; family Petromyzontidae; genus Lethenteron; species Lethenteron camtschaticum. Next base: position 6,459,052 of record MU249630.1, read on the forward strand.
GTAGACGCCATTTCGTGGAAGGGTGTCCCACGAAAACCCTGCCGCCGAGGAAGCCGTGCGGTTGCGTGGGTTCGCCGTGAAGACGCAATAATGCCGTATTGATCAAGACCCGGAGGTCGATCAACACGGGGCAACGATGTCGATGCCTCCGTGCCTCTCCATCGATCGTTCCCTTCCCCTTCAGTCAGATCCTGCCGCCGCTCGCAGTCGTCAGCTGACCTTCAGGGTCCGCTCCCACACCTCCCACCGGCACCGCGACCTGCCCGCCTCTTGACCTCTTGACCTCTGGGCGCCATGTCAACGCCCGTCTCGGTGACCTGCCCTGCTGCATTCTGGGCACATTTGTCCCACTCGTTATTATCATCTTGAGGCGCCCTAGGGGAGGGGACCCCCTTTAGTGGCAGCAGTCCCGAGCCGTGGATAATGCTACTTTAGACGCACTCTCATGCGTGCACACTCGTATTCACTTACTCAGTGCAAAAGCAATAAAACAACAATAATCAATCATCCGCTGAATTAATAGGGCTTCCCCATGCCATGTCGGTCATATTTCTGTGCTGAAAAGTTAACCATAGGGGGAAGAGTTCGATTTCAGGACTGCTTTGGATATTACGGACCCACACCTCTAATTAGCATGGTTGGCTACGTACGGTGTGAAAGAAGTTCAACACGCGTACGTACGTACAAGAACACAAGGTAAACGCAGCACCGACATGCCAGCGCACAACAGTCTACCAGTAGGAGGCGGGCGGGGGGGGCAATGTTGTGATGCGGCTTCGTGGCATTTGGCCGACTCTTTTGCGAATTGACAACAGGGGATTGCCTTAATGCAGATTTTTTTGGGTTCGATCCCGTAAATACAAATGTTTTGTTAAACCCGCCATCTCCCGACACGGCCAATTAGTAAGGTTTGTCACGTAAACAGAACGTGCCCATCTTCTTGGTTCTTTCGGTAAAGTCACGTAGAATGGAAATAATAAAATAATAAAAATAAAACAATAAAATAATTCTCACGACGTTTCGGCCACAACGCAAGCAGCCGTCCTCAGGTGGAGAACAGGTCTGTCGAGTCCTCAGGTGGAGAGCAGGTCTGTCGAGGAGACAGAGTCATTCAGTCATTCAGACTCTCTGTCTCCTCGACAGACCTGTTCTCCACCTGAGGACGGCTGCTTGCGTTGTGGCCAAAACGTCGTGAGAATTATTTTATTATGTTTTATTTGTATTATTTTATTATTTCCATTCTACGTGACTTTACCGAAAGAACCAAGAAGATTATAATCCCTGCAGTCACGAAAGCTTTAAATCGAAATTAGAACGTGCCCAATTCGTTCCTCGTTCAGCACGCCGGTTGTGCGTTGGGACATTAAACCCACGACAACTTTTACAATTCGAGTAGCCGAGACGTTTCGCCGGTAACTACAACAACCGGCCAGCCTCGTCGGGCGACAGCCGACGTTGTGGAGAAATCCTCCTCCTGGTTCGGTCTTAAATGGACGAGGATAAATGTGACGTCATCACTCGTGAGCCAATCAGGTGCGAGGGACCAGCGGTNGGGGGGGGGGGGTAATATATTAATATAAATTGCAATGGATATTCATTACCGGTTGGGTCATTAATTAAAAACCAAATAGATAATTTTAGTGTGCTTGAAGCTATTGCTTTTTGCTTCAAAGTCTTCCATGTACAAATGTTTGCCTGTGCGGGGGATTGGCTGTGAGGCAGACCGCGTGTTTATAGGTAGGGGCGCCGCGGTGGGGAGATGTTAACTACTAGTATACAGGAGGTTGTGGGATTGATATTTGGAGTTTGCATGTTCTCCCATGGTCGAGTGTATTTTTCTCCGGGTCTTCCGGTTTTCCCCCCTCCATTTAGAAACACGCGTTCAGAGCATTGCAAGCTATACATCTCCACGTGATAAGCCACTTGATTTAGCCTTCATTTAAGAAAGAAAAAATCTTTCTTCAGCTCTTAAAATCTAATCTAGTGAGATGAGAAAACAGATGAAGCTGGGGAGGTCTCACAAGCAGTGGATGACCATAGCTGATGATTTTATCTTACGTATATGGATTTATATAGCGTCTTTCCAAGGCGCTTTGCAGCAAATAAAATTACATAGATGACGTGTCTCTCTCCTCCGTGGTCGCGTGGATTTTTTTGGTCCTCCGGTTTTTCCCTCCGCATTTAGAAACTCGCGTTTAGAGTATTTGCTGATATAATGTCCACGTAATAAGCCACTTGTGAGCTATCTTGTGGCCAGGTGGCTTCTGAAATATGCAGCTCGTGGGCCTTTGGCAAATATAAAATTGTTTGGTTTTAGTGAAACATTTATGGTTAATCATACACGTTTTGGTTTGTGCGTTTTTTAAATGTGTGTAACCCTACCAGACGGCCAATTCAAAATGTTCACGTGCAAAAGATGTTCAGTGCCCAACGGTGTTGAAGCCACAACATTTAAACACATGGGGGCTAAAGGTGAACATTTGCGCATACGGACATTACTGATTGGCTCGGGTGGTGGAGGGTTGCATAGCAAATAACCGATCTAAACCCAAAAACGTTGTTATGAAAACATTGGTCGCGAAAGCCTAGCGTACTGATTTAGGTAACGCACAACACGGGAGCAGGGCGCCAGCCGCGGCAAATAGCGCGTGGTACCTTACCGCCCTCCCAACTAACAAAGTAAGTAAAACCTTGGATTGCGAGCAAAATTCGTTCCGGAAACGTGTTCGTAATCCAAAGCACTCGTATATCAAATCGAATTTCCCCATAAGAAATAATGGAAACTCAGATGATTCGTTCCACAACCCAAAAATGCTGTATTCATATAAAAATGATTCATACAAAATACCTTATATTTTATTATTTAAATGTAATATAAATTAATCACATTTATTAATTAAATTTAATCGTGGCTGGTGTGCGGGAGACGAGAGAGAGGGGGTTGTTGTGTAGGACGACTTTCACTTGCAGTCCAGTTACTAAAGAACAGTCACTGCACTTGGACACAAAATAAAAAATGCTTTACATGCACTCGTGGTCACAACGCTTTAGTAAACAGTGTACGCTCGCACGGATGTTGACAATACGAGTGAGGCACGCCGACTGAGACCGAGCATGGGAGACGATTACCCACAATACCGCAGAGAGAGAGACCAATGGCTCAGTTGTGATCACGTGACGCCCGGCAGACGAAGCGTATACTGTACGTACTGCTCGTATTGCAAGACATCGCTCGTTTATCAAATTATTTAAAACACTCGCAGACCAAGTTACTCGCAATCCAAGGTTTTACTGTAGAAGGTTTTTCTCCGATCGCTCAGAAATGTGTCATAACCGCACCGCCCGACCAGTAAGGTTTGTGACGTAAACAACGCGCCAATGAGTTACTACTTCAGCCCACCGGTGTGTTGGAGAGCAAATCCACAACGTCCACGTGGTTCACGTCGCAACGCAGAGCCGCTGACGCCCAGACCAGCGTGATGTATGCGTAGGGGTGTTCAACGGCTTGTAATGTATTTTTTAACAACAATAACCCCTTTCGAAGGCGATCGCCTCAGAGGGTTAGTTCGAGTTAGGAGTCGTGGTCAGGGCTGGATTTAATGGTGAAGCACATAATCCAGGGGAAATTAACCAACGTCAGCGTGTGCCTGCGCTTTTAATAATGTCAGCTCCGTTGTGCTGTACCGACAATATCGTCGGGGTTTATGACTGTCTATGTGATGTAGGGAAAGAATATTGCCCATATAGCCTCTCCAAATCTCCGTGAGATGTGTGGCTCTCTTTTGAATTCCAAATGGATGTGATATAAAATGTAATATGCGCACACAACCTGACTACATTTTTTTGCTTGGAAGTGCTGGGCTGTTATGAATGTAAGTCCAATGCATTTTGCATTAAATAGAAATACATCATTTAAGATCTTCGCATTCATCAATGTTTTATAACGCAAGGCGATCGCAAAGTAAGGTGCTGCTTTACCCACACAGAGTCTGCATTAGTCTGCCAGGAGGGCCCGATGTTGCTGTGTTTCCCAATGTAGTAATCTTTCAAATGTGGACCATGATGCCCATAGATTTGACGTAACAGTTAACCACCATCTGCTCTTAGGCCTTCTCTTCCCCCTTAGCCGCGAACCTCTGGGTGCTACTGCCAGGGCTGTCTTGGGAACCGTGCCCTCCCCACGCTGCACATGTCTCCCCTAGTTGAGACATTTTTGCTAAATTCGTATCTCTTACACCCTTTTTGGGCCAGTATAAAAAATGATGAAAAACACGATTTGGTGTTACCCTTTCTGGAAATACCAAATAGATACCCTTTTGCGAGGCAATAAAGCTGCATTAACCACAGGTGCTTGTGGCAAAACATGCAAACCAACATGCTCTGATAATTATAATAAAGGGCATTGTCTGCGAAATTGATTGGCTTACACCAGAGACAGCCGCCTTCTCTATGGCCCAGTCTCTGCACCGGTGTTAGACCAGAGACTGACGCCAACAGGCGAACAGCACAGAGACAATGGCAGTAGCAATGCAAGTGTCGGAACACGAGAGCTCGGGTCGATTATATTCATCACTGCTCGACCAGAGCTCGGAGTGTTCTGATATTGGCGTTGTTTTTGGCCCGTTTGCCTCCGGGCGTTCCCTGGTCTAACACATCTCTTGCATCTTCTTGGTTCTTTCGGTAAAGTCACGTAGAAGGAAAATTATAAAATAATAAAAATAAAACGTAATCAAATAATTCTCACGACGTTTCGGACTCTGTCTACTTGACAGACCTGTTCGTATTATGTTTTATTTTTATTATTTTATTATTTTCCTTCTATGTGACTTTACCGAAAGAACCAAGAAGATGAATCCCTGCAGTCACGAAAGAAGCTTTACATCGAAATTTAAATCTCTTGCGGTTATCACGGTCAACTCCGCGGGCGCCTCGCGGTGGGACGTCCTGCGAGATGCCGTGACGTAGTTTGGAACAAAAATGGAGCAGGCCACGTGTGTGCTGACGTCACAGTCCAAATTCACCGAAAGTGAGAAGTGACTCGAAAAAACCGGTAGTCCCCGACTTACGATCTGTCGATCTTACGATGGCGATAGCGATTTGACAAAATTGTGAAGTATTTTACATTTCGCGCGGCAGGCAAACGCAGCAGGTGTTCTTCACCTGAGGACGGCTGCTTGCGTTGTGGCCGAAACGTCGTGAGAATTGTATTTTATTATGTTTTATTTTTATTATTTTATTATTTCCCTTCTACGTAACTTAACCGAAAGAACCAAGAAGAAAGCATGTATTGTAATTGATAAATACATACAGTATATAGCCTATACAGTACGGTACTGTAAATTGCTCTGTTTTGCTAAATTATCACCATTCTTTAAGACTCCTGGGTAAGCTTGGCCATCTTCGACTTACGTTATTTCGACTTACGATGGGGTCGTCGTAACGCATCTCCATCGTAAGTCGGGGACTACCTGTAACTTGAGCGGTAGGAAGCATCCACCCCACCAACCCATCTGCAACACTTCACAGGAACCTCAGCATCGGAATCATTGTCGAGACTGCAGGAGGAATCCGATGAGCTATGAAGCTCTTCTCTCTCAGATTTCCAGCCGGGACATGGTGTCAGCGAGGTACAACGAGAGTCACAGCAACGTAAACAACCCCCCTGAGTGAGAGAGGTTGGAGACGCATTTGCGGTGAGCACCCTAAAAAAACAATTAAACTATTTCACTAGTTTTGATTTAAAGCTTTCGTGACTGCAGGGATTCATATTCTTGGTTCTTTCGGTAAGTCACGTAGAAGGGAAACAATAAAATAATAAAAATATAAAACAATACAATTCTCACGAAGTTTCGACTGCAACACAAGCAATCATCATCAGGTGTGTTGTAGTCGAAACGTCGTGAGAATTTTTTTCTTTTATATATATTTTTTAATTGTTTCCCTTCTACGTGACTTTACCGAAAGAACCAAGAATATTTAACTACTCTTTGTATTTTACCAGGTAAGGCCCACTAAGCTACGTAGCGCTTTTTCAGAAGCGACCTGGCCACAAATGATAGTTCAACGAAGTGGCTTTACACGTGGACATTTATAGCAGCAGGCAAATACTCTAAACGCGTGTTTCTAAATGTGAAAGGAAAAACCGGAGGACCCGGAGAAAAATCCACGCGACCACGGGGTCAGAAACACGCAAACTCCAAATACAGCAGCAGGCGTCAGGGTCGGGATCGAACCCACGACCTCCTGTAGACCAGGCGAGGTAGCTAACATCTCCTAGCCATCGTGGCGCCCAGGCCGACCCTGGGGGACCAATTAATTGACGGGAATATATATGTTGTCTTCGTTCACAATCCAATTAGATGGAACAATCTATAAAAGCAATTTGAGTCGTAAGGAAAAAGTAACAGCACGACATGGGAGTTTCCACATAATCAATTAGCGGCATTACGGCTACTGAGAAAGCAGGTGTATCAAACGTAATTCAATTCCGCGGGATTATAACGTGCGGAAATGATCAGTCCGCGTATTTCTGCGTCAACGCAATTTAAAAGCGAATGCCATCGCGTGACGGGAGAACGGCGTCCCCCCTCCTGGCGCTCTAAACTGAGAACGGCTTTTTTGAACGATGATTCCATCGTCCCATTTCTCCTCCACTTTTATTTTAGGGGTGAGAGATATGTTCAGAATCAAAACAGCAAAAAATGCCGCGAGTGCTTTCAGGTTTTAAAAAAGAGTGTAATTTGATTTATTTTTAAAATCTTTCTTCAGCTCTTCAAATCTAATTTAGATTGAGTGAGACTCGACAGAACGGCGACAGAGGAGATGCAGCATGGGGAGGTCTTCATCAAGCAGTAGATTGACCATAGCTGATGATGACTTTATCTTAACGTATGTGGATTTATATAGCGTCTGATTCCAAGGCGCTTTGCAGCAATTATTAAATTGTACATAAGATTTAGATTTAAAGCTTTCGTGACTGCAGGGATTCGTCTTCTTGGTTATTTCGGTAAAGTCACGTAGAAGGGAAATAATAAAATAATGAAAACAAAACATTATAAAATACAATTCTCACGACGTTTCGGCCACAACGCAAGCAGCCGTCCTCAGGTGAAGAACAGACCTGTTCTTGAGGACGGCTGCTTGCGTTGTGGCCGATACGTCGTGAGAATTGTATTTTATTATGTTTTATTTTTATTCTTTTATTATTTCCCTTCTACGTGACTTTACCGAAAGAACCAAGAAGATGTACATAAGATGATGCGTGCCTCTATCTCTCCGTGGTCGCGTGGATTTTCTCCGGGTCCTTCGGTTTTTCCCTCCACATTTAGAAACACACGTTTAGAGTATTTGCCTGCTGCTATAAATGTTCACGTGATAATCCACTTGGTTGAGCTATCATTTGTGGCCAGGTCGCTTCTGAAAAACAGCTACACAACTCAGCGGGCCTTACCTGGAAAAAAACAAAGACTTGTTAAATATGAGAATAGGTTTTCCACTTTTTTCTGCCAACAAAACACGTGTTAAGATGTTAAAACACCAAATTGAAACCTTTAACAAGGAATCATGTCTGCAATATCCACAATACTTGTGGTCAGAATGCAAACAAAACCATACTCTGATAATAAACGCATTGTCTTGAAGCTGATTGGTCCACACCAGAGACAGCTTTCTTTAGAGCCTCGTCTCAAACGCCTTTTGGCGTCCTCTGGTCTAACAGAGACGAGGCTCAAAAGAAAGCTGGCTCTGGTATGGACCAATCAATTTCAAGGACAGTGCATTTATTATAATTGGTTTTTTACCCTTTTATCTGGCAACACAACTGACACCTTTTTTACAAGGAGTCATATTTGCATTGACCACAATACCCGCGGTCGGAATGCAAACAAAAACACACAACTCTGATAATGTATGCACTGTCCTTGAAATTGATTGGTCCACACCCGAGACAGCTTTTCTTAGAGCCTCGTCTCACATGGTGTTGGACCAGATGACGCCAAAAGGGATGCCTTTTGGTGCCAGATAAAAGGGTCAAAAACCAATTATCATATTTTGCTACTGGCAAAGGAGGTTCCAATGGTGAATGCATATATTATCAGAGTATGGTTTGTGGTTGCATTCTGACCACAAGTATTGTGGTTAATGTAGACATGATTCCTTGTAAAAAAGGTTTCAGTTTGGTGTTTTAGCATCTCAACACAGCTGTTTTGTTGCCAGAAAAAGGGGAAAACCTATTCTCGCGGCCACCGTGGCGTCCCTGGACAGAGTCTCGAATGCGTTCCGTATCTTATCAAAAGTGACAGAGGCCTCCCCACCTCTCACGAACCCGCGATGTGACAATCCACCCCGCACCTGCTACACACCACCGATTTCATCACTCCATCTCCGCTGCGAACGCCATCTCGGACGCGGTTTCTTTCCCTTAGACAGCAACTCACTCGTTAATTGTTCCTGACCTTTGGCCGTCACTCATTCCGGAGACATTTCATGCCCAATAACCACACTCCTAAATCGTACCTTCAGAACAATTATTTTAATTCGTCAAATAATTTTTGCGGGACTCGTTAAAATTGGTGACGCACACTGCGTTTGACATGCAAGAGTAGATAATTGCGAGAAGATTAGATTCCCATGCGTGCGTGCCACATTAGACAGAAGCATCATTAAGGCAATTTTTTCGTTCGGTTATCAAATTAAGCACTTAATTGCAACAGCAACAGGCAAAGTACAAATAACGCATTACGTGAGAAAAGTCGTCTGGCAGGCATGTTGCTTTTATGTTTCCAGGAAACACGCAACTAAATTAAACGGCCATGTCGCTGCGCGTGGGTGCGCTTCTTCAGCTGAACATTCTTTTTTTTGGCGGACCGCAATGAAATCGGCATGCCCACGGGACTCACGTCGGCACACCGCTTGCCGCGGGCACAGGCTTGGCCCGGGCACAGGCTTGGTCCGTCTCCAAACCCGCGGCTCGAGATCCGCACGCGGCGCCTCTTTATGGGACTGCAGTGGCGGCTCTCGAAATTCGAAAAAAAAAATGTCTATTCTTGTTATTTTGGTTGCCGTCCTCCTGGAAGTCGCCCAGTCTACCATGAAACTCGTCCAGTTTGCCATGGGAGTGCAGTTTACTGTGGGAGTCCAGTTTACTATGAAATTCGTCCAGCTTACCGTGGAAATTTAGTTTACCATGGGAGACCTGTTTACCATGGAAGTCCAGTTTACCATGGGCAGGGATCAGCAATCTGCGGCTCTGGAACCGCGTGTGGCTCGTTGCGGACTGCTGTTTGGAGACGATATTTATTTATTTATTTCTGACCATTGTCTAGTATTCAGGTGCACTGCCGGCTCTTGACATTTTTTTCGGTTGGGATGGTGATAGAGGTAGTGACCGGGGTTTGGGTGATGATAGGGGTAGTGATAGGGGTTGGAGTAGTAATAGGGGTAGTGATAGGGGTTGGGTAGTGATAGGAGTTGGGGTAGTGATAGGGTTTGGTGATAGGGGTTGGGGTAGTGATAGGGGTAGTGATAGGGGTTGGGGTAGTGATAGGGGTAGTGATAGGGGTTGGGTAGTGATAGGGGTGGTGATATGGTTTGGGGTAGTGATAGGGGTGGTGATAGGGGTTGGGGTAGTGATAGGGGTAGTGATAGGGGTTGGGGTAGGCGTAGTGATAGGGGTTGGGGTAGTGATAGGGGTTGGGGTAGTGATAGGGGTGGTGATAGGGGTTGGGGTAGGCGTAGTGATAGGGGTTGGAGTAGTGATAGGGGTGGTGATAGGAGTTTGGGGTAGGCGTAGTAAGAGGGGTTGGGGTAGTGATAGGGTTGGAGTAGTGATAGGGGTGGTGATAGGAGTTTGGGTAGGCGTAGTGATAGGGGTAGGCGTAGTGATAGGGGCTGATGTAGTGATAGCCGGTGTTCGGCCACTTCTCGGTTCGAATTTCCTCCCATGCTGTTTTTTCACAGAGCTCGTATAATTAGGGCCGCGTGGTACAAAGGGCCAACGAAAAAATAATTTGGCGATGTTCTTTTGTTTGCATGATAAATAAATTGCAACCAAGATATCTTCCCGAATGAACATAATTGCATAGCAAGGACGGGCACAGTGCTTTAAATAAAATCTGCTTATCTGCGGCACACAGCACGCTCTCATCAAATGAGGGCTCAGGCTAATCGGTGAGCGTGTCGGCAGTCATGACATCTGTCTAGCGGCTGGATGAAGCCAAGTGACAGTGGCGGTCGTAGGGCAGCAGAAGGTTTCACTGAAGACCTACGAAGGAGAAATGCCTGGGGCCTACAGGAACCTGAATCCGACCCTGCCGATGATAACGTCGCTCAATTCAAGGAACACGTTATTATACTTCTCCTGAAACAACTTGGACAGTGCTCTTTGTTGCGGTACCAATTTGCGTCCGTGGCCTTCGGGCCTACTGTGCTCAGCAATTGTGTTTGCTAAAAAAAAAAACACACCCATAGATGTTTCAATCATTCATATTAACACATCAAGGGCGATGCGACTAACACGATTTTAAACATCAGCATGACACGCAACACAATAATAATTTGGCATAAACACAGACACACACGCGCGTACAATCGTATAAAATCTATGGCCTTTAGGGAAGAATGCCTATCAGTTCACGTTATGTCTGGAAAGCAAGACCTTCAGCAGGTTCACTAATACGGTGTATTACGTTTTGTTGTTGTGGTAAAAATGTTCGCGGTCATTTCACGCAGATGGAAATGCCGGCAAAAAAACAAACACGCGCTGCCCTTTGTTTTGTGCAGAGGAGGAAGTGCCGAGGCAGAAAAATGCATTTGATCAAAAACGGCAAATTCGTAATGGAAAATAAATCGTGATTGATGTAAGTTACGTCTTATTCCTTTGCATGTGTGGCGAGCTTTCTCCGTGTAATCCATTTCTTCCCACGTGAAGCCGACCAAACGTTAACGGAATTGGCCAAACGTCTCAATTTAGGACCTTCCAGCACAAACGTCTTCAAATTCAAGATGAATAAAGGACATTGTTATTTACACCTGCCCCCTACTCCATCACGCCCGCACGTCCCACCCATCACTACCTCCTACTTAGATTCCCAACCTCCAAGTAGCTGACCCCAATCATCCTCCTCCAACCTGCACACCACTCATCCCACCCATCACAATTCCCTCTTCTTCCTCATTACATCCACACCGCTGTCACGTTACATGAAAGCGGTGTAGATGTAGTGGTGATCTCTGTCTTAAAGTTGTATGCATCTCTACGTGCCTACGTAAGTCTACGGATCTCTAAAACACATTCCTGCGGAGGGAGCTGGTAGGAACGTTGGGTTGCTCGGTCAATGGCCAGGGTCAACGGCGGCGTGGTGTATTCCGCAAATATGCCCGACTGTGAGGGCGGGCACAAGCCGGCGTGTGTAGGTTAAACGTTGAGTTTTATAAGGGCACCACGGGGTGACCAGCCCCTCTCCACCCAGCCCCACCCCTCCCACCCCCACCCAGCCCCTCCCCACCCTCCCCACCCAGCCCCTCCCCACCCTCCCCTCCCCACCCAGCCCCTCCCCACCCTCCCCACCAGCCCTCCCCACCCTCCCCTCTCCACCCAGCCCCACCCCTCCCATTTTGGATGCACGACGGACGGACGGACACAATAATCCCCTGTGGGCTGGTGGAACCAGGTGGTTCCTACCAGTATAAACTAGGAAGTCTTAATGTATCTCTCTATTTTAGTCCCACACATCACAATGCCACTCTACCACAAACCGTGGATCACACGGTAATGCCACAGCCCAATTCAATCAATCACCGGAAGCATTTCAGATATTCGGTGGGCTATTCCTGAAGTCATCCACTAGCTCACCGACTCGCTAACCTCGACACGGAGATACTAACGTTGCTGACAGACTCCCGGCCATACAAAACAGCATAAGTAGACCACTTAGAATTACAGACAACCGACGTTCAGTCAACAACATTTAAACATTTCATCACAATCGCATTTTGTGAGTGTGCCAAAGTACAAAAAATATATAATAGTGTCTCTAAGTGGTTTAATATTGACAATTCCTTTTGGGAATTGATTTTGTGAAAGACTGAAATAGCTTGGGTGAGCGGGTGGGTGGATAAAATAAAACTGACAAAAAATAGAGGGATTTTTTTTACTTCTTAGTGTGAAGATAAAATGCGCAAAAGTAGCTTAAATCCCAGCGGCAAACACCGTGTGAGCCAGAGACACGAAAAGGCCAAAATCAGCAGGCCCCGTCTGCACCAACACAGTCAGACGCGATCATAATTGTGTCTGACTGTATCAACACCGTGGGGCACCACGGTGGCTAGGAGATGTTCACCACTTCGCCTAATCATTCCTCCAGGACTGAAATTATGATTGCGAAAACGATGATAAATGATTAGTTAAGGATTGTGGTGCCATGCCACCATCATGAGCGAGCAGAACTTGGGTGATCCCCAGCGATTCACCATTGCCACTGCTCTTCGTGCTGTCGCAGTGAACTCGAATCGGCTTCTACCAAATCCGTCCTGATAACGGCGGCGAGCCGGATGAATCGCTCCAGGAGATTGATGCTCCCCATCCGTGTGCGATGGCCACCTGCCCAGAACTGGAATGCCCTGGAGGTAAGCACCCCACCCCCAATGAGCTCGCGTCGGCCTCGAGAATGAGGCCTGGGGACTTGTGGGTAGTGGGCGGGGGAAGTGAGATGGCAGGACTGGGCACTTAAGCCCGGCTTAAAAACTCACTCTGTATCAAGTACCGTGGCCCGAACGGGAATTGCTTCTAGTTAAGGCCGGTTAGCAACCAGTGGATGGCGACAGAGACGATGGAAAGAAAAGGTGAGCCCAGACAAAACGCCACAAGTGCGAGGGGTAACACTCTATCCCGTACAAATGGAACAGATGGAGACTCGGCCACACTTGCTGCTGGCGAACGAGAGAATCGCACCTCCTCCATCGCCCATGGGGAGGGCGTTTCGCAACATTTGTGCGACCCGCCAATCCTCGCTGCCTCCACAGTTGCCGGACAAACAGGCCACGCGCGTAGTCACCACGGTGACGACGACGAGCGATCGTCGTTGACCCCCCTCACCTCATGGTGTAGAGCAGGGTCCCGTCCATTGCGATGCGGAGGAGCTTGTTGGGAGTGGTCATGTTGTGAGCCACCGACTTCTTGCCGTTGTGGAAGAAGGTATCCGGAGTCCAGATCTTGCTGGCCATCATGTTGTTGAGCGGCAGCGTCTGCATGGCACCCTCATACTTGAGCCGCTCGTCCTTCCAGCTCTGCCTGAAGAACATGTCTATGGTGTATTCCTGCGTGCGGGTGGAGATAAGGGGGTGAGGGAGCACAGAGAGAGAGATGATACTGCTGCTGCTGCTGCTACTTATGCGAACACCATTTCGTGAGCACATCACGCTCGTTGTCTTGTCCTTGCATTGGCTACCAAATCAAATATCGAATTGGTTATGAGGTGCTGCTATTGACCTACAAGGCAGCCGCAATGGGTTAGCCCCTTATTACTCGCAGGAACTGATCCGCTTATAAACACCACCAATGAGCTCCATTTCCTTTTTAGTATTCCGAGTGTCAAGGCTCCGTTCCTGGGGTCATGGGGCTTTTTGCCAGTGCAGCTCCGAGGCTATGGAGCGCATTTCCTCTGATAATAAGACAGACTTTTTAGAGATATTTAAATCTGCTCTGAACACTCACCTCTTTAAAAATGGCCTTTCCCCCCAGTTTTGGTCGTTTTACTGCTGGCTCTGTCTAATTTCCCCGCTTTCCATACACGGCGCATTGGGATCATTGGATGAAACCCGTTCTACAAATGTGAATTGTTATCATTTGTTAGATGCGACGCTCGCGGTTCAACTCAAGGTGGCACCCTGGTTCTTGGCGTGCGCGTTTGAACATTAAAGTTCGCTCCGTCTGCCTGGCGGCGATGCGTTTGCCATTTGCGTCCCCGGCATCATCTTACAAATTTGCTCAACTTGAATAACTACCTGCGAAAAATTCAATGGGGATTATTTGGAGCAATCGATGCTGAACCCCCCCCCCCCCCACTGTGATACCTCGGCAGGACCCTGCTGGAAAAGAGGAATGAGTGAGACTTCCTGAGAAAATACGCGTAGGATCGACCCCGCCAAAGGAATGGGGAATTTCCACCACTGGTTCAGAGTTGTAAACAGGAGAAGAAATGTTGTGAACAAACTATGTATGCATGGCTGTGCAGCGTTATGGACAATAACATATATTTGTATGTGTGTGTGTATATGTGTTTACCCATCATCCTCCACAATAACAATGCATGTGGACAATATTGCTTCTTGTGTTGCACAGGGCCTCATAGTTTACATGCCGTTCTCTCGTCATTCACATCTGGTAACCCAGCGGCATTGAACAAGCATGCCTCTGCTGATGAGACCCAGAAGGTCGAACCCGGTGCAGATTTTGCTTGGGTCAACAGGAGGCTGAAAATTAAAATCCCGGTTGTGGGTTGACTCAGCTCATCATCCCTCCCAGGGAGATAAAATTAGTACCACAAGTGGGGAAGTTAACAGCCATTGCCCTATGCATAGATTTTACTGGTAGGAACCACCTGGTTCCACCAGCCCACAGGGGATTATTGTGTCCGTCCGTCCGTCGTGCATCCAAAAATGGGAGGGTCGGGCTGGGTGGAGAGGGGAGGGTGGGGAGGGGCTGGGTGGGGAGGGGAGGTGGGGAAGGGCTGGGTGGGGAGGGTGGGGCTGGGTGGGGGTGGGAGGGGTGGGGCTGGGTGGGAGGGGCTGGTCACCCCGTGGTGCCTTTATAAAACTCAACGTTTAACCTACTCACGCCGGCTTGTGCCTGCCCTCACAGTCGGGCATATTTGCGGAATACACCACGCCGCCGTTGACCCTGGCCATTGACCACTTATGGCTGTAAACATGATATGGGCACCAACGCATCAATCGATCACGTTGAATATGAGTGCTGACACGATATATTCCCTGGCTGCAGAGGATCAACTCTGACCGGTCATGTAACTCATTATATTGTCCAAACGTGACACGGAATAATAATGGCAATTTATCGCATTTCACATTCGCGCCATTGTCGCGAAGGAAAGCGCCGCTGCTGCTACGTCTCATAGACGTAGCCCCAACTCCACTGGGAACCGGACGTGGAATCGTATTTCACGGTGAATACGCCGGCAAGTAATGACGGGGGGGCGACCTGCCAGATCCGATACCTCCGCTCCGGCCGAGTCGCCGTGAAACTGCCCCAAGCCACGCGAGCGACTGCGTCATAACGCACCGCTGCGTGGCGGCAGTGTGGTGACCCCAGTAGCGTGCATCTGTAGCGATTCAATCACAAACCAAAATACCCAGCCGACGCTATGGACACGATGTGCATTATGACACGGACAGTCAAGGAAGTAAAACGAAGCCGTCTGATTGTAACTTAACGGGGCCTGAAAGGGGAGTGGTTAGATGCAGGGAATTGAAGGGATTGGAGAAATGCAACATGGAAAGAGCGGGAAATGGAGGATGATTGACAGGGAGGACGGTTGGTATCTCTTAGAGAAAGTGGAAGGTGATTGGATGGGGGAAAGGGGCTGAAGGGATATATAAAGGGGAAGCGAGACGGTTCGGCACACTTAGAGTGAAATGAATCCTTGAAGATGCGTGTGTCTCGTGCTGGAAGAAATAAAGTCTCCTACTGTATAAAGGTGTCAGTTTTTGTACCAGTTGAAAGGGTAAAAACCTATCACTATATTTTGCCACTGGTAAAGGAGATGTCTCATAGTGTAAATGCTTACCCCGAGCTCTCAATACTCTGATAGTGCGCTGTTTTTGAGTTGTACGCCTTTTGGGGTCATCTGGTCCAACACCAATGGAGACTAGGCTTTAAGAAAAGCTGTCTCGGGTGTGGACCAATCAACTTCAAGGACAGTGCATATCATTATCAGAGTTGTTTCTTTTTGTTTGCATTTGATTGCTTGTGTTGTGGTTATGGTAAACATGATGCCTTGTATAAAGGTGTCAGTTTTTGTACCAGTTGAAAGGGTAAAAACCTATCACTATATTTTGGCACTGGTAAAGGAGGTCTCATAGTGAAAGACTCCTATTGTTGAAGATTTCTGTGTGGGGTGTTACTACACATTTGTTAGCCAGTGATTACACTGTAAGACAATACGGCCTTTCGAGGCAAGCTATTCCCGAGACAAATGTAGCTCGGATGAGCAGCAATGGTCTCCCCTTGCTCTGGCTGTCAGAAAAGGGAAATAATTGCCTTGCCGATGATGAACAAATAGTATATATTTTTCTCTCGATGTGCGTTATTTCCACTTTTTCTGTGAGATGCTCATTGAACCGTGTGTCTTTCATTTTTCTCCTGACAGCATTCATTGGTTTGGGTGTCCAGCCTGGGGCATTTGAAGCTAACTCTGAAAATCTTTGTGATGGACCACAGAGGAGAAGGAACTGGGATTTGTAGTGTCCTCTTGTACAAAGCGATGATGCACTTCCACAATGAATGATGTGGTGATAGAGGGGTTGTAATAGTGTATCGATTAAGATCAATCCTTGAGATGGCTGGGTGGCTCTGAGGTCAGAAACCCTGGGCCAGGACTACCGAGAGCCTTGGGCCTGAATGAACATTTTAGCCACCCGTGTGGGCACCGCAGTGGCTCGGAGATGTTAACTACCTCGCCTGGTATACAGGAGGTCGTGGATTTGATCTTGACCCTGATGCCTGCTGTATATTTGAAATTTGCGTGTTTCTCTCTCTGTGGTGAGATGTCAACTACCTCGCCTGGTCTACAGGAGGTCGTGGATTTGATCCAGACCCTGACGCCTGCTGTATATTTGGAATTTGCATATCTCTCTCTCTCTGTGGTGAGATATTAACTACCTCGCCTGGTGTACAGGAGGTCGTGGATTTGATCCCAACCCTGACGCCTGTAGATTTGGAGTCTGCGTATCTCTCTCCCGTAGACACGTGAATTCTTCTCCGGGTCCTCCGGTTTTTCCCTCCACATTTAGAATCAATGTGCATTCATTGTTATTTTGCTGCGATACATTTCCACATGATAACTCACTTCATTGAGCTATCATTTGTGGCCAGGTCTATTCTGAAAAACAGCGATATAGCTCAGTGCGCCTTACCTGGTAAAATAATAATAGTTCACAGTTTAGTTTAGTTTCAACTGGGTTCTCAAGTGCAGTGAGTTGATGACCTCAGCCCCGTCACCGATGACTGCAGAAATAAACTCGCGTTGTCGAAACCTTGTTTGTGTTATCGGTAAACGCCTGAAAAACGGAGAGCAAATATGAGAAACGCACTCTCGAGTGAGGTCACCGGTTCAAACATTTCTCCTGGTGCGGCAGTTGAAAATGCAATGGTGCAGCATTCTTAATTCCCTCCGCCCCTGTCCACGCATCAGTATAAAAATGGGTAAAGCACAGCGAGTCGATCGGCAGGTCACGCCGTCTTGGTGGGGTAAAGTGTGGGTCACTCCCACCCCTTCCAAGACATCTGGCCAGCGTAGAACAGCAGCAGACTAAGTACCCTCCTGAGGGGCTCTTAGAGATCCCTCGAGTGGTGGCATGCCTCCACTTCTGGATCAAAGCAGCCTCACTCCACGCCACAACTGAAGGCGGGAGATGGAAGCGAGAGTCTGGACTGCGGCCGACGTCAAAAGAAACGTCTCGTTCAGGACCCTACCGTCGAACCTCCCGGGTTCAACCTTCCACTGCGCCAATGGTCGACCTTCAAGCGAATCAGGACCAGGGGCCTTGGCCGTTGCGGCCATCTGATGCACAAATGGCGCTTTAAAGATGCAGCAGCCTGCGAGTGCGGCCACGAATGCCGAACCATCGACCGCATCGTGAACACTCCGCTGCTGCGGTGTTCACCAAGGAGGCATGGACGAGATCCACTCTGCTTCTGAAGAGACAATTTAATGGCAAACGACATCTAAAATGACATCTTTAATCTGCTGCTATTAATACAAACGAAAGAAGACGTGGCGGCACGTCATGTTGTTGAGTTTGACTTCTATATTGGGTGGGGGGGGGGGGAGGTTCGCTTTGTCCGTCACATTAGGAACCGCGGGTGCATATAATTAATAAAAAAAATGTTAATCTTAATTATAAACTACTGAAAATAAATTAATAAGGGTGTCCAGTTTGTGGGGGGGGGGTGGGCACTGCCCCCTCGTACCCCCTCCCCCCCCGCGCAAACTCCGGGGATGAATCGAGCATTCAAGGAAGGCATTGCACACGAGTGGATGGTGTGGGCTACGCCATGCCCGGACGTCTTTGTCTCCCCCGTGCTGATGTTTGTACACACGGCACCAGGTACTCAGTCCAGGTTGAGTCGACCGAAGGGAAGGCGCAGAACGGGTTCAGATAAATTCCGCTGATGTTGGCTGTGGCCGGAAATCAAACTCGGGTCTCGGGGTTCGTAGCGCAGTGTGCTGACAACTGCACCTCCACTACGCACTAGGCAGTATTCACACACACACACTGCTTCAATAGTACCCACACACACACACACTGCTTCAATAGTACCCACACACACACACTGCTTCAATAAAACCCACACACACACACACTGCTTCAATAATACCCACACACACACACACTGCTTCAATAATACACACACACACACTGCTTCAATAATACACACACACACACTGCTTCAATAGTACCCACACACACACACTGCTTCAATAATACCCACACACACACACACACTGCTTCAATAATACACACACACACACTGCTTCAATAGTACCCACACACACACACTGCTTCAATAATACCCACAAACACACACTGCTTCAATAATACCCACACACACACACACACTGCTTCAATAATACCCACACACACACACTGCTTCAATAATACCCACACACACACACACACTGCTTCAATAGTACCCACACACACACACTGCTTCAATAATACCCACACACACACACACACTGCTTCAATAGTACCCACACACACACACTGCTTCAATAATACCCACACACACACACTGCTTCAATAATACCCACACACACACACACTGCTTCAATAGTACCCACACACACACACTGCTTCAATAATACCCACAAACACACACTGCTTCAATAATACCCACACACACACACTGCTTCAATAATACCCACACACACACACACACTGCTTCAATAATACCCACACACACACACACTGCTTCAATAATACACACACACACACACTGCTTCAATAATACCCACACACACACACACACTGCTTCAATAATACCCACACACACACACTGCTTCAATAGTACCCACACACACACACACTGCTTCAATAATACACACACACACACACTGCTTCAATAAAACCCACACACTCACACACACTGCTTCAATAATACACACACACACACACTGCTTCAATAGTACCCAAACACACACACACTGCTTCAATAGTACCCACACACACACACTGCTTCAATAGTACCCAAACACACACACACTGCTTCAATAGTACCCACACACACACACTGCTTCAATAGTACCCACACACACACACTGCTTCAATAATACCCACCCACACACACTGCTTCAATAGTACCCACACACACACACACTGCTTCAATAGTACCCACCCACACACACTGCTTCAATAATACCCACCCACACACACACACTGCTTCAATAATACCCACACACACACACACTGCTTCAATAGTACCCACACACACACACACTGCTTCAATAATACACACACACACACACTGCTTCAATAATACACACACACACACACTGTTAAACTAAACAGGACCAGGTACTGATGTCCTGATAAACACTCTATGTTATCACTACACACCGCACATCTTAGCACTGCATACGTAATCTTCATCACGGCACAATCTGCCTCTAAGGTGCCGCAAAGGTAAATGGACAGCCCTGCAATGGTTGCTAAAACACCATTGGTGGCAGAAGGGCTTCCACTGAAGAGGGATCTATGGAGGGCTCCTCTAAGGGGTATTTGGTCTACTCTTCCATGCAACATGGGTGGGCAGAGGTAGTGGGCTGGGGGGGGGCATGCAGAAACTTGCACCGATATTTTACCGGTCTCACCGGGAGATGGAATGTAACCGGGTGACCACTGTATGGTAACTCCGGTGTGCTGACGGTTACACCACCGCGGACGGCTTCCTGAAGTGCTGCTTCAACCTCGTCACAACTCTAATGGTTTCTCGTCGGCGGTTAATCAGAACATCACTTACCATTTCTGTGTCGGACACGGGGCCGAAGCTGGTCACGAAGATGTCAGTCTGTACCTCCGTGATGGATTCTGTGAAGAAGAAGAATTTTTTTAGCAATCTCCAAGAGCATTCGGTCTTTTATGCTCAGTGTGCACATCATACGGTGTTCCGTAGCATCAACAACAACAAACGCTCTTGTAAAAGCCAGCCCCACTTTACACTGCTCGTGTTTGCAATTCCATTAACGCTCAACGGCTTTAACGGGGAATCAAAACGCTGACCACTGCACTCTGCACCGCCACTGCACTCCGTGACGATTGCGACCAGACATCGCCATCAAGCCAACGGAACTGGGCGATGATGTTGATGATGTTGATGATGATGATTTCTGAATAAATATCACCCGGCTATGATGGTCTAATCAGCAAATTTGCGAGGCGGCACATTTTTGGGTGACTGATGAAGGCCTTCGTGGAAATGAATTCCCCGCAAATTGCAGCACGCGCGCACACACAAAGTGGATGCTTGAAAATGTCTATAGCCTGAAACACAAAAGGAAGTGGTGCTGCACAAATTAGTGATTGTTCAGTTAATAGCCCATTGCTCTCAAGGGAACATACGGAACACAAGCAGTAGTCTCCACAATGACGCTTCCAATTTATTTTGTGCTACGTAGTGTGCCGTGTTGTTTTTTTCCTCCCCAAATCACACGTGGTGTGCCAAGTCTTAGAGAGAGCAGCGCGTTGCTACGTAGCTGCTGGGTCGAATGTCGCCAATCTTTGCGGCAATCAAAACCAACTCTGCCCAAACCCTTCCACGTGACGCCACATTCAGTGGATTACGAGACGCACCCCAACCAGAGGTCGCAAACGGGGTTTGATTCCTTACCCGTACCCGGCCGCACCAGGGTCGCAAACGGGTACCCGTACCCGTACCCGGCCGGGTACGGGTAGCCGGGTATCAGGTAGGGTACGGGTATCGGGTACCCGATTGCGACCTCTGACCCCAACTGACTTCGCTGATGAGACATTGAAGGTGGAAACGCGGCCCGGAGTCTTGCTTGTGTTGAACCGATGCAGCTGAAACGATGCACTCCCAGGAGGCCGTGTGGGTGATGGCTTGTGTCACAAGCGTACTGTAAAGCTGATCAATTGTGTTAAGTACATTATCCACAATGACGCTAATGGTTTTGTACCTTGGTAACAAAAATAAAACCACTTGTGTTTTACAGCCTGGCCGCCGTCTGCTGGAAACTTCGCTATTCTTAACGAGCTCGCAATAATTTCACAGCTGGTGACTTAACTGGAGGAGAGATACACCCACTGCCTATTAGGGCAGAAGGCAGATCCACTCCACGAAAGGAGGCATGCTGAAAACAAGCTCAAGTGTCCAACCTGTAACGCCCGGCAAGACGCACGCGACGACGTCCAGGTCGCTGTCCAACCAGATGTCCTGCTGAAGCATGACGTCGCCACCGCGGTGGTGGAGAGAGCCCTCGGCACCTCGGAGTATCAGCTATCGGTATGAGTGCCCAACACGAGCTTTTCATACTTTTGCCTGTGCGCTCATCGCCTCCCGGCGGGCTCTGGTCCGGCACGGGTGGGACAGGCCCACGGGGGGAGGAGGAATATCTCTCTGGTGTACGCCAATCGCTTTCAATGCGCATTTTGGCAGAGCACGTTTGTTTGCAAGTGTAAAGGAGAGCCGACACAAGGTTGCGGGGGTTCGTCTTTTAATCGTTTCTCCCATCCACGCCTGTCCCCAGCACTCCCAATCCCGTTACTGCCCTGAAATCTCCTCGATCACCCCTCCCCCTTCTCCTGCCATCGTCCCATGAACCCTCCTATTGGTGAGAATCCTTCCCCTGACACCCCGACGCATACTCTTTGGTTCTTTCGGTAAAGTCACGTATAAAGATAAAATAATAAACTAAAAAATAGCATGCTATTATTTAATTTATTAAAATAGCATGCTATTATTTAATTTATTATTTTATTTTTATACGTGACTTTACCGAAAGAACCAAAGAGTAATCCCTGCAGTCACGAAAGCTCCAAATTAAGATTGAACCCCGACACGTGTTTTGCCACGAGTATGTGTGGTCGATGCGCACTGGATGCCTTGTAATAGGTGTCTGTTTGGCGTTTGAACGTGTGAACACATCCTGTTTTACTGGGTAAAGCCTAGTCTTATTTGGTTTACCTCGTTGCTATGAAATGGACATGGAGAGCCGATTTCCAAAAGATGTTTATGAGTGCGCCGCTCGACAATGGGGAGAGATGTCTGCTGAAAGTTGATTCTAAAGGCTGGCAGGTGTCTTCTGTCCTCTGGGTGGTCATCCGTTGCCATGGAGATCCGTCTTCAGGAAGATGATTCAACGAGATTAAAGCAACGATATCGGTTAATGTGCGAGGAGGGGCGGCTGGGTGGATTACAAGATCACAGGATGTGAAGAGGTTGCGGGTTGCGGTGCCTTGGAGGGAAGGGTCCTTCACCCAGGAGCAGATTGACCATGGACGACGATGCTGAGATTAAAGCGTGCTTTCCAGAAAGCAAATTCATCTACGGGTCATAAGACGCATTGCTCATTTTATTTTTAATACTGTGGGGAAAATACCATGCTTCACAAAAATCTGGAGACTACTGTAATAGTTTTTATTGTCTCTGCTTGTTTAAATGTCTCTCTCTCTCTCTCACACTCGCATGCATTCGCTTGGCAATGGAGCAATGCAGTTTTCAGCCAGCACAGCATTCCGTTATTCACGCTGTAGGCCATGTCGTCTTCAGGGACAAACACGTCATGCTCCACAATCTCCTGCTGCTGCTGCTGCAGCATTGCGTGTGAACAGGGTTCATTCAGAGTGCTGGAAACAGCTGTGGTTTTGTTCTCTGCGCAATGCGTGTACACATCGCAGACAAGGAGGTGTGTCGTTGCAGACGGACGGAGCCGTGGGGCTCTGGGGGTAATGCCACATATTCTTAGGTTTTTTCGGTAAAGTCACGTAGGTAAAACATCAAAATTAATAAAAATAAAATAAGATCACGACGTTTCGGCCCCGCCCCCCTCCCTCCCGATACGTTCCATTCATTGGCTACCACATTCTGATGAGCTCCCCCCCTCTCCTCCCCCCTCAACTCGCTTTTAAGGGATTACATCTTGAATCATTGCCTCACTTGATGCAGCTAATCTGGCTGTGACGGTCCCACCTGATGACGGAGACTTGTGTTGCCTCCGAAACGTCGTGATTTTTATTTTATTTTTATTAATTTTGATGTTTTACCTACGTGACTTTACCGAAAAAACTTAAGAATATGAATCCTTGCAGTTACGAAAGCTTCAAGTCTAGGGTAATACCACGTCTGCGCACAGAGCCGTCGAGACCCTGGGTTAGAATCCAGGGTACAGACGCCCACACATTCATCTGGATTCTCGAGTGTAGCTCGTGGATGATTTCAGCACCTATGACTGCACAAAAAAGCCCCTTAATATATATATACACACAAATCATTTGCATTGTTTTGGAAAGTATAAATAACGAAATGAATACGCTTACAAATCGTCTCCTGCATATATCCGTGCCTCCGCATGAAAAAAAATTCGTGCCTTTTTTACACATCCCATCAGCACCCACGGCCTTTGGGGCATCCATAAATTCGGCAGCACTGGTTCAACACAAAAAAATTCCTCTGTTGCTAAACTCCTCTATTGATATGCAAATTCCTTTGTCAAGGCGCCCTTCCTCCCCTAACCCAGCTTAAATATACGCTGCCAAGCGTGGTGGTGCTCATTCAGACGCTGTCTTTCCGACAGACCTGTTCTTCACCTGAGGACGGCTGCTTGCGTTGTGGCGAAACGTCGTGAGATTTATTTTATTATGTTTTATTTTTATTATTTTATTATTTCCCTTCTACGTGACTTTGCCGAAAGAACCAAGAAGATGGTTCAACACAAGCAACACTCCGAGCCGGTTTCAACGTCCGGTGTCTCGTCAGCAGACAGAGCACGAGGGAGTAGCCAATCACAGGGACGGATGGAGGGAGGCCAAGTGGGTGGGCGGCACGGACGAGCCACAATAACGTGTTCCACCCCGAACTACCAAACCTGACTTATTCTACGTTCCATGCCTCTTGCCCACTGGTCCAATGTTAGTCCTAACATTTAGCAACGATACCTCAAGCCGGTACCCAGAGGAAGGAGAGGCCGCTCGCTTAAACAGCAGCAGACGGAAGCGCTTCTCCCGAAGCAGGCGTCCTGCGAAGCCAAAGACTCAATGTGTGTAGACTCACCGTCGTCCCTCGGTGGACAGTTTTAATCCGCTCAACAAAAACTACCGTCAACCGAAATAACTGTTTATCGAATTCACTTGTAAGTTGAGAAATAAGTCTACAAGAGAGCCGTTCCCACTGCCAAAACAGAAAATCTATAAATGTGAACAAAGCCAGACGAGGTCTAAATGCTCAAAAATGGGCGTCGCTGATTGGCCGAAATTGGCGCCCGCCTCCATAACGTCAACGTACCGCAAATCTAAATTTTAACTTTAGTGGAAACCATGGGGCTCGTATGGGAGGTGAAACGTCAACCGAAAAAGCGTTATCCGATGATGAATTTCATTTGCACCGTACGTATCCAACCGGAGGTGACGCTTAATGAAACGTGTGCGGCGACTTAGATGCCCGCCACCCTGCAAACGACTTCCCACCACGGCACGTTGCGTGCCCTGGCCCCTGATGCCGCTCCGGTGGAACGAGCTCTCAATCCCTCCTCTGTGGGGGGTCCTTCTTGGCCGAGCACGTGGCAGCGCCTAATGCACACGGAAACTCACAACTTTGACGCCGCATATTCCCCAACCGTGTTCCCGCTGCGGCACGCACTCAAGCGAAGTGAACTGCAGCTACCTTGGGCTGCATAATCAATCACGAGTGCTTCTGCAGTCCACGATCTAGTGGATGCGAGCACTCCATATACGATTACTCGCTGCGGAAGCTAAAACAGCCCCCCGCGTGGAACGCGGAGCTGCACACTGTCATCTCTGGGTGGGAAGAGCCACCGGGACACCACGATTCCAACACCTCTCACCCCCAGTCGCGGAGGGGAATCATTTCTAGCCGGGCGTGTCTGATGGTCTGATCAATGAGAAGGGTGGACGCGAGTTCAAAAGCCGCTTTTTTCATATCCCATATGCAAAATAACGGAGCATGAACAATAGGAATCAAGAAACACCGCGGGATAAAACATGTACATCAAGCCTGTCTGTAGGAGAGAGAGCATCAACACTCCGTACTTGTAAAGTCGGCTGCTCTGCAGTGAGTCCACACAGAAGGAGCGTGTTACAACTTCTATTGGAGCACCGCGCTGGCTAGGAGATATTAATGTTACCTCGCCTGGTATACAGGAGGTCGTGGGTTCGATCCCGACACTGACGCCCGTATATTTGGAGCTTGCGTGCCTCTCTCCTTGTGGTCGCGTGGATTTCCACATTTAGAAACACGCGTTTAGAGCACTTGGCTGCTATACATTTCCATGCGATAAGCCACTTTGTTAAGATATCATTTGTGGCCAAGTCGCTCCTGAAAAATCGCCACGTAGCTCAGTGGGCCTTTCCTGGTCAATTTAAATATGTTTGGAGCAGTCTCTTAATCTTCTTGGTTCTTTCGGTAAAGTCACGAGAAAGGAAATAATAAATTAATAAAAATAAAACATAATAAAATAATTCTCACGACGTTTCACAACGCAAGCATCCTCGTGGGTCTGTCGGAAGACACGTTGAATGACGCTCTTTTTCAGCTGAGGACGGCTGCTTGTGTTGTCCGAAATGTCGTGAGAATTATTTTATTATGTTTTATTTTATTATTTTATTATTTCCCTTCTACGTGACTTTACCGAAAGAACCAAGAAGATGAATCCCTGCAGTCACGAAAGCTTTAAATCGAAATTCAGTCTCTGTGACTCGGACGTAGCTACACATGCAGCCCACATTTTGCAAGAGTTGGATCGGTCTTTTGGCGTGCCAAAAATGAGCAGCGAGGGCTACGGCCATCGGAGTT
Source organism: Lethenteron camtschaticum (assembly GCA_018977245.1). Lineage (NCBI taxonomy): Eukaryota > Metazoa > Chordata > Hyperoartia > Petromyzontiformes > Petromyzontidae > Lethenteron > Lethenteron camtschaticum. The sequence goes on from MU249630.1 coordinate 6,485,333, forward strand.
AAAACATTTAAATGTTAGATTTGTATTGACGTATAGTTTCTAATAATAAGAAGCTGTACGTAGCTAATAAGAAACTCCATGCCTAGCCGCGAGTCAGAATTAACGAAATATCGTTCTCATTTTGTGCTCCAATTCCCGTACGGTACCCAAGAGGTCGCTTGGCGCGGTAAATGTGGGTTGGAAACGTCATGAGCTCCGACCCACAGCGTATGTGGCTTCACGCGCCCTGCAATCGATCACGCTATGGATGATTGTGCCCGACGGTGGCAATTCCTCTCGGTTTCGACAAACGCGAGGGAAGGAAGCGTTAGCTGCAGCCCTCTTGAAGTCCTGCGGCACGAGCTTGTGGGCCCTGACGACGCTCTGAGCGGTCACCACCTCATCCACCTCCTCTACAGCCTCTCATTGGCTGTCCTCAAGGCTGCAACTTTCCTTGACAAAACACCTCGGCGCGTCTCTGCTCAAAACGGCCGCTCCAGTCTCCTCCAATTGATCCTTTCCCTGTGACCAGGTGACCAGGTACTCAATGTGGGTCGTACCAGTTCCATGCCCTTCGTTGGGGTGTTTCATGGGTCAAACCACAATTCCCCCTATTCTACACTCAATACCGACACAATATTCGCAATAACCCTTGTTTTTTATTTATTAAATCCCATTTCGCCACACTGCCACGACCTCGTGATTACCGGAGGAGGGTTGCTCCGGTGTCAGAGCGTCAAAAGAAATCTGCGAGGCTTCGCACCCCGCAAATCAAACAGCCGACGCCTTCCCGCCCGTTTATCGACGCTGGCGCACGATTCTCCACAGCGTGATGGAAGCGCCTGCCAAAGGCGCGTAGAGCAACACGCGTGCCAGGCGGAACCCCGCAATTCTTCCGACCCACATTCACCAGGCCAAAAGCGAACCCTTTGGGGCACCGTGCGGGCAATTGGGAGTACGAAACGACCACAACATTTCGATAAATCTGCCACGCGGCTAGACGTGCAGCTCCTTATTAATTGAGGCTCTTTATGTGTCAATAAAAATGGAGAATTTTTACATTTGTGTTTAGATGGCTGTAGCTCCCTCGCTGTGGCTCGTCCGAGTGCAAAAAATAAGAGGGCGATGATTTTGGGTCGAGGGTGGGGGGAGGGTTCTGGCAGGCGGGGGTACTAAGTGCCTGCCAGTCAACGCTTTACCTGAAGGGAATTGCTACAAATGCGAACCAATAACATTGGAACAAGCGGGCAGCCGCGCTGGGACGTAGAGGGAAAAAAATAATTCTAGATTTGAAGCTTTCGTGACTGCAAGGATTCATACTCTTAGGCTTTTTCGGTAAAGTCACGTAGGTAAAAATAAAAATAAAATTAATAAAAGTAATAATAGAAATAAAGTAAAATAATAAATGTTAAAATAATAACAACAATTAATAATAATTATTAAAATAAGAGAAATAATTATTAAAATAATTATTTCGTTTTATTTATATTATTACTTTTACGAATTGAAAGAATTATTTTAATAATTATTATTATTTTAATAAAGCATTATTATGAATTATTATTTTAATAATTTTATTTTATTTATATTATTACTTTCATTAATTTTAATTTTATTTTTTACCTACGTGACTTTACCGAAAAAACCTAAGAGTACGNAAAAAAAGAATTTGGCTATGAACGTTGAACGCACGTCCGCTCGGCCACGTCAACAAGGGTGTAGGTGCGTGCGTCTGGTGCGGAGCAGTACCGGGCCACTCACCGGCCAGGCCTGGCCGCAAGCGGTAGTCGTAGCCCTTGAGTAGAACATCCAGGATGTTCGTGTACAGGGTGATGTTGGTCTCGGACGGGGTTTTCAACGTCTGGCCCTGCACTCTGCTGCAGCGGGAACAAGACGACCAGGAGGGAGACGGACGAAGGAAGTTTCACGACGACGGGCACGAACGGGCAGGAACGGGCACGAACGGGCAGGAACGGGCACGCGAGGGATGAACGGCGTCGCGGCGACGACGACGGAGCCGCTCGCATTACGTCCGGATGTCTCAGAGCACTTGTGTTCAAGTTCAAGTTCATGTATTAGGTGTAGCCCTGTGAGCCATTCGGCTCTTGAATCGGGTGCAACCGCAACAAACAAAAAACAAAAACATGAACAAGATAGAAGAAAACATCTTAAAGTGAATTCTAGATTTGAAGCTTTCGTGACTGCAAGGACTCATACTCTTAGTTCTTTCGGTAAAGTCACGTAGGTAAAAAATGAAATTAAAATTAATAAAAATATTAAAATAAATAAAAATATTTATTAATTTTAATTTCACGTAGGTAAAAAATTTAATTAAAATTAATAAAATATTTATTAATTTAAAAAAATATAAAAATATTTATTAATTTTAATTTCAATTTTTACCTACGTGACTTTAAAATTAATAAGTATTTTTATTAATTTTAATTTCATTTTTTACCTACGTGACTTTACCGAAAGAACTAAGAGTATCTTAAAGTGAATATGTGACTAAGTGCAAACAGAAAATCCAAGAAAAGACAGCAAAATATTACACGTGTTTAGCGAGTTACGTCTCGGATCTCATCTCAAAAATATTGAGAAGGGCACCTCGTGTGGCAGCTGTTCCTGTGAGCGCATTGCTGACTCGGCACCGGTCCTGCAAGCGGCCATCAGCCTGCCAGTAGGGAGCAATAGCTGCTACGTGCAGCCCCCGTCGAGAGGTTTGTTGTGATTTTTTCTAATTTACAAACGTGGATGATGGCGCGAGCACTCGATTGCCTACCCGTAACGAATGACGTCACGGGACCTTGACGGCCTATTGCGAAGAAGACGCCACTTGTTTTATGGTTAATTGTCAGCCAGCAAACCAGGCAGCCAGGCAGCCAGCGAGCCGGCAAGCCAGCAAAACAAGCCAGCCAGCCATCGATTCAAATGTAGCCAACTTTGTGCTGCGGCTGCGAATGGCTGTGTTGCGTTATAATTAATCATCATCGTGATAACAATTGAGCACATTTAGAGTATTTTCGTCGTTCTAATTGTGCAAGGCTATCATAAAGGAAGGCGGTGTTTGGTTTCACGGTCTGCAGTAGTTGCACAATCGGGGCCAGGTTTCTCCGTGTAATCCCAATTGAGTAATTTGCAGCGTAGCTTTATTCAGATTTTAGGTAATTTGCACCGTGACGCTGGCACACGATGGCATCACAGGATTCTTGATGTCCACTGTGAAAGAAAAACGGTTGCGTAGTATTCCTAGGGTTAATACTCATCGTCTTCAGCATTCGATCTCGAACCTCTGCATCAAGCGGCGAGCGTGTTACCATCGTTGTCATTGGTTGTAAATGATGCTGAATGACCGCATTGTGCTAAATTTAATCGTCGTCATCATCGTGGCCACCGCCACCGCCACCATTGCCATCGTAATCATCCCCAGAAGGCTGCAGGAGCACGTGAGCAGTCCCCGTCGCGCACACACGCTGAGAGGACGTGTACACGTGAATGACGGCAGACTTCTAAAAATATAAATTGCATTGCACCCTTTGCAAGTGTGGAGTCNTTTTTTTAAGCATGCAGATTAGCAGCAAACCCGCACGTATAACACCTCTCCAGGTTGTATAATTATTGTGATTATGTCCACTCAGGAAAACCTCACAGTGTGAAGTGGCCAGGTCGCTTCTGAAAACGAAGTTAATACCTCGGTGGGATTTTGCCTGATAGGACGAGGATGGTTTCGTTTTATTTTGTGTAGTGTTTGGGTGATTTGCTTACATACTCTTTGATTAAATTTTTATTTAAAGCTTTCGTGACTGCAGGGATTCATATTCTTGGTTCTTTCGGTAAAGTCACGTAGAAGGTAAATAATAAAATAATACAAATAAAAAACTATACAAATTCTCACGACGTTTCGACTGCAACACAAGCAATTATCATCAGGTGCGAAATCTTTCTCTATGCGCATGCGTGTCAGCATGCGTGTCAGCATGCGTATCAGCATGTGTCAGCATGCGTGTCAGCATGCGTGTCAGCATGCGTGTCAGCATGTGTCAGCATGCGTGTCAGCATGCGTGTCAGCATGTGTGTCAGCATGCGTGTCAGCATGTGTCAGCATGCGTGTCAGCATGTGTGTCAGCATGTGTGTCAGCATGCGTGTCAGCATGTGTGTCAGCATGCGTGTCAGCATGTGTCAGCATGTGTGTCAGCATGCGTGTCAGCATGTCAGCATGCGTGTCAGCATGCGTGTCAGCATGTGTCAGCATGCGTGTCAGCATGCGTGTCAGCATGTGTGTCAGCATGCGTGTCAGCATGTGTCAGCATGCGTGTCAGCATGTGTGTCAGCATGTGTGTCAGCATGCGTGTCAGCATGTGTGTCAGCATGCGTGTCAGCATGTGTCAGCATGTGTGTCAGCATGCGTGTCAGCATGTGTCAGCATGCGTGTCAGCATGTGTGTCAGCATGCGTGTCAGCATGCGTGTCAGCATGTGTGTCAGCATGCGTGTCAGCATGTGTGTCAGCATGTGTGTCAGCATGCGTGTCAGCATGTCAGCATGCGTGTCAGCATGCGTGTCAGCATGTGTCAGCATGCGTGTCAGCATGTGTGTCAGCATGCGTGTCAGCATGCGTGTCAGCATGTGTCAGCATGCGTGTCAGCATGTGTGTCAGCATGCGTGTCAGCATGCGTGTCAGCATGTGTGTCAGCATGCGTGTCAGAATGCGTGTCAGGATGTGTGTCAGCATGTGTGTCAGCATGTGTCAGCATGTGTGTCAGCATGCGTGTCAGCATGTCAGCATGCGTGTCAGCATGCGTGTCAGCATGTGTCAGCATGCGTGTCAGCATGTGTGTCAGCATGCGTGTCAGCATGCGTGTCAGCATGTCAGCATACGTGTCAGCATGTGTCAGCATGTGTGCGCCTGTGGAGAGCGCTAGTGTAGTGGTTAGCGCATTGTTCTACAAACCCGGCGATCTGAGTTCGATTAACGCTCACGGCCAACACCAGTAACAAATATCCGGTCCTGGGCCTCCCCTAGGTCGACTCAGCCTCAAATGAGTAGTTGGTGTGTGTGTAAACAACGCCACTGGAGAGACAAAGGCGGCCGGGCGTGGTGCTGGCCACCGACCCCCTCGTGTGCCGTGCAAACCTTCATAGGTGCTCACAAATAGCACTTGCCCCAAAAATGTTCTTAGCCTATACGGGGATCTTTGTCTTTGTCTGTGATTACGTGCATCTATCGGTGCATATATATATGTGTGTATGTATGTGCATGTGTGCACAACCATGCATGTGCATGTGTGCACATCCATGCATGTGCATGTGTGCACATTCATGCATTCCATGTGTGCACATTCATGCATGTGCATGTGTGCACATTCATGCATGTGCTTGTGTGCACATTCATGTGCATGTGTGCACATTCATGAATGTCCGTGTGTGCACATTCATGCATGTGCATGTGTGCACATTCATGCATGTGCTTGTGTGCACATCCATGCATGTGCTTGTGTGCACATCCATGCATGTGCATGTGTGCACATTCATGCGTGCGTGGATTGTGAACCCAGCCACACGCACACACACACAGGTACACATGTGTGTTGTGTCTATGATTGCCTTTGTGTATGCACCGTGTGCATGCGTGCATGCCAGCGTGTATATATTATGAACCTGGCCTCCAGTAGACACTCTTACAATATAAAAATAAAGATCCCCCGTACGGCTGTTAACAGGCTGTTTGGGGCGAGTGCTGTTAGCGGGCACATTATAAGGCCGGCACGGCGCACGATGACGCTGGTTTGGCTAGCACCACGCACGGCTGCATTTTATTCCCCTGTGCTGATGTAAACACAGCTGAGTCGACCTAGGCGGGACCGGTTCAGATAGTCGTCACCGGCATTGTCGGTGGCCGTGAGCGGGAATCGATCCGCAGTCACAGCCACGTTCGTAGCTCAGCGCCGTTCACCGCCGAACCTACGCTCCTTTGTGATTCATCCGCCATAAATATAGATTCTGGTGACGAGCCGGCGTTCGCACACACACACAATGCGTGCGCTGAGACGGCTGCTGCTGCGGCGGTGGTGGTTTGCACGTGCGAACGGACGACGCCCACGGACGAAGCTCCCGGGGCAGCGCACCATGTTATGGCGGCGAGGCAGACGCAGATGAAGATGGATGAGAGGCCTCGGGCAGCGAGAGCGAGCACCGGCGAGGCTGCAGACATCATCGCGGAGATTTGTCGGTTCAAGACTTCGTCCCAACGCGCCTGCCAACAACAACGAAAAAACACGAGCGGGCATGTTCACGAACAGCGCACCGTAAAATTGGGAGGCGCTCCGAAGAGAAACACACGAAGGCTGTGGGTGTTGTGAGAAGGACAACATCGAGTCAGAGCGTGAAGTGAAAACAACGACGTGTGGCAGAGGGATTGACGCAGAACGGTGCGGATTATATAACGATTTGCAGCGTTTTGTTTTGTTTTTGCAAATGTTCAATGTGAAGGTTGCGAGTTCAAATCCTGGTTCGGGTTGACCCAGCCCATCATCCCGCCTCTAGGGTTAATAAAAGGAGTACCACTTTGTGGGGAAGTCAATCACGATTATCCTATGGATAAACCCGCCAATGGCTCAGGGCTTTAAACAGGAGATCAGTACCAATGCCACAATGCTCATTTGAGCGGGAACTCAGTTTGACTCGATTGTCTTGGATGGAACTCTGCTTCATGATAGAGTTTTTTTTAGTTAATTAACTCCGCTTCATTTGACCACGTTTTGAGAAAAGTCGAGCAAAAATGTGTCACGTCTCGTGTTTCAATTTCACTCTCCAACGCAGTTTTTCCATCGCCGGGTGACCAGGAACAAAACGGCACAATCGAAGGGGTAATTGATGGCAGTTACACAATTCTTGAATTGAGCGAGGCTATTAAATTTGGGGAAGGCGCTGACGGGATGGAAATCAAATGTGCACCAGTGTTGGGGAAGAGGTTAGAACGATGAGTGTGTTGGGGGTTAAGTGGCTGAGCGAGTGAGTGAGTCAGCGGGCGTGTTCTTGGTGAGCGCTGGTGTCAAGGTTGGCGCTACGCTGCGTTACGGACTCGGCGACCCGTAGTTCGACTTCTTCTCACGGCCAACACCGGTAACGACGATTATCTGAACCGGTCCTGGGCCTCCCCTAGGTCAACTCAGCCGATGTGTAAACATCACCACTAGGCAGACAAAGGCGGCCGAGATGGTGCAGTCCACATCATCCCCCCATGTACCATGCCAGCCTTCTTGGTTCTTTCGGTTAAGTCACTTTACCGAAAGAACCAAGAAGATGAATCCCTGCAGTCACGAAAGCTTTAAATCGAAACCATGTCAGCCTTTAGAAATGCTTGCTCACAGTACTTGCTGCCAAACTCTGATAAGGCCACAGGAGGATCTTTGTTGTGTTGTTGTGTCCTGCAGATGCGACGAAACGATCAATCTGGTAGACCGAGTCCTCTACATTTGCGGAGGAATCATTGAGTGAAGCTCATGAGAACGGTGACCATGGAAGTAGCAATGGAGGAGTGATGAGGAGGCGACTGACCCCCAATGAGTCAGTGGCTGGAGTGAGTCAGTCGGTCCTCGATCATAAACGAACCCAAGTGCTCTGTGTTCAATCTTATTTGGCAGAGCGAAGTGGGAACTGGGTGTTCCACCCCAGATACGACAACAGGATTGTTCAATACAAAGTATTTAGAAAATTATGGAGATGGATACTTAATGATGGTAGCTACACAAACATTAAAAGAGATACTCATACTCTTTGGTTCTTTCGGTAAAGTCACGTAGGTAGAAAAATAAAGTGAATACAAATATCACGACGTTTCGATCGCAACACAAGCGGTCGTCATTAGAAAAAGGCGTTATCCTCTAAAGGTGAAGAGTTCATGAAGTTTTGGAGATGGGCAGAGCCCAAGTGTATCAGCAGCACCAGCAGCAGTGCCAACGCAGCAGCAATGCCAATGCAGCAGCAATGCCAGTGCAGCAGCAATGTCAACGCAGCAGCAATGCCAACGCAGCAGCAATGCCAATGCAGCAGCAATGCCAATGCAGCAGCAATGCCAGTGCAGCAGCAATGCCAGTGCAGCAGCAATGTCAACGCAGCAGCAATGCCAGTGCAGCAGCAATGTCAATGCAGCAGCAATGCCAGTGCAGCAGCAATGTCAATGCAGCAGCAATGCCAATGCAGCAGCAATGTCAATGCAGCAGCAATGCCAGTGCAGCAGCAATGTCAATGCAGCAGCAATGCCAGTGCAGCAGCAATGTCAATGCAGCAGCAATGCCAGTGCAGCAGCAATGTCAACGCATCAGCTTAAACGGTGACCAAATCTAGAATTAAAAGAGATCCCACCAACGGCCTCGTGACAAAACGAACAGGGTCACCACTGACTCAGCTTCATTCATTGAACAGACCAAACGGTTTTCATTAAAACCTTCTGCTGCTAGACCACCCAGATTGTATGGCTTATCAAACATCCATTAAGAATCTTAAGTTGGAGCTTTCGTGACTGCAGGAATTACTCTTTGGTTCTTTCGGTAAAGTCACGTATAAAGATAAAAAATAAATTAAATAATAGCATACGACGTTTCGATTGCAACACAAGCAATCATATCTTTATACGTGACTTTACCGAAAGAACCAAAGAGTAATCCATTAAGAAGGTACACCCCTTCATCCCATCGTCTCCACCACTGGCTCACCCACCTACAAACTGGCCCGATAGCGGTCAGAGACCTTGCAGCCATTCACTGGTAGGACCACATCTTCTGTTCTTAACTCGGCTCACCCGGCATCGTTAATTAAAGACACCTCACTGTCCCCAGGTGCTTTACTCGTCAGCTTCGATGTAGTTTCTTTGTTCACCAAAGTTCCTGTGCCCGATACCATTGCAATCATCGAAGATTTGGTCCAACAAGGTTTGAATGCTGATGTACCGGCCCTGGTGAGACACTGCCTCACGGAATGGAACATTCTACAAACAAACTGAAGGCACCCCAATGGGTTGTAGCCAATATTTTCATGGAAAAATTTGAGACGGACGCTATCCAGGCATCCACTCTACGCCCGTCCTTGTGGAAGAGGTACGTGGATGACACGTTTGTCATCTGGCCACATGGCCGACCGGCTCTAAACCAATTCCTCAACCACATCAATTCCTTACACCCAGCCATCACATTCACCATGGAGGTAGAAAAGGATGGCATGCTACCTTTCTTGGATGACCAAATCAAAAAGAGACCAGATGGCTCAATGAGCCATTCTGTCTACAGGAAAGTAACCCATACTGACGCCTACCTAAAACCTGATTCCCACCACCATCCATCCCAAAAGAATTCCCTCATCAAAACGCTTCACCATAGAGCTCAATGTATCTCCGACCACGAACACCTGGCCAGTGAACTCAAACACGTACACCAAGCTCTCAAGATGAATGGATATTCTGACTACCGTACACAATCCGCAAAGCCCTCACCCCAACCAATCAAAACCATCACCCTGCCATACATAGCAGGGGTAACCAGAAATATTTCCAAAATCATGAACAAACACAAGATCCAGGTCCGATTTAACACAGTGCATAAAATTCGTGATCTTATCCCATCTGTGAAGGACAAGATTCCTGACATGCAATATCCTGGCGTCTACAAACTAAGCTGTTTCTGCGGCAGCAGTTACATTGGGAAACTAAGCGACATGTCTCGGACCGTGTTGGTGAATATAAGCCAGATCTGAAACACGGCAGGACCAATAATTCTGCCGTGGCTGATCATTAGTTTAATGCGGCTGGATCACACGAAATAGATTTCTCTAAGACGATGGTACTTTGCAAGCCTACTGGCTATCAACAGATTCGTTCATGAAGCCATCCATAAACACAGACACAGAGACGACTTCAACCGAGAGGAAGGTTATAGATTCAGCAATCATTGGCAAGATGTCATCAACCACTTTGGGTCATCAACCTCCACCGTCAGCAGTGTGGTGTGTGGAGCGAGGTGCAGTCATTTTCTGGCGGCCCTTTGCTGCATTGGCATTGCTGCTGCATTGACATTGCTGCTGCACTGGCATTGCTGCTGCGTTGGCATTGCTGCTGCATTGCATTGCTGCTGCATTGGCATTGCTGCTGCATTGCATTGCTGCTGCATTGCATTGTTGCTGCATTGGCATTGCTGCTACATTGCATTGCTGCTGCATTACATTGCTGCTGCATGGCATTGCTGCTGCATTAGCATTGCTGCTGCATTGGCATTGTTGCTGCATTGGCATTGCTGCTGCATTGGCATTGCTGCTGCATTAACATTGCTGCTGCACTGGCATTGCTGCTGCATTACATTGCTGCTGCACTGGCATTGCTGCTGCATTGGCATTGTGCTGCATTGCATTGCTGCTACATTGGCATTGCTGCTGCATTAACATTGCTGCTGCATTGGCATTTCTGCTGCATTGGCATTGACATTGCTGCATTGCATTGCTGCTACATTGGCATTGCTGCTGCATTAACATTGCTGCTGCATTGGCATTGCTGCTGCATTGGCATTGTTGCTGCATTAGCATTGCTGCTACATTGGCATTGCTGCTGCATTAACATTGCTGCTGCATCTGGCATTGCTGCTGCATTAACATTGCTGCTGCATTGGCATTGTTGCTGCATTGGCATTGCTGCTACATTGGCATTGCTGCTGCATTGCATTGCTGCTGCATTGGCATTGCTGCTGCATTAGCATTGCTGCTGCATTGGCATTGCTGCTGCACTGGCATTGCTGCTGCATTGCATTGCTGCTGTATTGACATTGCTGCTGCATTGGCATTGTGCTGCATTGGCATTGCTGCTGCATTAACATTGCTGCTGTATTGCATTGCTGCTGCATTGGCATTGCTGCTGCATTGACATTGCTGCCGCATTGGCATTGCTGCTGTATTGGCACTGCTGCTGCATTGGCATTGCTGCTGCATTGACATTGCTGCTGCATTGGCATTGCTGCTGCATTGACATTGCTGCTGCATTGGCATTGCTGCTGCATTGGCACTGCTGCTGCATTGACATTGCTGCTGCATTGACATTGCTGCTGCATTGGCATTGCTGCTGCATTGCCATTGCTGCTACATTGGCATTGCTGCTGCATTGACATTGCTGCTGTATTGGCACTGCTGCTGCATTGGCATTGCTGCTGCATTGACATTGCTGCTGCGTTGGCATTGCAGCTGGTGCTGCTGATACACTTGGGCTCTGCCCATCTCCAAAACTTCATGAACTCTTCACCTTTAGAGGATAACGCCTTTTCCTAATGACGACCGCTTGTGTTGCGATCGAAACGTCGTGATATTTGTATTCACTTTATTTTTCTATCTACGTGACTTTACCGAAAGAACCAAAGAAGATTAATAATAATGGACGTGCCCCTCCAAGAAAATATCACTCTGATTGTGAACAGGACAGGGATTGATTCACTTCTTCAAATGAATGCATTATGGATGCAGCCTGTTGTTGTTATTATTAATAATTAATTTATTTATACTTGTTTATCCAGGAAAGCCTCAATACTTGTTTTAGGAGGGTCCTACCAAGTGTTTTGCAGTCAGGGGACTTTGTTGCAATGTGTACATCCCAATTGAGTAATTTGCAAGGGAATTATATTTTTTGCATTGCGATGTTTTTTTTAGCTTATGGGAGGAGGAAACCGAAGAATCCGGAGGAAACCCACGAAAACCACGGGGGAGAATAGACAAACAGCACACGACATAGCCAACACACAATGGCGTACAGCATAGTATCGACAAAGCTCATATTATTGCAACTCACTACTCTATGGGACGTCTGCCAAAACTATTAGGAAGCTGCGTCGTGTATTAAATGATTTGGCACGTGTCGTGACAGGCAGTGCAAGATCCGACCGTGCCCGTGCGCGTGCTCACTGAGCTGCATTGGCTTCTGGTTGCTGGACGAATACGTGATCAGGTCGCACACGTTACACACAAAGTGCTTGGTACTAATGAACCTCAACAACTCGCTGATCTCGTCAAGGAACATAAACCATCGTCATCACGCGAACTCCGCTCATCCCCGCAGCCGCTTTTGGCGAGTCATCGAACAAAGACGGTGACCCCACATCGTGCGCTTTCAGATGCGGCCGTCTGGAACGCTCTTCCTTCCGATATTCGGAAGCCGCTGCTACTATGCACTTTTAAATATAGAATGAAAACGTATTTATTTAAAACTGCTTTTGGTGATTAGTTTGTTGTCCTTCCCCCGCACCTCCGATTAGCAAGTTCGCTACGTACGGTGTGAAAGAAGTTCAACATACACACACGGAAAGATGCCCGAGTCAGGAATCAAACCAGGGACTTCTGCCTGTGAGGCAGGAGTTGTTACCACTGCACCACCCTGCCACCCTATACATCCATATTAAACTGGTAAAAATCTGCACGTGACAGATTCCATCCAATTACAAAGAGCAGGAATGAGGAACAAACCATGAAGAGATTCGTGAGCAGCCATCACATGGCAACAGCAGTGGCTAATAAAGGCAACAAAGGTTGAATTTCGAATTAAAGCTTTCGTGACTGCAGGGATTCATCTTCTTGGTTCTTTCGGTAAAGTCACGTAGAAGGGAAGTAATAAAAAAAACATAACAAAATAATTCTCACGACGTTTCGGCCACAACGCAAGCAGCCGTCTTCAGGTGGAGAACAGGTCTGTCGAGAAGGCAGAGTCTGACCTGTTCTCCACCTGAAGACGGCTGCTTGCGTTGTGGCCGAAACGTCGTGATAATTATTTTGTAATGCATATTTATTTATTTATTATTTATTACTTCCCTTCTACGTGACTTTACCGAAAGAACCAAGAAGAGGAACAAATGTTGTCCGTGCACAGCCCATTTGACCATCCACTTCTGGATGAGTGCATCCGCACACCACGTGGGTCCAGGGTATTATTTGACGAGGCCTCAACACGCCGGTCAGTGTGGGTTGCTGAAGGCGGGGAGCACGGATGTACGGCACAACAATGGATTTTGCCACAGCAGCCTATCACACCGTTTGTGTATACTGGTCACGCATCCAAGCGCTAGCTAGGCTCAAACCCGCTTAGCTTCTGAGGGGAAAAAAATAAATATTAATATTTTGAAAAATCGATAAGGGTGCATTTTTAAAAAATCCTTTATATTAAGTTCACTTGCTTGCTTGCGCGCTTACGACCGTGCAAATCTTTCGGTCGTTTTTTAACCCACTTCCCGTGATCCAATCGAGCTGACATTTTGCACACAGACTCGTTGTGCGTGACAATTTATTTTCGTGAAAATTTTTTTCCAAAATTTTACACTTCTTAGGAAAAAGTAAATTATATTTAATTACCAATTGCTTAATGGTGGCAGGCAATCATCTGACCCATAGGTGGCAGCCATCTCAAGCCAGAGGACGAGAGGACTCTAGTCGCCACGCATATAAAGGATTTATAGTGAAAAACGTTGTTTTTACGGGTTAATTTTTTTAAATATAAATCATCAACATTATCGGCCATGGTCAATCCACTTCTGGACCAAGGACTTGCCAAGCCTTCAGCATGTTTCACAACGACAACCCCTACGCCACCTGCGCACGAGACCAATTTCATCGCTCCATCTCCTCGGTTTGCGTTACTCCGTCATCATTGCTTGGACAGGCGCTGCTTTGAATAGGCTGCGATATTTTTTTTCCCGACTCGTGAATGGAAACCATAGTAACCGAATAAGAATATACTGTTGATGCATCGGTCGTTTTGCCAATGGCTGTTGACTCTTGTTTCGTTTACAATTTATATGTCTCACAAGAGCACATCCTCGTACGTGTAATCAGGTCGCACGAGCACAATCAATGGCGCTTTGCATATCAAAAGAAACATTTATGGCCTGCAGCACATTCATGCATTTGTTTTCATCAAACAACGCAGTTAATGAGAAAGCCAAAGTGATTTCCAGCTCAGATGAGTACGGAGGCATCAATGCTCATCCCCCGTTAGAAACCTTGCCAAGCCAGTGCGGGGAACTACACTTCTACTGTGACCACTACTGCCTCCCCTACAAAGTAGTACAATATTTGATTGACCTCGGACGAATGGAGGGATGATGGGCTGGGTCATCGCGAGCCGATTGCTCTGCAGCCGAGCCAGCAGCTGGGAACGAACGCGCGTGCAAAACAGGTACAATGCGAGAGAGCGGTTTTGGATTTCCAATCTCCGCACACCGAACCCATACGATTTGGTTGCAAACGCAGCAGTACGTGGGCGTGTGCGCTTTATGCAACCCCGATGCAACAAGCGAAGGAGAGTGCGCGCTGAACGTTACAACACACGCGAAACAAAAAAAGTGTCGCTTCGTACTGACATTTTCAGCCGTCACGTGGAGGCCCGCGACACCGCCCAGCAGTAACGGCCGTTACAGAAGCTCGCGATTCGAAACCGACCTGCCGCCCTGGTTAATCCCACAGTGTGTATTCACCAATACTCGGCAACCTCTCCTGTGCTCGCGGCGGACGTGAAAACATCCCTTGACGTCTGTCGAAACGAGTCGGCCACCGTGTGCGGGCATCGTGGTCCAAGTTTTCCTGATTTGAAAATGTACACCACCAATTTACTAGAATAGAAATGCGCACGGTAACATCGCACGCCGGCTGTGAACCCACGGCAGACTGTGTCTGTGAAAGACAGCGGCCTTCGCGAGGGCCTTGCGCTATAAGAACGGCGCGAATACCAAATGTAATCCATTATGATTCATTATTATGATGTACCCCCCCCCCCCCACAGTCATTCAGGATTTGTGCATAAGCATAACTTACCGAGGGCCCACGTAATACCGTGAAGTGGCATCTATCATGCACAGCCATTAGCAAATGAGCATGTGTCCGCTGGCAATCGGCTGATGCCGTGGCCTGGAGTGGGATCTATTCTTGTCATCATGATCATGGAATGCTTGTGCAGGTGTGGCTGTCGGGTGGTGGAGGGTTACACGACAAACATTTGGCCAGATCTTTAAGTGGTGTCACCCAAAAATGTATCATGAAGTGGAATAGTGTTTCGATTTAAAGCTTTCGTGACTGCAGGGATTCATCTTCTTGGTTCTTTCGGTAAAGTCACGTAGAAGGGAAGTAATAAAATAATAAAAATATAACATAACAAAATAATTCTCACGACGTTTCGGCCACAAAGCAAGCAGCCGTGTTCAGGTGGAGAACAGGTCTGTCGAGAAGGCAGAGTCTTCAGAGAGGCAGAGTTTTCAGACTCTGCCTTCTCGACAGACCTGTTCTCCACCTGAAGACGGCTGCTTGCGTATGTGGCCGAAACGTCGTGAGAATTATTTTGTTATGTTTTATTTTTATTATTTTATTACTTCCCCTCTACGTGAACCAAGAAGATGGAATATTGCTGTTTGTTGCTGGCCCCACTTGGTGGGCTAAGCATTTGAGCTTGTGCTCAGGCCTCGCAAGCCACCACTATCTCTCATGTATCCTGCTATGCGATGATCCACCTAGCACCTTGCACAGGAGCCGACTTATTTCATCGCTCCATCTCCCAGGAGACGTATTTTTGGATTCGTTACTCGTGAAGCATGGTAATATGCATTTTAATTGCTAATTCAGCCACGGTCGCAAAGAGAAACCATTATTTAAGGCATCCAATTACTGTCCTGTGTAGTATTTTTGGTTTCATTATTTATATTTTGACACGTCATAAATTGGTGCTGGAAAAGAGGAAAGCATGCCACCTTGAACACGGACACGTCCACAACTCAGCCCTCACACAATTACAGATTGCACACACACACACATCACAGACAAAGGTAGTAAATACAAACATCCCCCCTGCTAGTTTGTTTTCTACGCCACACCAGATACTCATTTTAGGCCGAGCCAGACTAGGGAGGCCCAAGACCAGGTTCAGATATTCGTCAATGATGTTGTAAAATAGCAGGAATAAAACGAGGATTGCCAGGTGAGTAGCGCAGTGCACGAACCACTTCGACTGGCCACGTGGAATCTCTCACACACAAAAAGACAAAGATCCCCCGTTTAGCCTTGACAGACTGTAGGGGCAAGTGCTGTTAGCGAGCACCTATGAAGGCACACGGGGGGTGGGTGGCCAGCACCAAGCCCGACCGCCTTTGTCTCCCTAGTGGCGATGTGTAAACACTGCACCAGGTACTCATTTGAGGCTGAGTCGACCTATGGGAGTCCCAGGACCGGTTCAGATATTTGTCACCGATGTTGGCCGTGAGCGGGAATCGAACCCAGGTCGCCGGGTTCTTAGCGGAGCGCGCTAACCACTGCAATACCGCTCCCCCACACACACAGACAAAGACAAAGATACCCCGTGTAGCCTCAACAGACTGTAGGGCAAGCACCTATGAAGCCGGAACGGCCAGCACCACGCCCGACCGCCTTTGTCTCCCCAGTGGCGATGTTTACACACCGCACCAAGTACTCATTTGAGGCTGAGTTGACCTCGGGGAGGCCCGGACCGGTTTAGATAATCGTCACTGGTGTTGGCCGTGAGCGAGAATCGAACCCGTGTTACCGGGTTCATAGCGCAGCGCGCTAAACGCTACACTACCGCTCCCCACACACAGACACACAGACACACACACAGACACACACAAGACACACACACACACACACAGACACACACAGACACACACACAGACACACACACAGTCACACACACAGACACACATATAGACACACATTTACCTGTACAGACGATACGGAGGAGGGTGTTGTTGGCGAGCTCCCGTTATTAAGGCTGACAGGGCACTCAATAACAAGGTGGTGTGATCAGCACTGTGCCCATTTGTCTTCACAGTGCTGATGCCATTGACAATCTGCAATAGGGTCTCAATTAATTGACTCGACCTGCATCCCTCACGCGCCGCTTGCCCCGTAGTGTTGCGTTTGGTTGTGGAATTGAGACCCTGATATGTGGATTTGCAATTCAGTGTCTGATCCAGTGGCAACATCATCCCCCACAGACGCATACACATCGGGGGTAAAGGCAAAGAACTCCATATACCTTGGGGCCGTCCATAAATGACGTCACGCGATTTTGGACGATTTTGACCCCCCCCCCTCGTCACACGGCGTCACAAAAAGTCAGACCCCCCCAAATATGACGTCACAAAGCTCTGCCCCCCCCACCCCAAAATAAAACATGCTTAAATCGCTTTAAACTGTTGTCATTGTAGTGCGTATTTAATGTGGCGATGCACTCTGATGTTGTAGGAGAAAACATTTATTAAAACGTCTATTTAATTAAGTAGAAAGTTTCGTCTATATTTATTTAAAGTTGCGCATTTTCACGTGACGTCACATTTCTCAACCCCCCCCCCCTCCCCACAAAGGTGCGTGACGTCATTTATGGACGACCCCATAACAGACTTGTGAGGCAAGTGCTGTTTCCGAGCACCTGCGAAGGGCGACACGGCACACCAGGGGGTGGGGGTGGCCAACACCGCGCCAGGTACTCATCTGAGGCTGAGTCAACCTAGGGGAGGCCCAGGACCGGTTGAGATAAACGTCACCATTGTTGGCCGTGAGCGGGAATCGAACTCGGGTGGCCGGGCTTGTAGTGGAGTGCACTAACCACTCCACTATCACTCCCCAATACTTACTCACGCACAGGCAAAATGACACTCGCAAACACGCACACACATTGATACACGCATACAAAGGCCCATACGCACTCACATTCTCTAATCTCTCTCTCTGCATATTGTCGCCACAGAGGCTTTGTGACAGCATGCGTAGCAAACACTTGGCCTGCGTGGATGGACATGTAAGTCCCCTCACTGCCACTGAATAATTAACAGACAGCATCAGCACGAACGATCGGTGGATGGGCTAAGAAACAAAGACTGGTTCTTGTTGTTAAGGCTGTGTTTGCATTCACTCCTATTTCTAGAATATAAAAAGACAAAGATCCCCCGTATAGCCTTAACCGACTTTTGGGGCAAGTGCTGTCAGCGAGTAGCACTTATGATGTCCGGCACGGCACACATGGGGGTGGGTGGCCAGCACCACGCCCGGCCGCCTTTCTCTCCCTCGTGGCGAAGTTTTTTTTACAGATCACACCAGGTACTCATTTGAAGCTGAGTCGACCTTGGGGAGGCCCCGGACCGGACCAGATAATCGTCACCGGTGTTGGCCGTGAGTGAGCCCAGGTCGCCGGGTTCGTAGCGCTTCCCACATTTCTAGATCGCACACACACACGGACCTCGCCGCCACGCACACGAACTCACATTCATTCCACACAGGGTTGCCGATCAATGATTCATTCACCTTGCCTTCCGATTGAAAACAACCACAAATATTCAGTGAAGTCGAGCACTTCACGGACACAACCGTGCTATCCTCGCGCAGGCAAACGGAATATTTACAACAACAACGACCGTCGTTCCGCCACTTAATGGCGGTGACGTTGCCACGGTGCTTTGTGAGGCCATCACGTGAAGTGTCAAATGCCCATTGGCAGGAAGGTCACGGGACAGACCCCCCACCCTAGTGTCACGGTTCATATTCTTAGGTTTTTTCGGTAAAGTCACGTAGGCAAAAATAATTAATAAAAGTAAAATAAAAATAAAATAAAAATCACGACGTTTCGGAGGCAACACAAGCTTCCGTCTTCAACACAGCAATGTGCTGTGACGGTTCCACCTGAAGACGGAAGCTTGTGTTGCCTCCGAAACGTCGTGATTTTATTTTTATTTTACTTTTTTATTTAATTAAAATTTTTTACCTACGTGACTTTACCGAAAAACCTAAGAATATGAATCCTTGCAGTCACGAAAGCTTAAAATCTAGAATTAAGTGTCACGGGTTGACCGGCTGACCACCTAATGGCTTCTCACTATTTCAACATGCTGCGTTTTAGCCGCCCAACGCTCTTGCTCATTGTTGTGAGCGGCGTTCGAGGGTGACTCTTCCTGTCACCCTCGTGTCATTTGATCACACGGGACACTTTGTGGGGTTGCTCATGGTGGGTTTGAGGTTAAATTTGACTCCCGATTGAATACGTGCGTGGGTTAATACGAGCATTGGTCAAGCTTTCGTCGAGGTTAAAAGTTAACATTCGGGTTAAGAACGGTCCAGGATTTACCCGAATACTTCCGGTCAAAAATCGTTAGCAACAAATTTTTAACCAACAAAAAACTGCAATTTAATTTGGAAGTCGACTCAGATAAACCTCGATTTCCCTCCAGTCACAGAGACGATGGTGTCTGAGAGGATGTCCACCGCCAAGACGGAGCGACAGAATCAGCTTGTTTGCAGGCGCTGCTAGCCCAGTGATCTTCACTCATTCTCAGAGGGGCGCCACTTTCACCGATAAGCATCATCAGAAGTGAGGGCCGCCACACATTTGCAGCACGAGGATGGATGAGGGTGTTGTCACGTGTGTGTATTGTCGGGGCCCGCGTGTCACGGGCCGTCCTCAAGGCCACCTAAGGCCTCCAGTGGGCCACGGTGGCCTTGCGATGAAGAACACCGCGCGAGGTGGATTGCGTCATCGCAGAGTCGTGAGTGATGACGACGGAGTTGGCAGAGTTTCACCCAGCGGTGGGTTGGTCGTGGTCGATGATTAAGTTGGTGTCACATAGACAATGATCACAACTTTGTTTTAAAGCTTTCGTGACTGCAGGGATTCATATTATTCATAATCAACGTTTTTGGGTTTAGATTGTGTTATTTATAAATGTGTCGTAACCCTCCACCACCCGACACGGCCAATCAGTAAAAAAGTGTCACGTTGACAAAGACAAATAGTTCACTGCTTTAGCCCACCGGTGTGTTGAAGCGTGAAACCACAACATTTACAATTTGAGTACGACGTTTCGCTGGTAATTACCAGCGAAACGTCGTACTCAAATTGTAATTACCAGCGAAACGTCGTACTCAAATTGTAAATGTTGTGGTTTCACGCTTCAACACACCGGTGGGCTAAAGCAGTGAACTATTTGTCCTTTGTCAACGTGACACTTTTTTACTGATTGGCCGTGTCGGGTGGTGGAGGGTTACGACACATTTATAAATAACGCGATCTAAACCCAAAAACGTTGATTATGAATAATATTGGTCGCGAAAGCCTGCTACGTGTTAAAAAGGGATTCATATTCTTGGTTCTTTCGGTAAAGTCACGTAGAAGGGAAATAATAAAATAATATAAACTTCCATCCATCGTCATAATGACCACAACGTTCAGCTGTTAAGTTGTACAAGTCCTGTTAGCGAGCAGCTATGAACTCACGACCCAGGGTGAGGCCCCAGAAGAGGTTCGTGGTTTTGACAGCACTGGTATTGCCACTGATATTCATCAAACTCCGATTGGTGGAATTATAGTGGAGATGTCAAACCACCTAAACACCTCAACAAGAAGGCAAAGACATGCACACCAGAGACTAAATACCCCTCGTGTAGCCTTGGACAGACTGCCGGGGCCAGTGCTGTCAGAGAGCATTCATGAAGACCGGCACAGCACACAAGGAGGTGGTGGCAAAAACCATGCCCGACCGCCTTTGTTTCCCCAGTCATGATTTACACACCATACCGGATACTCATTTAAGGCTGAATCGACCTAGCAGAGGCCCATGACCATTTCAAATATTCGTCATTGTGAGCAGTGAGTGGGAATCGAACTCGGGTCGCCGGGTTCGTAGCGCAGTGCACTCATCACACGCATGCCCACAGACACGCACACACAAAGGTAAGCATGTGCCCATATGCATGCATGTCCATAATAGAGGTTTGTGGGTGAGATCGCGTGAATATAAATGCGTCGTTAAACCCGCCACCACACGACACAGCCAATTAGTAAGGGTTGTCACGTCAACAACACGTAGTTATGAGTTCAGCACTAACCGGTGTGTTGGAGAGTAAACACACAACATTTAGAATTCGAGTCCGACGTTTCGCTGGTAATGACAATGAGCCTCATCAGGCGGCAGCCAGAGTTGTCGGAGAAATCCTCCTCCTGGTTCGGTCTTGAACATGCATGCATTGCATGTACTTTGAACTTCTTTCACACCGTACGTAGCCAACCGTCCCTAATGGGAGGTTCTGGGGGAAGGACAACAAACTAAACGCACACAAAAAGCGCTTCTAAAGAAATGAGTTTGCAACGGAGATCTCTTGCACAACTGCACGTAACAGAGTGAGTAGAAGTCACAAACGCACGCTTCCCCCATAACAGCCGCCATTCGCTACGAAGTGCCGGTGGCGTCACCACGGCGCTTGTGCCAGGCTAGGTGAACGTTAAGGCCACGTGCAGTGTCGAACGTCTGCTGGCAAGAGGTCAGACCCAGGTGTCATGGGTCGACTGACTGAGATGCACCACCCGTGCCCCTTACTGTGCCAACTCGCTGCGTTTTATACCCGGCGCTCCGCTCGTTGTTGTGAGCGTCGCTCCGCTTGCCCTCTGTTGTTGTTGGAGGGCGACTGCCTCCAACTGCCCAGTAGCGTCCTTCACGAGCCTCCTTCACAGAGGCCGATCTTGACACCGCTGGTACCAGTCATCGGCAAGTCCACTCAGCTCCACGTCCTCCTGTACCACATCACTCCATCTCTTCTCTAGCCGCGTCACTCACCCACTCACTCACCCATCGCTCAATCTCTTCTCTAGCCCATGTCACTCACCCATCACTCCATCTCTTCTCAGCCGTCACTCACCCACTCACTCACCCATCACTCCATCTCTCTCAGCCGTGNCACTCACTCACCCACCACTCACCCATCACTCCATCTCTTCTCTAGCCCGTGTCACTCATTCACCCACTCACTCACACACTCACCCACCCACCCACTCACCCATCACTTCATCTCCTCTCTAGCCCGTGCCGCGCCTGTTTAGCCCCCTCTCTATCCGGTGGCTGGGCATGCGGGCTACATGGCCCAGCTTGCCCCACAGACATACAAAGATCCCCCGTATAGCCTTCACAGGGGGTGGGTGGGCCAGCGCTACGCCGACCGCCTTTGTCTCCCCAATGGCGATGTTTACACACCGCACCGGGTACTCATTTGAGGCCGAGTCGACCTAGGGGAGGCGCAGGACCGGTTCGGATAATCATCATCGGTGTTGGGTGTGAGCAGGAATCGAACTCGTGTCGCCGGGTTCGTAGCACAGCGCTAACCGCTACACCACCACTCCCCACACACAGACACACACAGACACACACACAGACACACACAGACAGACACACACACAGACAGACAGACATAGAGAGAGACACACAGACACACACACACAGACAGACACACACAGACACACACACAGACACACACACAGACAGACACACACACAGACACACACACACACAGACACACACACAGACACACAGACACACAGACAGACACACACAGACACACACACAGACACACACAGACACACGGCCCTCTCATCCCACACCCAACCCAGCAAGCCTAACACACCCCCCCTCCCATTCAATTTCTGACAAATTGTTTAAGAAACACAATTGTGTTACTTTAAATCACAACATTGCTGAATTGCCATCTATTTTACGTATTTATTAACGCAATGATCTTAAGCCATCTTGCTGTAAGCGAGGCCTCTAAATTGGGAGCAATATATGGATCGTATGCAAATAAGTGGCAATCATACGAAAGATGTGTGCCAATTATCAATGCAACGTAAATAGTAAAAAGTAGTATGTACATGCGAATGTGCGTCTATCATTGTAAATTATTAAATACAAACATTTTATGCAGTTGTTGTTCGTAGTGTATATCAATTGATATATTAATCGTTAAATCATCTGTATTCATGACATTGGAATTTTAGGCTGGGTTTGGGCTGGTCACCACATCTGGACCCTTAAAGGGCACAGCCACATAAATCGCACCACGTAAATATATTTTAAAAATATCCTTATAAATTCCATCTTACATTGCTAAATATATAATGGCAACAACAATTGAATAAATGTAACACAAAAAGGATATTCAACGCAAAAATACACATTTGTTTAAATGTAATATATATTCATGCGTAACATTACAGTTGTTGCCATTGATAGTCAACACGCGTAGCTGAACGAATTTCCGCGCAATTTCATTTAAAAAAAATTCCCTTCACAACCTAAAAACAAAACGCACAAAATAAAATCGCAATGCGCGCGACGAGTCCCGTTCATTTAAAAAAAAAAACCGCGATATTCCAGAGAAAACTAACGGCGGTGGTAGCGGCGGTAGCGGCGGCGGCGTTGATTTTACCTCTCTCGGCTTTGTCCGGGCTCCGCGTCGAACGTGGAAACCAGCGCCGCTCGACGCCAACCAAACAATGCAGCGGCGACAAAATACGAAAGATATTTCCGTGGTGGACGTGAAGCGACGTAAAAAAAAATAAAAAAAAATCCGACACAAACCCGATATTTATTTGAACGAATTTTGTTGCAAAAAAAAACAAAGAGGCGGTTCTTTTCGTTGCGTTGTGTGCCGTGGTGAGCTGATGCTGCTGCTGCCGCTGCTGCTGCTGCCGAGCGCTCTGCGCTCTCCCGACAACGCGAGGCGGGAGTGGTGGTGGTGGTNGGGGGGGGCAGCGATTAGTCGTTGAATCTTGCGAGGCAGAGAGCCCTCCAACGTACGGCGCGAAAGAAGTTCACACCCGTGCGGTGCTTACACTGGGAGTGAGCGAGCTTTGCTGCAGCAGCAGCCTCTAGTCGAGGTTACCCTTGGTCTACTCTTCCACGCCGGCCCGACGTCTTGGTAGGAGAGGTGGTTGAGAGTGAGCCTCCACACTGCCCTGGTGCACAGAGGCAGTTGTGGGTAGGGTTTCTGACCACTCACCCCAGAGCCGTCCCTTAGGGTAACGATTAACCGGGGGGGGGGGACGCCCCGGGCCCCGCGCTTTGGGGGTGACGAGGGCGCGCTTTAACGTGAGGGATGGCCCAGCACTTGCACCGTCGTTTTCAGCTGCCGCTCCGGGAGATAGAATCTAACCTGTGGATTTGTGGTGGCAAGCTGCCTCCCGCAACACAGTAATTCTCTCAGCCCCAGCGAGGCACTCAGGAACGCGAGGCGACTTGCTGATGTGAATACCAATGACATTGTATACATCTCACTGTAGCACGACCCCTGCCGGGTAGGGCTGGTGTTGCCTCGCGGATACTAAACTAACGCTGTGGAACACGTCGTAGGCTTTCTAGACCAATATCATCCATAACACAGGGTTTTTTGGAACCTGTATTATAATCTAAAACGACTAATTGTATTGTTTTACCAGGTAAGGCCCCACTGAGCTATACGATACTGTTTAGCTCTTTCTTCAGAAGCGACCTGACCATCACCAATGATGGCTTGACGAAGCGACTTTCACCCTGTGTGTGGAAATGCACACCAGCAGCACAAATACTCTAAACGCGTGATTATTGTAAATGTGGAGGGAAAAACCGGAGGACCCCGATAAAACCCACCCAACCATGGGAAGAACAAACTCCGAAGACAATATACAGGCTGTCAGGGTCTGGATCGAACCCACGACCTCCTGTGTACCAGGCGAGGTAGTTAACATCTCACCACCGTGGCACCCCCAATATGCAGATCGTCAGGGTCTGGATCGAACCCACGACCTCCTGTGTACCAGGCGAGGTAGTTAACATCTCACCACCACTGAGTCAGGGCGGATCGACAGACCTCCTGGAGCGAGGGAACATCTCACACGTGGCACCCCCAATAGAGACGTCAGGGTCTGGATCGAACCCACGACCTCCTGTGTACCAGGCGAGGTAGTTAACACTCACCAGTGGCCCCCCAATATGCAGATCGTCAGGGTCTGGATCGAACCCACGACCTCCTGTGACCAGCGAGGAGTTAACATCTCACCACCGTGGCACCCCAATATGCAGATCGTCAGGTCAGGATGGAACCCACGACCTCCTTAACGAGGTAGACTCTCCACTGAGCGGGGGCGCGTAAAACTTCAGAGTGGAGCGGCACATTATAGGCGCACGAGAAGAAGAAGAGTTTTGCGAGTATCCAAGTTGCTGTTGGTGTGTGACAGCGCGAGGTGTCGTCATCATTAGGGGCCGTCCATAAATGACGTCACGCACCTGGGGGGGGGTCAATATTTGTCGAGTATGACGAGGCGGGTTTATAAATGGGACTTCACACAAAATGCGCTTTAAATAAATATAACAACACGTTACTTAATTAAATAGACTTTTAATAAATGTTTCTCCTACAACATGTGCAGCGCCACAAATACGCACTACAATGACAATAGTTTAAAGCGATTTGAAGCATGTTTATTGGGGGGGCGAGCTTTGTGACGTCATATTGAGGGGGGTCACTTTTTGTGACGCCGTGTGACAGGGGGGGGGGTCAAAAATCGTCCAAATCGCGTGACGTCATTTATGGACGGCCCCTTAACACAACGNGCTTGACCCCCACCAAACACCACCTTGGGTTTCAACAGTGGCCGTCAGCGCTCTCACTAAATTCCCACAGGGCTCTGGCTATGGCGAGGTGTGTCACGATGTAACGTCGTGTCCAACTGGGACCCCAGCGCCCTCGCGAATTCCCAAGAGGGGGCCACTTTGCGCCGGGAAGACGTCGCGGTACGAGGGGCCACACTTGAAACCATTGGGGGTTTTACAGCAGCACGATGGGTATGATGATGGGAGGTGTTGACTGAGATGATGANGGGGGGTGATGATGATGAGGAGGGGTCTCACTAGAGGCCACCAGGGTCTCACTAAAGACCACCAGGGGCCGCACTAAAGGTCACCAGGGTCTCACTAAAAGTCACCAGGGGTCTCACTAAAGGTCACCAGGGTCTCACTAAAGGCCACCAGGGGTCTCACAAAAGGCCACCAGGGCCTCACTAAAGGCCACCTGGGTCTCACTAAAGGCCACCAGGGGTCTCACTAAAGGCCACCAGGGGTCTCACTAAAGGCCACCAGGGGTCTCACTAAAGGCCACGTGTGTGTCTGTGTGTCTGTGTGTGTGTCTGTGTGTGTGTGTCTGTGTGTGTGTGTGTCTGTTTGTGTGTGTCTGTGTGCGATTATTGTNGGGAGCAGTAGTGTAGTGGTTAGCGCTACGCTGCGCTACAAACCTGGCGACCCGAGTTTAATTCCCGCTCACGGCCAACACCGCCAGTGACGATGATCTGAACCGATCCTGGGCCTTCCCCTAGGTCGACTCAGCCTCAAATGAGTACCTGGTGTAGCGGTGTGTCAGCATCGCCACTGGGGAGACAAAGGCTGCCGGGCGTGGTGTTGGTCACCCGCCCCCTCATGTGCCGTTCTGGCCCTCATAGGTGCTCGCTAACAGCACTTGCCCCTACAGTCTGTTACAGGCTATACGGGGGTCTTTGTCTTTTTGATCATCGTTTCAGATTGAATTATTTTGAGCTTTCAGGAGCAATGCAATTGGAGGGCTACGCCTGTTGCCACTGTGGCTCGGAGATGTTGACTACCTCGCCTGGTACACAGGAGCGCGTGGGTTCGATCCCGACCCTGACGCCTGCTGCTGTATAATTGAAGTTTGCGTGTCTCTCTCTCCCCGTGGATTTTTCTCCGGGTCCTCCGGTTTCCCCCGCCACATGTAGAATCCACGTGCATTTATTCGTTATCATAAAGCTTTTTGGCTTCGATCGCAAAAGTATAAATGTGTCGTAACCCTCCACCACCCTACACAGCCAGTAAGGTTTGTCACATAAACAACGCGCCAAACATTTCACTACTTCAGCCCACCGGTGTGTTGGAGAGCAAATCTACAACATTTACAATTTGAATGCGTTTCGCTGGTAATTACATCCAGCATCATCGGGCGATTTGCCAGAATAGTGAAGCCCTCCACCTGCGTCCGGTCTTAAATAGTGCAGCAGAGATCAGAGGCGGAGGAGAGGGGGGGGTATTGTAATTGTATAATAGATTAGTAATCAGTTATTTAGCATGTGTTTCCTCTTTAAGTAATGCAGTTGTAAGATGTATTACTTAATAAGACGATTCGAGGCCGCACTAAGGCTGTAGCTGTAAGAGCGGTGGAAAATATTTGTGTTTCTCTCAATTTCAATGGATTCTCGAATTAGTCTCGGCCAGTAATAATTAGTTTGACACGACACTTCAGCGTTATCAACATCAAATGAGTTTCCTTGTTGGCAAGCTTGTTTTTCAACTGCCGACAGCTGCGTTTGAGAGTATTTATGATGTATTTGCTGTTGTTTTAGTCTTACGCTAATGGTACGTCCCGGCTGTCCAATATAGCATCTGGCACTAAAGCAAATAATCCGAAACACACCTTCTGTTGATAACTTAGGCAATTCATCTTTAGTACAAGATACACATTTTTTTTATTTGTGTACCGTGTCAAATTTACTCTGATTTGTAGTTTTTCAATTACTCCCGCAAAATATGGTATCTTAATTGTTTTAATAACCTGATCGCTTTCAGCAGTATTGCTGTTCGATCTTAGTTTGGCATTCAATGCTCTGTTAATTTGAGCATGATTGTCGCCATTCTTTAACATGTTTAATCTCTATCCTCAGACGTTCACCATCTCACACTGGTTTAGCCCGATGTATGAGTGTCTTGATTAGAGGATTTCTGTGCGGGTGATGATGCAAATCTGCATTCAGATAGGCATCAGTGTGCGTTCCCTTTCGGTAAACGCTGTCTGTTATTTTACCATTTAGGCCGCGTCCAAGCAACATATCCACGAATGGGAGTGTGTTAGCCACCTCCATTTCCATGGTGAACTGGATGGGCGGGTTTTGCGAATTGAGATGATTTAGAAATTCATTAAGTGGCCAGACAACCAAAGTGTCATCTACATATCTAAACCAAAAAGATGGTTTTAATGTACTCTTGCTTCAAAGTCTTCCATGTACAGATTCGCAATAGCAGGAGACAAAGGAGAGCTCATTTCTGCTCCTTTCTTTTGTTTAAAGAAGTCACCTCTCCATAAGAAATACGTGTTATGTAGACAATGGTCGGCTAGTTTTGGAATTGCCATCTATTTAAGATCCTTCAACAAACTCCGGGATAAGAAGGCTCAGCTAATCGAGTCTCTACCTTTCTGAAGAGATGCCGCGACTCTAAGGTAATACCAATGCATTTACACTAACCTCTGCTGCTGTAACTTCTTCTAATGCTATCCATAAATATGCTAAATTCCTCTTGATGTGCAAATTATTTTGTCAAGGCGCTCTTCCCCTCCATCCCAGCTTAAATAGACGCTCCAAGCCTGGGGCGTGTCATTCAGACTCTGTCTTCTTGACAGGCCGAAACGTCGTGAGAATTATTTAATGTTTTATTTGTATTATTTTTTATTATTTCCATTCTACGTGACTTTACCGAAAGAACCAAGAAGATGAACACATTTACACTTACGCGATCTAACTCAAAAACCTTTATTATGAATAATATTGGTCACGAAAGCCTACGTTTCGATTTAAAGCTTTCGTGACTGCAGAGATTCATATTATTGGTTCTATCGGTAAAGTCACGTAGAAGGGAAATGATTATGTTTTATTTTATTATTTTATTATTTCCCTTCTACGTGACTTTACCGAAAGAACCAAGCCTTACGTGTTAAACTGCGCGTATTAGTATTTGGCTTTTGTGAATGTCCACGTGCTGACAAGCCACTTCTTTGAGCCATCAATTGCGATGGCTGGGCCGCTTCTGAAGAGACGAGCTACACCGCTCAGCGGGACCTGGACCTGGCAGTGCAACGTGGTCGGGATTGACCCCATGACCTCCGGTATGCCAGGCGAGGATCATAGCATGTCCCAGCTTCACTGGGTGGGACAGAGGCGGCAGCAGCAGAAGCAGCAGGGAGATGGAATTGGCCAATCCGCTGCGGGTCGCTGAACAACGGCGCCTCCCAGACCCCTTCGTGGTGTGCCACCATCGCCACTTGCCCCCCCACGTGACGCCCCTCCACGTGACGCCCCTCGACTTGATCGTCCTCCTAGCGCCTCTGAGGCGTCACGGTGGCTAGGAGATGTTAACTACCTCGCCTGGTATACAGGAGGTCGTGGGTCGATCCCGACACTGACACCTGCTGTATATTTGGAGTTTGCGTGTCTCTATCATCATCACGGTGGCTAAGAGATGTTAACTACCTCGCCTGGTATACAGGAGGTCGTGGGTTCGATCCCGACACTGACACCTGCTGTATATTTGGAGTTTGCGTGTTCTCTCTCTCATCATCATCACGGTGGCTAGGAGATGTTAACTACCTCGCCTGCTATACAGGAGTCGTGGGTTCGATCCCGACACTGACACCTGCTGTATATTTGGAGTATGCGTGTCTCTCTCTCTCNTCATCATCATCATCACGGTGGCTAGGAGATGTTAACTACCTCGCCTGATGTGCAGGAAGTCGTGGGTTCGACCCGACCCTGACGCCTGCTGCATATTTGGAGTTTGCGTGTCTCTATCATCATCACGGTGGCTAGGAGATGTTAACTACCTCGCCTGGTATAAGGAGGTCGTGAGTTATATCCCGACACTGACACTGCTGTATATTTGGAGTTTGCGTGTCTCTCGCCTTGTGGTCGCGTGGATTTCCCCCCGGGGTTTTCCCTCCACACTTAGAATCAACATCACAGTGCGTTTAGAGTATTTGGCTGCTATACATTTCCACGTGATAAGCCACTTCGTTGAGCTGTCATTTGTGACCAGGTCGCTTCTGAAAAATCGTTATATAGCTCAGTGGGACTTACCTGGTAAAATAAGATGTTTTTAATAGTTTTAGTTTAGGTGGTGTCATTTTTAGTTTTAGTAATCTCTCTCGCTCTCGACGAGAGTTAAAAATGATTGGTTCAAGCGAGCCTGACCGCTGATGAGACACCAACTCCAAGCTTCTGAGACAGCCATCGTGGCTTCGACCGTGGAAGCTAAGTATCGGTAGTGAGCACGTGGTAGCAGCAGCAGCATCATGAGCATCGTCATTGCGTGAGTTTTATTAAACCCTGTAGATTGTAAACAATAAGAAAGTACATTTCAATTCAAAATCAACTCGGAAGTGCGGTACGAAATTCATAAGGGAAGCGTCCCAGAGAAATTCACACTGCAGGTGGCCTTCACAGCGGTACAGAGACGACCTTCCATCGTTCGGTGATGAGCGCCGACTGCAAAACTTTAACATTCGCAGGTCGCCTTTCACCGCCAACGTCGTTATTATTATTATCATCATCTACTTTCTCTCCTTGGGGTTAGGTCGCCGCAGCGGTGAAGAAGCTGGTTGTAATTACTGGTGAAACGTCGTACTCGGATTGTAAATGTTGTGGCTTGGCTCTCCAACACACCGGTGTGCTGTACTAGTATACTACACTATACACTACACTACACACGGGTGCTAGTGACGAATTGGCACGTTCCGTGTACGTGACACGAACCCTTACTAGTTGGCTGTGTCGGGTGGTGGCGGGTTTAACGACACATTTATATATTCACGCGATCTAACCCAAAAACCTCTGTGCTTTTTTGTGTTTAGTTTGCATTCCTTCCCAACGCACCTCCGATTGGCACGGTTGGCTACATACAGCGTGAGAGAAGTTCAACTTACAGGCACGTCCAACATGCACGGGGCCGACTCGCGTTGCGCCAGAAACTCGGGAGCGCCTTCCACGCATCCCGTCCCATCTCAACCACTTCAATACACTTCTGCTGCAGTCTGATCAAGTGGGAGCATCCCACCCTCGCTAGCAGCTGTCTCTGTGGCACAAAGCTGTATACAGCCCAGTGGGACACCCTGGTGGCAGCTGTCTCTGTGCGGCACACAGCTGTATACAGCCCAGTGGGACACTCTGGTGGCAGCTGTCCCTGTGCGGCACAAAGCTGTATACAGCCCAGTGGGACACCCTGGTGGCAGCTGTCTCTGTGTGGCACAAAGTGTATACAGCCCAGTGGGACACCCTGGTGGCAGCTGTCTCTGTGTGGCACAAAGCTGTATACAGCCCAGTGGGACACCCTGGTGACAGCTGTCTCTGTGTGGCACAAAGTGTATACAGCCCAGTGGGACACCCTGGTGACAGCTGTCTCTGTGTGGCACAAAGCTGTATACAGCCCAGTGGGGCACTCTGGTGACAGCTGTCCCTGTGTGGCACAAAGCTGTATACAGCCCAGTGGGACACCCTGGTGACAGCTGTCTCTGTGTGGCACAAAGTGTATACAGCCCAGTGGGACACCCTGGTGGCAGCTGTCTCTGTGTGGCACAAAGTGTATACAGCCCAGTGGGACACCCTGGTGACAGCTGTCTCTGTGTGGCACAAAGTGTATACAGCCCAGTGGGACACCCTGGTGGCAGCTGTCTCTGTGTGGCACAAAGTGTATACAGCCCAGTGGGACACCCTGGTGGCAGCTGTCTCTGTGTGGCACAAAGTGTATACAGCCCAGTGGGACACCCTGGTGGCAGCTGTCTCTGTGCGGCACAAAGTGTATACAGCCCAGTGGGACACCCTGGTGGCAGCTGTCTCTGTGCGGCACAAAGTGTATACAGCCCAGTGGGACACCCTGGTGGCAGCTGTCTCTGTGTGGCACAAAGTGTATACAGCCCAGTGGGACACCCTGGTGACAGCTGTCTCTGTGTGGCACAAAGCTGTATACAGCCCAGTGGGACACCCTGGTGGCAGCTGTCTCTGTGTGGCACAAAGTGTATACAGCCCAGTGGGACACCCTGGTGACAGCTGTCTCTGTGTGGCACAAAGTGTATACAGCCCAGTGGGACACCCTGGTGGCAGCTGTCTCTGTGCGGCACAAAGTGTATACAGCCCAGTGGGACACCCTGGTGACAGCTGTCTCTGTGCGGCACAAAGTGTATACAGCCCAGTGGGACACCCTGGTGACAGCTGTCTCTGTGTGGCACAAAGTGTATACAGCCCAGTGGGACACCCTAGTGACAGCTGTCTCTGTGTGGCACAAAGTGTATACAGCCCAGTGGGACACCCTGGTGGCAGCTGTCCCTGTGCGGCACACAGTGTATACAGCCCAGTGGGACACCCTGGTGACAGCTGTCTCTGTGTGGCACAAAGTGTATACAGCCCAGTGGGACACCCTGGTGACAGCTGTCTCTGTGTGGCACAAAGCTGTATACAGCCCAGTGGGACACCCTGGTGGCAGCTGTCTCTGTGTGGCACAAAGTGTATACAGCCCAGTGGGACACCCTGGTGACAGCTGTCTCTGTGTGGCACAAAGCTGTATACAGCCCAGTGGGACACCCTGGTGGCAGCTGTCTCTGTGCGGCACAAAGTGTATACAGCCCAGTGGGACACCCTGGTGACAGCTGTCTCTGTGCGGCACAAAGTGTATACAGCCCAGTGGGACACCCTGGTGACAGCTGTCTCTGTGTGGCACAAAGTGTATACAGCCCAGTGGGACACCCTAGTGACAGCTGTCTCTGTGTGGCACAAAGTGTATACAGCCCAGTGGGACACCCTGGTGGCAGCTGTCCCTGTGCGGCACACAGCTGTATACAGCCCAGTGGGACACCCTGGTGGCAGCTGTCCCTGTGCGGCACATGGCTGTATGCAGCATCTGGCCTGCAAGCGGGCTAATCATTCTGCCGGGTGAATTTGCGGTGCGATCCCTTGGGGCACTGAAGCGTGACGCCGGCCCCGCATTGGAATGCCGTCACGCTGAGAAGCACACGGCACCGCGTGGCATCTCGTGCTTAATCCCACGCTGCAGTATTAACCAGGACGGCCGGCAGGTTGCCGCACCGCGGAACCCTCTGCGGCAAATGCGCCACCGCTGGTGCACGTCACGGCGCTAAAGCAAACAAGCGAATGTTCATCTGTTGTGGATTCCGTTTTGTACGTTTGCCGAAATATACATAAACATAAGCATCCCGCAGCGGGAGTGAGCACAGTACAATATTCCACGTACGATTTTAATATCCTTGGTTCTCTCGGTAAAGTCACGTAGAAGGGAAACAATAAAATAATAAAAAAGTTTTTCACACCTGATGATGATTGCTTGTGTTGCAGTCGAAACGTCGTGAGAATTTTATTTTTTTATATTTTTATTATTTTATTGTTTCCCTTCCACGTGACTTTACCGAGAGAACCAAGAATATGAATCCCTGCAGTCACAAAAGCTTTAAATCAAAAGATTTTAATATCTTCACGTACATTAGACTGAGCAAAACAATCAGCCGTTGTGATTCAAAGTTGACTTTTGGGTTAGGCCACTGTGTGATCATCTGATCAAAACCTGCGCCTTTCTTCCTTGCCACCCACCGCCGTCAAGCACCATTCTTTTACCAGCACGATGAGCGTAGTCTGCAAGGTGCATTATTTACAGGGTGAATATAAAAGATGATGTACAGTCACTTGCCCACGGAAAGCCTCAGCCAGTCTCAAAGGCCCCTTCCCCCCGTTTTTTTCAAGAGGGTTCCGTCCTGGTTTCTGTAGTAGGTGGAGGGGTGATGCTGCTGATGCTGCACAGCAGTGCGATGAGTTGAACTATCAAAGCTATTTTATTTTTACCAGGTAAGGCCCCGTCGAGGCACTACATAGCTCATGTTTTTCAGAAGAGACCTGGCCATCGCCAATGATAACTCAACAAAGTGGCCTTCTCATCACCATCATCATCATCGTGTGGAAATTTATAGCAGCAACCACGTAACTATACAAACGCGTGGTGATATGCGATTATAAATGTGGCGGTGGGGGGGAAACCGGAGGACCCGGAGAAAAATCCACGTGGGCAGGCGAGGTAGTTAACATCTCGGCACTGTGGCCATATTGTTAACCTATGTCAATATTGATATTCTGGCCAATATCAATATCGGTGACATTTCAAAAACTGCCAACAAAGAAACAAAGATATCAATCACAGGGCCCATCGAGGCAGCTACCAGGTGTGCAGGCGGTGTGACTGCACCGGGGGCCACGGGCCGGAGTGGGGGCCCACGGGGCAGAGTGGAGGCCCACGGGCAGGTATGGGGGCCTATGGGCAGGTGTGATGCCCACGAGCAGGTGTGGGGGCCTATGGGCAGGTATGGGGGCCCTGGTGCTAGGAACAGTGGGCGGGTGCACAATTGGGAACAGTGGAGGGAATTCATGGCGCCCGAGCTCCAGGCCACTCCACGCCAACAACCGCCGCCTCGTCCAGCAGCCGATGACTCGCGGCTCGACCGTGACGACGATTGGAGCGGGCGACGGACGGCGAACGCGGCGACCCTCACAGCTCGATCTTCTCCATCGTGTCCTTGGACAGATAGACGACCCAGTAGACCATGTTGAACACCGCAAACGACACGGGGAACAGTATCCGTGCGTATTTGTCGATTTTGCTCGTCCCGTCGATGGGCGGCGGCGGTGGCGGTGGCGGTGCCGGCGTTTGTTGTTGCTGCTGCGGTGGTTGTTGTTGTTGCTGCTGCGGTGGTGGCGGTGGTGGCAGCAAGGAGAAGGCCTTGAGGCACGGGGCCTGGCTGGGCGAGGGCGGCGCTGGGGCCCGGCTCGTCGCCGCCGCTTCGGTGCCGCGGTACAGGCGGGGGCTCGAGGCCTCCTCCCGGTACTGAGTGGCCACGTTCATCCGCTTCTTCAGCGTGCAGTTCTGGTCGGGGCTCTGTCGTGTGCGAAGTTTGTTGGGGGTGGAGGGGAGGGGGAGGGCAGTGAGGGAGGATGGGCAAGGCAGAAGAGTTCATCACGAGATCGTCATTTAGCTCGCTCGTTTGTTTACCCAGAAAAGCCTCGCTCGTGTTCAGGAGGGTCTGGGAAAGACATTGCTGCTGCTGTTGTCGCTGTTGTTGCTATGTGTGTGCGATCCCAATTGAGTAACATTTTCAGCATTGCGATGTTTGGCCAATACCGGTTACACTGTGGGGTTTTTATTTTCTTTAATTGTTGTTGTGCGAGATGGGTCGAGTGTGCAGTGATGGGTGGGACGCGTAGTGTGCAGGAAGGAGGATGGAGTTAAGCCACTTGCATGTTGGGAATGGCACTAATTAATTGGCCGCTAACCGCTGAGTGTACAGAGGATCGCAGAACTCGGGCAATCGTTGGTGCCGCTGCTGCACCTGTCTGTGGGTTTCTCCTCCTGGCGCCTCCGAGTCGTCCCCTCCCCCCCCCTCTCTCTCCCCGACGCGAGCGAGAAGCGGATTCTGTGTGGCGGTGGCGCAGCCGGATCACACAACTAAACGAGAATTTTACCTGCAAAGGCCCCGCTGAGCTCTGTAGCTCTTTTTCAGAAGCGACTGGCTGCCACAAACGACAGCTCAACGTAGTGGCGTATCACGTGGAAATGCGTAGCAGCCAAAGAAGTCGCGTCTGTAAACGCATGATGTTGGTTCTTAATGTGGGGTGGGGAGGGGAAACCGGAGGACCCGGAGAAAACTCCACGCGACCACGGGAGAGAGAGACACGCAAACTCCAAATATCCAGCAGCAGGCATCGTCTGGGTCTGGATCGAACCTCCCGCATACCAGGCGAGGTAGTCAACATCTCCGAGCCACCGTGGCGTCCCTCTCGCCGTGGTGCCTCTCTTGTGGGGGGGGGGGGGGGCGGCGTACCGAGAGCACCTCGTTGCGGGGGCAGGCGGCCAGCGCCGGCGGAGGGCTCCGCTCCCGGGCCACGTCCGGCTCCGGCGACGGCTCGGGGCGACTCTCCGCCGCCGCTGCCGCCGCCGCTCTGAGCGCCGCGTTCCTCCGCGCCGCCATCGCGGCGGCCGCCATCTCGGCGGCGATGGCGACGGCAGCGGCCATCCTCGCCGCCCTCTTGGTGGCGCGCTCGGCGTGCACGTTGGTGAAGTAGTTGACGGCGGCGAACTCGACGAGCGCCGAGAAGACGAAGGCGAAGCACACGGCGATGAACCAGTCCATGGCGGTGGCGTAGGAGACCTTGGGCAGCGAGCCGCGCGCGCTGATGCTCTGCGTCGTCATGGTAAGCACCGTCGTGATACCTGGCGGCCGCGCCGACGACACCGTCGTCACGGGCGAACGAGGAGCCACCTTCACGTCGCTCATCTACGGCTACTGCCGAAGTAGTCGCTCGCTTGCTCGCTCGCTCGTCCGCCCAACCACCCAACAATTGCCCAAGCTCTGCGATCCTCCGCATATCAAGGTGCGATTGGCCAATGGAAGTAAAATGGAGCACCCGGAGAAAAAAGCCCACGTGTGCGAGGGGGAAACGCTCTATTCCCACACAGACCTATCAAGATATGTATTTACACTGGAGAAATCCGATGAGCTGTGATGCTCTTTTTCACAAATGTCCAGTAGGGGCAGGTCGGAACGTCAAGACAACAAACAGGACAAACATAACAACCGAGTCCACATGAATGCTGTGCCGCCTTCTCCTGGCAGAGCCCGGTACGGCTTCTTCCCCGACGACCACCCACGAGGTGGGAGTTTTGCACGACACCTCGCTCTCGCTCTGTGTGCGTGCGGTAATCCACAGCCCTCACCGCTGCTGTATGGCGTAGCCACCACCGCCACCACCACCACTGCCGCCATCACCACCGCCACCGCCGCCACCACCACCGCCACCACCGCCACACCACCACTACCGCCATCGCCGCCATCACCACCGCCACCGCCGCCACCACCACCGCCACCACCGCCACCACCACCACCGCACTACCGCCACCGCCGCCATCACCACCGCCGCCACCACCACCCTCAACGCCACCACCACCACCACCACCGGCACAGCCGCCATCGCCACCGCCACCATTACCGCCACCACCACCACCACCACCACTGCCACCACAACAGCCACCACCACCGCCACCGCCGCCACCATCACCGCTACAACCACCGCTGCCACCACCACCACCAAAGCCACCACTACCACCTCTGCCACCACAACCGCCACGACCACCGCTACCACCACCACCACCCGGCTAAAGCGACTGAGCTACGGTGACGACGGTGACGATGCCGCCGTGCGGCCCGCGAGCCGGCTCAGCGTACCGAACACGGTCCGGGCCGGCACCGACTCCTTGTTGATCCAGAAGGAGACCTGCGAGAGGATGACGGTCAGGATGCACGGGATGTACGTCTGGATCATGAAGTAGCCCATCTTGCGCTTGAGGTGGAAGTACACGGTCATCACCACGTAGTCGCCTGCGGGGAGGTGCGGTCACGCGGCCGTCACGCGACCGTCACGCCATCGTCACGTGATCGTCACATGGCCATCACGTGGTCGTCACACCGCCGTCACGTGATCGTCACGCGATCGTCACACGATCAATCAATCAAGTCTTTATTTCTATAGAACTATTTCGTGCAAAAGATGCAATTCAAAGTGCTGTACAGGTAAAATAAAACATTGTTAAAAGACTAAATCGCAAGAACAATAAAAGCAATTATATTATTGGGTCTTTCGGTAAAGTCACGTAGATAGGTTACAAGAAAATAACAAAAAACGACGTTACGATCGCAACACAAGCGGTCGTCATCAGGAGAAAAAAAAAGAGCGGGAAAGTTGCTGAGGCAGGCTGTTTTAAAAAAGGGGCATGACCCTTGGGCTACACCCATGGAACGTCTTAGTTTTTTGTTATTTTGGTAGTTGTGTTGGTGGTGTTGGTGGCGGTGGCCATATCGGTGGTTGTGTTGGTAGTTGTGGTGGTGGTGGCGGTAACCGTGTTGATGATGTTGGTGGTTGTGTTGGTAGTTGTGGTGGTGGTGGCGGTAACCGTGTTGATGATGTTGGTGGTTGTGGTGGTGGTGGCGGTAACCGTGTTGATGTTGGTGGTTGTGGTGGTGGTGGCGGTAACCGTGTTGATGATGTTGGTGGTTGTGGTGGTGGCGGTACCCGTGTTGATGATGTTGGTGGTTGTGGTGGTGGCGGTACCCGTGTTGATGATGTTGGTGGTTGTGGTGGTGGTGGCGGTAACCGTGTTGATGTTGGTGGTTGTGGTGGTGGTGGCGGTAACCGTGTTGATGATGTTGGTGGTTGTGGTGGTGGCGGTACCCGTGTTGATGATGTTGGTGGTTGTGGTGGTGGCGGTACCCGTGTTGATGATGTTGGTGGTTGTGGTGGTGGTGGCGGTACCCGTGTTGATGATGTTGGTGGTTGTGGTGGTGGTGGTGGCGGTAACCGTGTTGATGATGTTGGTAGTTGTGGTGGTGGCGGTAACTGTGTTGATGATGTTGGTGGTTGTGTTGGTAGTTGTGGTGGTGGTGGCGGTAACCGTGTTGATGATGTTGGTGGTTGTGGTGGTGGTGGCGGTAACCGTGTTGATGACGTTGGTGGTTGTGGTGGTGGTGGCGGTACCCGTGTTGGTCTTGATGAGCTCGCTGGCGGCCGTGTGTCTCTCCAGGTCGTACTGCAGCAGGCTGGACGACTCGAGAGGGATCTCCACCGACTTGTTGGCGCCCTTGGTCCAGCTGTAGAGCACCTCGCTGTCGGGGTAGGCGTCTGCGGGCACCACGCCGCACCAATCGCCCTCAACGTAAACTCACTGTGACACCGGGTGGTCGTAGTGGTGGCGGTAGGAGTAGCGGTAGGAGTGACAGTAGTGGCGGTAGTAGTAGTGGTAGTAGTGGTAGTAGTGGCGGTAGTAGTGGCAATAGTGGCAGTAGTAGTGGTAGTAGTAGTGGTAGTAGTAGTAGTAGTGGTAATAGTAGCGGTAGTAGTGGTCGTAGTGGTGGCGGTAGGAGTGGCGGTAGGAGTGGCAGTAGTAGTGGTAGTAGTAGTGGCAGTAGTAGCGGTAGTAGTGGTAGTAGTAGTGATAGTAGTGGTAGTAGTAGTGGTAGTAGTGGCGGTAGGAGTGGCAGTAGTAGTGGTAGTAGTAGTGGTAGTAGTGGTGGTAGTAGTAGTGGCAGTAGGAGCGGTAGGAGTAGTAGTGGTAATAGTAGTGGTAGTAGTAGTGGTCGTAGTAGTGGCGGTAGGAGTGGTAGTGGTAGTAGTAGTGGTAGTAGTAGTGGTCGTAGTAGTGGCGGTAGAAGTGGTAGGTAAGGCCCACTGAGCGACTGTGTAGCTCTTTTTTCATCATGACGCTGTGACGTTAATTCTAAATGTGCAGGGAAAAACCGGAGGACCCGGAGAAAAATCCACGCGACCACGGGGAGAGAGAGACACGCAAACTCCAAATATACAGCAGCAGCAGGCGTCTGGGTCTGGATCGAATCCACGACCTCCTGTAGACCAGGCGAGGTAGTGCTGTTAGCGAGCACCTACAAAGGCTGCCACGGCACACAAGGGGTGGGTGGGTGGCCAGCACCACGTTCACACTCTCTGCAGAACAGGGGGAAAGAACATACACACTCGACACAGTCAGGTATTGAACCCAGACCCTTCTTGACTTGAGGCACGAGCGCTGCTGGTGCCACCATCGTCGCGATCTCGCCGATCGTCGTCGCGATCACAGACCGTTGTTGCCGATTCATGCTCGCAGGGGACTCACAGCTTCCGAATTTGAGCGGGCAGGCGTGTCCGTCCATGGGGAAGTCCATGAGACGCATCGGGCACTCGGCGTTGATCGTCAGCCTGGGAGAGTAAAAACGGAGGACCCGGAGAAAAATCCACGTGACCACGGGGAGACAAGAGGGACACGCAAACTCCAAATATGCAGCAGCAGGCGTCAGGGTCCGGATCGAATATACGACCTCCTGTAGACCAGGTGAGGTAGTTAACATCTCACCACGGTGGCGAGAAAGAGTGAGGAACGGAAATGGGAAGAGAAAAACTGGGAGATGGGGGCAAAGGATGGGGAATGAATGGAGGATCGGCCGTCCATTCCACCGTCTGTGCGTCCGTCCGTCTGACAGTCGGACCGTCCGACCGTTTGTCCGTCGGTTCGTCTGTCCGTCTGATAGTCCGTCCGTTTATCTGTCCGTCTGACAGTCGTCCATTCGTCTGTCCGTCCATTTGTCTGTCCGTCTGACAGTCGGACCGTCCGACCGTTCGTCCGTCGGTTCGTCTGGCCGTCTGACAGTCTGTCTATTCATCTGACCGCCCGACCATCCCCTGCCTTACCCGGCCCGCCTGCCCGCCGGCTCACCGCATGGTGTAGAGGATCGTTCCGTTCTGCATGATGCGCAGCAGCTTGTTTGGGGCCGTCATGTTGTGTGCGATGGACGTCTTGCCGTTGCGGAAGTACGTGTCGGGCGTCCAGATGCGGTTGACCATGAGGTTGTTGAGCCGCAGGATCTCGATGGGGCCCTTGAACTCCAGCCGCTCGTCCACCCACGTTTGTCGGAAGAACACGTCCATGGTGTAGTCCTGAAGCGCACACCAGAGGGAAGGGGACGAGCGATCGATGATGATGATGCGGATGATGATAATGATGAGGATGATTGATGAGGATGATGATGACTATGATGAGGATGATGATGATTTGGATGATGATGACTCTGTGTTGCCGGCGAGCGCAATGAGGCCTGCGCGAGGCTGCCTCGTTACCATTTTAACGTCGGACACCGGCCCGAAGCTCGTCACGTAGATGTCGGTCTTGACCTCCATGACGGGGCCTGTGAGGAGACATCAGAGGCAGGTGGGGAGGGAGGGAAGGAGGGTCCACTCGGGGTCCCGGACAGAGCCAGGGGGGTCGGGTGGCGGCGGGTTTAACGACACATTTATATATCTACCCCCCCCCCCCGCCTGTATGATGGATGCTATTGGTCGCGAGAGGCTGCCACGTGTTCACGTGACGTAGTTCAGTTGGCTGCCCAGCAGGGGGCGACGGCTGCTGCTGCTGCGCGTGGCTGTGTCGAATCTTCGGCACAACGACAATGGTGGGCAGATTTGTTGAGAAGATAAATCACCGAAGACGCAAATGATGCACGGGCACGTGAGTACGACTACGCTGTTCCATCAGCCCCTGTGTGTGTGTGTCTATTGGCGTTGTGATTTTTGTGTGTTTACTTATTGAGGACCAAAGGCTGCGGTGAAGGTGAAGAGCCACTCACAGTCACGCTGTTTGGGTTAGACAGGGCCCGCTAGTCAGGGATTAGTCACGTGAGCAAGACGCCATTTAGTTACTTATTCAGTGATGACGTCATGCTGCTGCTGCTCTATTTAAGAGGTGGAGGGATGTAATTACCAGCGGAACGTCGTACTACTAATAAGTCTAACCCGTAAAAACAAAGTTTTTCACTATAAATCCTTTATCTGCGTGGCGGCTAGAGTTCTCTCGTCCTCTGGCTTGAGATGGCTGCCACCTATGGGTCAGATGATTGCATTGCACCATTAAGCAATTGGTAATTAAATATCTTTTTGTCCTAAAAAGTGTAAAATTTTGGAAAAAAATTTCACGAACATTAAAAGTGTGGAAATGTCAGCTCGATTGGATCACGGGAAGTGGGTTAAAAAACGACCGAAATATTTGCACGGTCCTAAGCAAGCAAGCGAACTTAATATAAAGGATTTAAAAATTGTAAATGTTGTGGATTTACTCTCCAACACACCGGTGGGCTGAAGCAGTAACTCGTTGGCGTTTTGTTCACGTGACAAATCCCTTACTAATTGGCTACTTCGGGTCGGGTGGTGGAGGGTTACGACAACATTTATACTTACGTGATCTAACCCAAAAACCCTTGACTCTGAGTCATGTTGGTCGCGGAAACCTCCTGCGTGTTGAGAACCACCGCCCAAAAGGGGACGCGCTCTGCCCACCCTTTCTTCGCTTCTCATTTCCCGCTCCGTCTCCCTTCGCGTTCCACCCGGGACCCCCTCCCCCCCTACTGTCTGTGCCGCCCCGGTCACCTCCGAACCCCGGCCGTAGGCGGTTGTCGTATCCCTGCAGCAACCCGTCCAGAATCTTGGTGATGTTCTCCGGGTAGATGCGCTCCTCGCTCGCTTTCCCGGCGGCCCGCTGGACCCCTCCGCACAAACTGCGGGGGGGGGGGGGGCACAGCGGCAAAGTGAACAAGGAGACTCGCCGTGACCCCACGCTGCCGTGACCCCACGCTCACCGTGACCCCACGCTGCGTGACCCCACGCTCACCGTGACCCACGCCCACCGTGACCCCACGCTGCCGTGACCACACGCTCACTGTGACCCCGCACTGCTGTGACCCCAGGCCCACCGTGACCCCACGCTGCCGTGACCCCACGCCCACCGTGACCCAGCCGTGACCCCACGCCCACCGTGACCCCGCGCTGCCATGACCCCACGCTCACCGTGACCCACGCCCACTGTGACCCCACGCCCACCGTGACCCCCACGACCACCGTGACCCCACGCTCATCGTGACCCCACGCTCACCGTGACCCACGCCCACTGTGACCCCACGCTCACCGTGACCCCACGCTCACCGTGACCCCACGCTCATCGTGACCCCACGCTCATCGTGACCCCACGCCCACCGTGACCTCACGCTGCCGTGACCCCACGCCCACCGTGACCCCACGCTCACCGTGACCCACGCCCACCGTGACCCCACGCCCACCGTGACCCTACGCCCACTGTGACCCCTGCTCACCGTGACCCCACGCCCACCGTGACCCACGCCCACTGTGATCCCACGCCCACCGTGACCCACGCTCCCTGTGACCCCACGCCCACCGTGACCCCACGCCCACCGTGACCCCCACGCTCATCGTGACCCCCACGCTCATCGTGACCCCACGCCCACCGGGACCCCGCGCTGCCCCACCAACAGTCTGTTAGAGGCCATACGCGGATCTTTGACTGTGACTGTGTGTGTGTTATACGGGGGGGGGGGGGGGGGGGGGAGTGGCGGTGTAGCGGTCAGCGCGCTGCGCTACGAACCCGGCCAACACCGGTGACGATTATCTGAACCGGTCCTGGCCCTCCCTTAGGACGACTCGGCCTCAAATGAGTACCTGTGCGGGTGTTGAACACCACTGGGGAGACAAAGGCGGCCGGGCGTGGTGCTGGCCACCACCCCCCTACCCAGCCTGTGCTGCTGCTACTCGCTAACGGCACTCGCCCCAACAGTCCGTGAAGGCGACAGGTGGGGGGGGGGTGGTCTTTGTCATAAAGCGCCACGCAGGTAGCATCAAGGGGCGTGCGTGGATCATGGTGCTGGCCATGCCTGCAGACACCGCTCAGCCGCGCTGCGTGCCACATCCATCGCAGAGAGATTCAGAATCAGAGCATTGAGACTGGCGGAGAATCCGATAGCTATGAAGCTCTTTGTTTCACAGATGTCCCATAGGGGCAGGGGTCAGGAAGACCACGACAGACACAATCTCGAAACCGAAAGGTAAACAAATCACTTAAAAAAATACACAAATAAAACTAAACTAGTTTTTTATCTTACCAGATAAGGCCACCGAGATATTAACTTATTTTTCAGAAGCGACCTGGCCACAAATGATAGCTCAACCAAGTGGGCTTATCGTGTGGAAATATACAGGAGCCAAATACTCTAAACGCGCGACGTCGATTCTAAATGTGGAGGGGAAAAACCGGAGGACCCGGAAAAAAATCCACGCGACCACGGAGAGAGAGACACGCACTGCGAGCCCGGTCAGCCGAGTTGAATTCCCGCCCACGGCCAACATCGGTGGCGAATATTTGACGCGGTTCTGAGCCTTGCCCTGAGTTAATATAAATTGTCTGATGGTTGCTGTTGTTGTTGGCTTGCACCACATTGTGATTTTGCACACAGCGTTTTAATGCGGTTTTTTGCGTGGAATATTTGCTGGTTTATTCCAGGATGTTTCTGTTGCGCGTCGTCGCTTTGGGATGTTCTGTGTTCATATTTTGTTTGTTGCGGTTGCACCCGACTTCAGAGCCGCATGGCTCACAGGGCTACACCTAATACATGAAACTTGAAACTTGTACCTGGCGCAGTGTCCCTGAGAACATCCGAGCAGACTTCGAACACTCAGTCGGGGTCGTCAGTCAGGGGTCGTCAGGGCCGGGATCGAACCCCAGCAGCGGCACAAACCGCACGCAGCGCACTGAATCAGCGAGCACCTATTCTTTGGGTCTTTCGGTAAAGTCACGTTGATAGGTTCAAAAAAATAACAAAAAACTACGACGTTTCGATCGCAACACAAGCGATCGTCATCAGGAAAAGCTTTTCCTGATGACGATCGCCAACTGAGCTGGAACCCTGGGTCTGTTTTGATTTAGTGTGCTGATCTTAAAGGTGCAGTGAAAAATTATGATACTCCGACTGATGCTCCTGCTGTTGTGGAGTGACTCATGCAGCCAGCTATGGCTGCAGGGTTTTGTAGTACATGTTGTTTATGTCGTTTATTGTGAAAATTCCGTCAGTTTCTATGATCACTGTTTCATTGTTTTCATGGCTTTATTTTGGTGATTTCGAAAAGTGTTTTGGTTTGGTCATGTTTGTTTGTTGTAGTACGGAGTTAGATGGTTGTTGTTGTTTAACTTGCATCCCACTGGGATTTTTGCATACAGCGTTGGTGTACGGTGTTTTTTCTGCAATATTTTGCTGTCTTTTCTTGGATTTTCTCTTTGCACTTAGTCTCATAGTCACTTTAAGATTTTTCTTGTTCATGTTTTTTTGTTTTTTGTTTGTTGCGGTTGCACCCGATTCAAGAGCCGAATTGCTCACAGGGCTATACCTAATACATGAACTTGAACTTGGGGGTCTCTCTCCATTAGACGTTCGAAATTATTGTGTCGGAGACACTGAGCCCTAGACTGCTGGGTTATTGGGCTCAAGCCCTGGATGTCTCTGCTTGAAGGAAG
This sequence comes from Lethenteron camtschaticum, assembly GCA_018977245.1. Taxonomy (NCBI): domain Eukaryota; kingdom Metazoa; phylum Chordata; class Hyperoartia; order Petromyzontiformes; family Petromyzontidae; genus Lethenteron; species Lethenteron camtschaticum. Next base: position 6,529,884 of record MU249630.1, read on the forward strand.
GGGGGTCACGGTGGCTAGGAGATGTTAACTATCTCGCCTGGTATACAGGAGGTCGTGGGTTCAATCCCGACCCTGAAGCCTGCTGCTGTATATTTGAAGTTTGCGTGTTTCTCATCATCACCACGGTGGCTATGAGATGTTGACTACCTCGCCTGGTGTACAGGAGGTCGTGGGTTTCATCCCGACCCTGACGCCTGCTGCTGTATATTTGTAGTTTGCGTGTCTCTCTCTCTCTCTAATCACCATCAAGGTGGCTATGAGATGTTGACTACCTCGCCTGGTATACAGGAGGTCGTGGGTTCAATCCCGACCCTGACGCCTGCTGCTGTATATTTGTAGTTTGCGTGTCTCTCTCTCTTATCACCATCAAGGTGGCTATGAGATGTTGACTACCTCGCCTGGTATACAGGAGGTCGTGGGTTCAATCCCGACCCTGATGCCTACTGCTGTATATTTGAAGTTTGCGTGCTCTACCCGTTGTCAAAGGATGTTATCTGCAGGTCCTCTGGTTTGTCCGTCTACATTTAGAATCAAAACGAGTTAAGAATAGTTGCCTGCTATAATGTACACCCGGTATGCCACTGGGTTGAGCTGTAATTGTTGTGACAGCCAGCTCGCTTCTGAAAAAGCGCTACGTGGTTCCGTGGGCTTTACCTGGTAAAATAAAAAAAATTGAGTTCATAATGGCCGTGTCAGAGCCACTGACCTGAGATCCTGGGTGAGAGCCCGGGGTCCCGGTCTCTCTCTATCCTCTCAGGGGGTTCGTAGTGGCCGCGTTCAGGACACTGAGCCGGCACTGATGATGTCTGGGTGCACGCCCTGGGTCTGGGTGTCTGTCTAGCTCGGATGATAATGGCATTTGTGAGCAAATTCATACTTGGCAATCTTCTTTTGGTTACGGCTGCTGATGTAGATGCAGAGAAACGACTACGATTTCACATTGTGGTTGTCAAGCCCAGGTGCTNCCCCCCCGGAGAGGACGTCCCCAGGAGATGGAGCAATGGATTGTTTATTGCCAGATGGTGAATGCATAATTTCTCCATCTGCTGGGTGGATCATTGCACCGGATGGTAAGTAAATCATTGCCCAGATGATGGTGGATCATTGNCCCAGATGATGGGTGGATCATTGCCCCAATGATGGATGGATCATTGCCCCAGATGATGGGTGGATCATTGCCCAGATGATGGATCATTGCCCAGATGATGGATCATTGCCCAGATGATGGATCGATCATTGCCCAGATGATGGGTGGATCATTGCCCCAGATGATGGATCGATCATTGCCCCAGATGATGTGTGGGTCATTGCATTTGACGATGGCTTTGGTAGCCCAGATCATGGATTTATAATGGCTCATGTTGATAATGATATTCCTATATGTTATGCATATTGTATATAGTACTTGTGTGTGAATACATCACGCAATATACATGTGTGTATGCGTGTGTGCATGGAGCGGTGAGCAATGGTGCAACTCTGCTGCGATTCTGGCGATTGAGTTTGATTCCCAATCACGGCCAACATCGGTGACGAATATCCGAACCGGCCCTGGGCCTCCCCTAGGTCGACTCGGCCTTAAATGAGTACCTGGAGTGGTGCGTAAATATCACCACTGGGGAGACAAAGGCGGCCGGGCGTGGTGCTGGCCACCCACCCCCTCGTGTGCTGCCGGTGTTGGCCTGCAACAGGACTTGCCCCAACTGGTAGACCGGGGATCTTTGTTGTTGTTGTTTTGTAATTGTGCTTAGGAATGTAAATAGGTGTGTGTCGTATCATGGGATACCCTTTCGCCAGTATCAAAGTATGACAAATAAGAGTAGGTATTGACCCTTTCTGGCAATGAAGCCGGATGTGTTAAGATGTTCAAACACCAAATAGACACTTTTTGCAAGGAATCAGTCTGCATTAGCCACACACGGTGGGCATGCAAACACACATGCTCTGATGATTAAATGATAAATGCATCGTGTTGTGTGGTGTGTGTGTGTGTGTGTGTTGTGTGTGTGTGTGTGTGTGTGNGTGTGTGTGTGTTGTGTGCGTGTGTGTGTGTGTGTGGTGTGTGTGTGGTGTGTGTTGTGTGTGTGATGTGTGTGTGGTGTGTGTGTGTGTGGTGTGTGTTGTGTGTGTGTGTGTGTGTGNNGTGTGTGTGTNGTGTGTGTGTGGTGTGTGTGNGTGTGTGTGTNTGTNTGTGTGTGTTGTGTGTGTGTGTGTGTGTGTGTGTGTGTGNGTGTGTGTGTGTGGGTGTGTGTGGTGTGTGTGTGGTGTGTGTGTGTGGTGTGTGTGTGGTGTGTGTGTGTGGTGTGTGTGTGGTGTGTGTGTGATGTGTGTGTGGTGTGTGTGTGTGATGTGTGTGTAGTGTGTGTTGACTGTCATCGTTGCTCACTTGCAGCACGTGGCCGACAACTGTGTGCAGGCCTCACGGGGAAAGCGTTGTCTATGTACGGATGTACACGCGTGTTTACATGCGTGTACGTGTCTGTGTCTGCGTGTGTGAGACGGAGGAGCGGTGGTGTAGTGGTTAGCGTGCTGCGCTACGAACCCGGCGGCCCGAGTTCGATTCCCGTTAAAGGCCAACACCAATGACGAACCGGTCGTGGGCCTCCCCTAGGTCGACTCGGCCTCAAATGAGTACCTGCTGCGGTGTGTAAACATCGCGATTGGGGAGACAAAGGCGGTCGGACGTGGTGCTGGCCACCCACCCCTCGTGCGCCGTGCCGGCCTTCAGAGGTGCTCGCTAACAGCACTTGCCCCAACAGTCTGTTAAGGCTACACGGGGGATCTTTGTCTTTATCTTTGTGTGTGTTGAGTGCTGATTGGCGCAGCAATCAATCGCCCTTGCCCATGACTTCGAGCAGATCCCTGCAAGGCTCAAATGAATTAATTAACTAATTAACTAATCATGCCTTCCCTGACCACGGCGTGATTAACGACCACTCACCACTCACTGACAGCTGCTGGTAGTGATAGTGGTGATGGTGGTGGTGGTGCTGGTGGTGGTGATGGTGCTGATGGTGATGGCGATGGTGGTGATGTTGCTTGTGGTGATGGCGCTTGTGCTGTATTGATGATGCCGATGGGTGTAGTGATGGTGATTGTAGTGGTGGTGGTGTGGTGGTGGTGGTAATGATAGCGTGGGGAGCGGTGGTGCAATGATTAGCGTACTGCCGTTATAAAGCCGGCGACCCGAATTCGATTCCCGCTCACGACCAATAACAGTGGCGAATATTTAAAGCGGTCCTGGGCCTCCCTAGGTGAACTCAGCCTCAAATCAGTTAGCGAGGAGCACCTATGAAGGCCAGAACGGGTACACGAGGGGGTGGGTGGCCAGCACCACGCCGACCGCCTTTGTCTCCCCAGTGCTAGCGATGTTTACACGCCGCACCAGGTACTTATTTGAGGCCGAGTCGACCTGGGGAGGCCCGGGATCAGTTATTGGTCGTGAGCAGGAATCGAACTCGGGTCGCCACGCTCGTAGCGCGGTGTGCTAACCGCCACATGTACTCTGACACACACAGAGAGAGTGATATAATCTTGTGTATATATATAATTATATAAACCACACATTTGTATTCACATAAGTGCGCGCGTGGGTTGTGTCTGTCAAGGCAAGGCCGACTGTGTCACCATCGGCCGCCAACAATAGCACAGCGATACCGCAATTAGCAGCGTCAGTATCATCATCATCAGCAGCAGCAATCATCATAATCAGCAGCAGTAGGATCAACAGCATCATCAGTCGCGGTGTCATAAAGCAATCGTTGTCATCAGCAGCGGAATCATCATCAGCGTCAAAATCGATCATCATCAGCAGCAACTTCGTAACTAGCATCATCAGCAGTAGCAACAGCAAGATGAGTAGCAGCAGCAGCGGTATCAGCAGCATCATCAGCAACAGCAGCATCATCAGCAGCAGCGTCACTCCGTGTCAAAACTATCAAAAGCGACACGTCCACAATCATCAGCATCAGCAGCATCGTAATCAGCGTCTTTAACGCATCACACCAACACACAAAGACCCCCGGGTAGCCCCAACTGCCTGTTGGGGCAAGTGCCGTTAGCAAGCAGCACCTGTGAAGAGCGGTAGGTGTGGCCAACATCACGCCCGGCCGCCTTTATCTCCCCGGCGCTGACGATGTTTTGCACCGCGCGTTAGGTACTCACTCGTTTAAGGCTGAGTCGACCCTAGGGAGCACAGCCCCAGGACCCGCTCCAGTGATGAGGTGTTCGCTGCAACCGTCCGTGAGCTTGAATCGAACTCGGCTCGCCCCGGGTTTCGCTGCGCAGTGCGCTAAGCGCTGCGCCACCGCTCCTCGCCACAGATCAAAAACACGCGCACTCGCTCGCTCGCTAAGACGACGGTTCGCGACTCGCACCGGGCGTGCGTAAGCGTGCTGCTGATGATGATGATGCCGCTGCTGATGATGATGATGACGCTGCTGATGATGATGATGACGCCAATGCTACCTTACACGTGTGCATTCAAATCACTCTTACCGGACTGATGCTCCTGCTGATGCTACTGTTGCTCCTGCTGATGCTGCTGATGCTACTGCTCCTGCTGATGCTACTGTTGCTCCTGCTGATGCTGCTCCTGCTGCTGCTCCTGCTGATGCTACTGCTGCTCCTGCTGTTGCTCCTGCTGATGCTGCTGATGCTACTGCTCCTGCTGATGCTACTGTTGCTCCTGCTGATGATGCTCCTGCTGCTGCTCCTGCTGATGCTACTGCTGCTCCTGCTGCTACTGCTCCTGCTGATGCTGCTGTTGCTGCTACTGTTGCTGCTGCTCCTCCTGCTGCTCCTCCTGCTGCTGCTACTGCTGCTCCTCCTACTGCTGCTCCTCCTGCTGCTGCTGCTGCTTCTGCTGCTGCTATTTATGGTGAACGCCGTCAGCGAGGGGGCTGAATTGATGCAGATTTCGCCGCGCGCTCGGAGCGCGAATGCGAGTGGGTGACGCTTATTGGCGATGGTGCGTGACTGTGTGTGTCGGTGTGTGTGTGTGTGAGAGTCAGTGTGTGTGTGTGAGAGAGTCAGTGTGTGTGTGTGTGAGAGTCAGTGTGTGTGTGTGTGAGAGTCAGTGTGTGTGTGTGAGAGTCAGTGTGTGTGTGAGAGAGAGTCGGTGTGTGTGTGTGTATATGAGAGAGTCAGTGTGTGTGTGAGAGTCAGTGTGTGTGTGTGAGAGAGTCGGTGTGTGTGTGAGAGTCAGTGTGTGTGTGTGTGTAAATCGGTGTATGTGTGTGTTAGTCGGTGTGTGTGTGTCGGTGTGATGGTGTGTGTGATAATCGGTGTGTGTTTAATCCGGTGTGTGTGTGTGAGTCGGTGTGTTGGTGTGTGTGTGTGTGTGAATCGGTGTGTGTGTGTTACGAACCCGGCGACCCGAGTTCGATTCCTGCTCACGACCAATATCGGTGACGGTGAATATTCGAACCGGGTCCTGGGCCTCCTCGCCTAGGTCGACTCAGCCTTAAATTAGTTTCAAATCAAACCCGGTGACTATCTCGCGCCACGAGTAAACATCAGCACCGGGTAGCACTTGCCCCAACATCACGATAAAGGCTATACGGTGGATCTTTGTATTTGTATCTGGAAGTGTGTGGGCCGTACCTGTGTATAAGTGTGTATAAGTGTGTGCACGTGTGCACGTGTGTGTGTGTATTTCTCTGTGCAACCATGCAAATTGCATTCAATCACCAGTGTGTGTGTGTGCGCGCGTTTGTGTGTGTGCGCGCGTGTGTGTGTGCGCGCGCGCGAATGTGTGTGTGTGTGCGCGCGCGTGTGTGCGTGCGTGTGTGCGTGTGTGCGCGCGCGTGTGTGCGCGTGTGTGTGCGTGTGTGCGCGTGTGTGTGCGCGCGCGTGTGTGTGCGCGTGTGTGTGCGCGCGTGTGTGTGCGTGCGCGTGTGTGTGTGTGCGCGCGCGTGTGTGTGTGCGCGCGTGTGTGCGCGTGTGTGCGCGCGCGTGTGTGCGCGTGTGTGTGCGTGTGTGCGCGTGTGTGCGCGTGTGTGTGCGCGTGTGTGTGCGCGCGTGTGTGTGTGCGCGCGCGTGTGTGTGTGCGCGCGTGTGTGTGTGTGCGCGCGCGTGTGTGTGTATGCGCGCGTGTGTGTGTGTGTGCGCGTGTGTGTGCGCGTGTGAGTGCGATTATGCAAAATTGATTAATTTCCCCATGGGAGGCCCGAGTATGCGTGGGGAGCGGTGGTGCAATCGTTTCACCGAAGTCGACTCAGCCTTTAATGGGCGCCACGGTGGCTATGAGATGTTAACTACCTCGCCTGGCCTACAGGAGGTCGTGGGTTCTAAAAGACACTGACGCCTGCTGCTGTATATTTGGAGTTTGCGGTGTCTCTCTCCTTGTGGTCGCGTGGATTTTTTTTCGGATCTTCTGTTTTTTCCTTCCACGCTTAGAATGAACATCACAATTGCGTTTAGAGCATTTGCCTGCTGCTATAAAGCTCCACGTGACAAGCCACTTCGTTGAGCTGTCATTTGTGGCCAGGTCGCTTCTGAAAAAAGAGCTACACAACTCAGTGGGCCTTAGCTGGTAAAATAAAAATAGACCGTGCAGTTTACATCGTTTTAAATAAGTACCTGGTGCGATGTGTAACAGAATCACCACTTGGGGCGCCAAGGCCGTCCACACCAACCCTTCGTGTGCCATGCCAGGCCCTCATAGGCGCTACTCGCTGACACCACTTGCCCCACAGTTTGTTCAAGTCTATATAAGACATCCCTTTGTCATCGTGTGTGTGTAAGAGCCTAAAAAATGCAATCATTTACATAAGAGAGGTGTTTTTGGTTTGATCGCGTGGATACAAATGTGTCGTTAAACCCGCCACCACCCGACACAGCCAACGAGTAAGGTTTGTCACGTAACAGAACGTGGCCAATTCGTTACGAGTTCAGCACTAACCGGTTGTGTGTTGGAGAGTCAACCCACCGCAACATTCACAATTCGAGTAATTCTAACTAGCATGCTCCAACACACAACCGGTTAGTACTGTACTAGTGACGAATTGGCACGTTCTGTTTACGTGTCAACCCTTACTAGTTGGCTATGCCGGGTGGTGGCGGGTTTAACGACGCATTTATATTTCCGTAATCTAATAAAAATCCTCATTTATGGACAATATCGTCGTGAAAGCCTCCTACTGCGTGTTGCACTCGTCTCATTTCCCTGTAGCTGTTGTGTGTGTGAGGATCTGTCATGATGATGATGATCATGGCCGTTCATTCCGATACTTTGTGACAATGCTGCTGCTGAAGCTGAAGATGATTCATTACTGGTTAAGATGTTTTATTTTTTATTTTACAAAACAATTAATGACAATAGTTCACGCTTAAAGGCGCAGCCCCTGCAATGGATTTGCCCACGCCACTGCTGCCAGAAGCGGCGTCCCAAACGTCCCACGAGTGGACTCTGCTAGGAGGAGGGGTGCCGCGGTCTGCCTCGTCCATGCTGGCGGGCCTCTTCGACAGAGGCGTGAGTAGCCACACGTTACCCCACCAACACCACCACACGTGACCAACCGTGGCACACCCATTCGTACCACCGATTGTGTCAAACCTACCGCAAATCACGTGACGTCTGTACGGCCACTCCCACTCTACCATCGTGTGTTTCTATTCTCTGTTGTGGGAAGGTTCTTACCCGTCCTACTGAAAAAGAGCTTCATAGCTCATCGGATTCCTCCGGTATAATACATATTGTGATTCTTCCGATTATTTTAATTCCTCCCCTCTCATCTTATATATCTCAATGGAGTCGGTGTGCTATGGAATATAAATGTAATATTGTTGTATTCAACATCGCGGTTTGTCCATTTAAGGCGACTTTAGTTGCTTACGGGCAGCTTAAGGGTGGGGGGGGTCGTCACGCGGGAGCTCCGCCCACCACCTGTCACGTGACTGGTTTAAAATGGCGTCCAGTGAAGGTGCGCTTTTTTTTGTTTGTAACGGCCACGTGCGTGTGTCGGTGTTTGTGTTGGGGCGCCGTTAAAATGATGTCACAATGAATAGGGGTGGTGTATAAGCGTCGTAAAGTGTTGAGTTTAAAGTATCAACGGAAACGATTTAGTGGGCCATGAGGTCAAGAGCCCCCCCCTGTTACAAGTTTTAAACAGTCTTAATTTTCATCAAGGGTTTTTTATTTTCACATGATTGAGTTAGAAATGACATCGTTTGGTAGAGTAGGTGATTTGTGAGAATTGTATGGGGAATTTGTAATAGCGTAGT